>JAEIGO010000933.1:1225000-1936009 GCA_018903765.1 Drosophila aff. chauvacae BK-2020
TGTATGTTTATCAGGCGCATGTACTCGTTCACCCACGACCCTTCACTTAAAAAAGGGACGGAGTATAATGGAAAAGGGCGCACCGCAGCGATCCCGCGCCGTACGCGAGCGATCCCGCGCCGCAGCGATCCTGCCTCGCACGTGTACGTTCACGAGCAACTCTGAGTCAAAGGGAGGGTGTGTAATTGAAGAAGCGAGCAAAATTCCTATTAAGGACGCTCACCAACGACCCTTGAAAGGGTCAGTGTGTGATTTTCCCAACTCTCCCTCCACATACAACTGATCGAATGCTTGAAACATCATGTTGAATTAGTCAACGCAACTAGGAGTGTGTGGGGTTGGGTAAATGGATACACTTGTAACGGTTTCCCAACGAGGACGATCATCCAAGACCCTTGAAAAGGATAGTCTGTGATTTTCCCACAATCCATCCACATACAACCGATCGAATACTTGAAACAACATCTTGAATTACTCAACGCAACTAGGACTGCGTGTGAGTTGGGTAAATGGATACACTTGTAACGGGTTCTCAACGAACTCAGAACACGCTTCAAAAGTGATAAAAAAGGGTGGGAAAAAATGTGAAGTGATTCCCAAATGTTTGTGTTTTTCGAATTTTTGTGCCTCTCCGTATAGACTAACAGAGTCTTAAGAATCACTTCTAGTTTGCTATTCAAACAATTCGGAGTATTCGTCAGTTTCAGTGAAATTTCAAAAACACAAAATCCACAAGTGCAAATTATGTTTTTAAAATCAAAATAATTACAAATTTCAAAAGTTCACAAGCCCGACCTTTAGTAAAAAACAAAAACTCAAATTTAAAACAAATTTGCTTTAGTGAAAAACGAAAACTCAAATTTAAAACAAATTTAAATAAACTAAAAACAAAAACAAATCAAAAACCAAAATGTACGCCAACAACATTAACATCAACTTCAACAAGAACGCGAATGGAATTTTCTGCGACTTCTATCAAGAACAACTTCCTGCCAATACCAAATGGCATCACCATGTTCGGACGGATAAACATAAATATGCTGCGGTCAAACCTGTAAATGGCCAAATTAAGCAACTTAACGATGGCTTCAAGGGACGCATTCTTCAATATATGTACATGAACGAGGGAGCAGCTCTTAGGATTCCGCGTGAATTCCTAAATGAAGCGGGTCAAGCGCTGCTCCCTCATATTGAAAGAGTCCTATTGACTCATATCTCATCAAAAATAAATTTCGAGATATTTGCGGAATACATTTTGATGAAGGATGAGGAAATTCATGTCGAAGTAAAATCGTTCCAGAGCAAGATGTGTCTGGCTACGATATCGACGAATTTAATAGAATTATATAATGCCACCACAACAGACATAATAACCAAAATGGATGAATTCCAAGAAGCGGGAAGTGGGTGGACACTAACTGAAATAATTAGAGTTGAATTGAATATGTTACAATGTGTTCCTCTAAAAGGATCGGAGTATTTCGACCTACCCACACCCCTGAAAACACGGAAAGCATGCATCAATGTTCAAAACAAGCATGCTTACTGCTTCAAAAGGGAGAACGGTGCAATGCATATGGAGTGGATATTAAATCTCCAATCATCCAAACCAGCAACGGGATCACAGTGGACTTCTCAGGATTATCGTTTCCAATCCAGCTGAAACAAATAAATCGTTTCATAGAGAAAAATCAACATATCAGCATAAATGTACATGTATATGAAGAGGTAAGGACAATGTTGACGGACCTCTTTTCTTAACTGGAGCGAAGAGGAAACTTCATATAAATTTGTTGTACCTCAACCCCCCATACACCAATCTACATGGATATTATGTCTGTATTAAAAATATATCCCAATAAGCATCTATAAAATCAAAGAAACAAAAACATAAAATGACAAAAAATGACAAAAAAATAATAATAATAATACCTAATAAATACAAAAATAATATATATATTTATTACTTATCAAATTTACTTTTATCGTCTCAATTGGGAAAAACTGGAAATAGCCGTTTGTTCTGCTACGTATGCCTCGCTTACTCAACAAGTTTGGCAAGAGCCAATCGTCATGAAGAAAGATGTGGCAAGATCGTGATTCAACAGCCCAAGAAAGGAGAAACAGAGCTGAAATTTAAAAATATTCATCGCCAGCTGGAGGTTTTTTTTTTTTTTTTAATTCATGCTTTATTTAGTGGGTGGGGGGTGGTGGTAATGTACAAAGTTGGGGGGGGGGTTGCGTATGGCTAGAAAATGGAGTTATATCTGAATACAGATGTTTTGCTGCTTGCTGATATTTTCCAGAATTTTAGGGCTATTTGTTCGTCTATTTATGAGCTCGACCCTGCCCACTATTACACAACTCCGGGTTTGTCATGGGATGCGATGCTAAAAACAACAGAAATATCCCTCGAATTGCTCACTGATATTGACATGATAACGTTTATTCAGTCTGGAATTCGAGGGGGTCTAGTTCAAAGTACTCATAGATATACAAAGGCAAACCATAAATACCTTGAAGATTTTGATCCTTCAAAGGAGTCAGAGTACTTAATGTATGTGGATGCCAATAATTTATATGGATGGGCAATGTCTGTAGCACTGCCTTATGGGGATTTTAAATGGCTAGAAGAACCAGAAATAGATTTGTTTGACATAAAATCTATTTCTAAAAGTAGCGAGTATGGATATATTCTAGAAGTAGATTTGAAATATCCATACTCGCTTCATGATATACACAATGACTTGCCTTTTTGCCCCGCAAACAGACTTCCTTCGAAAAAGTCCAAAACTCCGAAACTAATAGCCGATTTGTGTTTTAAAAAAAATATATCATACACTATAAAGTTTTACAGCAGGCTATTACAAATGGGCTGGAGGTAGAAAAAATTCATGCAATCCTTTAATTTAAGCAAAAACCATGGCTTAAAAAGTATATTGATCTAAATACCGAGCATAGGACTAGGGCTAAAATTAATTTTTAAGCTTTTAAACAACTCAGTGTATGGAAAGACAATGGAGAATATCTTAAAGCACAAAGATATTCGTCTAGTTACGGAATGGGAGGCCCCACCTGTTGGTCCGGAAGGTGGGCGCCCAAGATTATGTGCAAGGGACTTGATAGCCAGATCAAATTTTCACAGTGCAACAAAGTTCACTGAAAATATGTAAGCAATCCAAATGAAAAGATTACGTAACGTTTGCAATAAACCAACATACTTGGGTTTCGTTGTGTTGGAGCTATCAAAATGGAAGATGTATGATTTCCATTATGCATACATGAAACCCAAATTCCAAGATACACTGAAATTAAATTACATGGATACAGATTCGTTCATATATTCCATAAAGACAGAAGATTTGTATAACGATATTTGTTCTGATGTTCCCTCAAAATTCGACACTTCTGAATATCCAGATGTTTTGCTAAGCAATACAATTTTCAGCAGTGTAACACAAAAAGATTAGGTTTCTTTAAAGATGAACTGCAGGGTAGGTCAAAGCGTGAGTTTGTGGGTCTTCGCTCAAAAATGTATGCGTACACAGTGGCGGGTGCAGGTAGTCAGCCGGAGAAATGTGTAAAAAGGAATAAAAGCGTGAAACGGAGTGCCTTACAAAAATTTACGTTCAACAATTACAAAAATGGTTTGTTTACAGGACAGCAAGAAAGTGATAGTATGTACATGTTTAGGTCTAGAGGACATGAAATTAATACATATAAAATATCCAAAATAACATTAGACAATAGGGATGATAAAAGAATTATTTGTCAAGACGGGATTTCAACTCTTGCGATAGGACATTACAATACAATAGAACCCGAAGTAATAGGTTGTATATCAGCTCTACAAGCAAGCGCAATAGATTCGGGACAGATAGATGAATCTTCCCTAAGTGAAGATATTAAAATTAAACTCAAAAGAAAACGAGATGAAAATCAAAGTCTGGCATTATATTAAAATGGCTAAATTAGAGAATCCCGACTTTGTAATTTAAATTTAAAATAAAACAAATGTAAATAATAATAATAATAATTTATTAAAAAATTTTAAATTATAAGATTTACAAATAAATTAAATCTAATGTACATATTATAGGTCGGTATTTATATATGTTAAACTTTATTTCCGCAGTCTTATTTTCGCAGTCTTTACAAAATCAACTTCACTCTCTAACGCCAACCGGAAGTCGTGATCGCAGATCTTACTTTTCGATATCTCTCTTTTCTTAACCAATTGTATCGATCCTTATATTCTAATACAATGTTCACACTATCGTTATGTTATACTTAATTTCACTATATACAATGTTTTTACTATGTACAATAAGGTTATTCTACTATGTTCCTACGTTATGTACAATAAGGTATCTCTACTATGATCCTACAACTCGGCCGTCCTGACTTTTAGGATCTCCCGATCCTCGCCGACATAGCTCTTGTTATTCTTCTATATACATTGTTTTTTTCTTTATCCCCTACTTCTTCATTATCATCATCATCTTTACATTTTGTATATTTCTTCCTTACATATAATTTGTTATTTACATTCTCTGGTTCATCATTGTCTGTATTTGATTTATCATTCATTACCTTTAGTTCATTGCCTTCTTCACTTACTTCATCATTTTCCATATTTAATTCCTTATTCTTTACTTTTAATTCCTTCTGTGTAACATCTACTTCATCGTCTTCCATACTTAATTCATCATTCTCTACATTTAATTCATCGTACTCTACATTTAGTTCATCAGTCTCTACATTTAGTTCATCGTACTCTACATTTAATTCACCATTCTCTACATTTAGTTCATCGTACTCTACATTTAATTCATCATTCTCTACATTTAGTTCATCATCTTCTAAATTATAGTAATTTTTCCCTTCTGCATCAATCCAAGGTTTCAAATTGTGTACTGCCCATATTCCTTCATACGGTTTTTGTGTTTTCTGAAAATTTTCTACGTCTCTTATCAGATATTGACGCCGCTCGGCCTATCACGGGGAGATGCCTTTAAACATCCAAGTAAAACACCTCGTGTTCGATAACAAACAGAGTAGTTGGATATGCGTAGTCTCACGCGTTTTATTCTGCGGAATACATACGAGTTAAACTTAACCTGCAATACAGTCTTAATCTTACGTACCGCAGTTTCCCTTTCCTCTCAATGTGATAGCTCAAAACGGAGTAATTAAGTCCGCCGAAAATAAGCTTGGCTTTACCCGATTTAGTGTGCCCTATTTCGTAAACATCAAAATCCTGACACAAATATCTCCAAATTCTAGCGGCTCTAAATCGAAACTTCACTAACTATCGATAGCCCTAAACCGTTCCGCGACAGATATCTATCATTGCCTATATCTTTTGAGATTGCATAAGGCCCTTTAAACCTCGGGATTAACTTACTAGACGCTCCACTAATAGAATTAAAATTTTTCAACATAACATAATCTCCTACTTTATATTTATGTGGTTCTCTTCGTTTAGCATTTACATATTTTTTATTATATTCCTGTGCTTTTATTTGTACTGCTCCGGCTTTCCCTCTAATTGCATGTAAATTTATCTCTTTCTCGATTTGTTCGCTCTCGATTATATTTTCTTTTAAGTTATCAATTACTTTCCCTTTTTGTTGTATCCCAAATAACATTCTACTCGGATATTCCTTTATGCTTTTATGAACCACATTATTCATTGAAAATTCTACATCAGGCAGTACTTTATACCACTGTTCGTTCTCTTCTGAATTTATCAGTTTGCTTATCATCGGTCCCAGTTCTCTATTTGTTCTTTCTACCTGGCCATTTGCTTGCGGTGACCCTGTCGCGACCTTTAAGTGCTCAATGTTGTTTTCCGAAACATCACTCTTGTGATGTAAAACACGTTCCTCTGTCTGAAATCAGAGTCTTTGGTCTACTATATGCTCTAAAGTAATCGTATAATGCCTCTATTGCTTCTCTTGATTTCGTAGTTTTTGTTGGATACAATCTTACAAATTTTGTAAAACCGTCTATGACTACCAGAATGTGTTTTTTTACAGCGTTTTTCGATTCTATTGGCCCATAATGATCTATGTGAACTACTTGAAAGGGCAAAGTTCCCTTTGGTATTGAGTGGAGAAAACCTTCTTGTTTCGTATTCTTAGCCGCAAATGAAATACATTTCAGACAGTTTCTAATATGTTCCTCTAATTTCCTTCGCATATTTGGAAACCAATAACTTTTACTTATGATATTTGCCACTTTTTCCCTTCCCCAATGTCCCATTTCATTATGGTATTTAAAAAAATATTAGTTTCCATTGCTTCGGGTACATAGAATAGTAAGTTATCTTTGCTCTTCCTATAAACAACTCCATTCCTCATTTCGTAAAAACTATGTTCCGTATCCTTCAACATCTCTCTTAATTTAACTATTTGTTTGTCCTTACTCTGACAAATAAGTAGATTATCCTCGAAAGTATTATCTTCTATAACCATAATCGTATTACACCTGCTTAATGCGTCGACATGTTGCATTCTTTTCCCTGATCTATGTTCCCATTGGCAATCATAATTTTCTAGCTCTAACGCCCATCTCGCTATTCTCGGATTTAGTTCTTTTTTGTTTAATGTCAATTTTAATGAGTTACAGTCAGTAACCACCTTAAAAGGAATGCCTTGAAGGTATATTCTAAAACGTTTTAATGCGTATATGACTGCCAATGTTTCTAACTCAAAACTATGATATCTAGATTCTGTTTCCGTTGTTCGTTTTGACATGTAAAAAATCGGATGGAACTTTCCGTCATTTTTCCTCTGTAATAATATCGCCCCAAATCCAATTGCACTTGCATCGCAATGTAACTCTGTTTCATCATCTGGGTTATATATAGCTAAAATTGGTGTTTCTAACAATTTCCCCTTCAGTGTTTCAAAGGCATCCATTTCTTTTACTCCGAACATAAATTTTTTGTCCTTTTTCGTCAAATCGTGCAGTGGCTTTGCCATCAATGAGAAGTCTTTGATAAATCTCCGAAAATAGGTACACATTCCTAAAAAACTCTGAACGTCTTTTACTTTAGTGGGAATTGGAAAATCCTTTATTGCCCGAATTCCCTCTTCATTTGCCTGTATACCTCTTTCTGAAATAACATACCCTAAATATGTAACTTTGTTTTCTAAAAAACTGCACTTATCCATTCTCAACTCCAGTTTGTTTTCTATTAAAAGTTTAAAGACCTCTTCCAAAATTTGTATATGTTCTTCGTATTCTCTCGTAGCAATCATTATGTCGTCCAAATATACTATAACTTTTCCTTCTTTTATCATTCTCTCAAACACTTTGTTTATAAACCGCTGGAATATAAATGGTGCATTTGTTAAACCAAATGGCATTCTTAAATACTCGAACTGTCCCAGTGGTGTTATGAAAGCAGTATACTTAATTGAGTCCGGATGCATGTACACATGATTATAACTATTTTTCAGATCTAACTTCGTAAATATCTTTTTGTTAACCAGTCCATCTAGCAAATCATCTATCAATGGTATCGGATATTTTATTTTTGTAGTCACTTTGTTAAGACGTCTATAGTCTACACACATTCTCAAACCACCCGTTTTTTTCTTAACCAATACTATTGATTGGGGACGCATATTTCGATTCACTAACCCGTATAATACCATTCTCTAAACCTTCATCGATAATCTTTTGAACGCTAGCTTTTTCAGCATAAGACAATCTTCTAGGAGCACTACTAAATGCCTTGCTATCCTCAACATCTAGTTGCATTTCACTTTTTAGTTTCGGTTCAATCGGCCTTATGCAATTTATATAACCACTCTCAATAAGATTGATTAACATTATTCTTTGTTTGTAGTTGACAAATTCTCCAATACTATATTCATTTTTCTGATTTGGACTATCAAATTCAATTGCTAATATTTGATTCTCAAAATTATTTTCTTCTGTTATTATTCCAATATTTTGTTTCCGACTTTTTTCCAAACATTTCCCTTGCCTTACACTATTAACTTTTCCATTCATTTCATTGTTTTCATTTGGTTCTTTGCTTTTCGTTTCGACACAAGCATTTTCAGTTCTTTTTTCAATATTACATTCTTTTAAAAAATCTCTACCCAAAATAATTGAAAAACCCATAGATTCGTTACCAACTACCATTAAATCGCATACAACTTCTTTATTTGAAAAACAAATTAAACATTTCACACTTCCAAGAATTTTAAGTTTGCTTTTATTTATTCCAACAAAAATTCTATTTACTTCATTTAATTGTATCTGAACTGGAACGTATGATCTTCTTATAAAACTGATAGGGCTTCCCGAATCTAAGAGTGTTTCTATAAAAATGGGTTTATAATGAGTGTCAGATAAAAATACTACTTTCATATAGCTTACATATTCTTTTTGAACATCACGCTTTTTATACAGCTCACAGTCCTTTGCTTGATGTCCAGCTCTTCCGCAAGCGAAGCACGTTCCCATCTCTCGTTTTGGTTTTCGGCACTCACTAGCTATGTGCCCCATGCTGTTACAGTTGTAGCACTTAACATTGCGTCTTTGAGTTTTTTCCCCCAGCTTCTGTTGCTGTGTGTCCCGTCGTATGGCTGGCATCTTTTGAATCTCGACACCGTTGAATGCTTTCAAAATTTCAGTCTTCGTCGAAAATTTCAGCAGTTTCGCATATTCCAAAGGTTTATATCCGGAATTCCCGCTATCATGTATTCAATTAATTCGTCTTCTTCCAAGTCGATTTCATTTCCCAGCGATTCCATTTCGTGAAAATATTCGTCGAAGTGTTGTCCTCTTTTCCAAGTGCATACCTGGAGTTTCTGCCTCGTTATCAGTTTCGATCCTTTTTTCTCAACATTTTTGGCCATTTCATTTAACAAAAAATCGACGGATTCTGCCATTAACGTTGGGTTGGCAGTCAGCCATTCCCATGCGTTGCATTTAACTTTGTTAAAAATCACTGCTCGCATCATATCGTCATCAACATTGTAAATTTTCCGAACACTGTTAATCATTGTGCGCCAGCCAGCGAATTTATTATCCCCTTCAAACACGTGTATCATTTCTTTTAACATTTCCAATCTGAAAACAATTTTTCGTACTATTGTGAAATTCAATCGCACGCACACTCACACACATACGTTGACTCAAGTCAATGCGCAACAACCGTTACAATTTGCGAAATTTACAACCAAGACGCCTAAATTTCGACGACGAAAGCGATCAAGAGAATCTGTCCACCGCCATGACGGACCCGAACCCAGATTTCTCCGCTCAAATTCGAGAACGACAACAACAGCTCGAGGCACTTCGGACAAACGTTCCTGCGAAAAGAGATGACCCTCCGCGCACGCACACACGTGTTACCGTGCATTTGCCAAAATTTACACACAGCAACCCGCACCTGTGGTTTGCTCAAGTGGAACGATCATTCCGTTTGCATCACATTTTCGACGACACTGACAAGTTCGACTTGGTTACACTGCATTTGGAAGAAGATGTGGTTTTGGCTGTGGAGGATTTGGTCACTCGTCCACCGGCAGATAACAAGTACGCAGCAATCAAAATTAGCTTGCTGCAGAAGTTCGCTGAATCGCCCGAATCAAAACTGCGACGACTATTTCAAGGAGGAGGTGCCACCGTATTAAAGCGTTCGGAAATCTTGGCAAATATGCGACGCTTGGCCCCGGATCCTGGCAGCGAGAGCATCATTCACACCCTATTCCTCGCTGAGATGCCAGCCTCCATTCGTCCGCTGCTCACCGTATGGGATGAGACGGATTTGGACAAGCTTGCGAAGATCGCAGACAAAATACTCGAAGCCGTTAGCACGAAAGCCTCGTTTGCCATCGGCACATTCCCAACTGCTGTTCCTCCTGCAAATCCGGCTATCTGCGCAGTTGCCCCTGCAGATCCGTTGAAAGAACTTTCCGACAATTTACGTTCGCTCATCCAAGATGTCTCGGCATTGAAAAAGGATGTCAAGCGCATCGAATCACGCAACCAATCGCGCAGTTCATCTCGTGGCGCCAGACCGGCGGACAATTCCGGTCAACAGACTTCAGGAGCACAGGAAAATCGTTGTTTCTACCATAAGCCCTTTGGTGACAACGCAAATAAATGCCGACCACCCTGCGCACGCTCTACGTCGTTAAACTAGAGGAGCTGCCGCCTGACGCGCTGGTCAGCGGCAGCCAGGACAGCAGCAGCGATCCATCAGTTCAGTCAAGTGTTCCACGGGAGCAGCGTTTGCACGTCACCGATCGTACCTCCATCATCGATTCTGGATCTGTGGTTTCAGTTGTACCTCGCACGCTGGTTAAACAGAAAACCACCCAAGCCGATCTGACGCTATACGCAGCAAACCAGACCATCATCCACACCTATGGCAGATATATAACTAATCTGGACTTGGATCTCAGACGCAATTTCACCTGGCCATTCATCATTGCGGACGTACACACACCTATAATTGGAGCAGACTTTTTAGCCGAATTCCAGCTTCTTATTGACCTCAAAAAAAGATGCCTTATTGACTCGGTCACAGGACTGTCAACAACAGCGTGCTTAGCATAAGCGAATCAAACATCCGTTTCCACTGTGCAGGGTATGTCTAAATTTCGAGAGCTTCTGCAAGAGTTTGTGGAAGTCACCAAACCGTCATCGATGCATACAAAGCAGCATGATGTACAACATCACATCGAAACATATGGAACCCCCGTTTCTGACCGACCACGACGCTTATCTGGAGATAAACTTGCAACTGCGAAAAAGGAAATCAACTTTCTGATCGAGCAAGGCATATGTCGTCCCTCCAACAGTCCTTGGTCCAGCCCACTCCACATGGTCACCAAAAAAGACGGTGGTTGGAGGGCATGCGGCGATTATCGTAAGCTCAACTCAATTAAGATACCAGATCGCTATCCGATTGCACACATTCACGACTTCACCGAACAGCTACATGGTGGGAAAGTATTCTCAACACTTGATTTGGTAAAGGCGTACTACCAAATTCCCATGGCGGAAGAAGACATCCAGAAGACGGCCGTATGCACCCCTTTTGGACTCATAGAATTCCAGTACATGCCTTTCGGGTTAAAAAATGCGACTCAGACGTTCCAGCGTTTTATGGACAATATTTTCCGCGGCATGGACTTCGTATATTGCTACATAGACGATATATTGATAACTTCGAAATCGATCGCCGAACACGAAAAACATCTTCGAGCAGTGTTATCAGTGCTGCAGAAACACGGCTTAAGTATCAATCTGAGCAAATGTCAATTAGCGCTAACGCAAGTTAATTTTCTTAGCTACACGATTAACGAACACGGCATCAAACCACCGTCCAGTCGCATCGATGCTATCCTAAATTATGCTCGTCCTGAAACTATCAGCCAACTAGGCCGTTTCTTGGGCGTTATAAACTACTATCGCAGATGCCTACCCCGATCTTCGCACACTCAGGCACCGCTGTCCGAGCTGCTAAGAAATGTAAAGAAGAACGACCAACGACAAATCCTCTGGACTACAGAACTCATATCAGCCTTCGAGAGTTCAGCGGACTGACCGCTGCTGTGCAAACTTCCGATTTGCTGGATGTCATCGAGGGATGCTCGTCACACCTCAAACTGCTTAGAGTGTTCGCTTATATGTTCCGCTTTATAAAAAAATTGTGACGCGCAGACGCGCACATATATAATATATTAGGCATAAATAAGAAATAGAAACGATTGAAGATATAAGAATGGATTTTGATTTGTTTTAAATGCGCGCGCGCGCCAATGATCTTGCGCGACGGGTCACACTGGCCCGAAATAGATCGGCCACACTAATGCGGCTAAATCCGCTTCGATATGCGGGCACACTAGCCTCCGCCAAACCGCTATATAAGGCGCACCACAGCCCTCCAGAGCTCATTCAGTTTCGGCCGGCGATCGGCAAAGGTTCACCTAACCAGGACCAGCGGAAAGGACTAGCAGCCAAGGATCAGCAGTAAGGAGTGCAGCAGAGCCATAGGAGACGGGTAAACGGCGTGGTAACTAACTAATCACAGTAGCCTTTGCGTATTACGTCTTATTATATAGTAGACCTGATTGGCCTCTTAACTCTTCTCAGTAATTAGACCTGACCGGCATCTAAACTCTTCTCAGTAATTAGTAGACCTGACCGGCTTCTAAACTCTTCTCATATTTAGTAGACTTGATTGGCCTCTAAACTCTTCTCATACTTAGTAGACCTGATCGGCCTCAAAACTCTTCCCATATTTAGTAGATGTGAGCGGCCTCTAAACCCTTCTCAGTATTTAGTAGACCTAACCGGCCTCTAAACCCTTCTCAGTATTTAGTAGACCTGATCGGCCTCTAAACTCTTCCCATATTGAGTAGACCTGACCGGCCTCTAAACCCTTCTCACTAATTAGTAGACCCGACCGGCCTCTAAACTCTTCTCATCTGTAGTAGACCTGACCGGGCTCTAAACTGTCTCCATCTGTAGTAGACCTGACCGGCCTCTCAAACTATTCCTACTTGTAGTAGACCTAACCGGCCTCTAAAAACTCTTCCCAGTTCTTAGGACCTCAAAACGAGCCGATGGAAGGGACACACCCGTCACCAGATCACGACGTTACCAGGCGACGAGAAATGAAACTATCATTAATCTGTACCTATTAAGTCAATAAACATAAAGTTAATTTGTACCGTATTAGCTGGCGTTCTACTCTGGGACCGGGTCGGAATCTCTTCCAGCAACCACACCTGAACCAAATATAAATTCCTGAGACGAATCCTGGCCATCCCTGAGCCACCCGAGCAATGACAGATCGTCACAGTGGCGCCCAAGACAGGTTGAAGTGGTTGCAGAGAAACCGGCAGCGGTAGACCATGAGCTGGCTAAGAGAGTAAGCGGACGAAGTGGATGAAGGTGATATGGAGTTGCCCAACGAACACACGGATGCGGTCAACGAAAAATTGTCGGAGACTGAAGCAGAGCGAACGTACACGAAGATGGAAGAAAAGATAAACGTGGAGATCCTGGACCGGATACGAAGCTGGGGAATACGGTACCATGGGACAACCAATCCACTGGAGTTTATAAGGAAAATGGAAGATTGGACGACGGGATATGGAATCCGGCATGACCAACTGGTGGAAACGATGCCATTTATTTTAGAAGATGCCGCGATCGATTGGTGGAACTGCACGCCAAGCAAAATTGAAAGCTGGGCAATGCTTACAGAAGAGCTAGTGGATTACTTCTTACCGCGAAGTTATCAAAAACAACTCAAAGAGCAGATCGCGCAGCGAAAACAAGGAGAGGCGGAATCGGCAAGAACATACGCGATGAGCCTAATGGACATGATGAGGTTCGCGAAGTATTGTTTGAATTAAGCGCCGTATCCAAAGTATCAATCTGGTAACTCCCTTTCGGGCATCTATTACTTTTATTCTTGGCCACACTTAAGTCTCTCGTGGCTCTCTCTCGCCGAACGTAAGCAAGGAAGGAACGATCGCGCATACTTATCTGTTCACAATTTGAGTTAACAATAAAACATTATATATATTAATCCTAAACGGATAAACTTGTGCTTATCATTTTGGATACCTATGTACCTGCGTTGGGGAGAAAATCCCAACAGGTTATGGGCCCAGGACGCGTAGTATCAAAAAGACAAAATTGAATAAGTGCAGAAGTGGTGAAATAAGAGACGCTGTGAAAAATGGCGGGTGCATTTATGCGCATCGAGCCGCTAAACGCGGAGAACTATGATACGTGGAAATTGCAAATGTGTGCTATACTCGTGAAAAACGATCTATGGCCATATGTAAATGGTACAATAAAGTGTCCCAGTGATGATGCAGATTTGGCAGAATGAACCATAAAAGACGAGAAAGCTCGAGCAGATATACTTTTGTCGATAAGTACATCTGAGTTAGGTCTAATAGAAGATTGTACCACATCGAGAGAATATTGGTTAAAATTGCAAGATACATTTCAATCAAAAGGGCCAGTGAGAAAGGCCAGCTTGTTAAAACGTGTTGCATTGTCGCGAATGAGTGAAGGAGACGACGCACGTCTCCATATCAACGGATTTTTCGATGCAGTAAAGAAACTCAAAGAGATCGGAGTAACAATAGGAGACGATTTGCTCGCGATTCTCTTACTGTACAGTTTGCCCGATTCATATGAAACATTTAGGTGCGCAATGGAAACGCGAGACGATTTACCAAGTCCAGACGTGCTTCGTGTCAAAATTTTAGAAGAATCGGAGGGAAGGAAAACGAAAAGTGATCGTGAAGAGCAGAGTGCTTTGTACGCAAATCGGAAAATGTTTTGTGTGCAACAAAATCGGACATATCGCGCGAAACTGCCGAGTGAAACCGAAAGAAAACGCTAATGTGAAAAGCGAGGAACGGGAGATTCGCGGAAATCGGTACAAAAAGGAAATGACAATGAACGTAAATGAACACGCATACATAGCCGAAGGGCATAATGGTATGTGGTGCCTAGACAGCGGTTGTTCGGCACATATGAGTTCCAATAAGACTTTATTCGATGAGATAAAGAGTGTTGAAAAAAACATTGCATTTGGCCGATAGCAACACCACAAAGGTTAATGGTCTTGGTGATGTCAAGATCGACATAAAAGGGAAAAGAAGTGAGAAGATTACTTTGAAAGAAGTCTTATACGTATCGGATCTTCGCCAGAATTTACTTTCTGTTTCAAAAATAACGGAAAAAGGTAACGAAGTGCGTTTTCGTAAAGATGAAGCGCTAATAATGAAAAATAAAGGTGAAGTTTGGCTTCGTGCGAAGAAATACGGGAATTTGTATTATTTGAATACGGAAAAGACTGAAGCAAACAAAGTGAATGAAGAACAAAGCGAAATAGAAACATGGCATCGTCGGTTGGGCCATCTGAACGAAAAGGATTTAAAGAAAATGGCTTTGTGCGGAAAAGTTCACGGAATGAAGATAAAAGAAAATAAAAGTCTATCGCCGTGTGAAATTTGTATAAGCGAAAAGCAAACAGCAAATACATATAGAAGTGCTACGGAAAAGAGATCGCAGAAAACTCTGGAAATTGTGCACAGTGACGTGTGTGGACCTATGCGTACACAGTCCAAAAGTGGGTGCAAATATTTCGTTACATTTATAGACGACTATTCGCGTTATAGTTCGGTCTATTTTCTGAAACAAAAATCAGAAGTGGTAAATGCCTTTAAATCATTCAAAGCATTAGCTGAAAACGTAACCGGAAATAAAATTATACAATTACAAAGCGATAATGGGACCGAGTTCCTGAATAAGGAATCCAATGAATTCCTGCGGCAAAACGGAATTAGTCGACGACTGTCTGCTCCACATACTCCACAACAAAACGGCGTGGCTGAGCTGCAGAACGGTATACTGGTAGAAATGGCCAGGTGTATGATGAAACAGGCCGGAGCCCCAGCATCATTTTGGGCAGAAGCCATTAGCACGGCTTGCTATCTACTCTATTTGGGGAGCTACCCTACACCTTTTGGACAGGTAAAATTCCCACGGTAATGTATTTACGCACATTTGGAACAAAGGCGTATGCATTAATAAAAGGCACCAACAAGGGCAAATTTGAATCCAGATCAGAGGAATGCATATTAGTAGGATATGCAGCTGAATCGAAGGCGTATCGCCTATACTCTCCTCAGAGAAAATCTATCGTGGTGAGTAACGATGTAAAGTTTTTGAATACATCAGGATTTAAAAGTAATTACGAAGAGTTTTACGAGCCTGAAGAAGAATTTAACATCCAGATGAAAATTCCTACACCGGACGAACAAGTTGAGTCTAGCAGCAGCGATGTCGAAGAAGAGACTCCTGTTGTGGAGAGACGGGGCAGAGGACGCCCAAAATTGCTGAGAACTGGACAGCGTGGGAGGCCGCGTAAAATTTACCAGGAAATACAAGAGGCGATAATCCACAGCAATGATCCTGCAGAAAATGACACGTCAATTGAGGACGAATTTGAGGAATGCGAAATGGCATTTTTAGCTGTGTCAGGAGATCCTTTAACTTTAGCAGAAGCATTTCAATCGAAAGAGTCAGTTAACTGGACACGCGCAGTGGAAGACGAGTTTATGGCCCAAGTTCTCAACAAAACTTTGGAGGTTACAGAACGCCCGGAAAACCGAAAGACCATTGGAAACAAGGTGGTATTCCAAACCAAAGATGACGGCAGCGCTTTGGGAAAAAAGACAGCGCGTTTGGTTGCCAAGGGATATGCTCAAAAACCTGGAGAAGATTTCTTTGAATCCTACTCACCTGTAGCGCGATTTACGTCGGTGAGACTGTTAGTTGCTCTATCGGCGGAATTTCAAATGGAAATTCATCAAATGGACGTCGTCACCGCCTACCTCAACGGTGAGCTGGAGGAGCAGGTATTTATGGATATACCTGAGAGTTTTAGCGATTTCATGGAAAAACTGGAATCGGGAGCAAAAATGGGATCAAAGCAGGAAATACCATCGGCAGAATTTAGAAAGGCAGCTTGTTTTTGGAGAAAATCCGTAAAACAATTGAAGGATCCTGTATGTTTACTACGAAAGGCACTTTATGGACTTCGTCAATCAGGACTCCGTTGGTATTGCAAGCTTACAGAGAAGCTTAAAGAAATCGGACTTATCCCAACTGAGCAAGATCCGTGCTTGTTCGTCAAACGAGGAGATGGAAAATGTCTATTGGTCACCATATACGTAGACGATTTGCTTTTGGCGTCTAATCATCCTAAATGGTTGGATGAAACCAAATCGCACCTGGGAGCATCATTCAAGATGAAAGATTTTGGACCAGTCAAGACATGTTTGGGCATCGAATTCAAACAGGATGCGAGGAAGCAGACAGTTTTCATGAGCCAGGAGAAATACATTGACGCTATTCTTCGAAAATTCGGAATGGAAGAGTGCAAGCAAGCCATCACACCGATCGAGGCGAAGTCAGCACTAAAGCGGCCAGAGAACCCAGACGACGAGGAGATGAAACGGTATCCTTATCTGTTCGGAGGGGGGTGGCTTTAAGCTGAACTGCACTCGATAAGAAAACACGGAAGAAAACTTTCGGGGTATTACGCGACGTGCGTCTTTATTTGTGTAATGGTAAATTAGTACTAACAAGAAGAACCTTAAAACTAACTTGGGGAGAGCGGACTAGGAGCTCGATGCACCAAAGTGCAGTGGAAGAGGGAGAGAGAGAGCGAGTGTACGGGATCACACTGCCTGCGGAAAATAAGCGCCCTTTTGGCGCGAACATTCTCCCCCCCCTTGCGAGGATACGCAGCAGAATTATAAGGAGACCTTCGAGGCCCCCTTAGCGAGGATACGCTGTAGGAATATTGGAGGCCTTTGCTCGGGAAAGCGTTGGATACGCTGAGCGCTCGTGGACATGGAGAAGTGTGTGGTGATCCTGGCCACACGACTGGCATCGGTCGTCACTGCGGCAAGATCCCGTGGAATGATGGTGGGCCAGGCAATTGACGCAGTACTCCTTTTGTATGACTGCCTGGAGCCGTTTCTCAGCGCTAAGCCGAAGGAAACGGTGGCATTTCCGAAGAGGATGGTTCCCTTGGCAGACTCGGCATGGGTAGGATAAAATACCTCGGGAACGTCTGCATTTCACATCGTCGTATGGAACCCAGTAATTGGAGGAATCGGGAGCGGTAGTCACTCGTGTGGAGAACGAGGAAATCCTTTGGATCGGAGCAGAAACAGTATCAGGAGCAGTCGGTTCACTAGAGGAGCAGTTGCTTGGATGCAACAAAGTGTGATGCCGACCGTGACACGTGAAGCACTTGTGGGCGCTTGTGCAATTACGAATTTGATGATTGCTTGCAAAGCAATTTAAGCACAACCGTTTTTTCTGGATATAAGATGAACGATCCTCTGTCGTCATCTGAAGGAAGCGTGGACATAAACGCACTGGATGGTTCTCTTTGGAACATACATCGCATCTTTTGGATATCGGAACGATCCTCGTACTGAAGGATTTCAGTATTCGTGGCGACACGTCGGAGGGTGTCGTTTCTGACGGATGGAGGCGCAACTTAGGAGGTTGAATAGAATCTATAGTTTCTAAAGTTCTATGGCGCTCAGTCAGGAATGAATCAAGTTCTTGCCACGTTGGAATTTCGGTTTTATTTGTTAAGGACTGCTCCCATAGTGAGAGCGTCAGCTTTGGAAGCTTCGTGGAACACAAATAAACCAGGAGACAATCCCAATTATCCGTAGGAAGGCCGGACAAATTTAGGGATGTGAGGCAATTTTGAATTGTATTTTGCAGCTCTTTCAAGGCTGCCGAAGATTCCTGTGCAATGGACTGTATGTTTAGTAACTTCTTCAGTTGGCTGTTCACCAGCGCTCGCTTGTTTTCGAAACGCTCAGATAGGTTTTTCCAGGCTGAGCGGAAACCATCGTTGGTGAGTGGCGAATTGGAAACTACGGAATGAGCTTCACCACTAGTCTTGGCATATAGATAGAACAACTTTTCAACAGGGGTCAGCGCAGGATTGTCTATATAGACCGCTGTGAAAAGGTCTCGGAAAGTCGGCCAGCGAATGTAATCGCCCGAGAAAACTTCTGTTTCGCACGGAGGAAGCTGACAGCCAGACGGATAGGAATTTTGGGGCGGAACGTGTTGGACTTGAGCTGTTGTAGTAGCGATCGTTTCGATCTGTTCCATGAGCTTTGCGGCACACCTTTCGTATATAAAATAGGCATACTCGTATTTTGCCTTTAGAGTAGGTAAGGTGTCCCCCGTGCCCTCTAAGCCAACTGAAATTTGCTCTGAACAGGCTTCGTACTCTTTCTCGACCTTATCCCATAGCGTTCGGACTTGGTCGAGATGGATTTGGCAGGTGTACTTGGATGGACTTGGTGCTGCTGGATTGCAGATTTTGGAATCGAAGTGACTTAGACGGTCACAGATCGAAATAAATTTATTTAAAATGGAAGCAGTCATTTTGGATATTTAAAGAACAAACTGGATTGTTTCTTTATGGTTATATTTTGGATCGAATTAACTTATATTTTCGGGACGCTGGATAAAGCGTACAACCAGTTGAAAGATCGAAAAACAACTTATATTTGGGACGCTGGATAAAGCGTTCAACCAGTTGAATGATCGAAAATAACTTCTATTCGGGACGCTGGATAAAGCGTGCAACCAATTGGATCGAAAACGTATATATTCGGGACGCTGGATAAGGCGTACAACCAGTTAAGAAATCGAAAATCAACTTATTTTTTTTTTGGGACGATTTAGTTATACGTGTCGAAGCTGGAATTGGAATTTAGGAACCAATCGGAATGTATTAGGAATTTAATTTATTTGTAGAAGCAGGATTGGAATTTAGGAACCAATCGGAATATATAAAATTAAATTTAATTTAATTTAATAACGAATTAATTGAATAATATTCTCTCTGCTGCAAAACGGATACGGTCACACTAATGCGGATATGGAAGCGCACTTGAATTCCTAACTGATTCAGTTAGTTGGAATTTTTATAAAAAATAATTTTAAAATTATTTTTGTGCCTGGACTTATCCAGTTGACCGCTGCTGTATTTTCCGCGGTACTGTTCTTGGAGATAAGGCGTGCGTGGGAATATGTTTGTGCAATGCACAATGTGCATTCGCCGTTTGCCAACGCAGAATAGCGGAGACAACGAGAGGCGGAAAAATTGCCAAAAATCGGAGCGTCGACTTGCAGTCGAATATGTATTATGTATGTTTATTTGGATGAAGCTCAGGATAGAGCAGGGAAGAGCTGATAAATAAATGCACAAATTATGTCGGCGTTTCTGTGCGGCGATTTTGGGGATATATTTATTTATTTATAGGAGCGGTGGACTGTATTTGTAGAATTCGAATTGTAGAATTTGTAGAATTATGTAGTTTAAAGTTTAGGAAATGTTGCAAATATATTTATTTTAAGTTTAAATATTTATAAGTATTTATATATATTATAATATTTATAAGTAGTATATATTTATTTAATTTTGTTTAAATTGCTTTTGGCGCTCGTAGATCAGTGGAGTGGACTGTATTGTATATCGGAGAGTGTAAATATGTAAATGCAAGCGGAACACAGTGAACGGTTAGAATTTCGGAACTAGAAGTTTCACTGTGGCTTATAGCATACGTACATATATTTAAATTTACACTTGTGGATTTTGGAATGTTTATTTACTATTATTATCCAGGATAGGAATATTTATAGCGTAAATTGTTGGTGCCGATTGTAGATGAGTGAAGTGGACTGTATGTATTGGACTTATGTATGTACGTAGGTGTAGGAAGTTGTGAGGACCCATAAATGGGCCTCACAATCATGGAGGCAGGGACAGGCAAACCGGCCAGGAAGGCCAAGAGGAAAACCAGCCATGAAGGCAATGAAGTTGAAATTTCATTTAATTAGAAGTTTAGCTGGCAGGGACAGGTAAACCGGCCAGAAAGAAACCAGCCATGAAGGCAATGAAGTTGAATTTACATTTAGTTAGAAATTTAGCTTTAATTAGAAATTTAGAAATTTATATGTAATATGGAGCCGGGAGCCCACTGTCGCCGGCGGCTAAGAGAGCGATCAGCGTGGGCAGCTAAGAGAGTCGGACGTTGCACCCGGAGAGCCAGGCCCAGCTGCTGTCCAAACGCCGAGCGGCGCTAAAGCAAGGCTTGGGGAAGCCACGGCAGCCGAGCACGGGAGAGCAGCGCTGATCCGGAACACGTGAGTCACCGAGGCCGAGCAGGTGCAGCTGTGCCTAGCAGAAACGCCGAGCGGCGCAACAACAAAGCTGGGGGAAGCCGCTGCAGCCAGCGCACGAGCGGCGCTGAGCGCCAGCAAAGACGTCACCGCTACAGCCGAGCCCCCGCTGCTGCCCAGCGACTGCAAGCAGAGGCCGAGGAATGTGGGAACGAAACTCCCGAAACTCCCGAGATGACGTAGAAGAAGGGGGGAGCGGAAGTTCGGGCGCAGCAGCGACGCCAGCGCCAGCGACAATGGGGAAATCTGGGTCAAAGGAGGAGCGAATTAATTACCGACGCGATCTGAAACCGGCAAGTCCAGCTTTTCTTGTGTGCAAAAGGAGGTGAAAACTCTGAGATGTCTACAACTGGAGATGACATGGAGAACCTGTGCTACGAGCCAACTTCGCCCCGGGAACACTGCACGTAAGCACGCTTGGGTTTCCTCCGCTATAGCACCGGCAGAGGGGCTACAGCCTTAAGGAATAGCCGTAGATAGGAATACAAATAAATTATGGATTTTGTGAACTTAAACTGCTGAAGTGTGTGTGTTCGCCTTTTACGTTGGGTTTTCCTTTCCCCGCCCTAACCCCCTCCCGTCTATATTTCACTCTATACCTCTGCAACCAGGACACGCAGCCGGTTCGGGTTCCTCAGCCACGAGTTTCCGAGAAGTTTCCTCTGCTCGTGGAAGTGGCTCGTAATCGGCGGAGCGGGCCGCCTCTTTGCGACCGACACGTTGACGGGCACCTTCGCAACGGGTCCTAGCAGAGGGAGGCCGAGCTTCTGGAGGGCAGCGTACACCGGCGGGGGCCGTTCCCCACTCCCCTCTCGTCTGCTCTTCTCATCTTTTCATGCGCTCCCCTTGGCCTTAGTGCGAGCGGTTGCTTGGCCGGCCGCTAGGAAAACGGAGTTCCGCGAGCGGCGACGGCGCCTAGGACCCCCCTTCTCCCTTCCCCTTTGCCCCTGGCTGCGGGTCTGACTTGGGCTCGGGCCGGTTGTTTGGGGAGATTTTCCGCAACCGGCAGCGACAAGCGGAGCGATCGCGCCAGCCCGGTCCCTTCTCTCGGTGGCCCCTTTCACTCGATCCTGGCAGCAGGCGCTGCGGGATTCCTGGCCGGAGCGGCTGCCACACCAGCCGTAACCGACGGCGGCAAGCAGGCCCACGCGGAAGGGGAAGTTTTGCTAGTTCGGCACACCGCTAATCCCCTTGTACTCCTTGTAACTCAACAAATTTTCTGTGAGTAACCCTGGCAGGACTGAGACGCATCCTGGCCAAGGACTTCCTTACAGATGGCGCCCGAAACAGGGACTACAAGGACGATTAATTTTTCTCCTTGGAAAATTTAGTCGAGGGGTTTATATTAATATCTAAATGGCTTAAAGCACCATTTGAGCGACAGCCGACTTAGGATAATTTTCCCCGGCACAAGATCAAAAGCTAACCTTTGACCAAGATATCCTCGTCCCTCCTTGTCTCGGATTCTCTCGGGTTCTCCGTCCGAGCGAGCCACGGGGCACACGGGTATATAATAACCCACCCGATCAGTGGGAAGTCAGTCGTGCTCTGGCCATCAAAGTGTTCACATCCTCCGATAATAATCGGGTATCCTGTGAATTTATCTACGCGTTTACAAGGATATCTAAGCATCCTCCAAATTTATCTACGCGTTTACAAGGATATCTAAGCATCCTTTAAAATTTATTTACGCGTTTACAAGGATTTCTAGCATCCTCCGAATTTATCTACGTGTCTATAAGGCTTGCTTGCATCCGTCGAAGTTATCTACGCGTCTATAAGGCTTTCTTGCATCCGTCGAATTTCTCTACGCGCGTTCAAGGATACCTAAGCATCCCTCGAATTTAGCTACGCGTTTATAAGGCTTGCAAGCATCCTTTGATTTTTTTTTAAATATCTAAAGACTTACGAACACCCGAATTTTTTTTTTGCACGGGTCCAAGGACATACGAGCATCTGGGAAAATTTATCATCGCGTACGCGAGAGCCTCCGAATATTTTTGTGAATTTTTTTCTCCCCCTTTGAAGCACATTATGGGAGTGCGTTGGATTGGTTACCGCCGTAAGGACGAGCTTATAGCCCTTGCTGCGGAGTTTGGGTTATCCCAACAAGGAAGCGTGGAGGAACTTCGCAGTCGCTTGGGGTCCTTCATCACGCGGGGGGATCATGAGGGTCCAATTCAGGACCGGATCAAGGAGCTAGGGGATATTTACACTGAGGCTCCAACGCCAAGGGATGATGGCGCCCAGGAGGCAAGGGGTGGACGATCACGATCCTTGTCTCCTGGTCGATCTGGGCCGCTCGAATCGAAAGCTAGGGCTCTCGTCAAGGAGGCAAACAGGAATCCCAGTTCCCTGCTACTCGAGGTACCATCGATACCGAGTTTCTCCCAGGCCGCTTCAGGGAATCGGGTTCGGCCAGAGAACTTATCCGCTCGGGTCGCAACGGAATCCGGCCATAGGCTTGAGCGGTCGGGGGACGGACTAGGAGGTGGCCCTCCAGCCTTCCGCCCCGAGGGCTCACAGCTCGATCTCACGCTGAGTCCAAGCGGGCATAGAAGCCAACGCTCCGAGATATCCTCTGCCGCACTGGCCGAAAAACTGAGGAACTGGGGTGTCTTGTTCGATGGATATTCCGATCCGTTGAGCTTCATCGAGCGGTTGGAAATGCAAGCGGAAGCCTATCGAGTGGAACCGGCAAGGCTGCCTCGGGTGGTATCCGGCTTACTGACGGGTAAAGCCGAGAGCTGGTACCGGACGTTTCAAGTGCAGGATCAACCATGGGGACATTTCCGTAAGGAATTTTTGGACTTTTTCCTTCCTCCGCAATACTTTCAACGGCTGGAAGATACGATCCGGACGCGCTACCAACGCAGCGGCGAGACGTGCAAGGAATATGTCGTGGAGCTGCGACTCCTAATGCAGCGGGCCAAGTTTACTCCGGAGCAGGAGCTTGATCGGCTGTATCAAAATCTGCTTCCAGAATATCAGCTTTTCGTGCGGCGACATGAATTTACCACTCTCGCCACCCTGATCCAACTGGCAACGGCCTATGAGATCGCCCGGGACCGCGATCGAGCGCTGCACACGACGCTCTTGGAGCATACGACGCGCAGGGCACCCAGCAGTTATCGAGTCACGCCGAATTCAGCCGCTCGGGAGCACGCCTACAACCCTCCGATGCCGGAACCAACAGCAGCGGCCGCTTCCAACCGGCGGATAGTCCAGGCTCCAGAAACGATAGCGGATGTGCACAATGCCTGTCGGCGATGCGGGGAAACTGGGCATTTCTATGCAGGGTGTTCGAGGCCGCAGGTCCTTTTCTGCTGGGAGTGTGGGCGGAAAGGACTGCGAACAAACAACTGTTGTCGTTCTCCGGGATCGGGAAACGGACAGGGTTCTCGCCCGCCGGGGAAGCAGCGAGGACCGAGCCCCAAATACCCCACAACTAGCCACACCCCTACGACTAGAAGGGGGCGCATCGTGGCGACGGTAATAATTACAGGCCAGCCGTTCCGCGCCACCCTCGACACCGGGGCTTCAAGGAGCTTCATCAGCGAAAATGCAGCCAGAAAAGTTGGCCACTCCGCCATGGAAAAGGACTGCGTACAAGAATCCTGCTGGCGGACGGGTCCAACGCCGAAGTGACACGGGCTCTTGTTACGACGGTCACCTTGCACCAGGATACACACACGATGACACTCATGGTGCTCCCAAATCTCCTGGATGAGGTTATCCTTGGAATCGACTTCCTCTGTGGGTTTCAGACCCACATTCAATGTGGAGGGGCCCGCCTAAGGCTTTTAGACCAGGACATCGCCCAAGACCAATTTACCTCCGCAGCACCAGCCTTGCTCGCCATGCCCTCGTCGCGGCTCCTAGTATATTCCGCCACACTGGCCACAAACCCCGTCTCAGAACTACCCCACGACCCTATCCCTAGCCAGAGAAAATGTCCTGTCCCTACGCCAAGACAACTTAGGGCCCCAAACTCGACGGACCAACAAGCCACGCCCCCTCAAATTCTCCCAAGAAATAGCCCGCCCACAAAACCGGATTACGGTCTGGAACCTCTGGCGGATGCCATGCAGGCCCGGGAGAGAAACCCGTTCCGACGGCCGCCTTTGACCCAGGTATCAAGGACGGTAGGGGCAGTACGGTCCCCAACTCAGGATGCAAACCTGGCCACCATAGTCACCGAAGAGTCCTTGAATTCCCAGTTTTCACAGTTTCTGGAAGAAGAGTTGGCCCTTTTCGCAAACATCACGGGCAGCTCTCATATCGCGGAGCATCGCATCTTTCTGCGAGACAATAAACCCATAAAACAGAGGTACTTCCCGAAAAACCCGGCGATGCAGAAGATTATCAACGAACAAGTGGACGAACTCCTGCGCGATGACCGCATTGAGCCCTCGAGGAGCCCGCATAGTGCACCCATCGTGCTGGTGGGTAAAAAGTCGGGCGAAATGCGTATGTGTGTGGATTATCGGCTGCTTAACGCGAATTCCATTCCCGACGCATATCCGCTTCCCCGGATCAGCCATATTCTGGAGCGGCTGCGAAATGCAAGCTACATTTCCACTTTAGATCTAAAAACGGCTACTGGCAGATTCCGATGGCAAAGGACAGCAGGGAATGTACCGCGTTTACCGTACCTGGCCGAGGATTGTTCCAATGGAAAGTGATGCCATTTGGGTTGCACTCGGCTCCGGCCACCTTTCAACGAGCACTGGACAGCGTGATTGGGCCGGACATGGAGCCCCACGCTTTCGCGTACTTGGATGACATTATCGTGATCGGGAAATCAGCAGAGGAGCATATAGTTAACCTCCGGGAGGTCCTGCGGCGATTAAGGGAAGCAAGATTGCGACTGAATACCGACAAGTGCAAGTTTTTCAAGAAAAGCATTTCTTACTTGGGCCACGTAATCAGCGAGGCCGGGATTCACACAGACCCAGAGAAAATCGCCGCGGTTCAGGGACTGGAACCTCCGACAAACTGCAAGGAGCTACGGCGATGCTTGGGGATTGCGTCCTGGTACCGGCGATTTGTAGCAAACTTTGCTACGATCGTCCAGCCGCTATCGATACTCCTCAAGAAAGGACGTAAATGGACTTGGAGCGAGCCGCAACAACAGGCTTTCGAGGAACTGAAGACAAAGCTGACGGAAGCCCCAGTGCTAGCCTGTCCCGATTTCAGCCAAAAGTTTCAGCTTCAGACGGATGCCAGCGATTTCGGCCTGGGCGCGGTGCTGACCCAACAGTTGGAGGGGTCTGAGCGGGTTATCGCGTACGCGAGCCGGAGACTGCTGAAAGCGGAGGAGAATTATTCGGCGACGGAAAAGGAGTGCCTGGCGATTGTCTGGGGAATCCGGAAGATGCGGGGCTATCTAGAGGGATATCGTTTTGAGGTCGTCACCGATCATTTGGCCCTAAAGTGGCTAAACTCGATCGATAACCCGACCGGACGGATCGCGCGTTGGGCACTCGAATTGCAGCAGTTCCAGTTCGACGTGAGCTACCGCCGGGGAAGCTGAACGTCGTGGCAGACGCCCTTTCGAGGCAGCCACTGGAGACCCTGCAGACACTCCAGGAAGAACCCGAGCCCTGCAAATGGATCGCAGCCAAACTCCAGCAGATACAGGCGAGCCCCGAGAAGTTCCCAGATTATGTCCGGGAAAACGGGCAATTATATCGTCACTTCGCCGACCCCTTCGATCAGGAAGGCCGCGGAACCTGGAGACTCTGCGTACCCAGCAGCCACAGGCAGCAGGTGTTGCAGGAATGCCACGACCACCCCACGGCGGGGCACACGGGAATTCGCAAGACGGCAAAACGCGTCGGCCAAAGATACTATTGGCCAGGTATGTTTCGGGACGTAACTCGATACGTGCGGCGGTGTCCGACGTGTCAGCAGTTCAAAGTAAGCCAACTCAAGCAGGCCGGGAAGATGCTGACTCGACGGTCGGAAAGTCCCTTCTCAACCTTGTGTGCCGACTTTGTCGGGCCTCTGCCACGCTCTCGACGAGGGAACACGATGCTGCTCGTGTTCCTGGACCATTTCTCGAAATGGGTGGAGCTGGTTCCCTTGCGGAAGGCCACGTCGGCCAGCCTCGAGCTGGCTTTCCGGGAACGGATCTTGGCGAGGTTTGGAGCGCCAAGGACGTTTGTGTGCGATAATGGCACTCAATTTACCAGCAGGGCATTCAAGGCGTTTTGCAAGGGAGCAGGGATTCAGGTGCAGCACACGGCCCCATATTCTCCCCATCAGAACCCGACGGAACGGGCTAATCGAACTATTAAGACGATGATAGCTCAGTATGCGAGTGAGGATCAGAAAACCTGGGATCAACTCCTGCCGGAGATCTCCCTGGCCGTCAACACCAGCGTCTCGGACACTACAGGATTTAGCCCCGCATATCTGGTTCAGGGCCGGGAACTCAGGCTGCCGGGGGCGTGGTTCGACGAAGTGACCCCGGGGACAGGCGTGGCAGCAGCCGAGCCTCAGGACAAGGCAAGCCACTTACGGGGGTCTTTCAAACGGCCCGGTCCAACATGGAAAACGCCACACAGGAGCAGCAAAGATATTATAACCTCAGGAGGCGGGAGTGGAGACCCGCTGTAGGATCACTGGTCTGGGTCAGGACGCATCTGCTCTCCAAAGCAGCGGAGGCGTTTAACGCCAAGCTGGCACCAAAGTACGAAGGACCCTACAAAGTACAAAAATTTATCTCGCCCAACATCGTGCGACTTCAGAACCTGGAGACCCGCAAGCGTCGCAACGCGAATGTGGCGGATCTGAAACCCGTGCACGAGGACCGGCCACAGGATGAAATTGGAGGGGATAGCGGATCGGAAGCTGGGTCGGAAGCCTCCGGACACCCTCGGCAGGAGGTGCAGGGCACCTGTACGGAAGAACTCCCGGAAAGGGAATGGAAAGGACCAGTCTGGTGGGACCACTTGAGTCAGGCGAGCCTGACCAACGTCCCAACATTCCCTCTAGGATTCAGGGGAAAGAGCCATATTTTTCTCGGCAGGCCTACTGTACTATATGTTTACCATCGGGAACAACACACGAGGGGGGTCAAACGCCGGAAAGGGGGAAACTCGGGGACAGAATCGGGATTATAAAGGTTCCTTTGTTTATTGTTACAGGACCAGCAGCGACTCCAGCGGGCAGTTCTCGGCCCGATCACCATCATGGGTGGCCGGCCCGGCGCCCAGTTTCTGCCTCAGGGGAACCTCGCCAGTCCGAGAGGCGAAACCCGGATCATGGGGATCGGATAGCACACAGTTGCGCACAGCCAGCCAGCAGAGGGGCATCTGCGAAAGCAGCAGCAGTGGCTCCGCCGTCGACCGGCGACCCACGGCCGACAGGGAAGGTAGCCCGGAGGAGTCCGCTACGGTGACCGCATCTCGATTGGCACAATGGCAGACGCTGGACGGTAACCTGCATCCCGCATTTTGGACCGTGAGCAGCTGGCTGGACGAGATCGGGTGCCCTGCGTTCGCTCCCGAGCTTCTGGAAGAGAGCCTGCGGCAGACTCGGGTGGTGGCCCCGGTCCCGATCGCTAGCACGAGAGGCAGTGAGGCGTCCTTGGCGAGCTCGGAGTCGCAGGACGACGGGCTGTCCCACTCCTGGGAGCCGGTGCCTCCCTCGGCGGAAGAGGTGGCTAGGGCCAACAGGGCATGGTCAATCGCGAGTGGAAGCCGCGACTCCGAGTCCAGCAACGGCATCCAGTCTGGAGGCGAGGCAGGACACAGTGGCGACTCGGCTTTGGCGGATAGCCAGGGCGATGATGGCTCTACCGATGCCGGCGACGTGGACCAGGCCGATCCGCCAGGTAACGAGAGCGAGGACACCCAGGCAGGCAGTTCGACCCACGGCAGCCTCGCGGCAGGCGAGATCAGGCCCGGATCTGCTGGGGCGGAGCCCGTCCAGGCCGGGCTGCGGAGGTCTGAGGAGCCATCGGATGTCAGCGAGGGCGACGGCCTGGCGCTGTTGGAGTCGATAGTAAGGCCTTCGTCGCCAAGCCTTGAGCTGGACTTGGACGAGAGCGACATGGCGGATCTGTTGCGGATGCTCGACGATACGCCGGTGGTGGGTAATGTCCAGGAGGAGGACCAGTGGCCTGTCGCTCCACCAGAGTGGAGGGTGGACACGGGTGAGCGCCGCCTCCCGGCGGCGTTGATTGAGTTTATCCTAAACCACGAAAGGGCCAGCGTGCGGTTCCTACGGACCCTCGGCGGAAACCGGTTTCGAATCACCATTTCGGCCAGACGATATGTGACCGTCTCCCTTCGCCACCCCAGAGAAGGAAAGGGGTGTGAGGACCCATAAATGGGCCTCACAATCATGGAGGCAGGGACAGGCAAACCGGCCAGGAAGGCCAAGAGGAAAACCAGCCATGAAGGCAATGAAGTTGAAATTTCATTTAATTAGAAGTTTAGCTGGCAGGGACAGGTAAACCGGCCAGGAAGAAACCAGCCATGAAGGCAATGAAGTTGAATTTACATTTAGTTAGAAATTTAGCTTTAATTAGAAATTTAGAAATTTATATGTAATATGGAGCCGGGAGCCCACTGTCGCCGGCGGCTAAGAGAGCGATCAGCGTGGGCAGCTAAGAGAGTCGGACGTTGCACCCGGAGAGCCAGGCCCAGCTGCTGTCCAAACGCCGAGCGGCGCTAAAGCAAGGCTTGGGGAAGCCACGGCAGCCGAGCACGGGAGAGCAGCGCTGATCCGAACACGTGAGTCACCGAGGCCGAGCAGGTGCAGCTGTGCCTAGCAGAAACGCCGAGCGGCGCAACAACAAAGCTGGGGGAAGCCGCTGCAGCCAGCGCACGAGAGCGGCGCTGAGCGCCAGCAAAGACGTCACCGCTACAGCCGAGCCCCCGCTGCTGCCCAGCGACTGCAAGCAGAGGCCGAGGAATGTGGGAACGAAACTCCCGAAACTCCCGAGATGACGTAGAAGAAGGGGGGAGCGGAAGTTCGGGCGCAGCAGCGACGCCAGCGCCAGCGACAATGGGGAAATCTGGGTCAAAGGAGGAGCGAATTAATTACCGACGCGATCTGAAACCGGCAAGTCCAGCTTTTCTTGTGTGCAAAAGGAGGTGAAAACTCTGAGATGTCTACAACTGGAGATGACATGGAGAACCTGTGCTACGAGCCAACTTCGCCCCGGGAACACTGCACGTAAGCACGCTTGGGTTTCCTCCGCTATAGCACCGGCAGAGGGGCTACAGCCTTAAGGAATAGCCGTAGATAGGAATACAAATAAACTATGGATTTTGTGAACTTAAACTGCTGAAGTGTGTGTGTTCGCCTTTTACGTTGGGTTTTCCTTTCCCCGCCCTAACCCCCTCCCGTCTATATTTCACTCTATACCTCTGCAACCAGGACACGCAGCCGGTTCGGGTTCCTCAGCCACGAGTTTCCGAGAAGTTTCCTCTGCTCGTGGAAGTGGCTCGTAATCGGCGGAGCGGGCCGCCTCTTTGCGACCGACACGTTGACGGGCACCTTCGCAACGGGTCCTAGCAGAGGGAGGCCGAGCTTCTGGAGGGCAGCGTACACCGGCGGGGGCCGTTCCCCACTCCCCTCTCGTCTGCTCTTCTCATCTTTTCATGCGCTCCCCTTGGCCTTAGTGCGAGCGGTTGCTTGGCCGGCCGCTAGGAAAACGGAGTTCCGCGAGCGGCGACGGCGCCTAGGACCCCCCTTCTCCCTTTCCCTTTGCCCTGGCTGCGGGTCTGACTTGGGCTCGGGCCGGTTGTTTGGGGAGATTTTCCGCAACCGGCAGCGACAAGCGGAGCGATCGCGCCAGCCCGGTCCCTTCTCTCGGTGGCCCCTTTCACTCGATCCTGGCAGCAGGCGCTGCGGGATTCCTGGCCGGGGCGGCTGCCACACCAGCCGTAACCGACGGCGGCAAGCAGGCCCACGCGGAAGGGGAAGTTTTGCTAGTTCGGCACACCGCTAATCCCCCTTGTACTCCTTGTAACTCAACAAATTTTCTTGAGTAACCCTGGCAGGACTGAGACGCATCCTGGCCAAGGACTTCCTTACAGATGTAATAAACGCAAGCGGATCACAGCGAACGAAGAGAAATTCGAATTTGGAATTTTCACTGTGGCTTGTGGCATATATTTAAAAATACACTTTCTGAATGTTGAATTCGCGGAAAATTAATATAAATTAATTGCGATTCGGACTTGGAAGCTGCCGTAGTGTCGGATCAATCGGACTCGGATTTAGACAAAAATCATAAAAATGACCGGCAGCAAAGTAAAATGTTTACTTATCTTGTGCGGTGTTAAAGCCACCGGAACTGCTGGAGTGGAATAATCCGGCTCTGATGGACCAAATGTTCGGAGGGGGGTGGCTTTAAGCTGAACTGCACTCGATAAGAAAACACGGAAGAAAACTTTCGGGGTATTACTGTAATGGTAAATTAGTACTAACAAGAAGAACCTTAAAACTAACTTGGGGAGAGCGGACTAGGAGCTCGATGCACCAAAGTGCAGTGGAAGAGGGAGAGAGAGAGCGAGTGTACGGGATCACACTGCCTGCGGAAAATAAGCGCCCTTTTGGTTCTCTTATGTTTCTTGCAGTTTCAACGCGACCAGATATCGCGTTTGCAGTCAATTTTCTGAGTCAGTTCAACTCTAACTACTCAGCCGAGCACTGGAAGGCGTCGAAACGTATCTTAAGGTACTTAAAAGGTACGAAGAAGCTGGGGTTATTCTTCAAGAAGACTGGAGATGACCTCTACGGCCTACGGGGGTCAAACCAATCCGACCGCCGCTCTTATTCAGGGCAAGCATTCATCCTGGCAGGCGCTTCCATATCTTGGGAGGCGCGCAAGCAACGCACCGTGGCTTTGTCGAGTACTGAGTCAGAGTACTTGGCGATGTCGGAAGCTGTAAAAGAAGCGCTATATCTGAAGGCTCTTCTTAACCGGATTGGATTGACATGTGAATCGGTCCAAATCTTCAACGACAACCAGAGCGCACAACAGCTGGTAAAGGGTTTCGGCTTCCATCCACGGACTAAACACATAGAAGTCCGCCACCACTTTATTCAAGAGAAGGAAAAGAGTGCTGATATCACTGTGGCATACATGCCCACTGAGAAGATGCCCGCTGATGTCCTTACCAAAGGTTTAGCAAGTAGCAAGCACAATAATTGTATCTTTTCTTTGGGTATAACTAGTATTTAAGTTTACGATTGCTACTTTGAGGGGGTGTTTTTGATTTAAGCGCCGTATCCAAAGTATCAATCTGGTAACTCCCTTTCGGGCATCTATTACTTGTATTCTTGGCTCTCTCTCGCCGAACGTAAGCAAGGAAGGAACGATCGCGCATACTTATCTGTTCACAATTTGAGTTAACAATAAAACATTATATATATTAATCTTAAACGGATAAACTTGTGCTTATCATTTTGGATACCTATGTACCTGCGTTGGGGAGAAAATCCCAACAAGTATACATGCAAGGAAAAGTTAGACCTGGTATACTTGAACTCAAGGAGTGAGATAAAATTATTTACGAGAAGATCAGGATTTAAAACGCTTCCCGAGTTTCTCAAACTGGCGGAGATAGTCAAGATGATCAAAGCAGAAAATCTCGCACAAACACAGCGCAGGCTCAGCCCAGAGACCTGCATGGGATCCGACGGTATGGGGCAGCTTCAAATAGCCACCAAAGCCATCGATTGCTGTGAAACGGCGGAGAACCAAGTGGAAGAGACAGCGAACGATCAACGAACAGAAATGGCCGAGAGCGAATGGTAATGGAAAATTTTATCAAGAGTGGAACGGACACCGCAGTGCTGCAGCACCGCAGGAAAAGGCAGAAGAGTATTCGACCGAGGGAAATAGTTACGGTATGATATCACACCGTCTCCTAAGAGAGGGGGGAGTGTGACGCGCAGACGCGCACATATATAATATAATATATTAGGTATAAATAAGTAATAGGAACGATCGAAGAGACAAGAATGGAATTTGATTTGAATTAAATGCGCGCGCGCGCCAACGATCGTGCACGACGGGTCACACTGGCCGCGATATATCGGACACACTAATACGGCCAAATGCGGGTGGAGATGCGGGCACACTAGCCCCGCCGAACCGCTATATAAAGCGCACCCCAGCACTACGGAGCTCATTCAGTTTCGGCCGGCGAACGGCAAAGGTCTCCTGACTAGGACCAGCGATCAGCAGCCAAGGACCAGCGGATAAGGACGAGCAAGGAGCATCGGTAAGGACGACATCAGACATCAGCGGAGACGGGTAAACGGCGTGGTAATTAACTAATCCTAGAAGCCTTTGCATAGTACGTCTCATTCTACGGCTCGGTCTACCGATCTGCAGGTATCAATATATAGTAGACCAGAACGGCCTCTAAACTCTTCTCGATATATAGTAGACCAGAACGGCCTCTAAACCCTTCTCAATATATAGTAGACCAGAACGGCCTCTAAACTCTTCTCATTAATTAGTAGACCAGAACGGCCTCTAAACTCTTCTCGATATATAGTAGACCAGAACGGTCTCTAAACTCTTCTCAATATATGGTAGACCAGAACGGCCTCTAAACTCTTCTCGATATATAGTAGACCAGAACGGCCTCTAAACTTTTCTCACTAATTAGTAGACCAGAACGGCCTCTAAAACTCTTCTCATATATAGTAGACCTGATCGGCCTCTAAACCCTTCTCACCAATTAGTAGACCAGACCGGCCTCTAAACTCTTCTCATATATAGTAGACCAGAACGGCCTCTAACACTCTTCTCATAATTAGTAGACCAGACCGGCCTCTAAACTCAACTCTTCTCATATTTAGTGGACCAGAACGGCCTCTAAACACTCTTCCCAGTTCTTAGGACCTCAGAACGAGCCGATGGAAGGGAGACGAATGCGATGTCACTAGATCACGACGTTACCCGGCGACGAGAAATGAAACTATCAGTAATTTGTACCCATTAAGTCAATAAACAGAAAGATAATTTGTACCGAATCAGCTAGCGTTCTACTCTGGGACCCGGTCGGAATATCTTACAGTAACCACACCTGAACCAAATATAAATTCCTGAGACGAATCCTGGCCATCCCTGAGCCACCCGAGCAATGACAGATCGTCACAAAATGCAAAGACAGGAGTATAATTTTCGAAGAAACTCTGTAACCGTTTCATAAGATTATCGAAATAGTACAAAAGCACGAGTATCAAGTAGAAATTGAAAATGTTCGTAAAGGCTCCAAGGTCGGCCCAAGTCTTCAGCGATTGAACCCATTCATCCATGAGAATACGGGCACTTGGTGCAACTTTTCGTTGTTCGGCCCAAGTTTGCGTAGAAACGGACGGACAGACAGACGGACATGGCTAGATCGACTCGGCTGTTTATGCTGATGCAGAACATATAGGGAACTTTATAGGGTCGGAAATGTCTCCTTCATTGCGTTACAAACTTCTGACTAAAATTATAATACCCTGCAAGGGTATAAAAAGATCGATGAAGTAGTTTTCAAGACTTTATTTATTAACTCTCAGCTTAAAACTGATTCTGGTGAATAAAATCTTGGGATCTAATATTCAGCATATTCTTATGTACTGGCTATGTGAATATGTCACTTCCCTTCCCTTAAAAGGGTTGCCTATTCTTGGGATGGCATTTCAGGGTACAATGCGGGCAACTGTAATTGTGCCTGTTCTTGTTGTGGTTCTTGATAATTTTTTGCTTGTTTTCTTAATTTTGTATATAAAACAGTTACTGGATTTAGTGTACAAATTTTTGATACGTCAAGAAAAATGATAAGAACAATAACAAAAATTATTATAGTTGCATAAAATGTCGTATTATTTTCTGAAATTAATTTTAAAACGTCATTATGTTCTACTATCTTAATTTTAGTTACATTAAATGGTAACTACAATGGAGTTAAATCAAATTCTGGACTTAACGAATTTTCGCTTAAAAAACCATTTCCAATCTTAACTTTACATTGTTTTATTCTTATAATTTTGTTTTCACTTATTTTAATATCGCCATTTAGTTCTGGACAGTTTGTGCGATTGTAGTTTCGGTTAGATTTCATGTAAAAATAATATTTGGTTCAACGTATTGAATTATTTCAGTAGTTTATTTACCCGATTAGCGGAAAACTTTAATGTCGGCATAAAAATGCAATTAATGAGGGTTAGAAGTCAACCGAGGGGGTAATAAAGATGAAATAAATTAGGGTCACAGCATCTAAAGGGACACTTGAGAAACAAGTGTTCAAGGGTTCCCACGATCGCGAGTGATCCTGTCCCGCACGTGTATGTTTAGCGGGAGCACGTAGTCGTTCACCCACGTCCCTTAACTTAAAAAAAGGACGGGGTGTAATGGAAAAGAGCGCACCGCAGAGATCCCGCGCCGGTGCAATCCTGAGTAAAAGGGACGGTGTGTAATTCAAGAAGTGAGCTAAATACCTTTTAAGGACGGTCACCAACGCCCCTTGAAAGGCACAGTCTGTGAGTTTCCCGCACTCCCTCCACATACAACTGATCGAATGCTTGAAACAACATGTTGAATTAGTCAACGCAACTAGGAGTGCGTGGGAGTTGGGTAAATGGATACACTTGTAACAGTTTCTCAACGAGGACAGTCACCCAGGACCCTTGAAAGGCACAGTCTGTGAGTTTCCCGCACTCCCTCCACATACAACCGATCGAATGCTTAAAACAACCACATGTTCAATTACCCCACCAACAAAGGACATAAGGTAAAAGGATCATGTATCGGTTTCTCAACAATCTCGAGAAGCATCGCACCCCATCCTCTCAAATCCAAGAAACCCAAATCTGAAAACAAATTTTTTCCAAGTCCTATTTCCCAATAAAAATGTATGAAATTTTTTTTTTGTGTATTTAATTAATTTTTTATTTTTCAAGTACAATAATCAGAAACTATGTTATAAATTTACATACATTTTCATAATTTTTAGAGATTTTTGTGAGCGTACAGTAAAGAAATGACATGCGCAGGTTGTGAAGAATCACAATTCAATATATCCTATAGCATTTCTTAAGTTAACTGTGTTCACGGAGAACATCTGATTGATATTTTGTATAAATATTACATTTAAGTTAGCCTTGTTCACGAAGAACATATACTTCATATTTTTAACGACATTTAGTATTTAAGTTAGCCCTAAGTGGCCACTCAAAGCCTATCGCTAGGAGAATAGCTAGGAGCTAGGAGAATAGATTCCCGCCGAAGCCAAAAAATACTAAAACCCGAAAATACTAGACATCGACCACGGGGGGTTTTGAGCAGGAGAATGAACAGTCACACTAACATGGGAGTAGAGTTTTTTCTAAAACAGTTCTGGGCGCCTGGGCGTAACCGGACCCGTGCGTATTATTTAGGCCATCAGTGTTAGCTGCTATCATGCCGCCAGTGCGTAACCGGGCATTTTCGTAGAGTTTTCCTCGGCAGCAGCGGAGGTTTGTGGTTTTCCTAACCGTGATTTGCATCCAAGTACTGAGGCTCAGTGACCCGAGATTTTACCACATATAACATTATGATACCCCGTCTACTGTCCTTAATATAATAAATTTATCTGAAGAGGATCCTGGGCGGACTGAGACGGCGACCCCAGTCAAAAGCATCCTTATAGATTGGCGCCCGAGCATTGACTAGTTTGGGAAAATTTGGGGGAAAATTCAAACCATCGTGACCTAAAGAATAACTAGATCATTTTTGTTTCACCATCTGTAATTGGGAAATTTTGTCAGGGACATTGAGAAAGAGGTAATTGCCAAGCATCGAGTAGCCTTAAGCCGAATATTTGCATTAAATCGCAGGAAAGAAAAATATATATATGAGTACACTGAGAGAAATGTAAAAAAAATAAAAAAATTAGAAAGTATTTAGCATTTTATCAAAGAAACCATGTCTAACCTCTGAGATCGCACTCTCGAAATATACCCGCCATAGACAGACCCACGTGCGTTAGGCAGACCCGAGACGGTCACGTGATCACCGCCGCCGGGTATATAAAAGCGTGGCCAGCCGTCGGAGAATTCATTCGTTCGCGAGAGCTCAAGCTGTCAACATCGTGCCAGACCACGCCAAGTAATCATTTGTTCATCGTCGGGAATTACCATCAAGAACCTCGTGTAAATTAAAACGGAAATTTTTCCCAATCGTGAACCAAGTGCAAGCTAATTTAAAACAAAGTTTACTTGATATCCGGTCTTAAGAATTTTGAACAATTAGCATTGAAGTAGCGCAACGGTCGTGAAAGCGTTAAACATTAAATAAGAATCTATCTGAATCGTGACCATTGAAATAATATCGTATTAACATCGAGAATCCAATCGAGAACGTCGCGTAACGAGAGCTTGGCTCAGATCCTTACGTAATGGGAGTAAAGTGGATTTCGTATCGTCGGAAACAAGAACTCGAGACCCTGACAACCACGTTCGGGTTGAATAGCAGTGGAACCGTCGAGGAGTTGCGCCAACGGCTCATTGAGTTTTGAAGGTGGGAAGACTTGTCGCCGGAAGCCCAAGAAAATGTAGACTGTATACGCGACCGCCGTTACTACCGAGCAAAAGTAGCCGCTTACCGTCGTGGTCGACCAGCAGCAGGAAGAAGGATTCGGTTAATGTACGGGGGACACGCTCCGCCTACCCAGGACCGCTTCTGCTCCTAACATAGTCACGCTACTACAAATCAAAAGAACGCCGCGGGACACAGTCGCGATCCGAAGGTAACCCCTGCGCGGTCCTGGTGGACAAAATGGCCAGATGGGGAATTACTTTCTATGGGTCCGGCGACCCATTGCGATTTATGGAGCATATCGAAAAGAGAGCAGCCACGTATCAGATCGATCTACGGTCCCTACCCCAAGCGATGCCGGTCCTACTAGTCGGAAGAGCCGAGAGCTGGTTCCGAACGAGCAGACTCCAGGGTGCGACATGGAAGATATTTAGGAAGGAGTTCCTGGAATTTTTCTTGCCACCTCGATACTTTCAGACGCTGGAGGATCAAATCCGGACCCATACGCAGCGAACAGGTGAGCTGTTTAAGTTCTATTCGGTTGACCAATCCAGTCGTCAGGAGCGCCAGGTTTTCAGCTCTCCACAGCGAAGGCCTGATGCCCCGACGGGTCAGTGGACATATCACAACCTAGAGGTACCGACTGGAAGACAACAGAGGTACAACATGGAAATCATCATGCCGGAAACAGAGGTCCCGATTGACGTGCGCAACGCATGTAGGAACTGTGGAGAAAGAAGCCATTTTCAGCGTGAGTGCAGGCAACCCTAGGTGTTTTTCTGCTGGGATTGCGGAAAACGTGGCCTCCGCACCGTGGAATGCTGTCGGAGATCGGGCGGGGACCGCTCGAGGAACCCGAGAGATTCCACAAGTCAGTAAATAAAATTTTACAATTAGCACAAGGCCGAGTCCAGGCGCAGGTCCGCATCAAAGGCCGACCATTTACGGCCACCCTGGATACAGGAGCCACACGAAGTTTCATCAGTGAGCAGCGTGCAGCGGAAATTGGGCGTGGAAGATATTGGAGAGAAGTTCGCACAAGGATTGACAGATGCGTCCCATCTGGATCTTATGCGAGGTCTAGTTTTAACCATTCAGCTGGGACACCAGCAGGTAAAACTTTTCTTACTCGTGATGCCCACCGTCCTAGACGACCTGCTGCTAGGAATGGATTTCCTATGTGGCATTAAGGCCACCATCAGCTGCAGAGGAGAACTTTTACAACTGGACCCGAACTGGAGGGCCGAATTAACCCGTAACATGATAAGCAACGACAGGGACATGGATATTTCGGCATGGGACGACGCACCGAACGCGGAGTGCATGGCTGCTCCTTTTGGAATCTTGCACAGCGACGACGGGACCATGGATATTTCAGCAAGGGAAAGATTCCTTTTGGAATCTTACGAAGCGACGATAGAAACATGGATACTTCAGCACGAAACGACGCACCAAATGCGGAGTGCGTGGGTGCTCCTTCTGGAATCTTACGAAGCGACGATAGAAACATGGATATTTCAGCAAGGGACGACGCACGGAATGCGGAGTGCGTGGCTGCTCCTTATGGAATCGTGCACAGCGACGACGGGACCATGGATATTTCAGCAAGGGACAACGCACGGAACGCGGAGGGCGTGGCTGCTCCTTCTGGAATCGTGCACAGCGACGACGGGACCATGGATATTTCAGCAAGGGATGATTCCTTCTGGAATCTTACGAAGCGACGATTGAAACATTGATATTTCAGCAAGGAACGACGCATCAAACGCGGAGTGCGTGGCTGCTCCTTCTGGAATCCTACGAAGCGACGATAGAAACATGGATATTTCAGCAAGGGACGACGCACGGAACGCGGAGTGCGTGGCTCTCCTTATGGAATCGTGCCCAGCGACGACTGGACCATGGATATTTCAGTAAGGGATGATTCCTTCTGGAATCTTACGAAGCGACGATTGAAACATTGCTATTTCAGCAAGGAACGACGCACCGAATCCGGAGTGCGTGGCTGCTCCTTCTGGAATCTTGCACAGCGACGACGGAACCATGGATATTTCAGCAAGGGATGATTCCTTCTGGAATCTTACGAAGCGACGATTGAAACATTGATATTTCAGCAAGGAACGACGCATCAAACGCGGAGTGCGTGGCTGCTCCTTCTGGAATCCTACGAAGCGACGATAGAAACATGGATATTTCAGCAAGGGACGACGCACGGAACGCGGAGTGCGTGGCTGCTCCTTATGGAATCGTGCCCAGCGACGACTGGACCATGGATATTTCAGCAAGGGACAACGCACGGAACGCGGAGGGCGTGGCTGCTCCTTCTGGAATCGTGCACAGCGACGACGGGACCATGGATATTTCAGCAAGGGAAAGATTCTTTATGGAATCTTACGAAGCGACGAAAGAAACATTGATATTTCAGCAAGGAACGACGCACCAAAAGCGGAGTGCGTGGCTGCTCATTCTGGAATCGTGCACAGCGACGACGGAACCATGGATATTTCAGCAAGGGATGATTCCTTCTGGAATCTTACGAAGCGACGATTGAAACATTGATATTTCAGCGAGGAACGACGCACCGAACCCGGAGTGCGTGGCTGCTCCTTCTGGAATCTTGCACAGCGACGACGGAACCATGGATATTTCAGCAAGGGATGATTCCTTCTGGAATCTTACGAAGCGACGATTGAAACATTGATATTTCAGCAAGGAACGACGCATCAAACGCGGAGTGCGTGGCTGCTCCTTCTGGAATCCTACGATGCCGGTCCTACTAGCCGGAAGAGCCGAGAGCTGGTTCCGAACGAGCAGACTCCAGGGTGCGACATGGAAGATATTTAGGAAGGAGTTCCTGGAATTTTTCTTGCCACCTCGATACTTTCAGACGCTGGAGGATCAAATCCGGACCCATACGCAGCGAACAGGTGAGCTGTTTAAGTTCTATTCGGTTGATCACCGCATACTCATGCAACGGGCGGGATATAAAATGGCCCAAGAACTTGAACGCGTGTACGAAAATATGTTGCCAGAGTACCAACTGTACACTCGGCGTCAGGATTTTCAATCACAGGCTGAACTGACTCAATTTATAGTACATTTTGAGGCTATTAGGAGCCGAGAAGACTGGAACCAATCCAGTCGTCAGGAGCGCCAGGTTTTCAGCTCTCCACAGCGAAGGCCCCGACGGGTCAGTGGACATATCACAACCTAGAGGTACCGACTGGAAGACAACAGAGGTACAACATGGAAATCATCATGCCGGAAACAGAGGTCCCGATTGGCGTGCGCAACGCATGTAGGAACTGTGGAGAAAGAAGCCATTTTCAGCGTGAGTGCAGGCAACCCTAGGTGTTTTTCTGCTGGGATTGCGGAAAACGTGGCCTCCGCACCGTGGAATGCTGTCGGAGATCGGGAAACGCCTACGGGCCTTGAGCAGGCGGGGACCGCTCGAGGAACCCGAGAGATTCCACAAGTCAGTAAATAAAATTTTACAATTAGCACAAGGCCGACTCCAGGCGCAGGTCCGCATCAAAGGCCGACCATTTACGGCCACCCTGGATACAGGAGCCACACAAAGTTTCATCACTGAGCAGCGTGCAGCGGAAATTGGGCGTGGAAGATATTGGAGAGAAGTTCGCACAAGGATTGACAGATGCGTCCCATCTGGATCTTATGCGAGGTCTAGTTTTAACCATTCAGCTGGGACACCAGCAGGTAAAACTTTTCTTACTCGTGATGCCCACCGTCCTAGACGACCTGCTGCTAGGAATGGATTTCCTATGTGGCATTAAGGCCACCATCAGCTGCGGAGGAGAACTTTTACAACTGGACCCGAACTGGAGGGCCGAATTAACCCGTAACATGATAAGCAACGACAGGGACATGGATATTTCGGCATGGGACGACGCACCGCGAAGTGCGTGGCTGCCCCTTCTGGAATCTTACGAAGCGACTATAGATAGCAAGGGACGACGCACGGAACCCGGAGGGCGTGGCTGCTCCTTCTGGATCGTGCACAGCGCCGACGGGACCATGGATATTTCAGCAAGGGACAACGCACCGAAAGCGGAGTGCGTGGCTGCTCCTTCTGGAATCGTGCACAGCGACGACGGGACCATGGATATTTCAGCAAGGGACAACGCACCGAAAGCGGAGTGCGTGGCTGCTCCTTCTGGAATCTTGCACAGCGACGACGGGACCATGGATATTTCAGCAGGGGAAAGATTCCTTTTGGAATCTTACGAAGCGACGATAGAAACATTGATATTTCAGCAAGCAACGACGCATCAAACGCGGAGTGCGTGGCTGCTCCTTCTGGAATCTTACGAAGCGACGACGGGACCATGGATATTTCAGCAAGGGACAACGCACCGAACGCGGAGTGCATGGCTGCTCCTTTTGGAATCTTGCACAGCGATATCCATGGTCCCCATGGATATTTCAGCAAGGGAAAGATTCCTTCTGGAATCTTACGAAGCGACGATAGAAACATGGATATTTCAGCACAAAACGACGCACCAAACGCGGAGTGCGTGGGTGCTCCTTCTCAAATCTTACGAAGCGACGATAGAAACATGGATATTTCAGCAAGGGACGACCCACGGAATGCGGAGTGCGTGGCTGCTCCTTATGGAATCGTGCACAGCGACGACCGGACCATGGATATTTCAGCAAGGGACAACGCACGGAACGCGGAGGGCGTGGCTGCTCATTCTGGAATCGTGCACAGCGACGACAGGACCATGGATATTTCAGCAAGGGAAAGATTCCTTTTGGAATCTTACGAAGCGACGATTGAAACATTGATATTTCAGCAAGGAACGACGCATCAAACGCGGAGTGCGTGGCTGCTCCTTCTGGAATCTTACGAAGCGACGATAGAAACATGGATATTTCAGCAAGGGAGGACGCACGGAATGCGGAGTGCGTGGCTGCTCCTTATGGAGTCGTGCACAGCGACGACGGGACCATGGATAATTCAGCAAGGGACAACGCACGGAACGCGGAGGGCGTGGCTGCTCCTTCTGGAATCGTGCACAGCGACGACGGGACCATGGATATTTCAGCAAGGGAAAGATTCTTTATGGAATCTTACGAAGCGACGATAGAAACATTGATATTTCAGCAAGGAACGACGCACCAAACGCGGAGTGCGTGGCTGCTCCTTCTGGAATCTTACGAAGCGACGACGGGACCATGGATATTTCAGCAAGGGAAAGATTCCTTTTGGAATCTTACGAAGCGACGATTGAAACATTGATATTTCATCAAGGAACGACGCATCAAACGCGGAGTGCGTGGCTGCTCCTTCTGGAATCTTACGAAGCGACGATAGAAACATGGATATTTCAGCAAGGGAGGACGCACGGAATGCGGAGTGCGTGGCTGCTCCTTATGGAGTCGTGCACAGCGACGACGGGACCATGGATAATTCAGCAAGGGACAACGCACGGAACGCGGAGGGCGTGGCTGCTCCTTCTGGAATCGTGCACAGCGACGACGGGACCATGGATATTTCAGCAAGGGAAAGATTCTTTATGGAATCTTACGAAGCAACGATAGAAACATTGATATTTCAGCAAGGAACGACGCACCAAACGCGGAGTGCGTGGCTGCTCCTTCTGGAATCTTACGAAGCGACGACGGGACCATGGATATTTCAGCAAGGGACAACGCACCGAACGCGGAGTGCATGGCTGCTCCTTTTGGAATCTTGCACAGCGACGACGGGACCATGGATATTTCAGCAAGGGAAAGATTCCTTTTGGAATCTTACGAAGCGACGATAGAAACATGGATACTTCAGCACGAAACGACGCACCAAACGCGGAGGGCGTGGGTGCTCCTTCTCAAATCTTACGAAGCGATGATAGAAACATGGATATTTCAGCAAGGGACGACGCACGGAATGCGGAGTGCATGGCTGCTCCTTATGGAATCGTGCACAGCGACGACGGGACCATGGATAAGTCAGCAAGGGACAACGCACGGAACGCGGAGGGCGTGGCTGCTCCTTCTGGAATCGTGCACAGCGACGACGGGACCATTGATATTTCAGCAAGGGAAAGGGCGGCAAACATAAAATGGAAGAACTCATTCTGGATATTTAAAAACAAACTGGATTGTCTGTTTATGGATATATTTATTTTATATTTAATTAGTTATACGTGTCGACGCAGGACTTGGAATTTAGGAACCAATCGGAATATATTAGGAAATTAATTTAAATTAATTTAATAACGAATAAATTGAATAAAATTCTCTCTGCTGCAAAACGGATACGGTCACACTAATGCGGATATGGAAGCGCACTTGAATTTCTAACTGATTTAGTTAGTTGGAATTTGAATTTTAAAATTATTTTGTGTGCCTGGACATATTCAGTTGACCGCTGCTGTATTTTCCGCGGTACTGTTCTTGAAGATAAGGCGTGCGTGTGAATATGTTTGTGCAATAGCGGAGACAACGAGCGGCGGAAAAAATTGCCAAAAATCGGAGCGTCGACTTGCAGACGATTACGTATGTAATTACAATGTGTATATGTTTATTTGAATTTAGCTCAGCTCAGGATAGAGCACGGGAGAGTAAATAAATAAATGCACAAATAAAGTCGGCGTTGCAGTGCTGTTGGTTCTAGGATATATTTTGTATACGAGTATATATTTGTAGAAGCAGTGGACTGTATTTGTAGTATATTTTATTTTTATGTTTTGGACTTTTATTTATTATTATTATCCAGGATAGGAATAAATACTTTTATTAATTGTTGGGGAATTATTATAAATATATTTATTTTAAGTTGTGGAGTAAATTATTTAAATTATTAAAATACCCGTGCCGAAATAGTGTTTTGTGTAGATTGTTTTATTTTGGAATGTTTATTTACTATTATTATCCAGGATAGGAATATTTATTGCGTAAATTGTTGGTGCCGATTGTAGATAAGTGAAGTGGATTGTATGTATTGGACATATGTATGTACTTTGGAGTAGAAGTGGAAATAAATGCAAGCGGATCTCAGCGAACGAAGAGAATTTCGAAATTGGAGGTTTCACTGTGGCTTATGGCATATATTTAAACATACACTTTTAGAATGTTAAATTCGCGGAAAATTAATATAAATTAATTGCGACAATATAATTCTACAAATCGTATTCGGAATTGGAAACTGCCGTAGTGTCGGATCAATCGGACTCGGATTTAGAGAAAAATTATAAAAATGACCGGCAGCAAAGTAAAAATGTTTACTTATCTTGTGCGGTGTTAAAGCCACCGGAACTGCTGGAGATAGAATTATCCGGCTCTGATGGACCAAATGTTCGGAGGAGGATGGCTTTAGTCTAGAACACTCGATAAATAAAACACGGAAGAACTTTCGGGGTATTACGCGACGTGCGTTAAGGGGTCTTTATTGGATCGATGGTAAATTAGTACTAGTACAAGAAGTCTTAAAGTTAGCTTGGGGAGAGCGGATCAGGAGCTCTATGCACGAAAGTGCAGTGGAAGAGGGAGAAGAGAGCTAGTGCACGGGATCACACTGCCTCCGGAAAATAAACGCCCTTCCGGCGTGAACACTAATAAAAACAAGAAACAAATAGTTCATAAAGATAGATTAAAGAAATTTCATTCATAATCGATTTTACAGTTATATTTTTCTTAAACATTTATACACAAACAAAAAAAATAAATAAATAATAATAATAAAAAAAAAAAAATAATATTTGCATTCAATTATTAAAATAACTTCACTAGGTTACGTTATTTTTCAAAAGGAGGGAGATGTAGTATGCGCCTATGTAATATTAAGAACATTTAAGTACAATAGTACTTACAGCATACAAACACATAGCAGCACTTTGTTACTATGTTTATGCAACCAATAAGGCCCGGATGTAGCATGATCGTCCACTTGATGGCTCCAAAGTATAAGTGCATGGTCAGCATTCCCACGCTTACCAAGTGCCAAATACATAAGTGCATAACTCGCTCTCTCGATAAGTATATATATATATATATGATATACATAGGAGAGCTGCTCCGCTGCTGACGTATCCGGCAGCACAGCTACGCGGCTGAGCCTTAGACGAAATATATTTAAAATATATATTTAAGAATCGGAGGACAGATACTTTGGAGGAGTTGAACTGGTAGAACCATTTCTGCCAGGCAAGAATTAACAATTATAAATAAAAACCAAAGTCAGCCTGACGGCTGCGCAACCCAATTGGTAGTGTTCTTTAATTCTAATCTGGATCCCCACGACCTTTAACACAGCCGCTCTGTAATGAAGGTAGCTGCGGACCCAGAGTCAATCAAGGCTCGTGCTTGAAAGTTGCACCCCAGATGGCACACGTTAACGAGGGCAGTGCCCAGTAGGACGGCTCTTGACCCGGAAGCAAAACATACTTGCACATCTGAGGGATCCTCTGAGGTGCCCGTGCTTCTTGGAGTGGGCGCAGGCAGAGGCCGGGCTGTCGCAGACGGACTTGAAGCGGTTGCGAACGGATTACCGCGGTGGAGGAGAGTGTGATGCCGGCTGTGGCATGTGAAGCAGCTGTGGGCACTGGTGCAGTCCCGTTGCTGGTACCCTCGCGCAAAGCAGTTCAGGCAAAGCTGCCTTCTCTTAACCTTCTCAAGGAACCGTGGACATAATTGCACTTATGGTTCTCCCTGGAACAGAGATCACATCCCTTTGGGGCTGGAGCCAACCTGGCCTCGTATGAATTGAGCCTGCGCGCAGGGGCGCTAACAGTTGCCGGCCTTAAAGGAATTTGCCCCGAAACGCTAGGTCTGATGTCGTCGATTGCCTCCAGAGTCCGATAGCGCTCTGTCAGGAATGCGTCCAACTCACTCCAGGTTGGAATTTCGGCCTTGTTGTGAACTGATTGCTCCCACATGGAAAGCGTGACTTTGGGAAGCTTTAAGGAAACCATATATACAAGGAGACAATCCCAAGCTTCGACCTTAATGGAGGACATTTGTAAGGCAGTGAGACAACTCTGAATGGTGCCTTGTAGCTCTTTTAGAGCGGCTCCGGACTCTTGGGGAACAGTCTGGATGTTGAAGAGGACTGTTCAACTGACTTTTGACCAAAGACCGCCGATTCTCGAAGCGATCGGTCAGGCCTTGCCACGCTGAGACGAACCCCTTATTGGTTAGCGGGGCCTTACAGACAATGGCGTGCGCGTCGCCACTTGTTTTCGACAACAGGTGGAACAACTTTTCCACCTGTGTGAGCCGCGAATTGTGGATATAGATGGCGGTGAATAAGTTTCTGAAGGTGGGCCACCGAAGGTAATCACCAGCGAAAACTTCGGTGTCCATTGGCGGTAACCGGCAGCCAGTAGAAGTGGGCAGTTGGCTGGGTGCGGGAGCCTGAGCGGACTGAGAGGCGGCTTTCTCTATGAGCTCTTGGAGATTGGCTACACACCATTCGTAGACCGAAAAACAATATTCGTATTTGGACTCAAATTGGCTCACACGGTCCGTAGTGGCAGTGAATTTCCTCACGGCGGTATCGATAGCGGCTTGAGCCATTTTTGTGGTAGACCGAGTTTGTTTTGTCGATAGACCTGGGCTGGTATTTGAAGAAATGTCGCTACTAGCCCGTGGATTGTTAACGGGGGACTTTGATTTCGGATGAAAAGGGCGCGGAGATGCGGATTGGGACTTGTCCAAACGGATTGATGGGATCGTACGCGGCTTCTTGTCGTCTCCCGTGGTCATTCTCTGAATCGAATTCTGCCGATTTGCGTGTGTCGACGAGCGTGAGCCACAAGCGTCTCGTACGGAGCAGGACGGTCACACTAATGCTCTTGGCGCGATCAGAAGCGGCGACTCGGCCCAATGAAGCCGGTTGAAGTTAATAGGCAGCAGAAATTCGGTAGTAAAACTTTTACCGAAGGCGGATGGTGCCTTATGCGAAGTGGACAGCAGAATAACCAGAAGGTAGGCAGGAAAAAACCGAGAAATTTATGTCGTCGGTCGGATATGTAAAATATAAATATTTCCTCGGTATATATATTGCGTGGCTCGGACGTGGAGCTTGCTTTATATTTTAGTTGAAAAAATGAGGCCCCGAAAATTGCTAAATTGTACCGGAATCCAAAATAAATCAATAAATAAATAATTATTACAAAATTATATATTGTTTTCCCGAAAAACTCACTGTTGCCGTCGGCAAAGCAGTGCACGTATAAGATACGCAAGAGAGGGAAAAAAACACAGCAAATTCAAAGAAAATTAATCAAAAAACAATCGCGGTCCCGCCCGTGTGGATTTGTAATTATATTTCGTTTTGAATGTTTGTTGTTTTTGTCTCGCTTTTAAATTGTATTTATGTATGTATATATGTATATTAGTTTCGTAGCGGAGTTTAGTTGCTGGAATCGGGTGCAGATAATATGTGCATATATGTATATATGTGTGTTAAATATGGGCATGCATTTATGTGGAGGCACAGTGGAGCATCGCGGAGTGGGCTGTATGTATATTTAAATGTCTGGAAAATGACAGTAAAATTATGTGGCGAAAAATATGGCACACACCGGAATGGGAATAGAAAGAATATCGAACACAACGGCAGACTGTCCGGCGAACAGGGAACTCCCGCACAGTGCACACTCGTTGGCCGATATTGTTTATGCCTTTCTTTTCTCACCACACAATTTCACTTTTCACTTGGGCGAATTCGCGGAGTTAGATTGCGCCGACATATAATAATATATATATGTACATATGTATATATGTGCCAGTATGTATTGGATGACTACACATTAGGACGGGTCGATTTGTATGGAGGCAAAACAAATCGCATATGCGTCACGGAAATTCGCGTTCTGGGGATCAAAATAGGCAACTTTGCCCAAAGAACCATACCTCTAAAATGCATTATGATGTCCCTATTTGATGCGAACCATAAAAATCCATGCGTGTTTCAATTAATTTTTTCATTTACATAAGTATGTTCTGGCAAAATAATGCTTTCTTCCCTAAATTAGGCATTTCATAGTTTTTTTTTCATGCACCGTGCTAATAATGGTGATTTTGGAACATCTTTGTAGGGTGGGGTCTAGGGGGGTCTAGCGGGTATGCCACTAGCATGAGTGGATCGGGCATCGAAAATTAGTGGGGGTCGGTCATACATTTGGACTCGATTGGGGCTCTCTAAATGGGTCAAAACGGAATTACCCTACGGATCAAAAGAGATTTTTCTTCGCATCAAAAAGGGACATCATAATGCATTTTAGAGGTATGGTTCTTTGGGCAATGTTGCCTATTTCTATCCCCAGAACGCGAATTTCCGTGACGCATATGCGATTTTTAAATCGACCCGCCCTACTGCACATACATATATATGTACATATGCCGCGACCGTTTGCACTTCGATGTACGCAAAGAGAACGGCGAGGAATATGGCGGCGCGAAAAAGAATCGAAGTGGAGACGAATTGAATTTCGGCGGACTAGGAGCACTATTAATTTATGCGAACTAGGAGCACTATTTATTTATGCGGTCTAGGAGCATTATTTATTTATGCGGACTAGGTGAACTATTAACCGGCAGGGAGGAGGCAGAGGTAAGATCGTACTTATCTTTGGGCGGAACAAGCCGGGAACTGCTGGCAGAAGTGACGAAGTTGAAAAAAAAAATCCGGTTCTGATGGACCAAATGTTGTGTCGGGGGGCGAGATTCCGAAGACAGTGGCGGAGTTGAAACGAAATTATTCCCACGGTGCAGAACGAACGTAGCCAAAAAAACCGAAACGGAACGAAGAAGAAGAAGCAGGGGCGTCGTGGGTAATGGTAAGCTTTATTTCGCTGCATACATGAGACTAAATACACTTAAAAACTCGCTCCGCGAGAAGTTTCGCAAAGCGAAGCGGAGTTGAGTTTGAGCTAAGCAGTGAAACTAAACGGACGCGAAAAACTGGTGAACGAAGATCGAAACGTGGGTGTGCAGAAGTGCAGCATTTTTAGATTTTGGACGTGGAATAAGGGCCGGCGAGTGCAACCTTAACAGGAGTTTTGGAATTTTGGACGTGGAAGGAGATTTTGGAGCCGAAGGAGGACTTGGCAATGCCTAGCCCAGGACCAGCGGCGGGGCAGGGCCATTCCACGTATGGAGCCAGCTTGTGTGTGCGAGCGAGCGAGACGGGTGAGTGGCCGACAGTGAACCGCAACGAGGTGGATAGAGTGTATGCGTGTTTTAAAGAGATCTTTGCGAGCCCTCGATGCGGTGTCACCGAAGAGTACGGCCTGACCGACCTTAGTAAATCTAAGGTCATATTCAAAACTAACGGTGGTGGAAAATACAGAGTTGGTAACAAAAATGTAAATGCGAAATAAAAGATAAGCAAAAACACAGAGAAAAATTATTTGAAAACTTGGAAATTATAAAAATTTGGAAATTATACAAATTATAAAATTATAAAAATTAGGAAATTATAAAAATTAGAAAATTATACAAGAAACTAAAGGAAAGCGAACACACTGGGAGAAATTATTTTGAAGAATAAAAACAAAAATAGAATAAGAGTGAAATGAATTTAATAAATTGTTTTACTAAATAAAAATCTGGGAAAACGACAAGGGAAAGAAAATAATGAAAACTAAAATTCCGGATGTTTTGATTGAGAGCCTTTTGAAGCTGACTCGAAAGTGGAGTTTTCAAATCAGACGTCGGTTGACGCTGACTTAAAAAGGGTTAGAGCTAAACTAAAACTCCGGATGTTCGGAGGTCCCCAAATATTTATTCCCCTCTTTTGGCCAACCGGCCTCAATCCGCGGAATCACTGCCTCATTTTGACGCTTAACGCTGACCACCCTATTCTTTCCGTGTAACCCGGTGGCTGGCGAATGTCATCTCCAGTCAGCTCACTGGCTCATCTTAGTCACTTGTCTCAAATCTTTATAAATTTTCTGTAGAGACCCTGGCGGGTCTGAGTCTCTATCCCAGCCAAAGAAACTACCCCACAGATGGATTTTAGATAAGAATATGGCTTAAAGAGTTTGAGTTCGAGTTCGAGTTACACTAAAAAAAAAATTATAAAAATTATGATTTTTGTTGACTCTAAAAGAGCAAAGAATTTTTCTGAGTGTGCGCAAGAAGAGACAGAAAGGAAGAAATTGGGACTTGAAAATATATGTGTGAGGAAAATGGCACATATATAACGAGCAAGTATTTAATTTATGCGCGGCACAGGCGGGAGAACTTCTACAAAGTATACCAAAGTAAACGAGGCGGAGAACTATAGTATAGTAAATAATATAGTAAGATAGTAAGAGGTTATGCGATCACGTGGACAGCAGAACACGTGAGCCCAAGATAGATAGGCCAAGTTAAAAGCAAAAACGAAAGAGCGGTCCCTCTATCGGTGAACCAATCAGGTCGAGAAAATTAAAACACGAGGTAGGGAGAAGCTAACTTATTCTCCCCACAGCACAGCCATCTTGTTTCACTCTCATCGTCGTCTCGCTCACCCCCGCAGTGGTATCGATCTACTTCCAATATATTCAACGGGATCTTCGAAGAGTTCGCATACAACCGTCGCCGAGTCAACAAGTACAGTCGCTACTAAGCTGAGTTTATAAAATCGGCGTCGCAGAATTTCACAGTCGTTTTGCCTCATCGTTGTTTTCATCGGTTCGCTGGAGCATTTTACACGACGTTGTGTTTTGAAATAAATACGTGAATTTCTTGAGCTTCGTTTAACCCCGCAATAATTTTCGCTGCGTCCAAAATATTTCTTTCGCGTCTTGAGTCAGTCCCGGAAAATATTTGTTCTCTCAGACATAGGTGCACGATGGATTTCATATCTCCGCAGGCGGGAACTGGAGGCGATTCTAAAGGAGATCGGATTAGAGGCGACGGGAAGAGTAGAAGAAATGAGGAGCCGGTTGGCCGCATTTAATAACCTGGACGACCAAGTTTTGGAAGTCGTCGAGCAACTCCAAGAATGCGAGGCCGAGATTTCAGCCTCGATCAGCGAACGGAAGCTACGATCTCCGAGTCCCCACATCCCGGGCCCTACTCAGCTGCAGGTTCCAGTACCTGGATGTACCGTGGACGTTGCCGGAGGCACGGAGTCCAGGAGGGACGTTTCACCTAGGAAACCCGAGATGACAGCAGCCACCCTGGCGGAGAAGCTTCGGAATTGGGGGATAAAGTTTGACGGAAACACGGATTCGATTACGTTCATCCAAAATCTCCAACACCGCATACGAGGTCAACGTAGAGATGATGCCGCAAGCCATTTCCGGACTGCTGACGGCTACGGCGAAAAACTGGTTTACTGGAATCTTGGGCTAACTTCAAGAAGGCTTTTCTTGATTTCTTTTTGCCGCCGAGGTATTTTCAGTGACTTGGGGACGACATCCGCACCAGGTATCAGCGACAGGGGGAAACAGAGCGGGATATAATCAAGAACAGGAGTTAGACCGGATTTATGAGAACCTTCAGCCGGATTATCAATTGTTTACTAGCACGAGTTCACGACACTGGAACAACTGACTGTCTTAGCGGTCAATTACGAAGTTACTCGGGATCGGGATACGGGCAACCATGCCAGGAGGCTGGCCTAGCTGCAGCCACCGAGGAGAACTGATAACGGATCGTATCCTGGATCGCCGCCAAGGAACCGCCTGAATGTCGTGCTTTCCCCTGCAGGAGGACCTACACCCGCTGCTGGTATTCCAGGACAGGTTCCCCGGGTGGAAAACCTGTCAGTGGTGCCGAACTGTCCAGAAGTAGGACACTATGCGAGCGGATGCCGGAGTCGCCGAGTTATTTTCAGCTGGGAATGTGGTCGAAGAGGAATCTGGACCCGGGAATGCTGCCAGCGAAATGGTCCGGGAAACGAGAGGAGTCTTCGCCAGCACGGGGAACGGCCGGAGACTGCAAGGAGGAATCCCCGGAATTAGGACAAATATTACAAGTTTAAGACAGCCGGATCATCGCGCAAATGCAGATTGAGGGGCAAATATTTAACGCAACACTAGATGCCGGAGCCAGCAGGAGTTTTGTGAGCGAGAGAATCGTTCAACGTGTAGGTACACCCGATAACTTACGGACGGTACGCATCCAAGTCAGCCTGGCCGAGGGCTCCAGAAAAAAAATCACCAAGTCGCTGGTAGCGAAAGTCCAGCTGGACCAACGTTGGGTCAGATTTCCACTGTTAGTTTTGCCTTCGATTATAGAAAACGTGCTGTTAGGCATGGACTTTCTCTGCGGCGTATCCGCCCCCCTGCAATGTGGTCGCACCTCTCTCCAACTTAATCTCCCTCCTCTAGCCAATACCGGGAACAATTCAGTACTCTCTCCTCTATTTGTAAATGAGTCTCCTCCGAAGCCTATTTCTAATATCGAACCCTTAGCACAGGAACCCCCAGTCAACGAGACAGAGCGGAATATACCAGCGGTCGCGGCAAACCGTTCCCTAGGACCCTGAGATGAGAAGGCAGTGTGGAACAACCCGTTTAGAGGAACTCAGGAATTAAGGGTAGAACCAGCTCGAGAGGCATCACCGGTCAACAACGCGAGTCGAGGTGACCCGCGTGGTACTCACCCCTAGCCAAAACGGAATATACACCCGACGCTGGAGGAGCACTGGCAGTAATCCAGGAGACGGAGAAAAAGGAAGGCCTAGAACCATGGGTGGAGAAATTTCTAGAAGAGGAACTAGCGCAATTTGAGGGACTGGTAGGAGTGTCAGATATCGCCGAACACTCGATCACAATGCGGGATAATTAGCCAATTAGGCAGAGGTATTTTCCCAGGAATCCAGCGATGCAGCGGATTATTGACGAACAAATCGACGATTGCATAGAGGCTTCGCGCAGTCCCCACAGTGCCCCAATTGAACTTGTTGGCATGAAATCAGTGGAAATGAGATTATGCGTAGATTTTATGCAATTGAAAGCCGCTTTCATTCCAGATGCATACCCACTGCCAAGGATAACGCACATTCTGGAACGCCTTCGCCATGCCAAGTATATCTCCAGCCTTGATTTGAAGAGCGGATATTGACAGATACCCATGGCCAAGACCAGTCGCGAGTGCACTGCATTTACCGTGCCAGTGAGAGGACTGTACCACTGTACCATTCCAGCAGGCGCTTGACAGCATTATAGGGCCAGATATGGAGCCTAATGCATTTATATACTTAGATGATATTATTATCATAGGACGCACTTTGGAGGAGCACATGCAGCACCTAAAGAAAGTATTCCGACGGCTACGAAAGGAGAATCTTCGCCTTAATGCAAAGAAATGTAGTTTCTTTAAGCGCAGCCTGGTATTATATTATATTATAATTTTCTAGAGGTTAGTGCACTGCGACCACTAGGGTCTATTGTGCCCTCGTCCTAGTGTATTTATTTATTTTATTTATTTATTAGAAAAGTATAGGAAGTGACTGCTATTGTAGGGCCGTATCCTTACCTCAGCCGAAGTAAGGAGTGTTTTTTACCGATGTGCTCCGACTCACATCATGTGGGCCGAGGCAAGGATAGGTGTCTTAAAACATTATGTGTATTTAAATCTAACGACAATTCAACATGTAACAAAAAGTATAACTCATTATAAAAAGAACATAAAACACGAAAAGGGTCATGCAACTCGAAGTTTGTTTTACTAAAATCGAGAGCGATAGGACGAAAGTGACGAGAAGGTCTAACAGGGACTGAGAAATGCAATTGACTTAGAAGATAGGACGAACAAACATGACCATTAATTAATTTAAATAGAAAAATCATTCCGTGGCAGGTCCGACGATCCTTCAGAGTGGGAAGACTGAGAAGACGCAGCCTGTCGATGTTAGACGGGAGGCGACGATGTGGGTCCCAATGAAATCCCCGAAGAGCGAACAAAAGGAATTGTTTCTGAACCGATTCAATAAGCTCTTGATACTTCGCATATTGAGGTAACCAAACACACGAACAGTATTCAAGAATAGGACGAACAAGAGAGACATAAAGAAGTTTTGTGGTGTAAGGATCGTCAAACTCCTTAGACCAACGCTTGACAAAGGCAAAAACACCTTTAGCTTTCCCAACAATTATGCCAATGTGGTCTGAAAAATTCAAATTATGGGTAAAAAGAACTCCAAGATCAGTAACCGAATGTATGCGCTCAAGATCACTCATCCCTAAAGAATAACCTGCAGAGAAACAGTTTTTACGAAAAAATGACATAAATTTACATTTAGAGTTGTTAAGAAACAGCAAATTGTTAATGCACCAGGACTGCACGTTGTTTAGGTCAGATTGTAAAAGCATATAAGAGTCAGGGTTTGTCAGTGGCAAGCATAGTTTGACGTCATCAGCGTATATCATAACTTGGGAATGAAGAACGGCATTGGGCAAGTCGTTAATAAAAATGCCAAACAGAAGTGGCCCAAGATGACTCCCTTGCGGGACACCCGAAGTTACGCGGACACAGTCAGAAAAATAACCCTTGAAGGCTACTCTTTGAGTTCGGTTGGATAGGTAGGTGGCGATCCAATTCGTCAACAAGACAGGGAAACCCAAAAGCGTAAGTTTTTTCAGCAGCAGCTGGTGATTCACACAGTCAAAGGCTTTACTGAAGTCCGTAAAGACAACGTCAGTTTGGGTGTTATTTTTAAATGAGTTCCTAATAACAGTACTAAACTCCAGAAGGTTTGTGGAAGTTGACCTGTGTTTCATGAAGCCATGCTGGTAGGGGGACATTATAGAGCGACATTGGTGCTGAAGTTGAGCAGTAATTAGAGATTCGAAAAGCTTAGGAATCGCACTAAGTTTTGCAATCCCTCTATAGTTTTCGATATTGGACTTGCTACCCTTTTTGTGAAGGGGAATTATAAAAGATTCCTTCCAACTATCGGGAAAAAATAAAAGCTGAAGGGATATCTTAAATAATTTAGACAAAGGACTACATAATGCACTGGCACAATATCTCAAAACACAGCTAGGAACAAGATCAGGACCAGAAGAGAAGGATAGCTTAAGTGATTTGAGTTGCTGAAAAACGTCTTTTTTGCTGATTGTGGGCAAAAAAATACTGTCAGAGTGCGGAAGGGAGTATGGATATGGTGTGGTCGAGTCAGAACTAATAGTTGTATAAGTAGTTTGGAAAAATTTAGCGAATAAGTTCGCAATGTCATGCTCGTTCGAGGCGGACTCATTATGGAGGTGAAGACAGGATGGGAAAATGTGCGACTTTCGTTTTGAATTAACAAAAGCGTAAAACTGCTTTGGATTAGCCTGAAACTCAGTTCTACATCGATTCAGGTGGTTCTTGTAACATTCAGAGTTGCGAATCAGAAAGTCAGAGCGGGCTATTAAATATCTAGCACGATCGACTTGCAGCCCGGTTCGTCTGAATTTTTTAAAAAGTCTGGACTTCACGTTTTTTAAATAGGAAAGTCGACGAGAAAACCAGGGAGGCTTATGCGAAATGTCAGGAGAGGGAAACGATGGAACAAACATGTCAAAACCGGAGCAAAGTGTGTCATAAAAGCGCTTAACCATATGCAAGGGATCGTCAGTGGAGTCAAGAAAAGTCCAGTCGATTAATGATAAATAAGAGATCATGTCAGTGAAATTAGCTTTACGAAAGCAGCGAAAAGAGGCTGGCTCAGCTAAAGGACACGGCAGTGGTGGAGTCGAGGCTTCTAGAATTAACTCCAATGTGGGATGATAAGCATCTTCAGGGCTGGAGAGAGGATCGATTCTAGAGACGTAAGCATTGGCAAACTCCGACGAAAAAATTAAGTCTAGGACTTTGTCTCCACAGTTCTTAATAAAATTTAATTGTACCAATGAAAGGTCGATAAGGCCATGAATAAGATCGTGAGGTGCAGTGGGAACTAGAAATTTCGAGTCAGGAGAGGGCACCCAAGATATGAAAGGCAGGTTGAAATCACCCATAACAATGAGGTGATCATTAATGCCGATGGACGAGTGTATATTTTGGATTAGCATTAAATGCTGCAAATATATATCACTGTCAGACCGGGGTGGGATGTACGAGCATGTGACATAAACAAAATAATCGTGAACACGGATGCGAACTGCAACAAACTCTAAATTACAATTTATGTCAGTTATCGGAAGCGAGTTTGAAACAAGATTAGACTTAATAGCGATAAGAACACCACCGCCGATACGCATAAGACGATCACGTCTATAAACGACATAGTTTCCTGCAAATAATTCACTATCAGAGACAGAGGAGTTGAGCCACATTTCAGTAAAGACAATAACATTGGCATCAAAGGAGACACTGTTGACGTGTAGTTTACCAAGTTTGCCTAGTAAGCTGCGAACATTCTGGTAGTGTAGGATAAAGGAGTCTTTTAGTTTTTTGGAGTTCTAGCCAAGGGAGACCGTGGCAAACGAGCCCGAGGGTCACTCTTGTTGACAAATTCATGAACAATTGCGTGTTCAGGCCATACGGAAGTATCAAGAACTCTAGGAAATAGTACATCAGAAATTCCAATTTTAAACGAAGATATATCACGTCTTTGCTTAAAACTGAATTTAGTGACAGTAAATTCGGTAACAGAAACATTCAACTTGTTGCTCAAATGGGTCCTTACATCGACCTCAGAGGCCCCTGGATTGAGGCGGGAAACAAAGATTAGCTTCTTAGGAGCAACGCCAGCTAAAGGGGCTGGTCTTCGTTGTGCAACTCTAGAAATTGTAGAAACTTGGGGTGCTCGGCTGGTGATTGGTAGCGCTAAAGTTTAGACCGCCGGAGGCACCCCAGGATGGGCATCCAAGTCCATCGACGCGCAGTCAGCGGCAGCCGACGTGGATGGTTGGTCGGCGTTGACGGGATGTAGATCCAAAGGCACGTCGAAGTTGGCTGGTTGCAGACCCAAAACCATGTCGTCACTATTCCCGCCAGATATGGGGGCAAGAACAGCAACTTCACCTGGGCCGTTGACCACGGCCGCGGTGTTATCAGCGGGCTTAGATCGAGGGCTAAACCGCATAAGGGGGCTCGCAGGGTCTGGAACAAATAGGAAGCTATTAGTAAGGTTGCTCATTTGTTGATTTGCGGAGTCACTTAGCAGCTTAAGTGATTTAAAGTGCTGCTCCGCCTTCTGGAAACTGCTTGATAAGTCCCTGAAGCCGGCAGCCAAGGACTGAAACTCGAGGTGAGTTTGCCTCATAAAAGCTCTCATGTTCGATTTGATATGCAGGCAGCTCGGGCAGGTCCAATCCAGAATTGCTCCGTATGCGATCAGCAATACGCGGGCCAATTTGTCCAAGATCGGCGCATGCAGGGTGAGCGATATTGTCGCAGAGCCAACAATAAACAGTGGCCTGCCGCGCGGTAATTGCACCGCCGCTCGGACACGGATTGATGCAACAGGTTGCCATTATTTTAAAATAATTTGCACAGGAGCAGTCAAATCAGGCAATAAAATTTAACAAATATCGCGGCGAAGGAACCGATCAAAACAAAAGACCGAAAAGCGCGAGAATAAAAGCTTTTTCTGAGCGCAGAGAAGTAATGAGTTTGTGTGATTGATTTCGCGTATGCAAAACACTTGCACAACAACAAACACTAGGCGATGCAGCGATAAGCGGTAAACACAGAGCGCAAGAACAGAAAGGCAGAGCAATCTGATGAAATGTAAAACCAAATTAGTTTTACGTAAATAAAGTCACTGTCTTTGTTTAAACTGAACCAGCTGTTTATGGATAATAAATATCACAGAAACGCTGACAACTTGCAAAAAATTTGGGCTGAGTTGAATAAATGTTCACTATGAAAACTTTGAAAAAGAAAGAGCGGTAGAAAAACACGTCCGACACAAAGCTCGTATATGAAATTTATGTATGAGCTATAGCTCCTCGAACAGTTCAATCGATCGCAAGAATGCGATGATGTCGCCTGGTCGAAGAGCCCTCATATCCTTTGTGGTGAGTGTAAGGCCCCCAAAGTGGGCCAACCTCAACCGACTGATAGCCGGGCACTCCTCAAGTAGGTGCTCCGGAGTCTCTTCTCCTTCCAGACAAAGTTTGCAAAGGCTGTCCTCCCCTATTTTGAGATTGTGCAGATGCTTGCGCAGTCTGCAGTGCCGGTCAGGAAACCCGTGACTATTTGGAGAGATCCTTTGCTCAACTCCAAACAGTCCTTGGTCCTCTTACTGTTGTAACTACCTAGCAGACGTTTACTCTGCCTTGCCCCTTTCGACGACTGCCAGAAGTCATCGCAGGGACTGCCTGACTATGAGATCCACACGACTGCTCTGGCTTATGACTCCTGGCCCTAGTCCACAGAAGGGCTCCGGACCATAGAAGGGCGTACTCGCCCCCTTTCTAGCCATTATGTCGGCCACTTCATTGCCGGGGATCCCCGCATGCCCTGGTACCCAGTATATGGTAACTTTATTGTTCTCACCCAACTCATTGAGTGTTTCTATACATTGCCATACTAGTCTGGAAACAATCTTATGGGCACTGAGTGCTCTGATTGCTGCCTGACTATCTGAGAAAATGGCTATGTCTCTCCGATTGTAACCCCGCTCAATATTGAACGAGGCACATCTCTCTATCGCGTGTACCTCCGCTTGGAAGATACTGGCGAATTTCCCTAGAGGTTCGTGAAATTTGAGTCGGGGTCCACAGACACCCGCACCCGCACCATCCTCTCTTAGTGAGCCGTCAGTGTACCACCTAATAGCATGTGGTTTCACATCATAGGTGGTAGACATACTGGTCCACTCCGACTTATTGCTAAGCTCTGTTTTGAAGAGCTTGTCAAAGCTAAACTTGGCCAATTGACCATCCTGCGGATATTCTAATAACAGGTCTGTTGCAGTCGCGGCCGAGTCAGCTGGTCTTGCCCCTGTTATCCTCATGGTAGATCTGCGCGCACTGTGCTTGATATGCAAGTGCAGTGGTGGAATCCCGAGTAGCACATCCAGAGCAGTGGACGGGAAAGTGCGCATAGCGCCCGAGATGCACGTGCAGGCAAGTCTCTGGAGTTTGCCCAGTTGCCATAGTCACCATAGCAACATACATCCACAGTAGGATCTTTGGAGACACTCCCCAATTTTTCCCTGCAAGAGATCTACAGCTCATTAAGGCCATAGTGGCCTTGCGAACGGCATGTTCCACATGTTTTCTCCACATTAGTCTCTTGTCTAGGATGACTCACAGATATTTGACTTCAGTGGAGATCGGAATCTCTGCGCCCCCAATGGCTATGGGCCGAATGGATTTCAGCTTGTAGCGATTGGTGAAGGCGACCACTGTGGTTTTTGCTGGATTGATATTCAGCTCCACGTCTCTGCACCAGTCTAAGCTAAGTCTTAGGCCCAGTGTGATCCTGTCGCACAATGTGCTCTCAAAATTTCCTTTACATACTAGAGTGATATCATCGGCATAGCCTTGACATTCAAACCAATTTGCTGTAAGTTTAACTAGCAGCTCGTCCACCACGAGGCTCCAGAGTAGTGGTGATAGGACACCACCCTGCGGACAGCCTCTGGTGGTTTGAGCTCTAACAGTCACACTGTTGACAGTGACTTCTGCTATTCTGCTATCAAGGAGTTTGCCCAGCCAGGTCGTGAGACCCGTCTCAACTCCCCGTCTACATAGTGCTCTTACCACAACGTCATGAGATGTGTTATCAAAAGCACCCTCTATGTCCATAAAGGCACAAAGAGCTACCCCTTTGGCTTTTGCGGAGCGCTGTATACGTCAACCAGGCTCAAGAGAGCCGATTCAGTAAACTTTCCTTCTCTATAGGCATGCTGATTCGCATACAGAGGCCTTCGCACCAAGTGCGAGTTTCTAATGTGGTTGTCCACAATCTTCTCAAGGGTTTTCAGCAGGAAGGAGGTAAGGCTGATTGGCCTGAAGGATTTGGGATGAAAAGGGTCTTTCTTCCCAACCTTCGGGATAAAGATCACCCTAGCCGTTCTCCATGCCCTAGGAATGTAACCCATTGCTAGGCTCCCTCGGAAAATACTTATGAGGAACAGCATTAGCTGTTCGACACCCTTCTGAAGATGGATGGGTATAATTCATTCCACCCCCGGAGCCTTGTAGGGGCTGAGTGTACTCAACGCCCACCTAATCTTTTGTTCAGTTACGATCGCTGCAGCCAGGCTCCAGTTGGGTCTATCGTTGGGGATCCTTTCGTAACTGTTGTCTATATCGGATATGGTTCTACACATGGGGAAGTGAGTTCGCAGGACAAGTTCCGCTTTCTCCTCCTCGTCCCCGGTGAATAATCCATCCGCCCTCTTCAGACAAAGTTCAGAAAGTACTTTGCCTTTCGAGATTGCCTTAAACACTCTGGCCGCAGGTGCGGCTTGCTCTATGGTGGAACAAAATTTCCGAAAGTGAGCACGCTTACTGTACCGGATTTCTTTGTTATATTCTGTCAGCCTTTTGGTGTAAGATTTCCAATTTGCGCTGTTCTTTTTAGCTGTGTTAAACAGCTTCCTGACTTCTGCATGAAGTAGTCCTAGCTTCCTATTCCACCAGGGATTGTCCCTACTGGACTCTATGGCCTTTTCGGGACAGCTTGCATGATATGCATCCAAGATTGTGTCACCTATTTCGCTTGAGAGTTGCTCAAGATCTTCTGGAGACGATACTCTCCTACTATGATTCAGTCTGCTCAGATTTAATCCCAAGCAGGACTGATAGGCTGGCATGTCAGTCCGTCGTGGATTCCTGATAACCTTGCTGAATCTAAGGTTACTATGAATGTCGAACAGGATGATCCTGTGATCCGACATTGACGGTTCTGAGGAGACCTTCCAGTTGCGAATCAACCGGGAGCCCCCCTCATTCCCGAAAGTGATGTCCAGTACTTCTGCCCTGGTCCTAGTAATGAGTGTGGGTTCGGCCCCCACATTGAAAATAGTGAGATCCCTAGATAACAGATAATCTAGTAAACACTCACCTCTACCGTTGTTGTCCGTGCTGCCCCATGCAACATTGTGCGCATTGGCATCACACCCTAGCAGTAGGGGTAGCCTTTTGCTGCTGCAATGCTGCACCAGATCCTGAACCTCTGGTGGGGGGGCATCCGTCACGTCTCCCGGGAAGTATGCCGACGCCACCACAATACTCCCATGCTCGCTAGTGATCATCACCGCAACTAGATCTCTGTTGAGAAATTGAGAGAGACAAAGAAAGTTAATATCCTTTCGCACCAAGATACACGCTCTCGGTGATGCCTCCCTTCCGTCTGCAATAGTCTGCATACTCACTTTACTTAGGCCGCAGATCCTGCCTCTGACGACCCAAGGCTCCTGGATGAGCACCAGCCCCAGGTCAGACCTGGAGACCAACCTGCCGATGACAGCCGAGGCTGCCCTGGCGTGATGCAGGTTGATCTGTGCCACGCTGGTGGCCCCCATCCTTAGAGCTCTTCTTCACCCTCCGAGAGCGTCAGATAGGCCTCTGATTGCATCTCGGTGGGTGTCCGCTCATCATCGGATGACTCCTCAATGCTGGTTTGCTCCTCCTCGCCGCCCATGTGCAGGCGCGCCAGGTCCAGCCCCTGTAGCGAAACCGAGTCCAACTCGGCGTCCACTGCTGCTAAGTCCAGGGCCTCAGCTGCTTCGCCCGAGGGGCTGGAGGGTGCCTCCTTGGCTGTCGCCGTTGACGTGCCAGGCACATCGTCGGTATTCGCCTTCGTGGGCACCTCCGCCCCCACAGGTTCCTGCTTCTTGTGCAGTCGGCACTTAAGCTGGCCGAACCTGTAGCTCCCCAGCATATCGCGCTTCTTAAGGAGTGTCAACGCCTCCTCATCCAGGCCGAGCATCAGAACCTTGCCGCCCTTGGACTCCAGGTGCCGGATGACCCGCCAGGTCTGGGTGAGAAGGCCCCTGTTCTGCTCATTGAGCAGCCCGAGGGACCTCTCCATCGTCTCCCCAGCCGTACGAGGCAGGTAGACCGTGACGATGTTCATCGGGTGCGGAGCTGCACACCCACCTTGGTGCAGATGCTGGGGACCGACCGGCGTCGCCCGCCTGCGGGACAGCCGCTGGGGCAGTGCCGGGCACTGCAACCCCCCCCCTGCTGTCAATACGTCTGGTGGCCTCACTGCCGACCACTTGAGACTTGAAGGTCCCTACACCCTTCGAGGCGTCGGGGTCGGGGTCGAGCCCTTCGGCTTTGCAGCACTCTTCGAGGCGCTCTGCGTCAGGGCCAGGCCCTTCGGCTTTGCAGCACTCTTAGGGTGAGGGGCCAAGCCCCTACGCAGCGACAGCTTACCACCGTCGTCCAGAGCCGCCTCCTCTATCCGCTCTGCCACCTGGGTTGCGGTTAAGTCCCGCGTGTTAAAGTTTTTGTATTTTTTCCTTGAATCCATGAATTGGTCCCACGAGTGTAGGGGAAGGTATTACCAGCGTGTCATAGCCCCCATTAACACGCTGGGGCCAGGTTTACTCACCGAGGCGGCCAGGTATCGGTGAGGCTCCGTCCGAATACAGTCGGTTACCCCTGACTGCAAACCAGCCAATGGGAACGGATCGCATGACACCCTGGCTTAGGGGGGTGAAGTGGCACCCACGCCTCAGGACGTCACCACTGCCCTTGTGAGATGTTGGGGATATGATGAGGGTAGGAACACGTGTAGGATGTAAGGAGTATGTAAGACTATGTAGACTATGTAAGACTACAACCTGCGACCCGTCCGGTGGCTTCAGCTTGCCCACCTCAGAACCATCTCACTAGATCTTCGGTACCAGAGCAGCCTGGTATACTTAGGGCATGTTATCAGTGAGGAAGGAATTCACACTGATCCCGGCAATATTTCGGCAGTGCTCCAGCTGAGTCCGCCCACCACATGCAAGGAGTTGCGAAGGTGTCTTGGGATCGCGTCGTGGTACCGGAGATTTGTGCCAAACTTTGCCAGTGTAGTCCAACCGATATCTCTGCTGCTGAAGAAAGGAAAGAAGTGGCAATGGCAACAAAAACAACAAGATGCGTTTGAGGAGCTGAAGAGAAAATTCACGGAGGCACCCGTCCTCGAGTGTCCGGATTTCAAGGAGAAGTTTGTCCTCCAAACAGATGCCAGCGACAAAGGACTAGGAGCCGTTCTCACGCACACGATCCAGGGGGAAGAACGAGTCATCGCGTTTGAGAGCGGACGTCTCATCGCCGCGGAGGAGAATTATTCCACCACAGAGAAGGAGTGTCTGGCCATTATATGGGCCATCAGGAAACTAAGGTGCTATTTGGAAGGATACCGATTTGAGGTGATAACGGACCATCTCGCCTTGAAGTGGCTCAATTCAATCGATACGCGCTGGGCGTTGGAACTGCAACAGTACCAGTTTGACGTCACATATCGGCGCGGGAGACAGAACATCGTCCCGGATGCACTGTCACGACAGCCCTTGGAAATCATCCAGATGATACAAGAGGACAACCCACATGCAGCGAGTGCTGTCGGAATGTCACGACCAGCCCACGGCAGGACATCTCGGAATCAGGAAGACTACCACCCGGATCGCCCAGAGGTATTACTGGCCGGGACTCTTCCGTGATGTAGCCAGGTATGTACCCGAGTGTGACACTTGCCAGCTGTTTAAAGTCAGTCGGAGTAAACCAGCGGTTAAACTGTTAACAAGGCAGATCAGTGAGCCTTTCGACACTGTCTGCTCAGATTTCATCGGACTCCTTCTGCGTTACAAGAGCGGGAACAGCATGCTCCTTGTATTTTTCGACGCCTTTTCTAAATGGGTTGATTTAGTCCCCTTAAGAAAAGCTACTTCGGCATATCTCGAAAAATCATTTAGGGAAAGGATTCTGAATCATTTCGGGATTCCACGCAGGTTCGTTTGTGACAACGGAACCCAATTCACTAGTCGTTCTTTCAAAGCTTTCTGCAAACAAGCGGGAATGGAGATCCAGTATACGGCACCTTTTAAACCGCAGTAGAACCCGACGGAGAGGGCCAATCGCACCATTATAACTAAGGTCGCCCAGTCCATCGAGGATAAGCAGACGACTTGGTACGAACTGCTACCGGAGCTAAACTTCGATATAAACGTCAGCGTTTCGGATTCCACCGGATTTAGTCCGACCTTCATCATCCAAGGCAGAGAGCCACGACTCAAAGGGGCCTTGTATGACGAAGTTACTCCGGGACCAAGCGAGGTTCCCCCAGCACTCGTCCCGAAAGCGGAAATGCTTCACGACGTGTTCAAGATAGTACAGGAGAACACTCAGAGAGTCTCAATGGAACAACGGAAACACTACTATCTCTGAAGACGAGCCTGAAGACCAGAGTTGGGATCTCTACGATTTGTCAAGAAGCACTACTTATCCAAGGCGCCATCTGTGAGGTAGTTTCTTTGGCTGGGATAGAGACTCAGTCCCGCCAGGGTCTCTCTACAGAAAATTTATAAAGATTTGAGACAAGTGACTAAGATGAGCCAGTGAGCTGACTGGAGATGACATTCGCCAGCCACCGGGTTACACGGAAAGAATAGGGTGGTCAGCGTTAAGCGTCAAAATGAGGCAGTGATTCCGCGGATTGAGGCCGGTTGGCCAAAAGAGGGGAATAAATATTTGGGGACCTCCGAACATCCGGAGTTTTAGTTTAGCTCTAACCCTTTTTAAGTCAGCGTCAACCGACGTCTGATTTGAAAACTCCACTTTCGAGTCAGCTTCAAAAGGCTCTCAATCAAAACATCCGGAATTTTAGTTTTCATTATTTTCTTTCCCTTGTCGTTTTCCCAGATTTTTATTTAGTAAAAAAATTTATTAAATTCATTTCACTCTTATTCTATTTTTGTTTTTATTCTTCAAAATAATTTCTCCCAGTGTGTTCGCTTTCCTTTAGTTTCTTGTATAATTTTCTAATTTTTATAATTTTCTAATTTTTATAATTTCCAAGTTTTCAAATAATTTTTCTCTGTGTTTTTGCTTATCTTTTATTTCGCATTTACATTTTTGTTACCAACTCTGTATTCTCCACCACCGTTAGATTTGAATATGACCTTAGATTTACTAAGGTCGGTCAGGCCGTACTCTTCGGTGACACCGCATCGAGGGCACGCAAAGATCTCTTTAAAACACGCACACACTCTAGCCACCTCGTTGCTGTTCACTGTCGGCCACTCACCCGTCTCGCTCACTCGCACACACAAGCTGGCTCCATACGTGGAATGGCCCTGCCCCGTCGCTGGTCCTTGGCCAGGCATTGCCAAGTCCTCCTTCGGCTCCAAAATCTCCTTCCACGTCCAAAATTCAAAACTCCTGTTAGGGTGTCACTCGCCGGCCATTAAGGTTTTGGCTATAAAATGTTTATTTTACATTGGATTAAGTTGTTATATATACTAAATTAAAGGTTAGACTCCTGCCCAACTTTCTATCAGGGGTGCCATGGCAAAACACTGTGGTTTTGATTTCCCCAAAAAGGCATTTCCGCTAAACCAATTTCTCGGTGCCATACAACATCGAATAAGTTTTGTGTTTTTAGTTTTTTCACAAACCTTTCGAAATGGCTGGGTTGCCATGATGAAATCACCCATGTGTTTTAACAAAAATTTTTTTGAAATGACTGTAAAATGGTAGGTTTTGGGTTATTTTATTCTTTAAATAATGTGATTTAACCTATTTTGTTAATTAATTTAGTTTTTTTTTAATTTGATTTAAAAAAAAGTTTAAAATGTTGGCGCGAAAATAAATAAAACTAGCTGGACAGCTCTACTAAACCCGACTTCAAAATTTAGAATCTATTGATGTGGTAGGCATCGAAATTGACATCAAGTTGTGTGTTTTCAAAGACCCGAAAATATTTGAGTGGAAGTGCTGTGGCACCGAGGAATCATTTTTCAGGGTTTTTGCAGCGGAAGTGGTTTCTGTGGCACCCCTGTATGTATAGCTTTTATTCATACCTTCGAAAAATTTTGAGATACAAGCATTTTACGAAAAAGTTCATTTTTGCTATTTTCAAAAATGATGGGGTAAACCCGACCGCCTATATTTTTCCTTGATGTAGTACAGATATATCCTAAATATAATGGTTTTACAATGATTTATCAATGAATATTATGATATGTAACGGTAATGAATGATAATGGAAAAAAATGGAAATGGCAAAATTATTAATCTAAGTCACTCGATTCACTGCTCAAATAGCTTGCTGTACGTCATTGACTCAGAATCGTCGACTTTGGAAGCGAAAAATCGACCGCGAATGGTCTATTTTCACGCCTATTTTAGAAAAAAATAATAATAATTCTTTTTATTTGATAAATGAACAATTTCATAGCAAAAACAACATTAAAAAAAGCGGTCGGGTTTACCCCACTATTTAGAGGTCGGGTTTGCCCCACAACGTCTTTTTTCATAACAATGCAATTAAAAAAAAAAATATGTAAAAAATTGAACCAAACTAATGTGTACTTTGTATGACCTTAATCATAGAATCTAAATCCACTAACCTTTCTTATGTGATCACTTTAGCAATATGAAATATCCTGTAGTCAACTGGGCACAAAAATGAAACTCGAAATTGTAAAAACTAACTTGCCGTCATTTTAGCAACTCATTGCTGACTGATGAAATACTTACATACCACCATATTGGTTATTTTCGATGCTCTACACGATAGCACTAATATTAATGCGTAGTGCTTCCGATTGTCGATAACAGAGGGAGGTCGGGTTTACCCACACTGTCGGGTTTGCCCCACCTTACCCTAAATGTATTTTACAATATTTAGAAAATAACTTTATATATTACGTTATTTTTCAAAAGGAGGGAGATGTGGTATAAGCACATATCGAGTACACACTGTACGGGCTATGACTCTTCGTGTTAGTCATTTAAAAACAAAAGTCCAAGCATAAGTGGCTAGGCGTAATGTGATCGCACACATAAAGTGTATGACCGATCAAGTGCAGTGTCAGCATTATAATGCATAGCCGAATGTGCGCGTGTGACCCTCCCGTTTGGTCGTTGCCCTCAGCAACCAAGTACATAGGAATATACATAAGACAGCCGCTCCGCTGCCGGGCTCGCTGGCAGCGCAGTTGCGCGGCCCTTAGCTGTCATATTTAAATAAGAACTTTTGATCAATTAATAAAGAAAGAGAAGTCAAATGGGACAGACGTCCTGGGAAAATTTACATTGGCGACTACGCATTATAACATAAATTCGTTACTTAAGAAAATATAAACTAAGTTAAATTCAAAATTATTATTTATAAAGCCTAGTCACGTAACGCTTATGTGGAAGCAATCATATTATACAACAACAAATACCGTATAGTATTATTATTAGTTTATTGTCATATTCAGCACTTAAATATTGAAATAAAGATTATAAATTATAGATTATGCAAACTAAACACTTACTCATTATTTTTGTGTAGATATGCACGGTTAGAAGTTGAAAATATTAGCTTCAGTGTATATGAAACGGACTCTGAAAAGGAAAAACAAAATAGATATGGTAAAGCTTGTATGCATTCGCCAGAAAAATAAGGTTTTAATGAAAAGCTATTTATATACAAATATACCCATTAAGTCTCAGAAAGAGACTAATCCACTTCAATGAGCCTATTAAAATTTTTTACTATTACACTTTTCACTAGACTGATTTTCCAAAATTTATTTTGGCACCAAACAATACCCCAGTGGAAAAAATCGCATACTTTCCAAATAAAGATTTAACCAATCGATAAGATTTTTTTCAAAATACTAGTTCTCTCCATAATTAAGAATTTAACTCTTCCGTGAATTGTTGGCTCAATTTTTTCCTGAAAGCGTTCGTTCAGTAGTGTAGCTATGATTTTATAGCTAGTGTTGAGCAGTGTTATCCCTCTCCAGTTGTTGTAATCGCTTAGGTCGCCTTTTTCGCTGAGATATCGTACTTTGAAATTTTCATGTTAATGAATTTACCTAAAAAAAAAAAACATTATGGATAGGCCCTATGAAGCAAACATTTTTCTTTTCACATAAAACAGCTTAAATCTGTTACTAAGGGGTTTTTGGGGTCATTGATCCCGAATTCGGACTCAAATTTTCAAAATTAAAGATGGCGGATCCAATATGGCGGACCAAATTCGTAAAAAGTTACTGGATCAAGCTGAAACTGAGTATATGGGGGTCTTCGGGGTCGCTGTTTACCAAACTGAGATAAAATTCTGAAATTTGATGATGAAATTTGATGTTAGATGTTAGATGTAAGTAAAAAATCTCGAAAAATCATTTAGGGAAAGGATTCTGAATCATTTCGGGATTCCACGCAGGTTCGTTTGTGACAACGGAACCCAATTCACTAGTCGTTCTTTCAAAGCTTTCTGCAAACAAGCGGGAATGGAGATCCAGTATACGGCACCTTTTAAACCGCAGTAGAACCCGACGGAGAGGGCCAATCGCACTATTATAACTAAGGTCGCCCAGTCCATCGAGGATAAGCAGACGACTTGGTACGAACTGCTACCGGAGCTAAACTTCGATATAAACGTCAGCGTTTCGGATTCCACCGGATTTAGTCCGACCTTCATCATCCAAGGCAGAGAGCCACGACTCAAAGGGGCCTTGTATGACGAAGTTACTCCGGGACCAAGCGAGGTTCCCCCAGCACTCGTCCCGAAAGCGGAAATGCTTCACGACGTGTTCAAGATAGTACAGGAGAACACTCAGAGAGTCTCAATGGAACAACGGAAACACTACTATCTCTGAAGTCGAGCCTGAAGACCAGAGTTGGGATCTCTACGATTTGTCAAGAAGCACTACTTATCCAAGGCGCCATCTGTGAGGTAGTTTCTTTGGCTGGGATAGAGACTCAGTCCCGCCAGGGTCTCTCTACAGAAAATTTATAAAGATTTGAGACAAGTGACTAAGATGAGCCAGTGAGCTGACTGGAGATGACATTCGCCAGCCACCGGGTTACACGGAAAGAATAGGGTGGTCAGCGTTAAGCGTCAAAATGAGGCAGTGATTCCGCGGATTGAGGCCGGTTGGCCAAAAGAGGGGAATAAATATTTGGGGACCTCCGAACATCCGGAGTTTTAGTTTAGCTCTAACCCTTTTTAAGTCAGCGTCAACCGACGTCTGATTTGAAAACTCCACTTTCGAGTCAGCTTCAAAAGGCTCTCAATCAAAACATCCGGAATTTTAGTTTTCATTATTTTCTTTCCCTTGTCGTTTTCCCAGATTTTTATTTAGTAAAACAATTTATTAAATTCATTTAACTCTTATTCTATTTTTGTTTTTATTCTTCAAAATAATTTCTCCCAGTGTGTTCGCTTTCCTTTAGTTTCTTGTATAATTTTCTAATTTTTATAATTTCCAAGTTTTCAAATAATTTTTTCTGTGTTTTTGCTTATCTTTTATTTCGCATTTACATTTTTGTTACCAACTCTGTATTCTCCACCACCGTTAGATTTGAATATGACCTTAGATTTACTAAGGTCGGTCAGGCCGTACTCTTCGGTGACACCGCATCGAGGGCACGCAAAGATCTCTTTAAAACACGCACACACTCTAGCCACCTCGTTGCTGTTCACTGTCGGCCACTCACCCGTCTCGCTCACTCGCACACACAAGCTGGCTCCATACGTGGAATGGCCCTGCCCCGTCGCTGGTCCTTGGCCAGGCATTGCCAAGTCCTCCTTCGGCTCCAAAATCTCCTTCCACGTCCAAAATTCAAAACTCCTGTTAGGGTGTCACTCGCCGGCCATTAAGGTTTTGGCTATAAAATGTTTATTTTACATTGGATTAAGTTGTTATATATACTAAATTAAAGGTTAGACTCCTGCCCAACTTTCTATCAGGGGTGCCATGGCAAAACACTGTGGTTTTGATTTCCCCAAAAAGGCATTTCCGCTAAACCAATTTCTCGGTGCCATACAACATCGAATAAGTTTTGTGTTTTTAGTTTTTTCACAAACCTTTCGAAATGGCTGGGTTGCCATGATGAAATCACCCATGTGTTTTAACAAAAATTTTTTTGAAATGACTGTAAAATGGTAGGTTTTGGGTTATTTTATTCTTTAAATAATGTGATATCGTACTTTGAAATTTTCATGTTAATGAATTTACCTAAAAAAAAAAAACATTATGGATAGGCCCTATGAAGCAAACATTTTTCTTTTCACATAAAACAGCTTAAATCTGTTACTAAGGGGTTTTTGGGGTCATTGATCCCGAATTCGGACTCAAATTTTCAAAATTAAAGATGGCGGATCCAATATGGCGGACCAAATTCGTAAAAAGTTACTGGATCAAGCTGAAACTGAGTATATGGGGGTCTTCGGGGTCGCTGTTTACCAAACTGAGATAAAATTCTGAAATTTGATGATGAAATTTGATGTTAGATGTTAGATGTAAGTAAAAAATTCAATATGGCAACCATAAAACGACCATAAACGAAATCGCGGGGAATGTCAGACAGCTCACTCGACAAAGAATAATCTATATCAATTTCAAAGTACGATATCTCAGCGAAAAAAAAAGGTATTTAATCAAACTCAACCGCATTTGATAGAACAAGGGTTAGACTTTAAGATGGCTTTTTTAGTATTTTCAGTAAAAGAACAAATTCGATGCTACATAACCTCAAATATAGGCAAAAACGCTGTTTTTGCACTTTTAGGTTAGAATATTTCGGAAACCAGAGCCAATTCGGAAATTTCGACCTCGGATTCGGATTCAGCGCACCGAAAACCTTCGGAAAAGTATATTCCATCTTCATCTTCGGATTTGTGGGTCGTCATTGAATAAGATCTAGATCTAGATCTCTGACTGGTTTGTTCTGTCTGTGGTTGGTTCCTGCAATCCTTGCAATCTGCTTGTATAGCGAGCGCATGTTGTTCTCACCGGATGCTCGTTCTGCGCTCGTCGGTGTTGGCTGTTGTCAGTGCTCCTTGAGTAGTTGCGGTTCAACTTTATTGAAGGTTCTCTAATGACCAACTCGTTATCACTGTCTATAGCTGCTCCCCTTTTGTTCCGTACGTCCAGTAGTGAGTGTCTCCATTTCCTATTAATGCATATGTCGTCGATCTGGTTGCACGTGTTATTACTTGGAGATGTCCAGGAGTATTTGTGGACATCTTTGTGTCGGAATATTGTGCCGCAGATGACCAGTTGGAATAGCTGGCAGAGTTCCACTAATCTCTTTTCGTTATCATTGCGAGTTCCAGTTCCATGCTGGCCCATGACAGTCTTAGTCCGGTGTTGTTCAGGACTATTTTTGCATTGAAGTCACCCATGAGGATGTTAATATCACCTTGCCCTAACTTGTTGAGGGTTGCTGTGAGGGCAGTGTAAAAGTCGTCCTTGGTGTAGTCTTTGGTGTCTTCCGTCGGGGCATAGCATTGTATAATGTTTACATATATCTGGCTCTACATCTGAACCTAGCGGTTATCAGAAATGGGTTCCCAGGAAACCAGTTCCTTTTTTATGCGCTTGGACACGTAAATTCCCACTCCATATCTCCTGCCGTTACTGTTGCCACTGTGTAGGACTAGATTGCTATTTGATGTTGTTGTTTCCCCACTGCCAGCCCACCTTATCTCGCTGATTCCAGCTCTTGCAATGTGAAGTCCCTCCATCTCCGCCTCGAACTGTGCTAACCTAGATGGTTCTCTCAGAGTTATAACGTTCGATTGTCGTTTTGAAATGCCGTTTTGAAATGCCTATGGTCGTCATCGAATTTAGGGGACCGTTTATGTTCAATTCTCTCCTATTGGTTTCAGCAAAGAGTAAAAATATACAGAGGGGATATCTCATACAAAAAAATGTGTTCTATGGCGGGTTCCAGCGGTAGAACCCCCATTTTAGTAGTGGAACCCGCAGTGCTCGATTCTACTTTGAATCTAGCAGCCCGTAGGTATCGGACTGCCAATTCAAGGTGCATGGGTTCGAATCCCAGTTAAATTTAGAATTCCTTTTTTTTGTTTTATTTTCTAATACTTATTTTTAAAGTAGTTTTTGATTTCTTTGTTTATGTATTTATTTCTAATAAATTAAATTTAGAAAAATATAATCTCTTAAGGGAGGGGTCTGGTTTTGATTTTTATTTTATTGCATATTATGAAAGTATAGTATCTCAAGAATGTTGTCTGTAAATATGAAGTCAATCGGAGCAAAACTCACAAAGATATAGCTTTGGAAGTAGGCGGGTTTTACCAGGGTCTTACCGCTACGAAAAACTTTAAACGCGTTTTTCTCAAAACGATGTTTTTTGAGTCGGTGCACACTGTATCTCAAAATCTATTCAACCGATCGTTCTCAAATTTTTTTACAGTATTTCCTTGCATAATTTATGAGGTAACAACGTCGAGATTTTTTCGTTTTTGATTTTAATTTTTTTATTATTAATAACAATAGTCATGAATTTTGACCAAAAATGTGGTATTTTCACTTTCAAGTCTTGTAAAAAATTGAAAAAATTAAAAAAAAATAAAAACTCGACGTCAATACCTAGAGGGACATTTAAATTGATGGAAAAACTTTGGTTGTTTCATTTCACATGATCCAGTGCTGAGGTATGGTGTGCACCGCAAAAGCTTTTTTTTTTGGCGCCTGCGAAGAATTGCTGCCATTCGGTCAATTTTCAATATATTTTAACCAATATTTCACAGAATATAGTTCAATTACTACTCTTTAATGTACAATAATCAGAAAAAAATTTACTTTCACCGTACGCCCAAAAAAAAATTTGAAAAAACCTGTTATTTTCTGCCTTCAAAACCAGACCCCTCCCTTAAAAAACAAAAACATACAAATTTTAATAAAGGGATAACTTCTTTTAATTGTTTATTATTTTTTTAAAAGTTATATAGTTTTTTTTTTCATTTTCAATGGTGATTTTGTGTTTTTTTAAATTTTTTTTTTTAATATCCTCATCATCCTGGTTCCCCACAACAGCATGTAGTGTTACGACCCTCTTTCGGGCTGCTCGACTTACCTCGCCGGGGTCGTGAGTTTACACAAAATTTGTGCGTGCCGTTTCCTTGAGTCCCACAAATACCCAGTGTGGGAACCGGTGCGAGAGAATGACTGCCGCTCACCTACATAGAGGGGCGAAGTTCCGCTCTCTGATGAAAATGACACTGACAGGCAGTAAGAAGTGAAGGTCCATTCCCTGATGAAAATGACACTGACAGGCAGCAAGAAGCGAACCCCTGACCCGAGCGGATGTGCACCAGTTCTTACAAAGAAAGTGGAATAAAAGTATTACTGAAAACCAAGACTATTTTGTATACCTACTAGCGGGTTGATATATTGGCGACGAGGTAAATTGTAATAAAAAAAAGGTCAAATATCTAGATCTAAGGTGTACAAATAATACAGTTTTGCACTTGGAAACAGGCGTATTGCACGCCAGTTTCAGTATTCTTCTTTCTATTATCGTTCGTTACTTATAAAAAAACGAGAGAGAGAGAGAATAGCGAGAACACATGAAGACAAGTGCACACATATAGGCAAGTACACAAGCAAATACAGTTTTGTACTTGGAAACAGGCTTATTGCATGCCAATTTCGGTATTCTTCTTTCTGTTACCGTCCGTTGAAAAAAAGGAGAGAGAGAGAATAGCAAGGACTCATGTAGACAAGTGCGCATATGTAGCCAAGTGCGCACATGTAGACAAGTGCGCGCATGTAGGCAAATGCATGTAGTGACACGAAGAGCGTAAGAAGATATTCGTATACGCAAAGAAATAATGTGTGTGAAAGAGCGTTAGAAGATATTCGTAAACGCAAACGAAAGAGGAAAAAAGAAAGAGCGTTAGAAGATATTCGTATACGCAAAGGAATAATGTGTGTGAAAGTGCGTTAGAACATATTCGTAAACGCAAAGGAAAGAGGAAAAAAAAGAGCGTAAGAAGATATATTCGTATACGCAAGGGAATAATGTGTGTGAAAGTGCGTTAGAACATATTCGTAGACGCAAAAGAAAAAAACAACTTCAAGCTGTGGCATTCTCATTACCTGACGCGGTGATAGAGGATGTTACAGATATGCGACGCCCCGCGCCGCATTTAGTAATTATTACTACTACTATACTATTATTATTATTAGTCGCTTATTATATTACATTTGGATGTTACAGATATGCGACGCCCCGCGCCGCATTTAGTAATTATTACTATTACTATACTATTATTATTATTAGTCGCTTATTATGAGTATTATTATTTAAGGCCACCGCTCTTATTATTATTGTGATTATTATGAATTGTTCTTATTAGTAGTAAAAACTAAAGGGGCGCGAGTACGCCATCTGGCAACACTCCACCAATAGGGACGCCAGCCCTGAACAGCTGATGGATATCGGCCATGCTCAACGATATGGCAACCCTGGTGCCTATCGATGAGAATCGGATATCGAACGGGGAAACACAGCTGATAGCGGCCTATAAAAGGCGCTGCACAACTGAGTGCAACTTCACTTCTTGCGAGCAGCTGAGCTGACAACACCTGGGTAAGTTAACAAGTAGATAATAGTAGTGGAGCAAGGCTCTTGTAGCCGAACTCCTACCAGTAGCATAGACGAGGGACCAAGGTTCAGCTCCTGCTAGCGGATCTTGAAATGGACCAGGGTAGCGGAGCAAGGTTCCTGTAACCGAACTCATGCCATAGAACAGGAAGGGGCCAAAGTTTAGCTCTTGCTAGCAGGTCTTGATGAGAACAGGGTAGCGGAGTAAGGTTTCTAAAACCGAACTCGAGCACAATGGTACAGACATGGGGCCAAGGTTCAGCTCTTGCTAGCAGATCTTGATGAGGGAGGAAAATCAAGGGTATCAGGAGGATAGGACTAACAGTGCGAGCATAGGCCCGACGATCGTCAGTACGACATAACGTCACCCGGACTCGACCGTCGCGACCCTAACCGCGGCCAGCCCGCTTGAATCACGCGCCTCACTCCAACGACCATACGTTACAGGGTATTCACAAGCCGACTACATCGCACCAGCATCGCGAAGTCGCACGACCCTATCGTGCAGGGTGTCCACAAGCCGACTACACCGCGCCAGCATCGCGGAGTCGCAGCCTCTTCCCCAAGAAAATCTCGATATCAATAAACAACCGAATTAAACCGAACTTCTAACTCTCTTTTAACTGGGTATTTGTGGGACTCAAGGAAACGGCATGCACAAATTTTGTGTAACTCACGACCCCGGCGAGCTAAGTCAAGCAGCCCGAAAGAGGGTCGTTACAGATAAAGGAATAGATATTTACAAGGTTTTGTCGATAAACTAAATTCTCAAAAAAGCAGAACTCCAGTTTTGAGAGGCATTTGTTTAGGAGTCTTGGCCCCACAGATGGGGAGACTTTCGCAAAGTTTGTCTTAAGGCTACGCCATCAAATACAAAAATGTGATTTGGGACTACCAAGGCAGAAATCGAAGAGATTTGTCTAAAGGACAAAATAATTGACAGTTGGGCCGGAATAAATCTGAAAAATAAATTATTAGAAAAAGAATAAACTCTATTACAAATGATAGATGCCTGTCAAGTGGATGAAGAAATTAGTAAGCAGTCGGAAATGATGCGATCTGAAATAATAAAGAATGCAGAAATCAAAGGAGTAAGGAAAATCTCAACAGGGCATATGAACTCAAATAGATCCTTGGAATGTGGCAGATGTGGTTGCAAAGGCCACGGTAGCAATAGTTCGGCATGTCCAGCCGAAAACCAAAAATGCAGTCCACCCCCAGTCCACCGTCCTACACGGACCACCCCTGGCCCAGATTTCTCCACCTAAAACCAAAAACGCGCTTTCACCAGCGCCATCCCCGTTTCCCCTGCCTGTCTCAAATATAAATAATGGGAGGACTCTGAGCCGCTGAGGATATCCCAGCCTTAGAATAGATCGCTTCCTCACATGGCGCCCGAGCAGGGACTAGGCAGGATAACGAAAGGATATTCCATCCATCGTGGCGTAAAGAACCACCAGAAAATATTAGGTCGAAAATTTTGAGGTTAGGGATGAAGTTTGAAAAAAAAATAAATAAAATAGAGCACGCGGTCAGCGCAGCAAAATTTTACGGGGACATGACAGACGAGAAATATAACGGTTACATGAGAAGGACAGAGACAGAAGGCCGCATAGCAACAGGGAATTTCGTCGGCGCACCCGACACGAAAAAAGGCACGCAGAGAAAATCCCGTCGGCGCATACGACACGAAAAATAGGCAAGCAGAGGAGGATTAGAAGCTAGGGAATTTTCGAGCATTTTTGTCGTCGCCCACGACACGAAATAAAGGCAAGCAAGTCAGACACCAAAAACTCATACGAGGAAAGCCAAGGAGAAGAGGAGAGAGAACCACGTCGACGCAGACGCCGACAGCTAGCCAGTTTCCTATCTCTGTCGCACCGCTGGTCCTCTTGGCGTCGGGACGCCCGAGGCCGGCAGAACCAGGAGTATAAAAGTCGACACCGACAAGCATAGGGAATCAGTCGATCAGCAGAGCTAGAACGAATCAGTCGTTCAGCAGAGCTATAATAAATCAGTCGATCAGCAGAGCTAGAACAAGTCAGTCGCTCCGCGGAGCCATAATCATCCAGCAAGGATTCGCAGGACTATTCAGTCAACAAGCAGAGCTACGAACAGCAGCAGGACCAATAAGGACACAGACACAGGATCACCCTGTGCCCAAGGATACTCACAGGACTCTCCAGCACCGCAAGGATCCTTCAAGGATCAACATCGCCCCACTCCTGCACCCTAGCCAGGACAACGCGAGCTATCACGCAGGACACCCAGCCCGGATCCTCACACAGGACCACCCCTACGCCGAAGGACACCATTTCCTTACCCAAAAACCACCAGGATCACCCCCGGGGTACAACAGCATCGCCCCGCCCCCTATTCTCGTTTCCCTACCGCATAGTTCAGACGCGCCGAAACTTTGGAACACCCATTGCCGCGGGAAAAACCCAAACTTCAAGATGGGAATCTCATGGATATCCTACAGGAAGAAGCATGAGCTAGAGGCCGCTCTGCTCGAGCTAGGATTAGAACAGAGTGGAACAGTCGAGGAGCAACGAGCTCGATTGTACGCCTTCGCTAGGCAGCAAGACCTGCCAGCCGACGCCCTGACCACGCTAGGAGGATTGGAGCAAAAGTATGGGAACATCCCTTCCGGGGATACCAAGCCGCTGTCGCCGCTACCAGGTGGACACGTGGACGCACCCAGTGCCCGCCACACTTTGGCTATTCCACGCAGCACTTCTCCAGGAGTACGAGGACGGTCTGAGGGACCTCCTGAGCCACCGATCACCGCACGCACCGGCACTCAACAGTGAGATGCAAATATTTGCTCCACTCTCCTTGACAAAGTAACCAAGTGGGGACTGTCCTTCGACGGCAGCTCGGACCCACTTAGCTTCGTAGAGCACATGGAGGAACGGGCGGATACCTACCAGATCGACAAGAGGTATCTGGCACAAGCCATCGCCATCCTTTTGACGGGCCGAGAAGAAAGCTGGTTCCGAACCAGTGGACTACAGGGACGAACATGGGATGAAACCCGTCGGGAATTCCTGGATTTCTTCTTGCCTCCACGGTACTACCAACGCCTGGAGGATGAGATACGTACGCATTTCCAGAAGGCGAACGAGCCATTCAAAGAATATCTGGTAGACCTTCGGCTCCAGATGCGCCGCGCCGGATTTACAGCAGAACAAGAGCTGGATCGGGTATATGAGAACATGTTGCCCGAATATCAAATGTTCACCAGACGCCAGGATTTCACGACGCTTGCGGAGCTCACCCAGCTGGTGGTCAGCTTCGAAGTCGTCCGCAGCCGCGGAGGTCGAGCCGTCCGAGGATACTCCTCCGGCCGAGCCGAGACAGATGTCTCACCGATCCAACCCCAGCCTCGCGCCAGAACCAACCCAAAGAATCCAGTCAGCGCCGAAATTATTCGCCAAGGAAGCACAGGCCAGAACTCCGCACCCCGTCGGGGATTCGACACTAGCACCGCCTGCCGGAACTGCGGCCAGGACGGCCACTATTCCTCAGGATGCCAGAACCCCAGGCTCCTATTCTGCTGGGACTGCGGTCGACAGGGGATACGCACCGTCGACTGCTGCCGGAACTCGCCGCAGGGAAACGGGCAAGGGCCTCGAGTATCAGGGAGTCACCCGAGGAACCCTCCGGCCTCCCGATCACAGTAAACCACGCCATCCAGCAGGACACCAACCGTATCCGCGCCAAGGTCACGGTAGAGGGGCGACCTCTCACCGCCACCTTGGATACAGTTTTATAAGCGAGCGCCTTGCGCAGGAGCTGGACAACGGGAGGAATCACCGCGCCATACGGACGCAGGTGACATTGGCCGACGGGACCGATAAGGAACTCACGCAAGCATTACGAGCAACAATACAGTTGGGAGAAGCCCGAGTCAGCGTCGACCTCCTACTGGGCATGGACTTCCTGTGCTACAGCGGAGCCACACTCCAGTGCGGAGGTCAAGCCCTGAAACTCCAGCCACCCGTCCGGACCAAGCCAACGAAAGCCGCCGCACCGGCGCACCACGAGAAACCACGAGAAGCCGCCACTTTGGCGCACCACGAAGAAGCCGCCGTCTCAGCGCATCATCAAGAAGCCGCCACCCTGGCGCATCAAGAAGCCGCCGCACCGGCGCACCACGAGAAGCCTCCACTTTGGCGCACCACGAAGAAGCCGCCGTCTCAGCGCATCATCAAGAAGCCGCCACCCTGGCGCATCAAGAAGCCGCCGCACCGGCGCACCACGAGAAACCACGAGAAGCCGCCACTTTGGCGCACCACGAAGAAGCCGCCGTCTCAGCGCATCATCAAGAAGCCGCCACCCTGGCGCATCAAGAAGCCACCGCACCGGCGCACCACGAGAAACCAGAAGAAGCCGCCGCACCGGCGCACCACGCAGAAGCCGCCGTCTCAGCGCACCATCAAGAAGCCGCCACCCTGGCGCATCAAGAAGCCGGCGCACCGGCGCACCACGACGAAGCCGCCGCTCGAGCGCACCAAGAAGCCGCCACCCTGGCGCATCAAGAAGCCGCCGCACCGGCGTACCACGAGAAACCAGAAGAAGCCGCCGCACCGGCGCACCACGACGAAGCCGCCGCTCGAGCGCACCAAGAAGCCGCCATCCTGGCGCATCACGCAGAAGCCGCCACTCCGGCACACCCCGAGGAAGCCGCCATCCTGGCGCACCTCGAGACTCCAACCGAAATTACCAGACGAACGCACCCCAGGCGGAGGCCCTGCAAGCCTGCCGCGGCTAGAGAAACAGACACAGCCCCGAGTTGGACTGAAGCGCTGCCCGCCACTGTCGATTCCGCGATCCAGCGAAATCCTTTTCGCCGAGGGCCACGGAGAGTCCGATTCCGGGACACGGCACCCCCGAAGACCAGAAGCACGCCGTACTGCGCAATCGCCTCCGCAGACTACACAGACGAGGGCGAACCAGAACAGGAGGTCTACCCAGAACCATGGATAAAGACCTTCCTCGAGCAAGAACTGGCCAAGTTCGACACACTCACCGGCGTCTCGCATATCGCCGAGCACGCCATCACGATGCGCAACGACCGCCCCATCAAGCAGCGGTACCACCCGAGAAATCCCGCGATGAGAGCCGTCATCAGGTCTGGACGCCTACCCGTTGCCCAGGATACATCACATCCTGGAACGGCTACGCAACGCCCGCTACGTCTCCACATTGGACCTGAAGAATGGGTACTGGCAGATCCCAGTCGCCGCCAGCAGCCGCGAGTGCACGGCATTTACAGTGCCCGGCAGCGGATTATTTCACTGGAAAGTGATGCCGTTTGGCCTGCATTCGGCCCCGGCAACATTTCAACGCGCTTTGGATACCGTCATCGGCCCCGACATGGAGCCGCATGCCTTCGCCTACTTAGATGACATCATCATCATAGGGTCCACCCTTCAAGAGCACGTGAGAAACCTACGAGAGGTATTCAGACGCCTCAGGCAAGCCAATCTCCGGTTAAACCGAGAGAAATGCCAGTTCTTCCAGCGAAGCATCAAGTATCTGGGCCACGTGATAAGTGAAGCCGGGATCCAGACCGATCCTGACAAAGTCGCGGCGATCCGAGAGCTGACAGCCCCGACCAACCTGAGGGAGCTGCGCCGATGCCTCGGCATAGCATCTTGGTACCGCCGATTCGTACCAAACTTTGCTGATGTAGTCGAGCCGATGACCTCACTACTCAAGAAGGATCGGAAATGGGAGTGGACAGAGAACCAGGAACAAGCTTTTCAAGGATTAAAGGACCTCCTGACGCAAGCACCGGTCCTCGCATGCCCGGACTTCGCAGAGAAATTTGTACTCCAGACCGACGCGAGTGAGTATGGAATCGGAGCAGTACTCACCCAGACCATCGACGGGCAGGAACGAGTAATCGCTTACGCCAGCCGCCGGCTAAACACGGCTGAGCGTAATTACTCTGTAACAGAAAAGGAGTGCCTTGCCATAGTATGGGCCATACGCAAGATGCGCTGTTACGTGGAAGGATACCGCTTCGAAGTCATTACGGATCACCACTCGCTAAAATGGCTGAATTCCATTGACAATCCCACGGGCCGGATTTCCCGGTGGGCGCTGGAACTCCAACAGTTCCAGTACGACATCAAGTATCGACGCGGGACTCAGAACCTGGTCGCCGACGCCTTGTCGCGACAGCCGCTAGCAACTCTACAGCAAGTACAAGTCCAAGATGCCAGCTGCAAGTGGATCACAAAAATGCTGCTGAGGATTCGACAAGAACCAGCCAAGTTTCCAGACTTTCGGGAGGAGAACGGACAACTCTACCGACGCATCGGCCTACGACCAGAAGCCGAAGAATACACTCCCTGGAAACTATGCGTGGGAGCCAACTACCGAGGAAGGGTACTGGCCGAGTGCCACGACCACCCAACCGCAGGACACCTGGGCATCCGCAAGACAAGCACGGGAAGTGGCCAAATACGTACGAAGATGCCATAGCTGCCAAACATTCAAGGTGAGCCAAGAAGAGCCGGCAGGAAGGATGTTTACACGCCAGGTCGACGAACCGTTCCATATCCTGTGCGCGGATTTCGTGGGACCCCTCCCGCGATCCAAGCAAGGGAACACAGTCCTGCTAGTGTTCCTCGATTCATTTAGCAAATGGGTAGAACTCATTCCCCTACGACGAGCCACCGTACCATACTTCGAGCGGGCATTCCGGGAACGTATACTCAGCCGTTTCGGAGTCCCGAGAACTCTCGTCTGCGACAACGGAACACAGTTCACCAGCCGGACGTTCCAAGCATTCTGCAAATCACTCGGGATGGAGCTTCAACATACAGCTCCATACACTCCACGCCAGAACCCCACGGAGAGGACGAACAGGACTGTGAAGGCCATGATCTCACAGTACCTAGGAGAGGCACCGCAAAACTCATGGGACCAACTGCTGCCGGAGATCTCGCTAGCAGTAAACAGCAGTGTGTCCGATACAACAGGATTCAGCCCCGCCTTTTTGGTACAAGGCCGGGAGCCCCGCCTTTTTGGTACAAGGCCGGGAGCCCCGCCTACCAAACACGCTCTACGACGAAGTTACCCCAGGGAGGGGAACAACTCAGATCACGCCAGAGGAGAGAAGCGAGCAACTCCACGCAATCTTCAAGGTGGCCCGCGACAACGCCGAGCACGCTGCCGCCGACCAGAGCCGGCACTACAACTTACGACGACGGGACTGGAAGCCACCTCTCGGCTCGCTGGTTCTCGCCCGCAACCACGTACTGTCCAACGCCGCCGAGGGCTTCGCTGCCAAGGTAGCGGCCAAATACGAGGGACCGTTCCGAGTGGTCAAGTTCCTCTCGCCAAACATCGTGCGACTGCAGGAAACCAACAGCCGTCGACGCCGCACAGCAAGCATAAATCATCCCAAGCCATACCACCAGAACGACGACGACGACGACGACGACCACGGCCAAGCCGAGGTCACACAAGCCATCGATGACCACGAGGACCACCGCGCTCAGGCCGCGACCAAAGAGAACCAGGGTGTCATAGGGGCCACTTGCTGACGGGCGCGCCCGTCCAACGTTCCTACCCCCCTTGGGGGGATCAAGCCGCACCAGACTGGTCTTCGCCATGCCAACAGAGCCATACAAACATCTCGCGCCAGCATACATGTACACGCTCGCGGAAACGACTCCGAGCGGCACATCCCCGTTCACTCCCTCGCAGCGCCTGGAAAACCATCAGGCATGCTGACAACGCTGGTCCGGATAAGGCAACACTCGCCTCATCTGCTAGAAAAACTCCCAAGCCACGCCCGCCAAACTTCCCAGCAACAAAACCAAGACGAAGCTGACAGTTGCCCCAGAGAAATGCTCAGGAGTTAGGACGGACAACGCCACACCAATGCCGCACTCACGCCGCCACCCACGCCCTGAAGGTGAAGGGGAAAAACTTATCCACATTTTTCCTATTTTTCAGATCCGTTGAAATTCAAAGCCAAACAACAAGCCAAGCTACCGGATCGCTCAAATCCAGGACGACGAGGTTGCCAGACCGGCACGATCGGTCCCGCTAGGCCGCTATCGAACCATCGATAAGAGCAGCGCCAACATCGGTATCGAAACGGCTTCTTATTGCGACGCAATAAGAAAATCTACGACGCAATAAAAGAAAACACAATGCACCGAAAGGAAGTGAAAACGACCGCAAGCTACCAGAACAACTAAAACGATGCCGCGACGTGAACGTGAACACCGTCACAGGCGCCACGGACGCCATCACTCGCGCCACTCGCATCGATCTTCGACGCGCCCAACCGCCGGATCACGCTCCAACTCGCCATCGGCTAGGCCACAGGATACGGCCCCAGCAGGCGTCGCAGTCGCCCTAGAGGCGCTCAACCTTGGCACGCCCGCCAGGAATCCACACCTGGCGCTCCCACGGCCCGGCGACCTGAACGGCACTTTGCCCGCTGTGGTCCTGGACCCGCCGCCACTCTTGGTAACCATCAACCAGGACGTGCGCCCGATATCGCCCATCAGCCCGTCTTGGTGCGAGGGGCTGAGCCTGGATGAAATGGTGGAGGTGATCCTCGCAGAGGACCCAGAGCTGCGTTTCTTTGCGCAGTTGGACGAGCTCATACCAGAGGCCACCGAGGGACATCCGGCAGAGGCCACATCTCCCAGCGAGCGCGAACTCTCTCCCGGACCGCCACCACTGGTTGCCGCCGGACCGCTCGGAGCTGTCTATAGTGACGTATCCGATGCGGAGGTGGTAGAGCTGAGCTCGGAGGAAGACGAGCCGCACCCCAACGAAGCCATACCCATCTCAGACGACGAAGAAGCCAAACCAGCCGCACCAACGCCGAACCGTGTGGAGACGCCGCCGCCGTCCTACGAGGAGTTATTCGGCGCCGCCAGGACTCTGGACAACAGCACAGACATAGACCGGGAAGCCGACGGAGCTGCGCATGCACTCCTCGAGGCGACCTCAACGCTTGCCGACGCCGGGGCCAATCACACCCGGACCCATACACCCGCGCCGCCGGCACCCAGCGCCACTGCACTTGCCACCCCAGCGCCCTGCACCGCCGCCGCCAAGGCGCCCACACCGCCGGGAAACACGGACCCGGCCAGAGGGACCAACGAAGTGCGGACCTGCACCCTCGCGCAGCCACCGCCCAGCGCCGCTGCGCCTGCTGCACACGCGCCCTGCGCCGCCGCTGCCAGGGCGTCATCGCCAACAGCGCCTTCGTCCTTGCAGCCGGGGAACTTACACCCGGCCGCTGAGGACAACCCCGCACGGGCCGGCGCCACCGTGCCTGCCACTGGGCCACCCTGCGCCGCCGTTGCCGGTGCATCCGCGCCACCAACGCCCGCCCAGACCTACCCGGGAAACACAAGCCCGGATAGCCACGTGACCCACACACCTACCAGCGACAACCATAGCCCCAGACGCGCCACCCGCCGGGACACCGAGGCCACACCGCCGAGAAGGAGGAGCCTCAGTGACCTGCGCCGTCTCCTGGCGCAGCTGACGGCCTCCCCTGAAGGGCCCACCACCTCGGCCGACGCCAAACGGCGCCAGACCGCACGCGCAGCCGCAGAAGACCTGCTGGCCAAAGCGGCCACCAGTCCGCGCAAATCAGGGCCACGCGCTGCCACAGGACCAGGACCCACGGAGTCACCGACACCTTCCCGCCTGGAACAGGGTCCGGCCACGCTAGGCCGAGCCGTTGCCAGGGCGCGCCCGATCCGGAAGGTATCACCGATGCCCGCCACGGACGCCTGGCGTTGGCGCTTCCGCAACGGCAACGCGGCCACCGCGCCCGCTGCCATCACACCGGAAGCCGGGGCACGGACAGGAATCCTGCGCCACGCACCCCAGCGCCGCCCTGCTCCATGGCCTGAGGAGGAGGATACGGAGGAAGAGGAGGACGGCGACATCCCGGAGGAGGACCCCATACCGCATCCCGAGGCCCTCATGCGTGCGCCCGCTGGGTGGACTACCATCGACGGGTGGATCCCGACGGAGCTCCACGACCGGGTCAGGGAGCGCATCCGCCAGCGCCGGGACCACAGCCTCCGCTACCTCGACGAGGTCGGCGATACACGATACCGCGTGCAGGTGTCGCGAGGCGGGCAATACGTCAAAATCTTCCCCCACCCCCGAAGTAGGGATGGGATGTGAGGAGTGCCTCACCCCTACCATGTAAATATTTTGTATATATATATTTAAGTTAGGCATAAGTTAGTTTTAAGTGTCATTAGAAAGACCCACGAAGGGCACCCAGTAAATAGCTAGGAGTTAGGGAAAAACCCACACCCGCCAACAACGTCGACAAAGCCAGTCGAGCATCCCTGGCAACATCAGGACAACGCCTCATCACTGGCCACATACGCCAGCAACACACGCCCGCAACATCGCGAGCCAACATCGCAAGCACACGCCCGCAACACACGCTCGCAACATCGCGAGCCAACATCGCAAGCACACGCCCGCAACACACGCCGACAACGACCAGCAACATTGCGAGCACACACGCCCGCAACATCGACCCGAGACATCGCAAGCAGACACCAGCAACATCGCCTCTCAGAGAGAGAGAGAGCCCGCCTGCAACATGGCCGATAAGCCCACCAACACACAGACAGAGGACAGCGAACGAGAGACCCGAAAGCTCAGAACAAGAGAGCCGCGATCGGGAGAACCCACATGCCGGAGAGAGACGGCAAGAGCATACGCCGCGGCAGAGGCCGAAGCTTCTGCGCCAGAACGTCGGCAGCGGAAGGGCCCGAGCAACGCCGCCGCCGCCGATCGTTCTCTTCTCTCGGCGGCCTTCGAACAGTGCAGACGTGCGACGCTATTCCCGCAGGAAAAACACGTGGATTAAAATCACCGACGGCTTTTCGACTCTGGGCCACATGGACATAGAGTCCAGCGCCCAGGGCTAAGTAGGGTGAGCCGGCCAAGCGGCCTCCCGCGACAAGGGAGCCGGTGGTGCAGGCAATAGGTAGGGAAACAAGCGTAGGGAAATTAGACTGACAATAAAAGACACATAGAAAAATCCCGACGGCTTTCCACACTTCTTTCCCGGCAGCTCCTCCTCCTCCTCTTCCCCAAACTCCCTTCTAGGCGGACTTGGACCCGGTACCATGTTCTACAGGGCCGGATCTAAAGTTCCGCAAACTCCCTTGTAGCGGCGGAGGCCGAGATCTGGAAGTCGGGGCCATGGTAAACGGGGCCGGCTCCCAGGTTTCGGAAGGCCTCGTGGATCGAAGGATCGGTACCATGTTCAACAGGGCCGACTCCCAGATCCCGAGACCATCCTCCATGCCTGGCCTCGGATCAGGGCAATCGGGACCACGGTAAACGGGGCCGGTTCCGGGTTCGTGGCCAAGCTCCGGATTGGGTGTCGGGACCACGGTAAACGGGGCCGATGCTCAACTCCGGGGCTCCGCTCCGGAATCAGGAGGCCGGGACGACGGTCAACGCGGCCGACCTTCCTGACCCGGGCAATTTCCCCTGCGCGACCAGCGACCCGAGACCATGGTAAACAGGGTCGGGTACCTGGCCACGCCTCCCATACCTCCGACGCGGTTCCCGGCTCCGGCCGGCCGCTCGGACCGCTCATCCGTCTGTCCCCAGTCCACCGTCCTACACGGACCACCCCTGGCCCAGATTTCTCCACCTAAAACCAAAAACTCGCTTTCACCAGCGCCATCCCCGTTTCCCCTGCCTGTCTCAGATATAAATAATGGGAGGACTCTGAGCCGCTGAGGATATCCCAGCCTTAGAATAGATCGCTTCCTCACACAATTAATTTCTGAAAATAGGCCAAAATTTCGGCCTCGTAAGTAGAAGAGAGAAACACAGCAAGTTAAGTTCTTGGGACACAACTTATCAGACAAAGGCATTGAGGTAGATCCGGTAAAGGTGACAACGATTCTCTTATTCAGAGACCCCAAAAACAAGGAGGAAACCCTGAGTTTCTTAGGACTTGTTACATACGTTGGTAAATTCATTCCCGACCTGGCCAATCGTACAGAACCTCTTAGGAGATTGCTAAAAAAGGAAAGTAATTTTAACTGGGGCGATACACAAACAAAGGCTTTTAAAGACCTTAAGCTCCATTTGGCGTAAATTCCTATGTAGCTTATCATACTTCGATCCAAATAATAGAAGACGTCTAAAAGCAGATGCGATTCCAGTTGCGCTAGGAGCTGTACTTTTGAAATTTGACACCACCGGCGATCCAAAGATTATTTCGTTTGCAAGCCGCAGCCTATCAGACGTAGAAAAACGGACTCTCAGACTGAGAAAGAAAGTCTGGCCCTAGTGTGGGCCGTCGAAAAGTTATATTTTTATTTAGCCGGGTTGGAATTTGAATTGGTGACTGACCACAAGCCGTTAGAAACCATCTTTAAGCCTACTTCAAAACCTCCAGCTCGAATTGAGCGATGGCTTTTACGCCTACAAGCTTTGAAATTCAAGGTCATCTACAATGCGGGCAAGGTAAACATTTCGGATGCCCTATCCCGACTGTGCGAGTTGTCACCAACAAATTCTAGCTAGCAGATAACTGAGAATAATGTGTTTCGGGTTATTGAATACACTGTCCCTACACCATTGAACATATCTGAAATTGCACGGGAGAGCGCTGCAGATGGGGAAATCGTAGACGCAATGACCTGTTTGGATGCAAACTTCTAGGAGGCTGGCACATATAACAGATTCTACCCATTTCGTTTCGAACCTTCAATGCTTGGAAAAATTTTATTGAGGGGCACACGGCTAATCATCCCAAAAGGACTGCGCAATAGAGTTTTAGAATTAGCTCATGAAGGGCACCCGGGTGAGTCGCCCATGAAGCGTCGATTGAGAACAAAGGTGTGGTGGCCTCACATCGATCGAGATGCTGCAAATTTTTGTAAAGGCTGTGACGCGTGCCGCGCACAATTAAAGAATATTCAAATTCGAACGAGGCGCGCGCGCGCGCGCCCAAACAAACCAAGGGTCACTCTAAACCCAAGATCCGGCCACACTAAGTCGGGCAAATCGAAAGCCCAGGCGGGCACACTAAACCCAGCCAAGCGCTATATAAAGCGGGCGGCTGGCCTCAGATTAATCATTCAGTGGTCGGCGTCGACCAAGGTGGAAGTCACCAACGAGCAGCAACCAGGCAGCAACTCAGGATTAGGAGCCAGCGGTAACAAGGAGTAAGACTTTAACCACACTAAGTATCTTGCTGACGGCTTCGTCCTACTTAACCATATTACGTATCCTGCTGACGGTTTCGTCCTGCTTTATCAACACTACGTATCTTTGCTGACGGTTTCGTCCTATTTTATCAACACTAAGTATCCTTGCTGACGGTTTCGTCCTGCTTTATCAACACTACGTATCTTTGCTGACGGTTTCGTCCTATTTTATCAACACTACGTATCCTTGCTGACGGTTTCGTCCTGCTTTATTAACACTACGTATCTTTGCTGATGGCTTCGTCCTACTTAACCATATTACGTATCCTGCTGACGGTTGCGTCCTGCTTTATCAACACTACGTATCTTTGCTGACGGCTTCGTCCTACTTAACCATATTACGTATCTTTGCTGACGGTTTCGTCCTATTTTATCAACACTACGTATCCTTGCTGACGGTTTCGTCCTGCTTTATCAACACTACGTATCTTTGCTGACGGCTTCGTCCTACTTAACCATATTACGTATCCTGCTGACGGTGTCGTCCTGCTCTATCAACACTACGTATCCTTGCTGACGGTTTCGTCCTGCTTTAACCACACTACGTATCTTTGCTGACGGTTTCGTCCTGCTATATCAATATTACGTATCCTGCTGACGGTTTCGTCCTACTCTAACCATATTACGTATCCTGCTGACGGAGTCGTCCTGCTATATCAACCTTTATCCCAGCCAGACGCAAGGGACCCACATACACGGACACCGGACACGAGGAGCTTTACGCGGACACCGCCCGTCTTCGTATCCTGTAGCCTTATACACTGTCAAGAAACTAATAAACTTCGTATCTATATATATATATATAAGCCTAGTAAGGTTAAACTCTGCGCGTTCTCACTGGGACTCGGGTCAGGGATTCCTTTTCTAGCACCACTTTCCTGAACCAAATAAATGTCCTGGATGATCCTGGCCAGCCCTGACTACCCGAGGCTCGACTGAACGTCACAGGTGGCGCCCGAACAGGTTTAAGTGGTGATTAGAGGAAACCGACGCCGAGAAGTGATGACGAAGTGGGTTTATGTAATGACAAAGAGGACGCAGGAAGACAGGAAGTAGGAAAACATCGACTTAAGGAAACGGTCAGAGGAAAATCGTTTGGAGAGAGACTGGATAAGAAACGAAGATGGAGCGGAAGATAAACATCCAAGATCTCGATCGGATACGAAGCTGGGCAATGCGGTATGATGAGAGAACCAATCCTCTGGAGTTCATACAGAATATGGAGAATTGGGCGACCGGATTCGGCATTCAGCACGACGAATTGGTGCGAACGATGCCATTCGTGTTAGTAGACGCCGCGATTGATTGGTGGACCTGCACACCAAGCCAAATAAACAATTGGGCGATGCTGACAGAAGAGATGATGGAGTACTTCTGGCCAAGGAAGTTCCAGGAGCAACTCAAGGAGCAAGTTGTGCAGCGTAGACAAGGAGAAGCGGAATCTACGAGAGCATACGCAATGAATCTCATGAACTTGATGAGGTTTGCAGGGTATACGGACAAGAAAAAACTGGATCGGATATACTACCACAAGAGTGAAATAAAGCTATTTACACGAAGAACGGGGTTTAAAACACTGCTGGAGTTCTTAAAAATAGAAGAAGTGGTCGAGATGATTGAATCAGGGAGTCTCGCACACACACAGCACACACTCAACCCAGAGGTCTGCGTGGGAGCCGACGGTACGGGGCAGAATACAGCCACCAAAACCGTCGGGTGCAGTGAAACGGCGGCGAACCAACCGGAGCAGTCATGCCAGGTTGTGCCAGATCCATGGAGCACTCTAGACGGTAAAGAGACCGAGGAGTACATGAGGTCAGCCGTAGGGAAAGAGGCTTTGCAGGAGGCCGACGTAGAGGAGAAGGAAGAGGTTGCCGCAGAACAGGCGTACGAGGTGGAGAGGAGCGCAGAGCAACGTGGAGAAGACGAGGAACGTGGAAACGAATATGGTGAGCACAGGAGTGAGGAACGGAAGACGACAGGAAGGAAGAAGAGGAACAAAGAGCGAGCAGGAGGAGGCAAGATGCCGAAGTTCACGGCGAGCGCCAAAAAGTCCCGAGCAAGGCTGATCGAGCCAGGGGCACCGGGGACGGTCCGGAAAAGGACAGCGCCACCGAAGATGGCAAGTCGACGACCGGCAGGACGAGAGGGAGACAGGCACGACGCGATGGCCTCGACGATGACGGATATCGTCCAACAGGGCCGGAGCGGGGTGGCCAACCCCCAACGAAAGTCACTGGCGGAGCAAGCCCGAGGGGGAAAGCCGCGACGGGAAGACCCAACCGCAGACGGAACACGTCCGAATGGGCCGGACCAGAATGGCTCACCTCCCAAGGGCTGGCGGAGGACAGCAGCGACGGAACCGGGAGCCGGGAAAACAACGAGTAAGGACACAGTAGCGGCCACCATATGGCGCTACTATCGAAAGGAGGGGGAGTTTGACGCGTGCCGCGCACAATTAAAGAATATTCAAACAAACGAAGGGTCACTCTAAGCCCAAGATCCGGCCACACTAAGTAGGGCAAATCGAAAGCCCAGGCGGGCACACTAAACCCAGCCAAGCGCTATATAAAGCGGGCGGCTGGCCTCAGATTAATCATTCAGTGGTCGGCGTCGACCAAGGTGGAAGTCACCAACGAGCAGCAACCAGGCAGCAACTCAGGATTAGGAGCCAGCGGTAACAAGGAGTAAGACTTTAACCACACTAAGTATCTTGCTGACGGCTTCGTCCTACTTAACCATATTACGTATCCTGCTGACGGTTTCGTCCTGCTTTATCAACACTACGTATCTTTGCTGACGGTTTCGTCCTATTTTATCAACACTACGTATCCTTGCTGACGGTTTCGTCCTGCTTTATCAACACTACGTATCTTTGCTGACGGTTTCGTCCTATTTTATCAACACTACGTATCCTTGCTGACGGTTTCGTCCTGCTTTATCAATACTACGTATCTTTGCTGACGGCTTCGGCCTACTTAACCATATTACGTATCTTTGCTGACGGTTTCGTCCTATTTTATCAACACTACGTATCCTTGCTGACGGTTTCGTCCTGCTTTATCAACACTACGTATCTTTGCTGACGGCTTCGTCCTACTTAACCATATTACGTATCCTGCTGACGGTTGCGTCCTGCTTTATCAACACTACGTATCTCTGCTGACGGTGTCGTCCTGCTCTATCAACACTACGTATCCTTGCTGACGGTTTCGTCCTGCTTTAACCACACTACGTATCTTTGCTGACGGTTTCGTCCTGCTATATCAATGTTACGTATCCTACTGACGGTTTCGTCCTACTCTAACCATATTACGTATCCTGCTGACGGAGTCGTCCTGCTATATCAACCTTTATCCCAGTCAGACGCAAGGGACCCACATACAAGGACACCGGACACGAGGAGCTTTACCCGGACCAGGACGCTCGCCGCCACTCGCCGCGGACACCGCCCGTCTTCGTATCCTGTAGCCTTATACACTGTCAAGAAACTAATAAACTTCGTATCTATATATATATATAAGCCTATTAAGGTTAAACTCTGCGCGTTCTCACTGGGACTCGGGTCAGGGATTCCTTTTCTAGCACCACTTTCCTGAACCAAATAAATGTCCTGGATGATCCTGGCCAGCCCTGACTACCCGAGGCTCGACTGAACGTCACAGGTGGCGCCCGAACAGGTTTAAGTGGTGATTAGAGGAAACCGACGCCGAGAAGTGATGACGAAGTGGGTTTATGTAATGACAAAGAGGACGCAGGAAGACAGGAAGTAGGAAAACATCGACTTAAGGAAACGGTCAGAGGAAAATCGTTTGGAGAGAGACTGGATAAGAAACGAAGATGGAGCGGAAGATAAACATCCAAGATCTCGATCGGATACGAAGCTGGGCAATGCGGTATGATGAGAGAACCAATCCTCTGGAGTTCATACAGAATATGGAGAATTGGGCGACCGGATTCGGCATTCAGCACGACGAATTGGTGCGAACGATGCCATTCGTGTTAGTAGACGCCGCGATTGATTGGTGGACCTGCACACCAAGCCAAATAAACAATTGGGCGATGCTGACAGAAGAGATGATGGAGTACTTCTGGCCAAGGAAGTTCCAGGAGCAACTCAAGGAGCAAGTTGTGCAGCGTAGACAAGGAGAAGCGGAATCTACGAGAGCATACGCAATGAATCTCATGAACTTGATGAGGTTTGCAGGGTATACGGACAAGAAAAAACTGGATCGGATATACTACTACAAGAGTGAAATAAAGCTATTTACACGAAGAACGGGGTTTAAAACACTGCTGGAGTTCTTAAAAATAGAAGAAGTGGTCGAGATGATTGAATCAGGGAGTCTCGCACACACACAGCACACACTCAACCCAGAGGTCTGCGTGGGAGCCGACGGTACGGGGCAGAATACAGCCACCAAAACCGTCGGGTGCAGTGAAACGGCGGCGAACCAACCGGAGCAGTCATGCCAGGTTGTGCCAGATCCATGGAGCACTCTAGACGGTAAAGAGACCGAGGAGTACATGAGGTCAGCCGTAGGGAAAGAGGCTTTGCAGGAGGCCGACGTAGAGGAGAAGGAAGAGGTTGCCGCAGAACAGGCGTACGAGGTGGAGAGGAGCGCAGAGCAACGTGGAGAAGACGAGGAACGTGGAAACGAATATGGTGAGCACAGGAGTGAGGAACGGAAGACGACAGGAAGGAAGAAGAGGAACAAAGAGCGAGCAGGAGGAGGCAAGATGCCGAAGTTCACGGCGAGCGCCAAAAAGTCCCGAGCAAGGCTGATCGAGCCAGGGGCACCGGGGACGGTCCGGAAAAGGACAGCGCCACCGAAGATGGCAAGTCGACGACCGGCAGGACGAGAGGGAGACAGGCACGACGCGATGGCCTCGACGATGACGGATATCGTCCAACAGGGCCGGAGCGGGGTGGCCAACCCCCCAACGAAAGTCACTGGCGGAGCAAGCCCGAGGGGGGAAAGCCGCGACGGGAAGACCCAACCGCAGACGGAACACGTCCGAATGGGCCGGACCAGAATGGCTCACCTCCCAAGGGCTGGCGGAGGACAGCAGCGACGGAACCGGGAGCCGGGAAAACAACGAGTAAGGACACAGTGGCGGCCACCATATGGCGCCACTATCGAAAGGAGGGGGGAGTTTGACGCGTGCCGCGCACAATTAAAGAATATTCAAACAAACGAAGGGTCACTCTAAGCCCAAGATCCGGCCACACTAAGTAGGGCAAATCGAAAGCCCAGGCGGGCACACTAAACCCAGCCAAGCGCTATATAAAGCGGGCGGCTGGCCTCAGATTAATCATTCAGTGGTCGGCGTCGACCAAGGTGGAAGTCACCAACGAGCAGCAACCAGGCAGCAACTCAGGATTAGGAGCCAGCGGTAACAAGGAGTAAGACTTTAACCACACTAAGTATCTTGCTGACGGCTTCGTCCTACTTAACCATATTACGTATCCTGCTGACGGTTTCGTCCTGCTTTATCAACACTACGTATCTTTGCTGACGGTTTCGTCCTATTTTATCAACACTACGTATCCTTGCTGACGGTTTCGTCCTGCTTTATCAACACTACGTATCTTTGCTGACGGTTTCGTCCTATTTTATCAACACTACGTATCCTTGCTGACGGTTTCGTCCTGCTTTATCAATACTACGTATCTTTGCTGACGGCTTCGGCCTACTTAACCATATTACGTATCTTTGCTGACGGTTTCGTCCTATTTTATCAACACTACGTATCCTTGCTGACGGTTTCGTCCTGCTTTATCAACACTACGTATCTTTGCTGACGGCTTCGTCCTACTTAACCATATTACGTATCCTGCTGACGGTTGCGTCCTGCTTTATCAACACTACGTATCTCTGCTGACGGTGTCGTCCTGCTCTATCAACACTACGTATCCTTGCTGACGGTTTCGTCCTGCTTTAACCACACTACGTATCTTTGCTGACGGTTTCGTCCTGCTATATCAATGTTACGTATCCTACTGACGGTTTCGTCCTACTCTAACCATATTACGTATCCTGCTGACGGAGTCGTCCTGCTATATCAACCTTTATCCCAGTCAGACGCAAGGGACCCACATACAAGGACACCGGACACGAGGAGCTTTACCCGGACCAGGACGCTCGCCGCCACTTGCCGCGGACACCGCCCGTCTTCGTATCCTGTAGCCTTATACACTGTCAAGAAACTAATAAACTTCGTATCTATATATATATATAAGCCTATTAAGGTTAAACTCTGCGCGTTCTCACTGGGACTCGGGTCAGGGATTCCTTTTCTAGCACCACTTTCCTGAACCAAATAAATGTCCTGGATGATCCTGGCCAGCCCTGACTACCCGAGGCTCGACTGAACGTCACAGGTGGCGCCCGAACAGGTTTAAGTGGTGATTAGAGGAAACCGACGCCGAGAAGTGATGACGAAGTGGGTTTATGTAATGACAAAGAGGACGCAGGAAGACAGGAAGTAGGAAAACATCGACTTAAGGAAACGGTCAGAGGAAAATCGTTTGGAGAGAGACTGGATAAGAAACGAAGATGGAGCGGAAGATAAACATCCAAGATCTCGATCGGATACGAAGCTGGGCAATGCGGTATGATGAGAGAACCAATCCTCTGGAGTTCATACAGAATATGGAGAATTGGGCGACCGGATTCGGCATTCAGCACGACGAATTGGTGCGAACGATGCCATTCGTGTTAGTAGACGCCGCGATTGATTGGTGGACCTGCACACCAAGCCAAATAAACAATTGGGCGATGCTGACAGAAGAGATGATGGAGTACTTCTGGCCAAGGAAGTTCCAGGAGCAACTCAAGGAGCAAGTTGTGCAGCGTAGACAAGGAGAAGCGGAATATACGAGAGCATACGCAATGAATCTCATGAACTTGATGAGGTTTGCAGGGTATACGGACAAGAAAAAACTGGATCGGATATACTACTGCAAGAGTGAAATAAAGCTATTTACACGAAGAACGGGGTTTAAAACACTGCTGGAGTTCTTAAAAATAGCAGAAGTGGTCGAGATGATTGAATCAGGGAGTCTCGCACACACACAGCACACACTCAACCCAGAGGTCTGCGTGGGAGCCGACGGTACGGGGCAGAATACAGCCATCAAAACCGTCGGGTGCAGTGAAACGGCGGCGAACCAACCGGAGCAGTCATGCCAGGTTGTGCCAGATCCATGGAGCACTCTAGACGGTAAAGAGACCGAGGAGTACATGAGGTCAGCCGTAGGGAAAGAGGCTTTGCAGGAGGCCGACGTAGAGGAGAAGGAAGAGGTTGCCGCAGAACAGGCGTACGAGGTGGAGAGGAGCGCAGAGCAACGTGGAGAAGACGAGGAACGTGGAAACGAATATGGTGAGCACAGGAGTGAGGAACGGAAGACGACAGGAAGGAAGAAGAGGAACAAAGAGCGAGCAGGAGGAGGCAAGATGCCGAAGTTCACGGCGAGCGCCAAAAAGTCCCGAGCAAGGCTGATCGAGCCAGGGGCACCGGGGACGGTCCGGAAAAGGACAGCGCCACCGAAGATGGCAAGTCGACGACCGGCAGGACGAGAGGGAGACAGGCACGACGCGATGGCCTCGACGATGACGGATATCGTCCAACAGGGCCGGAGCGGGGTGGCCAACCCCCAACGAAAGTCACTGGCGGAGCAAGCCCGAGGGGGGAAAGCCGCGACGGGAAGACCCAACCGCAGACGGAACACGTCCGAATGGGCCGGACCAGAATGGCTCACCTCCCAAGGGCTGGCGGAGGACAGCAGCGACGGAACCGGGAGCCGGGAAAACAACGAGTAAGGACACAGTGGCGGCCACCATATGGCGCTACTATCGAAAGGAGGGGGGAGTTTGACGCGTGCCGCGCACAATTAAAGAATATTCAAACAAACGAAGGGTCACTCTAAGCCCAAGATCCGGCCACACTAAGTAGGGCAAATCGAAAGCCCAGGCGGGCACACTAAACCCAGCCAAGCGCTATATAAAGCGGGCGGCTGGCCTCAGATTAATCATTCAGTGGTCGGCGTCGACCAAGGTGGAAATCACCAACGAGCAGCAACCAGGCAGCAGCTCAGGATTAGGAGCCAGCGGTAACAAGGAGTAAGACTTTAACCACACTAAGTATCTTGCTGACGGCTTCGTCCTACTTAACCATATTACGTATCCTGCTGACGGTTTCGTCCTATTTTATCAACACTACGTATCCTTGCTGACGGTTTCGTCCTGCTTTATCAACACTACGTATCTTTGCTGACGGCTTCGTCCTACTTAACCATATTACGTATCTTTGCTGACGGTTTCGTCCTATTTTATCAACACTACGTATCCTTGCTGACGGTTTCGTCCTGCTTTATTAACACTACGTATCTTTGCTGACGGCTTCGTCCTACTTAACCATATTACGTATCCTGCTGACGGTTGCGTCCTGCTTTATCAATACTACGTATCTTTGCTGACGGCTTCCTCCTACTTAACCATATTACGTATCTTTGCTGACGGTTTCGTCCTATTTTATCAACACTACGTATCCTTGCTGACGGTTTCGTCCTGCTTTATCAACACTACGTATCTTTGCTGACGGTTTCGTCCTGCTTTATCAACACTACGTATCTTTGCTGACGGCTTCGTCCTACTTAACCATATTACGTATCCTGCTGACGGTTGCGTCCTGCTTTATCAATACTACGTATCTTTGCTGACGGCTTCGTCCTACTTAACCATATTACGTATCTTTGCTGACGGTTTCGTCCTATTTTATCAACACTACGTATCCTTGCTGACGGTTTCGTCCTGCTTTATCAACACTACGTATCTTTGCTGACGGTTTCGTCCTATTTTATCAACACTACGTATCTTTGCTGACGGTTTCGTCCTGCTTTATCAACACTACGTATCTTTGCTGACGGCTTCGTCCTACTTAACCATATTACGTATCTTTGCTGACCGTTTCGTCCTATTTTATCAACACTACGTATCCTTGCTGACGGTTTCGTCCTGCTTTATCAACACTACGTATCTTTGCTGACGGCTTCGTCCTACTTAACCATATTACGTATCCTGCTGACGGTTTCGTCCTGCCTTATCAACACTACGTATCTTTGCTGACGGTTTCGTCCTATTTTATCAACACTACGTATCCTTGCTGACGGTTTCGTCCTGCTTTATCAACACTACGTATCTTTGCTGACGGTTTCGTCCTATTTTATCAACACTACGTATCCTTGCTGACGGTTTCGTCCTGCTTTATCAACACTACGTATCTTTGCTGACGGCTTCGTCCTACTTAACCATATTACGTATCTTTGCTGACGGTTTCGTCCTATTTTATCAACACTACGTATCCTTGCTGACGGTTTCGTCCTGCTTTATTAACACTACGTATCTTTGCTGACGGCTTCGTCCTACTTAACCATATTACGTATCCTGCTGACGGTTGCGTCCTGCTTTATCAATACTACGTATCTTTGCTGACGGCTTCGTCCTACTTAACCATATTACGTATCTTTGCTGACGGTTTCGTCCTATTTTATCAACACTACGTATCCTTGCTGACGGTTTCGTCCTGCTTTATCAACACTACGTATCTTTGCTGACGGTTTCGTCCTATTTTATCAACACTACGTATCCTTGCTGACGGTTTCGTCCTGCTTTATCAACACTACGTATCTTTGCTGACGGCTTCGTCCTACTTAACCATATTACGTATCTTTGCTGACCGTTTCGTCCTATTTTATCAACACTACGTATCCTTGCTGACGGTTTCGTCCTGCTTTATCAACACTACGTATCTTTGCTGACGGCTTCGTCCTACTTAACCATATTACGTATCCTGCTGACGGTTTCGTCCTGCCTTATCAACACTACGTATCTTTGCTGACGGTTTCGTCCTACTTAACCATATTACGTATCCTTGCTGACGGTTTCGTCCTGCTTTATCAACACTACGTATCTTTGCTGACGGTTTCGTCCTATTTTATCAACACTACGTATCCTTGCTGACGGTTTCGTCCTGCTTTATCAACACTACGTATCTTTGCTGACGGCTTCGTCCTACTTAACCATATTACGTATCTTTGCTGACGGTTTCGTCCTATTTTATCAACACTACGTATCCTTGCTGACGGTTTCGTCCTGCTTTATTAACACTACGTATCTTTGCTGACGGCTTCGTCCTACTTAACCATATTACGTATCCTGCTGACGGTTGCGTCCTGCTTTATCAATACTACGTATCTTTGCTGACGGCTTCGTCCTACTTAACCATATTACGTATCTTTGCTGACGGTTTCGTCCTATTTTATCAACACTACGTATCCTTGCTGACGGTTTCGTCCTGCTTTATCAACACTACGTATCTTTGCTGACGGTTTCGTCATATTTTATCAACACTACGTATCCTTGCTGACGGTTTCGTCCTGCTTTATCAACACTACGTATCTTTGCTGACGGCTTCGTCCTACTTAACCATATTACGTATCTTTGCTGACGGTTTCGTCCTATTTTATCAACACTACGTATCCTTGCTGACGGTTTCGTCCTGCTTTATCAACACTACGTATCTTTGCTGACGGCTTCGTCCTACTTAACCATATTACGTATCCTGCTGACGGTTGCGTCCTGCTTTATCAATACTACGTATCTTTGCTGACGGCTTCGTCCTACTTAACCATATTACGTATCTTTGCTGACGGTTTCGTCCTATTTTATCAACACTACGTATCTTTGCTGACGGTTTCGTCCTATTTTATCAACACTACGTATCCTTGCTGACGGTTTCGTCCTGCTTTATCAACACTACGTATCTTTGCTGACGGCTTCGTCCTACTTAACCATATTACGTATCCTTCTGACGGTTGCGTCCTGCTTTATCAACACTACGTATCTCTGCTGACGGTGTCGTCCTGCTCTATCAACACTACGTATCCTTGCTGACGGTTTCGTCCTGCTTTAACCACACTACGTATCTTTGCTGACGGTTTCGTCCTGCTATATCAATGTTACGTATCCTACTGACGGTTTCGTCCTACTCTAACCATATTACGTATCCTGCTGACGGAGTCGTCCTGCTATATCAACCTTTATCCCAGCCAGACGCAAGGGACCCACATACACGGACACCGGACACGAGGAGCTTTACCCGGACCAGGACGCTCGCCGCCACTCGCCGCGGACACCGCCCATCTTCGTATCCTGTAGCCTTATACACTGTCAAGAAACTAATAAACTTCGTATCTATTGTAACGACCCTTTTTTAGGGTCATACAAATTTAGTATTTTTATATTTAGTATTTTTACGCCCATGTACATATATTCGCTGTAAATAGCATAAGTTAACCTTAAGCATTATCAATACTTTATTAGGGACACGGAGTCCATCCATTAAGGGCGCCCATGTACATATATTCGCTGTAAATAGCATAAGTTAACCTTAAGCATTATCAATACTTTATTAGGGACACGGAGTCCATCCATTAAGGGCACGAAGTCCCTCGAGAATACCCTTCATAAGTGCCCAGGTGGCAACCTAAGACCGATAGTGGAATGCGATATATCGATAAAACAACGATCGGCGAGATGCGACCACTAAGCCAGAGATCGTGGCTTTTTGGTTTCCGGTTCCGAGCGAAGCAGACGTGGGCGTAAGAAAATTAAGCAATCGTAGAAAACACGCGGCGTCGACGAAACGAAAAGGCTCCCCGAGACACGCGAGTGCGCGAGTTAAGTATCGGCGACGACAGTATTCCCCGCTGCGCCAGACAATCCCGACAGACGCGCGAGTGCGCGAACCATTATCAGCGGCGAAAGCCTTCTTCCCGCTGCACCCCAGCCACAGACGATCGGGCATCAGCGGCGACAGCCTCTTCCCGCTGCGCCCATTAACATAACTAGAACACGTAAGCCACCTGTTTTTCTCCTCCCCTTGGCCGCAGCCAAGGACAGTTTATTGTCAAAAATAAAAGGAAAACCATACCATAGCAACCGTAGTGTCTTTTCATCCAACTCGACCACCTCTGCCCCCACCCCCTCGCATGCTAACCGCCCAAAACTCCCGAGTCTGCACTCCCACTCCCTCCTCGTCCCGATCCTCTGCCGGCGTAAGCTGCGTGGCCCGACAGTTCCTCTGCGTTTGGACTCGCATCCGCACCGGAACTTCCGAGCTCACGACGCTACGCTACTGGCCTGCCCATTAACCCTAGTAGCCTCCGCGTTCATCCGGAGTAGTAGAAATCCCGGAGCCTTCGCGATTATCCGGAGGAGGAGGCCTGAGAAGCCCCAGTGTCCCGAAGATTCCCCTGACTCCCCCGCCCCTCGTCCCACGAGCTTCTAGCCAGGGTTGCCAGATCAGCTGAATCCACCAGGGTTGCCAGATCAACCAAAACGGCCAGGGTTGCCAGATCAACCAAAAGTTGCCAGGGTTGTCAGATCAGCCGGAATTGACAGGGTTGCCAGATCGACCAAAGTTGACAGGGTTGCCAGATCGACCAAAGTTGACAGGGTTGCCAGATCGATCAAAGTTGACAGGGTTGCCAGATCGATCAAAGTTGACAGGGCTGCCAGATCGATCAAAGTTGACAGGGTTGCCAGATCGACCAAAGTTGCCAGGGTTACCAGATCGTGCAGTCGCTAGTCCCACGAGTCGTCGATCGCCAAGCCCGGCGATCGCCACGTGTTACCACCAGAGACGTCCTTGTGTTACACAACCGACTGCCGGCCGCTCAGCAGCGTGGCCACGCGTCGAGAACGGTCCAACACCAACACAATAAGTTGCGATAAACGGTAGAGGATTATGCTTCAGTGCTTCTGGCGGTCTCTCCGCTCCTACGTACAAAATTCCTAACTACAGGTTCCACCCTTCTATACAAATTTCTTGTGTAGGTTCCTTGGCCGAGACTGAGGTCTTACCCCGGCTATAGAAACCACGTCACAGGTGGCGCCCGAACAGGGACCTGATAGGGAGAAATACCAGGAATATTACCATCTGTATACGGAGCGCGAAACCTCCAGAGTAGGGACATAACCTCAAAACACCGCGAAAATAACCAAAAAAAAAAAAAAAAAAAGTGAACAACGTGCACGCGACCGTACAAAATCTTCGAACTAACAGTCCGCGCATCCAGAAGCAAGCCCACGTGCTTAACCGCGACATCGCCCAGTCCACGCGTACGAGTGCCAGTGCAGTGATAATTCAAAACAAGGCAAACACACTCAGAACAAAGACGCAACCCCGAAGCGGAAAGCGAGACCAGTGCCAGTGACAGTAAATCCTAGACACGAAGACACGACCATCCGAGAAGTGAAGACCAGTGAGAAGGACGCCTAGAACCAGCTGAAGGACGAGAAAGCCCAGAACAAAGACTCACAGCCATGGACGCCGACCAGAAAGTGCCCGGTGAGTTCGTTCCACGTAAAATTAAGAATCCGGGGGTCTCCACACGGTGGATCTATAGCCGACTCAAGGTCGAACTGTTGTCCTTTGCCGAGGAATTCGGATTCTCTGCCGACGGCGTCGTCGACGACCTACGCCGAAACGTTGCTACGTTGGTAAAAGACTCGGAACAGACCCAAGAAGTATGGGCCCGACTCTATGACTTAGAGCAACGATATACTATATGAACCAGTAGCCCCGCGCCTCGCGATGAGGATCGAGCTGGCCCCAGCGGCCACCTCGCCAGTATAAATGCCGGGTCGAACCCCGGAACCTCCCCTCGTAATCGCAATACCCCGAATATCGTTGTCTCTGCTCCTTCTTCACTCGACACGACCCAAGAAAACTCCTCTGACCCGGGCGGCGACCGACACCGCCGCGAGTACGTATGCGTGCCGGAGAGAATCCGGAAATGGGGTCTCCAATTCGACGGTTATTCCGACCCACTTGCGTTCATAGAGCAAGTAGAGAGCCGCGCAGTATCCTACGGCATAGACCTCGGGCTCCTTCCCCGAGCCATGGCGGAACTGCTGACGAGCAGGGCTGATAAATGGTTCCAAACCAGCCGCCTGCAAGGGGCTGATTGGACCAGCTTTCGGAGAGAGTTCCTAGAGTTTTTCCTCCCGCCTAGGTACCTCCAGCGCTTGGACGACCAGATTCGGCGTCGTGAGCAGCTAGATGGAGAAACGTTCAAGGACTACATGCTAGACCTTCGGATACTCATGCGCCACGCCGGCTACAAGGAAGAACAAGAGTTGAACAGACTCTACGAAAATATCGCCCCCGAATATCAAATGTACATCCGACGCAACGAGTTCCGGACTATTGGGGAACTGGTGCGTCTGGCCACCGAGTTTGAATCCGTTAAGAAACGGGTCCTAGGACGCAACAACAATGTCCAATTTCCTCTTAGCACGCCCGCACAGCCAGAGCCTAGATTATTCATGCCAGCCATAGTTAACAGAGTGACCGCATCCGACTGCCGAATCGACGCTTGGAATGCTTGCTGGAATTGCGGAGAGCCAGGACATTTCAGCCGTGATTGTCCGAACCCCCGGCAGTATTTCTGTTGGGACTGTGGACGCCTGGAAGTCCGCACAGTCGAGTGCTGCAGGCGACCACGGCCGGGAAACGATGTGGGTCCCCACGATCGGCGGAGTCCGTCGGGGACCAACTCAGCCGAGCACCGCCAGTAATCGCACCATTGTGGATCGAGAGAGAGAGGATCGCCGTTGAAGTCGACATTGGGGGTCACGTACGGCTAGCCACCATTAACACATGGGCCTCCAGAAGTTGTATAAGCCAGGACACCGCCGAGACAGTTGAACAACCTCACCAGTTCCGCGAAATCCGACCCAGATCACAGAGCCCACTTCGCCCGATAGCTGACACTAGCCATCCGCCACAGCCCCGACCCAGATCGCCACGGCCCCCGCCCCAGACGTATGACGCAAGACCCTCGCCACAGCCTCGACCCAGACCACCCCGCCAGATAGATGACGCAAGAGCTTCACCAACCATGACCCCCGAACCACGACTAAGCATAATCGAGCACGAGACAAGACCACGGAAAGATCAGAATACGAATAAACTGGAGATCCAACCCGGCAGAGCCATCACCCCGGCAGAGCCATCCCTCCGGCAGAGCCAACCCGGCAGAGCCAATATCCAGGCAGAGTCATCCTCCCGGCAGAGCCAACCCGGCAGAGCCATCACACCGGCAGAGCCATCCCCCCGGCAGAGCCAACCTGGCAGAGCCAACCCGGCAGAGCCATCACACCGGCAGAGCCAACCCGTCGGAGCCAACGCACCGGCAGAGCCACGATTCCCAGTCAATTCAACGGACCAGACAGATTAGTCACTTCCCAGTCTCCGAACTTTTTCCGAATACGTCTACCCGGCCCTCGGAAGGGGCGTCTTGCAAGCATTGGAGACCTAAAAGCGTTTCATCCTTCTTCTTCCACAGATGGACACCGACGACGATGTAGCATAGGACGACCACCGCCGCCAAGACGCACCACCCCCACCTCAGCCTTCTCCACGCAGTGCATGGATACCACCGGCGACCGCAGCGCGCCAGGGCTCTACCCATACTGCCTGCGCTCAACCGGGTCGTATGAGGAAGGAGCCTATGACCCCGCGACCGCACTGGCTACAATGAGGAGGAGCTACCGACCTCACCTTGCCCAGCAACATGATGCCACCACCGACCAGTGGCCCAGGGCCGCGCACAGTAGACACAGACGAACAGCCTGCACCTCCAGGAACACCGAGGACCAGGCCGCAGGACTCGCCCCCATGTCGCCAAAGGGTATGATCCTGGATTTGCCAACCGGATGGAATCCCTTTGCCTCCAATTCCCAACCAGAGGAACATCTCTTTTGTCCCCCCCGAAGCACGAAGGGGATGTAACGACCCTTTTCTAGGGTCATACAAATTTAGTATTTTTATATTTAGTATTTTTACGCCCATGTACATATATTCGCTGTAAATAGCATAAGTTAACCTTAAGCATTATCAATACTTTATTAGGGACACGGAGTCCATCCATTAAGGGCGCCCATGTACATATATTCGCTGTAAATAGCATAAGTTAACCTTAAGCATTATCAATACTTTATTAGGGACACGGAGTCCATCCATTAAGGGCACGAAGTCCCTCGAGAATACCCTTCATAAGTGCCCAGGTGGCAACCTAAGACCGATAGTGGAATGCGATATATCGATAAAACAACGATCGGCGAGATGCGACCACTAAGCCAGAGATCGTGGCTTTTTGGTTTCCGGTTCCGAGCGAAGCAGACGTGGGCGTAAGAAAATTAAGCAATCGTAGAAAACACGCGGCGTCGACGAAACGAAAAGGCTCCCCGAGACACGCGAGTGCGCGAGTTAAGTATCGGCGACGACAGTATTCCCCGCTGCGCCAGACAATCCCGACAGACGCGCGAGTGCGCGAACCATTATCAGCGGCGAAAGCCTTCTTCCCGCTGCACCCCAGCCACAGACGATCGGGCATCAGCGGCGACAGCCTCTTCCCGCTGCGCCCATTAACATAACTAGAACACGTAAGCCACCTGTTTTTCTCCTCCCCTTGGCCGCAGCCAAGGACAGTTTATTGTCAAAAATAAAAGGAAAACCATACCATAGCAACCGTAGTGTCTTTTCATCCAACTCGACCACCTCTGCCCCCACCCCCTCGCATGCTAACCTAGAGCAGCACGCCGGGAACTTTGCGCGTTTGGATTCCAATCCGCCCAAAACTCCCGAGTCTGCACTCCCACTCCCTCCTCGTCCCGATCCTCTGCCGGCGTAAGCTGCGTGGCCCGACAGTTCCTCTGCGTTTGGACTCGCATCCGCACCGGAACTTCCGAGCTCACGACGCTACGCTACTGGCCTGCCCATTAACCCTAGTAGCCTCCGCGTTCATCCGGAGTAGTAGAAATCCCGGAGCCTTCGCGATTATCCGGAGGAGGAGGCCTGAGAAGCCCCAGTGTCCCGAAGATTCCCCTGACTCCCCCGCCCCTCGTCCAACGAGCTTCTAGCCAGGGTTGCCAGATCAACCAAAACGGCCAGGGTTGCCAGATCAACCAAAAGTTGCCAGGGTTGTCAGATCAGCCGGAATTGACAGGGTTGCCAGATCGACCAAAGTTGACAGGGTTGCCAGATCGACCAAAGTTGACAGGGTTGCCAGATCGATCAAAGTTGACAGGGTTGCCAGATCGACCAAAGTTGACAGGGTTGCCAGATCGATCAAAGTTGACAGGGTTGCCAGATCGATCAAAGTTGACAGGGTTGCCAGATCGACCAAAGTTGCCAGGGTTACCAGATCGTGCAGTCGCTAGTCCCACGAGTCGTCGATCGCCAAGCCCGGCGATCGCCACGTGTTACCACCAGAGACGTCCTTGTGTTACACAACCGACTGCCGGCCGCTCAGCAGCGTGGCCACGCGTCGAGAACGGTCCAACACCAACACAATAAGTTGCGATAAACGGTAGAGGATTATGCTTCAGTGCTTCTGGCGGTCTCTCCGCTCCTACGTACAAAATTCCTAACTACAGGTTCCACCCTTCTATACAAATTTCTTGTGTAGGTTCCTTGGCCGCGACTGAGGTCTTACCCCGGCTATAGAAACCACGTCACACTACATATATATATATATAAGCCTAGTAAGGTTAAACTCTGCGCGTTCTCATTGGGACTCGGGTCAGGGATTCCTTTTCTAGCACCCCTTTCCTGAACCAAATAAATGTCCTGGATGACCCTGGCCAGCCCTGACTACCCGAGGCTCAACTGAACGTCACAAGGCATGCAAAGATTGCATGGTTGTTTCTCAACCGCCACGTCCAGCACCGATGCAAAGAACAGCTTTTCCAACAAGCCCATGGATTTCCATAGCTAGTGATCTATTAGGTCCACTTCCAAACGGTAAATACGTCCTAGAGTTTATCGACTATTTTTCCATGTAAATGGAAATAAAATTTTTACTGTCAATATCATCGGAATCAATAATTGGGACCATGAAAGAAACATTTTGTCGATTAGGTTTTCCAAAATATCTCCGGACCGATAACGGGAGACAATATATTAGTAAGAAGAATACTCGAACAATACTGTAACACGAATGGCATTCAATTATAATGTGCATCAAAATAGCAGGGCAACTTTGGAAAATCAAAATATTGTTTATGCCATAATTTGCCGTTTATTATTCGTGAAAGAAAAAAATTTGCCGTTCAATTTTTTATCCTTTTTTTTTGATGTCCTGCTAAGTTGATATCAAGTTAGCAGGGCAACTTCTGAAAACTTCAATATTTCCAAAATCTTTTTTAGCCAGAATTTGCCGTTAATTATTCGGTTCATTTTTGAGGCTGCAGGATATTTGGCGTTGCCACCCTTCTTATCAGACTACGTACATATCTATAAGGGAAAACATTAATTTAAAATAAAAACTTAATTACACGAGCGGCAAATTTAATTCTTTCACGAATAATTAACGGCAAATTCTGGCTAAAAAACATTTTGGAAATGTGAAGGATTTCAGGAGTTGTCCTGCCAACTTGATATCAACTTAGCAGCGCAACTTTGTGTTTTTAAAAAATAAAAAAATATATTAAAACTAGAGCGACAAATTCTTTCACGAATAATTAACGAATAATTAACGGCAAATTCTGGCTAAAAAACATTTTGGAAATGTAAAGGATTTCAGGAGTTGTCCTGCTAACTTGATATCAACTTAGCAGGGCAACTTTGTGTTTTTAAAAAATAAAACAAAATATTAAAAATGGAGCGACAAATTTAATTCTTTCACGAATAATTAACGGCAAATTCTGGCTAAAAAATTCTAAGAAAAAAAATTTTCGAAATCTTAAAGTTTTCCAAAGTTGCCCTGCTAACTTGATATCAACTTGGCAGGACATCAAAAAAAAAGGATAAAAAATTGAACGGGAAATTTTTTTCTTTCACGAATAATAAACGGCAAATTATGGCATAAACAAAATTTTGATTTTCCAAAGTTGCCCTGCTAACTTGATGCACATCAATTAAGGGGGGGTTTCTACCTTGTGTGGTCGAAAAAATCGAATTTTTTTTTTGCATTTTTGGATTGATATATGTTTCTAGAATCCGCTCCCAAAATTTCAATTGGTTATCTTAAGAATTACGGAACCTACACCCTAAAACAGGGAGCACCTACACCTTAAAACAGGTACTGAAGCAAAACTTCAAACGCATTTTACTCGAAACGACATTTTTTGACCTTGCGGAAGTGATTCAAGCCAGACGAGTTGAGCAATCGCCACGAAAGTTTAAAGTATCGTGTATTAGAGACTTCTCCATGGCTGGTACCAAAATCTTTAAAAAATATTGAATATTTTTCATTTTATATAACAATTAATGTCGAAAAAAGTGAGTAAAAATCGAGTTTTTCATTTAAAATCGCATAAGTTTTTCAATTTTCATTCTTTTTTCGCAATTCTGGTACCAGCCATGCGCAAAAGTATACAAAGTAAGAATATATTTAATTTTTGTGTTTCAGATCCTTTGGGGCAGCAGCAGGACTTCCGTAAGCGAAAAAAGGCGTTCCATTGCTCAATGCCCCTCCCCCTCCCCTGTGCATATTTCCATTTGAAACTTTTTGTACTTAAACAATAAACTTGTAGATACACCTGAACAAAATTAGAAGTGTTTATCTTCAATACATTCCACGAAAAAATTTTTTTAAAAAGCACATTTTTTCGACCACACAAGGTAGAAACCCCCCTTAATAAGGACCCCTCCATATTGGCCTCAAGCGAATGGTGAGGTTGAAAACATGAATCGATCGTTAGTAAAGAGACAAAATATTGCCCATTTGAACAAAACCAATCTGCAACAAGCAATCCAGGATTTCATGTTAATGCACAATGTCACGCCACATAGCACGACAGGGACTTCCCCTTCAGAACTAATGTTCGACCGAATGATTCAAGACAAAATTCCTAATGTGCAAGATATATTGGGTGAAGTTCATGATTCGGTCCACATCCGCTCCCTGGTCCACATCAAGATCCGCTTGCAGGAGCTGAACCTTGGCCCACATCTACTTCTGATACTAAGTGAGTTCGGTTTCAAGAACCTTACTTCACTACCATCACCACTTGTTCGAACTACTTTCAGACTTACCAAGGTGTTGTCAGCTCGGCTAATTTCCAAAAGTGAATGTCCATCAGCTGTTCAGGGCTGGTGTTGCCAGATGTTGCCCTTATTATTGTTGGCGTTGCCAGATGGCGGACTATCGCTCTTTATTTATGACTACTAATAATAACAATTCATAATAATCACAATTCATAATAGTAACAATTTATAATAATAACAATTCATAATAATAATGGTGGCCGTAAATAATAATAACAATTCATAATACTTCCTCATAATACTCATAATAAGCGACTAGTAATAATAATAGTATAGTAATCGTATAATAGTAATAAGTACTAAATGCGGCGCGGGGCGTCGCAGTAGACATGTAGAAATATGTATTAATAGAATAGGATTTAGTGTAGGGAATTAGGGAGTAAGGAATATGTAGTTAGAGTAGAATCATTTGTAGGTAGTATAGGATTTATTTTGGGATTTAGGGTAGTTATATAAGAATAGAAATTAAATCTAGATTAGGAGGCCCCAGAAGGGAATCTTTGTGTACATAAGAGGTAAACATTTCCCACCAATACACACGCACACCCCAACCCGCAAGACCCAGCAGCAGAGCCGAACCCAGCGACGAGGGAGGATCGGCAGAGCCCACCGGCAGAACCAACACACGCCAGCAGAGCCCACACCGGCAGAAACTACACCGGCAGAGCCAACACAAAGCGGCAGAGCCCATCGCGGCAGAGCCCACTGGCAAAGCCAACACACGGCGGCAGTGCCAATACATCGCGGCAGAGCCCACCTCGGCAGATCCGAAGCCAAACAACAGAACCGACAGCGAGACGAGCCGAAGCTCGAAGCCGCCACGTAAGCACGCAATGCTTCCTGTCGGCCGAAGGCGACAACGCTCGGCCATCAGAAGAGATCATCGGCAGAGGCAAATGGACAGGTACAGCGAGACGAGCCGAAGCTCGACGCCGCCACGTAAGCAGACAAGACTACATGTCGGCCGAAGGCGATAACGCTCGGCCAGCAGATCGAAGGCAGAGGAGGTTTGCTGGTTGCAACGCTGTCCGCCGATCGAGGAGAAGTTGGGAGGAAGCCAAACCCACTAGACGTGCCTGGAACCAGGAAGAGGACGACGACGCCAAGGAAAAGAGCGGGTGTGGAATCCTGCTCGCAGGATTACCATCTCGAGCCTCGCCTGGGAAGCGGCCCCGCGAATACGCAGCCGTCTCTTTATGGCAAGGATCTCGCACTTGCAGCGCCACAGAAGCCACATTTCGGTCGAAAAGTTTGGCTTAGCAACAGCGAAAAACCACAGGGACTTGTCGGCCACGACACGAAACATGGGTAAACATCGTTCAGAAGAATACGAATACGCGCCCAACGCGATAGGCATAGCAGAGATTAGAGCAGAGCCATCGGAGCAGAAAAACAACGTCAGCGACGGCGCCGCAGTCGGCGTCGCCGCCTTTAGCAAGCATAGTTCCCCATCCCTTTCGCACGAAATAGTTCTCTACTAAGGAGGGAGGCCCAGGACCGGCCGAGCCGGTATTTAAATACGACGTCGACTGATATTGGGGACAGTCGATCGCAACCGAACAACACCCTCAAGGATAACAAGCAAACCAGCAACCACATCCTCAAGGATAACCAGCGACAACATCCTCAAGGATAACCAGCAACAACATCCTCAAGGATAACCAGAAATAACATCCTCAAGGATAACCAGCAGGGACTCCCATAGCCCACACCCGACAGGATAGTAGATAATAGTTAAAGAGGTTTGTGCACTGCGACCACTAGGGTCTATTGTGCCCGACAGGATACCTCCAAGGAGAATACACAATCAACCTAGCAAGGACGTGGTTCCCGACCCCTACAGACGGAACATTCATAGACTATAGTACCAGTCATCAACCGCAAGGCAAGCCATCTTTGCCCACGAACAGTTCATATCGGCCTTTAGCCAACAAGCGCAGGTGCAATCAAAGTCGATCTCGATCGAACCGCGTCGTGAGAAAGTGAAACCACGTTGACAGTGACATGGGGGTCACGTGGATATCGTACCGCAAGGAGCACGAAATTGAAGCCATCCTATTCGAGTTTTGACTAGCCGTTAACGGTACAGTCGAGGATCAACGAGCCCGACTCTACGCGTTCGCACGTCATCCTGTGCTCTCCGACTCTATCCAGACGCGCCTCGGTGAAATTGAAACCTAATACAGTAACTCCCCGTCGGGAGATATCAAGCCGTCGTCACCGCTACCGCTCGACACTGACGCAGTGACAGGTGCACCGGGCCCGAGTTCCACCTTTCCGAGCACGAGCCACATCTTGGCGGTACCGCGCAGTTTTTCCCCCGGGGGGCGAGGGAAATCCGAGGTTTCCTACAGCTCGACAAGGTACCTAATGGGGTCTCTCTTTTGATGGCTCAGCCGACCCATTCAGCTTTGTGGAACATGTCGAGGAGCAGGCAGATACCCACCGGCTTGACCAGAAGAATCTGTCCCTGGCCTTTGCCCTTCTCTTGACCGGCCAGGCCGAGAACTGGTTCCGTACCAGCGGTCTACAAGGAAGATCCTCCACCAAAGTTCGCCGGGAGTTCTTAGACTTTTTCCTGCCGCCCCGATACTACCAACGCCTGGACGACGAAATCCGGGCACACTATCAAAAGCCCTTGGAGCCTTTCAAGGAATACCTAGTCGACCAACGACTAAAAATGCGACGGGCCGGATTTTCACCGGCAAAGGAACTGGAGCGTATATACGAAAACATGCTACCAGAATACCAGATGTTTACTCGACGACAGGACTTCCGAACCTTGCCAGAGCTCACCCAGCTCGTGGTAAATTACGAAGACGCCTGCAGACGCGAAGGCAGAGATATTCGGGGCTATCCTACCGGCCGAGCTGAAATGAAAATCACCGCAGGTAATCAGTCTTCACGGAACTGAGGGCACGTGCTGCCCGCCGTAACACAGTCTCCCAGACCTCGGAGCACAGGCCCCGACAACGTCCGCCGTAATCCGAGCGGGAGCCAGAGCCAGGAACCTCCTGCCCGGTAAGCCACAGACGCACGCAACGCTTGCCGTAACTGTGGCCAAACTGGTCACCTCGCCGCAGAATGTCGCAACCAGCGGACTCTGTTCTGCTGGGACTATGGCAAGCAGGGCGTACGAACTATCGACTGTTGCCTGACCTCGACACGGGGAAATGATCAAGGGCCTCGAGCATCCGGGAACTGCCCGAGGACCCCTCCAAACACCCAGAGGAACTAATAACTGTTATCCAGGAGGAGCACCACCAGCGCCTGGGTTACGGTTGAAGGACCACTCCTCCCCGCTACCCTGGATACGAGGGCCTCGAACAGCTTAATGAGAGATCGCCTGGCGAAACAATTAAAAAACAAAAAAATCTACAAGCCGTTAGGTCCCAGGTCACGCTGGCAGACGGATCCGACCGGGAAGTAACACAAGCGCTCCGAGTAACTGGGCGAAGCACGGGTCAACCTCTCCGTCCTTATAATGACGGACGTTTTGGACGAACTTTTCATGGGGATGGACTTCCTATGCTACGGAGCAGCGACACTTCAGTGCAGGGGAATTAAACTCACCCTCCAGCCACCCGTTGAAAGTAGACACAAACGAAAAGCCGCCTCACAGGAGCTTCCAGGGCGCGATCCCGATTTGGCACTCAGGCCGCCTCCGGCCACATCACCGCCAGCCGCACCACGGATTCAGCCACCACACGACGGTCCAAACACGGCCACATCAACGGGTACTTCAGCACGGGTCACCCACGAGGATGAGCCCGCCACTTCAAGCTGGGCCAAAGCATTGCCCGCCCCGGACGCAGCGGGTGTTTGGCATAATTCTTTTAGCCGAGAAGCGAAACGAGTCCGATTCCAAGACATGGAATCTGTAACGATTCAGTCCAGGTGTTACTTCGAAGAGACCGGCGCAAGTTAACATGCCCCTCTCCCCGGCCACAGGAAACAACACCGACCCGGCAACAAATCCAGAGCCGAGGAGTTTTAACGAAGATCGCCAACACGAACTCAGCCGAAGAGACATTTTGCCGAAGCATACAACTTTTTGTAATAAAGAGATTCATTCTCGTTTCATACCCCGAACTACAGAGTTGTTTTTTTTTAAAGCTTTTCCTCCCCCGGCCACAGGATTGTAACTCGCACGCATATATGCTCGGCTCTGCTCGTCGGCTATGGAGGTGGTGATCTTTGCCGCTCCTCGAGATTGCCTTTTACCATCGATATTTTTTATTAATTTTTGCGTGCAACGACGAGAAGGGGGAAGGGAAATCAAAACCACATACACGGACAAATGGACACTCTCTCATTAACGTGCAACAATTGTCATGAATCCTCTGATAGTATTGAGGACATCGTTCGCCCTCCCTGCCAATGGTCATCCGCGCCAAGAAACTCCATAAATATGGATGACCCCTTAAAATGTTTACGGGAACAGCATGTTGGTGGAGGCAATAAAACTAACGATTTACCACATTATAAAAATTTGTTTATTACAAACATAAAGATTTACTCCTAACTTTACCGCCTGAAGCGCAACACATCAAGAATATATAAATAGTATAGATTGAATGAACTTACAACTAAAATATAATTAAAACTAAGTTATCAGGCATACAAGTATTAGAATTTGACCACAAATCAAAGCAATGATACAAAACTGTTGAATATAAATTAAGGAGTGTCCTGAAAAGAAACAACACACTTAGTTTTTGTTATAACTTTAAGATTTCTTTACCGATTTTATTATTTTTTTTTATTATTTAATAGAATACATTAGCCATGAGTTTTGTAAAGAAAATTTAAGGAAAGTTCAGTCTCTAATTTTTAAACGTATTTTTTGAATAACGCCACGCATCAGGTTCTGCACAGACAAGAACTCAAACTGCCCTAATGGTGTTGTAAACGATGTATATTTTACCGAATCTTTGTTTACGAACACATGAAAGTACCCATTTTTCAAATCTAATTTTGTAAAAACCGATTTACCAACTAATTTATCCAAAAGATCATCAATTAAGGGGATGGGATAATTACCTTTGACAATAACCTTAGCCTTCTAAAATCTATACCTAATCTAAATTCCCCAGACTTTTTCTTCACTAATACAATTGGCGAAGCATATTCAGATCTACTATTCTGAATAATATCCTTTTCTAAGTATTCGTCTAACATTTTCTGCAACGCTTCCTTTTCACTACGACACTACGACAGCCTCCTAGGTGCACAACTAAACGGATTTGTACTCTCTAATATTATATTAATTTCACATTTATTTTTCGGTACCTCCGGTCTCGGTACATAAATATTATTATTATTACAAAGGCCTTGTTGCACTGCGACCAGATTTTAGATCTTTTGTGCCGGCCTGTAGGATTAGGGAAGAGGCCCTATACCTAGGCTTCTAATGAAAGAGAGCACTTTGGTAAGGTCTATTTGTTCCCAAATCCTGTAGGGGGGAATAAGTTCACCTCCTAGATGTTGAAGTCGACGTCTGATTAGCGATGGGCACTCACATAGAATGTGTTCTGATGTTTCTTGCTCCATCTCGCAGAATCTGCAGGTGTCGATTTCTGAAAGTTTTAATTTCTTAAGGTGATACCTAAGGTTGCAGTGACCCGTTAGGTAGCCCGTTAGAGTGCGAATTTCGCTCTTTGGTAGGTTGATGATGCGTTTTGATCGCGTCATCTGGGGGACGAGAAATTGTTTGGCTTGTCTCAGCCCTGCACTGTCGGTCCAGTGACGATTTATCTCTGTTTCCTCCCATTTCCTGAGCAGTTCTCTATTGTGTCCTTTCGATAGTCCACAGAACGGCTCAGGGCCGATGAAAGGTGTCATCGCCCCGCGTTTAGCTAGGGAGTCTGCCACCTCGTTTCCTATATGGCCTTCATGCCCTGGCACCCAGCCCACCGTTAGGGTGTTTTTGGAGGCCAGGGCGTTCAGCTGCTGGAAACAGTTCTCTACAAGTCCGGATGAGATCGTAAAGGAACTCAGCGCTATGAGCGCTGCCTGACTGTCAGAGAAGATGTAAATCCGTGCGCCTTGCATTTTCCTGCGAAGGCATTCACGAGCACAGATTTCTATGGCGTGTATCTCTGCTTGGAAAATGGTTGGGGACTTTCCCATGGCTATGGATTTTTTGAACCTTGGTCCGAAAATGCCAGCCCCGGTGTCACCGTTTTCCAGTTTCGACCCGTCAGTGTACCACGTTTGTGATCCACTGGGCAGAGATATTGATTTTGTTTTCCATTCATTCCTAGTGTACAAGACTACTGAGAAATTTCTGTGGAAAAAGAGTTTTGGTTTCTGCTCGTCAGTTACGCGCAGAATGGGCTCATTTATTAGGGGCTCAAGGACCCTAAGATGCCCGGTAAGATCACCACTTTTTATATTGGTGATGTTTTGAAGGCGAAGTGCCCCCAGGCAGGCCTCCTTTTTCAATGTAATTGGTAAAGGGGGTAAGGTATGCCAGTTATGACTCCTAGTGCTGCAGTGGGACATGTCCGGATGGCTCCGGTGATGCCTATGCAGACCAGTCGTTGTAATTTGGTAAGTGCAGCCGCAGCTGTCCTCTGGGTAGATTTCGTCCACCAAGCAAGAGATGCATAGGTTAAGATCGGTTTTACCACAGTGTTAAAAGACCAGTAGATCATTTTGGGACTTAGGCCCCATGTTCTACCGTAAAGCCTGTTGCAAGCAAAGTGTGCTCGAGTGGCTTTGTTTATAGTCTTTTCCAGGTGTGCATTCCAGTTGAGTTTGGAGTCGAGTGTGACTCCTAGGTAGTTGGCCTCAACTGAAAAGTCGATGATGGACCCATTTAGGGATGGTCTTTGTAAGGAGAGAGACCTTTTCCTGGTGAATGGGACTAAAACTGTTTTTGATGGGTTTATGGACAGTCCTTTGTCCTGACACCATCCGTTGGCTATATTGAGGGCTTGCTGCATGCGGTCCGAAATGGTTTGCTCATGCCAGCCCACTATATAGATGACTAGATCATCAGCGTAGCCTTGAGTGGGGAACCCTAAGTTGTTGAGCTCATATAGTAGCTCGTCGATGACCAGAGTCCACAGGAGAGGAGAGAGTACTCCCCCTTGAGGGCATCCCCTTGTGGCTGTGATTGAGGTCATAGTTCCTCCAAGGTCTACAGTTATGATTCTGGATTTAAGCATTTCCAGAATCCACCTAGTGATAGGTGTAGAGACATTCTTTCGTACAAGAGAGGCACGTATAGCCTCATATGACGTGTTGTCGAAAGCTCCTGAGATGTCTAAGAAGGCACCTAGTGCTATCTGTTGAGCGCCAATGGCCTTTTCAATGGTTGTTGTAAGGCAGTGTATGGCGGTCTCAGTTGATTTACCAGCTTGATACGCATATTGGTATTTGTGTAGGGGTAGTTCCTTGAGATTCACCTCCCTTATATGCTGGTCAATTATCTTTTCCATCGTTTTAAGGAAGAAGGAGCTAAGGCTAATCGGTCTATATGATTTAGGCAATTGGGAATCTTTCTTCCCTGCCTTTGGGATAAACACGACTTTTACTTTAGCCCAGTTGCTTGGTATGTGTCCAAGCAGGAGACTGGCTCGAAATAGACGGACCAGGGGGAGTGCGATTAGGTGCAGACCCCGCTGCAACAGGCATGGATATATACCATCCGGTCCGGGTGATTTGTATGGGCTGAAACTTTGTAGTGCCCATTGTACGCTATTTTGATGAAACATCCTATAGGGCATGTTTCCAACACGTTCTGAGCGATGGGGGGGTTCCCCTCTCTCAGCCCCATTGGAGTCTGCCACCATAGACACTTGCAGGTGTGGGCACTCTCCAGTCTCAGAGAGATAGGTTGGTGCCTCTCTCTGTGAGATGGGTTGCTCCACAGCCACACACCCAGGAAAGTGGGTAGCCAGGAGTAGGCTACTCGTCTCCTTTGGGTTGTTTGTGTATGTTCCATCCGGCTTTTTCAGCGTGCAGATGCCGTTTGAGTGGTCTTTGGAGAGGGCTTTTTGCAGCCTAACAGCTTCCGGGAGAGATGAGATCTGCCCGCAGTGTTGACGCCAGGTAGCCCGTTTTGACTTTCTCAGCTCTTTATTATAGAGCGTTAAAGCAGATGTGTAGGAGTCCCATGAGGCCCTCCCACTCCTCGCCTTATTGAAGAGCCTGCGCGCAGCTTTTTTGAGATCGTCAAGGCTTTTGTTCCACCAGGGAACAGCCCTTCCGGTCTTGCGTACCTTTTGGTCGCAGCTGGCGTGATATGCTGATTCAACATTTGTATGAAGCACAGTAGCTTCACGCTCTAACTCGTCTATGGATATTATCGGACGGGTTGAGCAGTCTCTGGATTGCTCAAGTTCAAAACAGAAGAGATCCCAGTTGGTTTTCCTGGGATTTCTGGTGACTAGGCTACATTGCAAGGCGCATCCTATGTCAAATCTAATGTGTTGGTGATCTGACATGGTGATCTCACTTGCAACGTGCCAGTTTGAGACAACGGACAACATATTTGTACTACAGAGAGTCAGGTCAAGAACCTCCTCTCTAATGGCATTAATAAATGTGGGTTCGCTGCCCTGGTTTAGTAATCCTATGTTATTACTAATAATATATTCAAGAAGGTACTCACCCCTCTTGTTGATGTCACTGCTCCCCCAGACCGTGTGATGTGCATTGGCATCACAGGCGATTATCCATCTGAGCCGGTTTCTCTGGCAGTGCTCTATCAGGGCACAAGTAGCCGCCGTAGGCACCTCCTCTGAGTCGCCGGGAAGATAGGCGGAGGCCAACACTGCCTCCTGCTCGCCGTGGGCGGTGGGTATTTTAGCCCAAACCGCCACCAGGTCCTCAGTTATAAACTGTGAAAGGGGAACAAATGTTAGATTTTTGTTAATTAACAACGCCGATCTAGGGCGAGGTTGGTCATTTGCATACAGCAACTTACCGGATGGGGTGCTAAGCCCCCGGACACGTCCTGCATTTATCCAGGGCTCCTGGATGAACGCTATGTCCATTGTAGCGAACCTCTCGCAAAGTACGTCGGATGCGGCCTTTGCGTGGTGGAGGTTCGCTTGGAGACATCGGAGGTGTCTCCTGGTGTTAGAGGGAGTGGGGAGAGGGGGATGGGACATTAGTCCGCCCTCTTGCGGCCCCTGGCCGCCATCTTCCGGCCGCGGTTTGTGCCTAGAAGGGCCTCCTCCTCTAGTGTGCGCCTCGCACCCTTGGGTACGCGCCCGGTGCCTCGAGTGGGGCGCCCGGTTCCGCGCGTGATGCGCCCATGGAGTGGAGGGCGCAGGACTTTCCGCAGTGCTGCGGGCTCTCGTGCGGCTGCAGTGCCCTGTGGTGTCGATGCAGCCATATCAGGAGCACTGGCACTCGAGCAGGTGGGCTTCTCCGTTGGGGGAACGGGAGCCTCTGCCTGCCTCTTCGCCTGCGTGTCGGCCTTTGGCTTTAGAATAGCCGTGCCAAACGCGAAATTGAGCTTATGCCCAAGCGCTTTTAGCCGGTTGGCCGAGACCGGATCCAGCGCGATCGTCAGTACAGCTGTGCTTTGCCTCATTTCGCGATGGAAGACTCGCCAGTCTCCCACTCGCAGGCCGCTGTTCTGGCCTTCGATGAGGTTTAAGACCTCAGCTGTCTTGAGGTCCACACTTGGAAGTGGGAAGTAGCCGACGTAGACAGCGGCACGTGGAGCCTCTGCCTCAGGGACTACTTTTATATGGGCGTCCTTCCACAGCCGGAGCTTGGGCACCTCGGTGCTCAGCCACTCAGCTGTCTCTGAATTCCCACATGTCACAGCCATCCAGCCCGGTCTGAAGGTGCAGCCGGAGAACAGTGGCTTCACAGAGCCGTGCCTCAGTGCCATCACCCTCGACAGGATAGCAGCCTGGATGGTGTTCAGTTGCTCCGTGGTGAGCAGGCTGTTGGGATAGTCGGCAGGGAGTATCGCCATCTTCGACGAGTTGGCAACGTCCCTGTAGGAGGGCATGATACCGACTTGGGGTGATTGCTCCTGTATCTGCTGCCCAGCCGCAGCTGCTGCTGCGGATGTGGAGGCTACTGGAGCCTCCGTGGCAGGCGGTGCAGTCGCAAGGCCACCCCTCGTCAAGGCACTAGGTGCCGCGGTTTTTATCATGGCCCTCTTGGTCGACACCTCTTCTGGGGTCGTGTTGGCCGATCTGATCCTCTTTTTGGTCGCGCCACTCTTGCTGGGCTCTACCCTTGGAGGGTCCATAGGCTTCTGGGCGAGCCTTTTGGCCTCCTCCATGGGAATGCCGTTTGCAAGGTGTCTGCGCAACCTTTTCCTAGCGGCGCCCGATAGGGCGATCCGCTTGGGCTTATTCACCTTGGGAGAGGCGAGAAGGGCTTCTTCCTCTTCTTTGGTGATTGTGTCGGTGCCAGAGCCTTGTGAACATACGTCCATGGCTACTTCGGGCTCCCGGATTTGTTCGATATCGATCGATTTGGGGCTGCTAGAGCACCCTGTTTCTGGGTTTTTACTTGAAATGGTTTCCATAGATTGGTCCCACGAGTAGTGAGGAAGGGAGTATCCCCGGGGCAGAGCCTCATACCCCGGATCGGGCGCTTGTACGACCGGAGGTGCCAGGTATCCGGAAGCCACCGTTAAAAGACACACTGACGTAGTGCCATTCATCACAGGGGCACGGTACGGTAACACCGGTGATTACGGGTTTTTTCGAGTTGTCCTCTCTAGATCCGCCATATTTAGTCTAGAGCAGGGGCACCTCGAGCAGGATGTGGTTCTTCACCACGTATGGTCGGTCTTTAGTAGTCGGCATGTGACTGCCAACCACCACTAGTTGAGTAGGATCGACGAGGCGACAAGCGCACACGCTTCACCAACCCAGCCTTAGCCCCCCGGTACATAAATATATTTGGACTCTAAAATTTGTATAAGCTTCATTTTATCCGCATAACTAACCTGGTCCCCAATATTGTACACTATTTCGTTATTATCATTTTCTAACATATTTATTTGTAACATTTCCTTTTCAAAAATTTTCCTCCAACACTCCTCGTTGTTCACCTAATTTGTGTGTACCTAAACTTGTACCTAAATCATTATTTCCTAAATTTTTACCTAAACCGTTCTGCCCTAAACTTCTACCTAAACCGCTTTTTCGTAAATGTTGTACATAAAAGATTATCATCTAATGTTGTACCTAAACTATCCTTATCTAAACTTTTACCTAAAATATTCTCATCTAATATTGTACCTAAAATATCCTTATATAAACTTTTACCTAAAGTATTCTCATCTAAACTTTTACCTAAAATATGCTCATCTAAAATTTTACCTAAAATATTCTCATCTAAACTTTTACCTAAAATATTCGCATCTAAACTTTTACCTAACCCTTTTTCATCTAACCTTCTACCTAAACTGTCCGTTCCTAAGTTTTTACCTAAGCAATTTACACCTAAACATGTGCCTAAACGTTTTTTTCCTGAATATGTACCTAAATTTCTTTTTTCAAAGCTTCCTAAATTTTCACAACTTAAATTTCTTCCAAAATGTTCTACTTGATTCTCTGCATTAATCTCCGAGTCGCTAATTTCCATAAAATATCCCGGAGCCTTCGCGATTATCCGGAGGAGGAGGCCTGAGAAGCCCCAGTGTCCCGAAGATTCCCCTGACTCCCCCGCCCCTCGTCCCACGAGCTTCTAGCCAGGGTTGCCAGATCAACCAAAAGTTGCCAGGGTTGTCAGATCAGCCGGAATTGACAGGGTTGCCAGATCGACCAAAGTTGACAAAGTTTTGGAAAATCAAAATATTGTTTATGCCATAATTTGCCGTTTATTATTCGTGAAAGAAAAAAATTTGCCGTTCAATTTTTTATCCTTTTTTTTTGATGTCCTGCTAAGTTGATATCAAGTTAGCAGGGCAACTTCTGAAAACTTCAATATTTCCAAAATCTTTTTAGCCAGAATTTGCCGTTAATTATTCGGTTCATTTTTGAGGCTGCAGGATATTTGGCGTTGCCACCCTTCTTATCAGACTACGTACATATCTATAAGGGAAAACATTAATTTAAAATAAAAACTTAATTACACGAGCGGCAAATTTAATTCTTTCACGAATAATTAACGGCAAATTCTGGCTAAAAAACATTTTGGAAATGTGAAGGATTTCAGGAGTTGTCCTGCCAACTTGATATCAACTTAGCAGCGCAACTTTGTGTTTTTAAAAAATAAAAAAATATATTAAAACTAGAGCGACAAATTCTTTCACGAATAATTAACGAATAATTAACGGCAAATTCTGGCTAAAAAACATTTTGGAAATGTAAAGGATTTCAGGAGTTGTCCTGCTAACTTGATATCAACTTAGCAGGGCAACTTTGTGTTTTTAAAAAATAAAACAAAATATTAAAAATGGAGCGACAAATTTAATTCTTTCACGAATAATTAACGGCAAATTCTGGCTAAAAAACATTTTGGAAATGTGAAGGATTTCAGGAGTTGTCCTGCTAACTTGATATCAACTAAGCAGGGCAACTTTATGTTTTTAAAAAATAATATTAAAAACTTGAGCAACAAATTTTATTTTTTCACGAATAATTAACGGCAAATTAACGGCAAATTCTAAGAAAAAAAAATTTTCGAAATCTTAAAGTTTTCCAAAGTTGCCCTGCTAACTTGATATCAACTTGGCAGGACATCAAAAAAAAGGATAAAAAATTGAACGGGAAATTTTTTTCTTTCACGAATAATAAACGGCAAATTATGGCATAAACAAAATTTTGATTTTCCAAAGTTGCCCTGCTAACTTGATGCACATCAATTAAGGGGGGGTTTCTACCTTGTGTGGTCGAAAAAATCGAATTTTTTTTTTTTTGCATTTTTGGATTGATATATGTTTCTAGAATCCGCTCCCAAAATTTCAATTGGTTATCTTAAGAATTACGGAACCTACACCCTAAAACAGGGAGCACCTACACCTTAAAACAGGTACTGAAGCAAAACTTCAAACGCATTTTACTCGAAACGACATTTTTTGACCTTGCGGAAGTGATTCAAGCCAGACGAGTTGAGCAATCGCCACGAAAGTTTAAAGTATCGTGTATTAGAGACTTCTCCATGGCTGGTACCAAAATCTTTAAAAAATATTGAATATTTTTCATTTTATATAACAATTAATGTCGAAAAAAGTGAGTAAAAATCGAGTTTTTCATTTAAAATCGCATAAGTTTTTCAATTTTCATTCTTTTTTCGCAATTCTGGTACCAGCCATGCGCAAAAGTATACAAAGTAAGAATATATTTAATTTTTGTGTTTCAGATCCTTTGGGGCAGCAGCAGGACTTCCGTAAGCGAAAAAGGCGTTCCATTGCTCAATGCCCCTCCCCTCCCCTGTGCATATTTCCATTTGAAACTTTTTGTACTTAAACAATAAACTTGTAGATACACCTGAACAAAATTATAAGTGTTTATCTTCAATACATTCCACGAAAAAATTTTTTTAAAAAGCACATTTTTTCGACCACACAAGGTAGAAACCCCCCTTAATAAGGACCCCTCCATATTGGCCTCAAGCGAATGGTGAGGTTGAAAACATGAATCGATCGTTAGTAAAGAGACAAAATATTGCCCATTTGAACAAAACCAATCTGCAACAAGCAATCCAGGATTTCATGTTAATGCACAATGTCACGCCACATAGCACGACAGGGACTTCCCCTTCCGAACTAATGTTCGACCGAATGATTCAAGACAAAATTCCTAATGTGCAAGATATATTGGGTGAAGTTCATGATTCGGAGGAAAAAGACAACGACTGCATACGAAAATATAAGGGGAAAGTAGGTGCTGATAAAAAGAGAGGAGCTAAAGAGGTGGACATTCAACATATGAAGTGTTCTAACACTATGTCACTTATGTCACGCTCTAGCGTGAAGGCAACATTGTTAAAGTGTTAGGTGGGGGTAGAACTCTCGTAAGGGATGCTAGCCACTTAAAGAAAATCTCGGATGCCGACAAAAAGATAGAAGTCGCGGACCCACCTTTGACAGCCACGGAGATACCATGTCAACGCCCGATGGAAGAAATCTACACACAAGGCAACACATCGTCTGGACCTGGGTTGAAGCTCAAGCTGGTCAACAAAGGAGGGATGTGGGAACCGGTGCGAGAGAGTGACTGCCGCTCACCTACAGAGAGGAGCGAAGTTCCGCTCCCTGATGAAAATGACACTGACAGGCAGTAAGAAGCGAACCCCTGACCAGAGCGGATGTGCACCAGTTCTTACAAAGAAAGTGGAATAAAAGTATTACTGAAAACCAAGACTATTTTGTATACCTACTACGGGTTGATACACCCAGTAAAAAGAGAGTGAGAAGTTCGGTTTAATTCGGTTGTTTATTGATATCGTGATTTTCCTGTGAAAGAGGCTGCGACTCCGCGATGCTGGCGCGGTGTAGTCGGCTTGTGGATACCCGGTACGGTAGGGTCGTTGCGACTTCGGGATGCTGGCGCGATGTAGTCGGCGTGTGTACGGTAGGGTCGTGCGACTTCGCGATGTAGTCGGCGTATGGACACCCTGTACGGTAGGGTCGTGCGACTTCGCGATGCTGGCGCGATGTAGTCGGCGTGTGAATATCCTGTAATGTAGGGTCGTTGGAGTGAGGAGCGTGATCCAAGTGGGCTGGCTGCGGTTAGGGTCGCGACGGTCGAGTCCAGGTGACGTTATGTCGTACTGACGATCGTCGGGCCTATGCTCGCACCGTTAGTCCTATCCTCCTGATACCCTTGATTTCCCTCCCTCATCAAGATCTGCTACCAAGAGCTAAACCTTGGCCCCGTGTCTGTACCGTTGTGCTCGAGTTCGGTTTTAGAAACCTTACTCCGCTACCCTGTTCTCATCAAGATCTGCTAGCAAGAGCCAAACCTTGGTCCCTTCCTGTTCTATGGCATGAGTTCGGTTACAGGAACCTTACTCCGCTACCCTGGTCCACCTCAAGATCCGCTAGCAGGAGCTGAACCTTAGCCCCACGTCTATGTTACTGTGCACGAGCTCGGCTACAAGAACCTCACTCCGCTCCCTGGTCCACATCAAGATCCGCTTGCAGGAGCTGAACCTTGGCCCACATCTACTTCTGATACTAAGTGAGTTCGGTTTCAAGAACCTTACTTCACTACCATCACCACTTGTTCGAACTACTTTCAGACTTACCAAGGTGTTGTCAGCTCGGCTAATTTCCAAAAGTGAATGTCCATCAGCTGTTCAGGGCTGGTGTTGCCAGATGTTGCCCTTATTATTGTTGGCGTTGCCAGATGGCGGACTATCGCTCTTTATTTATGACTACTAATAATAACAATTCATAATAATCACAATTCATAATAGTAACAATTTATAATAATAACAATTCATAATAATAATGGTGGCCGTAAATAATAATAACAATTCATAATACTTCCTCATAATACTCATAATAAGCGACTAGTAATAATAATAGTATAGTAATCGTATAATAGTAATAAGTACTAAATGCGGCGCGGGGCGTCGCAGTAGACATGTAGAAATATGTATTAATAGAATAGGATTTAGTGTAGGGAATTAGGGAGTAAGGAATATGTAGTTAGAGTAGAATCATTTGTAGGTAGTATAGGATTTATTTTGGGATTTAGGGTAGTTATATAAGAATAGAAATTAAATCTAGATTAGGAGGCCCCAGAAGGGAATCTTTGTGTACATAAGAGGTAAACATTTCCCACCAATACACACGCACACCCCAACCCGCAAGACCCAGCAGCAGAGCCGAACCCAGCGACGAGGGAGGATCGGCAGAGCCCACCGGCAGAACCAACACACGCCAGCAGAGCCCACACCGGCAGAAACTACACCGGCAGAGCCAACACAAAGCGGCAGAGCCCATCGCGGCAGAGCCCACTGGCAAAGCCAACACACGGCGGCAGTGCCAATACATCGCGGCAGAGCCCACCTCGGCAGATCCGAAGCCAAACAACAGAACCGACAGCGAGACGAGCCGAAGCTCGAAGCCGCCACGTAAGCACGCAATGCTTGCTGTCGGCCGAAGGCGACAACGCTCGGCCATCAGAAGAGATCATCGGCAGAGGCAAATGGACAGGTACAGCGAGACGAGCCGAAGCTCGACGCCGCCACGTAAGCAGACAAGACTACATGTCGGCCGAAGGCGATAACGCTCGGCCAGCAGATCGAAGGCAGAGGAGGTTTGCTGGTTGCAACGCTGTCCGCCGATCGAGGAGAAGTTGGGAGGAAGCCAAACCCACTAGACGTGCCTGGAACCAGGAAGAGGACGACGACGCCAAGGAAAAGAGCGGGTGTGGAATCCTGCTCGCAGGATTACCATCTCGAGCCTCGCCTGGGAAGCGGCCCCGCGAATACGCAGCCGTCTCTTTATGGCAAGGATCTCGCACTTGCAGCGCCACAGAAGCCACATTTCGGTCGAAAAGTTTGGCTTAGCAACAGCGAAAAACCACAGGGACTTGTCGGCCACGACACGAAACATGGGTAAACATCGTTCAGAAGAATACGAATACGCGCCCAACGCGATAGGCATAGCAGAGATTAGAGCAGAGCCATCGGAGCAGAAAAACAACGTCAGCGACGGCGCCGCAGTCGGCGTCGCCGCCTTTAGCAAGCATAGTTCCCCATCCCTTTCGCACGAAATAGTTCTCTACTAAGGAGGGAGGCCCAGGACCGGCCGAGCCGGTATTTAAATACGACGTCGACTGATATTGGGGACAGTCGATCGCAACCGAACAACACCCTCAAGGATAACAAGCAAACCAGCAACCACATCCTCAAGGATAACCAGCGACAACATCCTCAAGGATAACCAGCAACAACATCCTCAAGGATAACCAGAAATAACATCCTCAAGGATAACCAGCAGGGACTCCCATAGCCCACACCCGACAGGATAGTAGATAATAGTTAAAGAGGTTTGTGCACTGCGACCACTAGGGTCTATTGTGCCCGACAGGATACCTCCAAGGAGAATACACAATCAACCTAGCAAGGACGTGGTTCCCGACCCCTACAGACGGAACATTCATAGACTATAGTACCAGTCATCAACCGCAAGGCAAGCCATCTTTGCCCACGAACAGTTCATATCGGCCTTTAGCCAACAAGCGCAGGTGCAATCAAAGTCGATCTCGATCGAACCGCGTCGTGAGAAAGTGAAACCACGTTGACAGTGACATGGGGGTCACGTGGATATCGTACCGCAAGGAGCACGAAATTGAAGCCATCCTATTCGAGTTTTGACTAGCCGTTAACGGTACAGTCGAGGATCAACGAGCCCGACTCTACGCGTTCGCACGTCATCCTGTGCTCTCCGACTCTATCCAGACGCGCCTCGGTGAAATTGAAACCTAATACAGTAACTCCCCGTCGGGAGATATCAAGCCGTCGTCACCGCTACCGCTCGACACTGACGCAGTGACAGGTGCACCGGGCCCGAGTTCCACCTTTCCGAGCACGAGCCACATCTTGGCGGTACCGCGCAGTTTTTCCCCCGGGGGGCGAGGGAAATCCGAGGTTTCCTACAGCTCGACAAGGTACCTAATGGGGTCTCTCTTTTGATGGCTCAGCCGACCCATTCAGCTTTGTGGAACATGTCGAGGAGCAGGCAGATACCCACCGGCTTGACCAGAAGAATCTGTCCCTGGCCTTTGCCCTTCTCTTGACCGGCCAGGCCGAGAACTTGTTCCGTACCAGCGGTCTACAAGGAAGATCCTCCACCAAAGTTCGCCGGGAGTTCTTAGACTTTTTCCTGCCGCCCCGATACTACCAACGCCTGGACGACGAAATCCGGGCACACTATCAAAAGCCCTTGGAGCCTTTCAAGGAATACCTAGTCGACCAACGACTAAAAATGCGACGGGCCGGATTTTCACCGGCAAAGGAACTGGAGCGTATATACGAAAACATGCTACCAGAATACCAGATGTTTACTCGACGACAGGACTTCCGAACCTTGCCAGAGCTCACCCAGCTCGTGGTAAATTACGAAGACGCCTGCAGACGCGAAGGCAGAGATATTCGGGGCTATCCTACCGGCCGAGCTGAAATGAAAATCACCGCAGGTAATCAGTCTTCACGGAACTGAGGGCACGTGCTGCCCGCCGTAACACAGTCTCCCAGACCTCGGAGCACAGGCCCCGACAACGTCCGCCGTAATCCGAGCGGGAGCCAGAGCCAGGAACCTCCTGCCCGGCAAGCCACAGACGCACGCAACGCTTGCCGTAACTGTGGCCAAACTGGTCACCTCGCCGCAGAATGTCGCAACCAGCGGACTCTGTTCTGCTGGTACTATGGCAAGCAGGGCGTACGAACTATCGACTGTTGCCTGACCTCGACACGGGGAAATGATCAAGGGCCTCGAGCATCCGGGAACTGCCCGAGGACCCCTCCAAACACCCAGAGGAACTAATAACTGTTATCCAGGAGGAGCACCACCAGCGCCTGGGTTACGGTTGAAGGACCACTCCTCCCCGCTACCCTGGATACGAGGGCCTCGAACAGCTTAATGAGAGATCGCCTGGCGAAACAATTAAAAAACAAAAAAATCTACAAGCCGTTAGGTCCCAGGTCACGCTGGCAGACGGATCCGACCGGGAAGTAACACAAGCGCTCCGAGTAACTGGGCGAAGCACGGGTCAACCTCTCCGTCCTTATAATGACGGACGTTTTGGACGAACTTTTCATGGGGATGGACTTCCTATGCTACGGAGCAGCGACACTTCAGTGCAGGGGAATTAAACTCACCCTCCAGCCACCCGTTGAAAGTAGACACAAACGAAAAGCCGCCTCACAGGAGCTTCCAGGGCGCGATCCCGATTTGGCACTCAGGCCGCCTCCGGCCACATCACCGCCAGCCGCACCACGGATTCAGCCACCACACGACGGTCCAAACACGGCCACATCAACGGGTACTTCAGCACGGGTCACCCACGAGGATGAGCCCGCCACTTCAAGCTGGGCCAAAGCATTGCCCGCCCCGGACGCAGCGGGTGTTTGGCATAATTCTTTTAGCCGAGAAGCGAAACGAGTCCGATTCCAAGACATGGAATCTGTAACGATTCAGTCCAGGTGTTACTTCGAAGAGACCGGCGCAAGTTAACATGCCCCTCTCCCCGGCCACAGGAAACAACACCGACCCGGCAACAAATCCAGAGCCGAGGAGTTTTAACGAAGATCGCCAACACGAACTCAGCCGAAGAGACATTTTGCCGAAGCATACAACTTTTTGTAATAAAGAGATTCATTCTCGTTTCATACCCCGAACTACAGAGTTGTTTTTTTTTTAAAGCTTTTCCTCCCCCGGCCACAGGATTGTAACTCGCACGCATATATGCTCGGCTCTGCTCGTCGGCTATGGAGGTGGTGATCTTTGCCGCTCCTCGAGATTGCCTTTTACCATCGATATTTTTTATTAATTTTTGCGTGCAACGACGAGAAGGGGGAAGGGAAATCAAAACCACATACACGGACAAATGGACACTCTCTCATTAACGTGCAACAATTGTCATGAATCCTCTGATAGTATTGAGGACATCGTTCGCCCTCCCTGCCAATGGTCATCCGCGCCAAGAAACTCCATAAATATGGATGACCCCTTAAAATGTTTACGGGAACAGCATGTTGGTGGAGGCAATAAAACTAACGATTTACCACATTATAAAAATTTGTTTATTACAAACATAAAGATTTACTCCTAACTTTACCGCCTGAAGCGCAACACATCAAGAATATATAAATAGTATAGATTGAATGAACTTACAACTAAAATATAATTAAAACTAAGTTATCAGGCATACAAGTATTAGAATTTGACCACAAATCAAAGCAATGATACAAAACTGTTGAATATAAATTAAGGAGTGTCCCGAAAAGAAACAACACACTTAGTTTTTGTTATAACTTTAAGATTTCTTTACCGATTTTATTATTTTTTTTATTATTTAATAGAATACATTAGCCATGACTTTTGTAAAGAAAATATAAGGAAAGTTCAGTCTCTAATTTTTAAACGTATTTTTTGAATAACGCCACGCATCAGGTTCTGCACAGACAAGAACTCAAACTGCCCTAATGGTGTTGTAAACGATGTATATTTTACCGAATCTTTGTTTACGAACACATGAAAGTACCCATTTTTCAAATCTAATTTTGTAAAAAACGATTTACCAACTAATTTATCCAAAAGATCATCAATTAAGGGGATGGGATAATTACCTTTGACAATAACCTTAGCCTTCTAAAATCTATACCTAATCTAAATTCCCCAGACTTTTTCTTCACTAATACAATTGGCGAAGCATATTCAGATCTACTATTCTGAATAATATCCTTTTCTAAGTATTCGTCTTACATTTTCTGCAACGCTTCCTTTTCACTACGACAGCCTCCTAGGTGCACAACTAAACGGATTTGTACTCTCTAATATTATATTAATTTCACATTTATTTTTCGGTACCTCCGGTCTCGGTACATAAATATATTTCGACTCTAAAATTTGTATAAGCTTCATTTTATCCGCATAACTAACCTGGTCCCCAATATTGTACACTATTTCGTTATTATCATTTTCTAACATATTTATTTGTAACATTTCCTTTTCAAAATTTTCCTCCAACACTCCTCGTTGTTCACCTAATTTGTGTGTACCTAAACTTGTACCTAAATCATTATTTCCTAAATTTTTACCTAAACCGTTCTGCCCTAAACTTCTACCTAAATCGCTTTTTCCTAAATGTTGTACATAAAAGATTATCATCTAATGTTGTACCTAAACCATCCTTATCTAAACTTTTACCTAAAATATTCTCATCTAATATTGTACCTAAAATATCCTTATATAAACTTTTACCTAAAGTATTCTCATCTAAACTTTTACCTAAAATATGCTCATCTAAACTTTTACCTAAAATATTCTCATCTAAACTTTTACCTAAAATATTCGCATCTAAACTTTTACCTAACCCTTTTTCATCTAACCTTCTACCTAAACTGTCCGTTCCTAAGTTTTTACCTAAGCAATTTACACCTAAACATGTGCCTAAACGTTTTTTTCCTGAATATGTACCTAAATTTCTTTTTTCAAAGCTTCCAAAATTTTCACAACTTAAATTTCTTCCAAAATGTTCTACTTGATTCTCTGCATTAATCTCCGAGTCGCTAATTTCCATAAAATTATTGGAAAGTTCTTTCAAAGTTGTTTTTCCCTTGTCCATATTAAATCCGGGCGACAAAAATCCATAATTTTCGTATTTATTGTCTTGCCGCTCTAGCATTTCATCATAATTTTCTCTGCTGACGTCACTGCTAACGCTGGCGTCATCGCCTGTGTCGTCGCCTTTACGCTGTCTGATCTCGAAACTTCTCCCGCGTCGCTGTTCTAAATTCTCGAAATTTCTGTCGCCTTGCTGCTCTGCATTCTCGAAGTTTTTATTATTTTGTTGTGCCGAATTCTCCGAACCGTTGTCTCTGCCGCTGCTGTTTCTAAGTTGCGCCTTTTCGTCTCCTCTGCCTCTGCTGCTTCGCTCGCCATCTCTTTCGCTCCGCTGTATATCATACGGCGAACCGTTGCTAAGCTCTCCTTCTTGATCGAACACGTCGATTGTGGCGCCACTAAGTCGCGCGCTTCGAGTTCTCGAACCAGCACTGTCGATCTGCTGTTGTAGATTTTCGAGAACCTTCGCTGCCATCTCAATTTCCCGATGCACCTTCACTATTTTGTAGTCCAACTTCATTTTTGTTTTGTTAAATATATATTGTATGTAGGTCGCGAAAAATTTTGCACTTTATCCCACTTCTGAGATTGTGTCAGGATGTTCTTTAATTATATTATTTTATTTATTATATGTATTCCGTTGGTTATTATATTATTATTTACAATGTTTCTTAAAACTATGTTTAACTATCTTGTCTTTTCTAATTATCTTTACACTTTTCCACTCTTGTTCTTGTTTGTTCTAATTATTGTTCCACTAAGTTCTTGTTCGTTCTTTCTTATTTGCGTGCTCGTACCGGAGTGATCCGCTGCTCTCAAGCAGCTCTCTTTCCACCCCCGTTTTACAGACAGGGCCTCTTTTGAGAGAGCCCCATGCTCTCTCAAAAGAGCGTTACAAAATAATGTGCCCAGAGCATACAAATACTCATTGGCCTGCTACAACTCGGCCGTCCTGACCTTGAGATAGCCCTCTATCTCGGCATTACAATGTCTTAACTTTTTCTTACTATTATTTAACAAAATATACAACTTATATACTAAATCAACTCTAATTTACAAATTCTTCAGTTTTTACTAATATTTTTATAACCTTCTAATTATCTACATTTATTTTCATCATGCATCCAATGCCTAATATTATTTGCGCTCCATACCCCTTGGTATGGATTTCGAGATAATTGAAACCCGTCGATGTCTTGTAACAAAAATCTGTCGTTTCTTTAAGACTGGTCCTTTGCTTTTCGGTATTAATTTCTTGCTAACTCCCGCGGTGCTATCAAAATTTTTTACCATAACATAGTCACCCTCTCTGTATTCCAAATTATTTTTCTTTTTCACATTGTAATAATTTTCATTTCTTATTTGAGCCTTTATTTGGCATCCTTCTACCTTACGTCTAAGTTCTTCTAAATTTTTCCTATTTTCTTCAATAATTTTATCATCGTCTTCCGATTCTTCTCTAACTTCTTCTTTCTCTCCTAACTTCTCCTTTAATTCATCACTAACTTCTCCTCTCTGAGCTATTCCAAATAAAGTTTCACTTGGAAGATGCCTAATGCTGCTATGCCATGTATTATTTAACGAATACTCTACTTGTTCCACTACTATATCCCAATGTAATCCTCTTTCCGGTTCTGCTAGTTTCGCAATCATCGGTCCCAAACTTCTATTTACTCGCTCAACTTGACCATTGGCTTGTGGTGACCCTGTAGCAGTTTTAATGTGTTTTATATTTCTTTCTTCGACAAAATTTTTAAAATTCGCTGACGTAAAACAACTTCCTCAATCTTGGTCTACTGTACGCCCTAAAATAGTTTGCCTATGCTCTCAAAACTTCTTTTGTGTTTGTTGTTTTTGTAGTGTAAAGTCTAACAAACTTCGTAAATCCATCGATCACCACTAAAATATGTTTCTTTGATCTACTATTGTCTACTGGCCCATAGTGATCGATATGAATAACCTCAAATGATTTATTCCCTTTGGGTATACTGTGTATCAACCCATCTCCCTTTCCTACTTTAGGAGAGAACGCTACACATTTCAAACAGTTCTGGATGTGTTCACAAACCTTCTCCTTCATGTTCGGGAACCAATAACTTTTACTAATGGCAATCTAACATTTTATCCCTCCCAATATGTCCTAATTCGTCATGATATTTATATAGCACATGTTGCTCCATTCGATTTGGTACATAAAACAATACATTTTTGTTATTATCCTTCCTATATATGACACCGTTTCTCATTTCAAACCATTTTTGCTCCCTATTTTCTAAAATTTTCCTAATTTCTTCTATCTTAATATCTCTCGACTGACAAATTATTAAATTATCTTCAAATGTATTTGCCTCAATTATCATAATATTATTACACCTGCTCAGTGCATCAACATGCTGCATTTGTTTCCCTGCCCTATGTTTTAACTCATAATCAAATTCTTGCAATTCTAAAGCTCACCTTGCTATTCTTGGGTTCAGCTCTATCTTATTTAACGTCAAGGTCAAAGAGTTACAGTCCGTGACAATTCTAAAAGGTTTACCCTGTAAATATATCCTAAATCGCCTAAGTGCATAAATAATAGCTAATGTCTCTAATTCGAAGCTGTGATATTTAGCTTCCGTCGCCGTTGACCTCTTCGAAAAATAAAATATCGGATGCAGTTTCTTATCTTCTTTTCTCTGAAGCAATACAGCCCCAAAACCTAACGGACTCGCATCGCAATGAAGCTCTACTTCATCCCTATGATCATATAAAGCCAACACCGGAGCTGCAACTAATTTGTCCTTCAAAAGTGTGAAACAATCTAACTCTTCTTTTCCAAATTCAAAAGCTCTATCCTTTCTCAGTACATCATATAACGGTTTTGCTAATATCGAAAAATCTTTTATAAACCGGCGGAATTAAGAACATAGATCTAAGAAGCTTTGTACAGCTTGTACTTTGTTTGGCACCGGAAAATTTTGTATAGCCTCTAATCCCTTTTCATCAGCTTTAATTCCCTCATTTGAAATCAAGAAACCTAAATATTTTACCTTATCTTGCAGAAATTTGCATTTATCCATTCTAAGTTCTAATTTATTCTCTACTAATCTCCTAAACACTTCTACTAATATTTCTAAATGTTCTTTGATGCCCTGACTTGCAATTAAAATATCATCCATATATATTATAACCTTATTTTCTCGTATCATATCATAAAAAATATCATTCACAAATCTTTTAAATACCTGCGGTGCCGTTTTCAATCCCATTGGCATTCGCAAGAACTCAAACTGCCCTAATGGTGTTGTAAACGATGTATATTTTACCGAATCTTTGTTTACGAACACATGAAAGTACCCATTTTTCAAATCTAATTTTGTAAAAACCGATTTACCAACTAATTTATCCAAAAGATCATCAATTAAGGGGATGGGATAATTATCTTTGACAATAACCTTATTTAGCCTTCTAAAATCTATACCTAATCTAAATTCCCCAGACTTTTTCTTCACTAATACAATTGGCGAAGCATATTCAGATCTACTATTCTGAATAATACCCTTTTCTAAGTATTCGTCTAACATTTTCTGCAACGCTTCCTTTTCACTACGACACTACGACAGCCTCCTAGGTGCACAACTAAACGGATTTGTACTCTCTAATATTATATTAATTTCACATTTATTTTTCGGTACCTCCGGTCTCGGTACATAAATATATTTGGACTCTAAAATTTGTATAAGCTTCATTTTATCCGCATAACTAACCTGGTCCCCAATATTGTACACTATTTCGTTATTATCATTTTCTAACATATTTATTTGTAACATTTCCTTTTCAAAATTTTCCTCCAACACTCCTCGTTGTTCACCTAATTTGTGTGTACCTAAACTTGTACCTAAATCATTATTTCCTAAATTTTTACCTAAACCGTTCTGCCCTAAACTTCTACCTAAACCGCTTTTTCCTAAATGTTGTACATAAAAGATTATCATCTAATGTTGTACCTAAACTATCCTTATCTAAACTTTTACCTAAAATATTCTCATCTAATATTGTACCTAAAATATCCTTATATAAACTTTTACCTAAAGTATTCTCATCTAAACTTTTACCTAAAATATGCTCATCTAAAATTTTACCTAAAATATTCTCATCTAAAATTTTACCTAAAATATTCGCATCTAAACTTTTACCTAACCCTTTTTCATCTAACCTTCTACCTAAACTGTCCGTTCCTAAGTTTTTACCTAAGCAATTTACACCTAAACATGTGCCTAAACGTTTTTTTCCTGAATATGTACCTAAATTTCTTTTTTCAAAGCTTCCTAAATTTTCACAACTTAAATTTCTTCCAAAATGTTCTACTTGATTCTCTGCATTAATCTCCGAGTCGCTAATTTCCATAAAATTATTGGAAAGTTCTTTCAAAGTTGTTTTTCCCTTGTCCATATTAAATCCGGGCGACAAAAATCCATAATTTTCGTATTTATTGTCTTGCCGCTCTAGCATTTCATCATAATTTTCTCTGCTGACGTCACTGCTAACGCTGGCGTCATCGCCTGTGTCGTCGCCTTTACGCTGTCTGATCTCGAAACTTCTCCCGCGTCGCTGTTCTAAATTCTCGAAATTTCTGTCGCCTTGCTGCTCTGCATTCTCGAAGTTTTTATTATTTTGTTGTGCCGAATTCTCCGAACCGTTGTCTCTGCCGCTGCTGTTTCTAAGTTGCGCCTTTTCGTCTCCTCTGCCTCTGCTGCTTCGCTCGCCATCTCTTTCGCTCCGCTGTATATCATACGGCGAACCGTTGCTAAGCTCTCCTTCTTGATCGAACACGTCGATTGTGGCGCCACTAAGTCGCGCGCTTCGAGTTCTCGAACCAGCACTGTCGATCTGCTGTTGTAGATTTTCGAGAACCTTCGCTGCCATCTCAATTTCCCGATGCACCTTCACTATTTTGTAGTCCAACTTCATTTTTGTTTTGTTAAATATATATTGTATGTAGGTCGCGAAAAATTTTGCACTTTATCCCACTTCTGAGATTGTGTCAGGATGTTCTTTAATTATATTATTTTATTTATTATATGTATTCCGTTGGTTATTATATTATTATTTACAATGTTTCTTAAAACTATGTTTAACTATCTTGTCTTTTCTAATTATCTTTACACTTTTCCACTCTTGTTCTTGTTTGTTCTAATTATTGTTCCACTAAGTTCTTGTTCGTTCTTTCTTATTTGCGTGCTCGTACCGGAGTGATCCGCTGCTCTCAAGCAGCTCTCTTTCCACCCCCGTTTTACAGACAGGGCCTCTTTTGAGAGAGCCCCATGCTCTCTCAAAAGAGCGTTACAAAATAATGTGCCCAGAGCATACTAATACTCATTGGCCTGCTACAACTCGGCCGTCCTGACCTTGAGATAGCCATCTATCTCGGCATTACAATGTCTTAACTTTTTCTTACTATTATTTAACAAAATATACAACTTATATACTAAATCAACTCTAATTTACAAATTCTTCTTCTTATCTACATTTATTTTCATCATGCATCCAATGCCTAATTCGAGATAATTGAAACCCGTCGATGTCTTGTAACAAAAATCTGTCGTTTCTTTAAGACTGGTCCTTTGCTTTTCGGTATTAATTTCTTGCTAACTCCCGCGGTGCTATCAAAATTTTTTACCATAACATAGTCACCCTCTCTGTATTCCAAATTATTTTTCTTTTTCACATTGTAATAATTTTCATTTCTTATTTGAGCCTTTATTTGGCATCCTTCTACCTTACGTCTAAGTTCTTCTAAATTTTTCCTATTTTCTTCAATAATTTCATCTTCGTCTTCCGATTCTTCTCTAACTTCTTCTTTCTCTCCTAACTTCTCCTTTAATTCATCACTAACTTCTCCTCTCTGAGCTATTCCAAATAAAGTTTCACTTGGAAGATGCCTAATGCTGCTATGCCATGTATTATTATTTTTTTTTTTTTTTTTTCGGACGTTGATGCACTACGATCAGTACATTCAAGTGGCCCATCTGACACCAAGCACGTGCCTGTTTGTGTTAGGTGTTAGTAGGCGCGACAAATGAAAGTATAGAAAAGGAATACGAGGAAGTTACTACTGGCGTGCTGCCAGACTGTTTGCCTGCATGCGTACTAAGTGGGTTAATATTAAGGTTTTTAGTTGGGGAAGGCTATCTACGTTTGATGTTATCATGTACAAATCGTTATAATTTGCACATAAGACTCTAAAGGGTTCATGCAATTCAAAAGACGTTCTACATTGGCTCAAAACTAAAGGAATATAGGATCTAGTATTTCTACTCGGTACGCGAAAGTTAAGCTGACCCAGCAAGTCAGCACTTTCCACGTTACCGTGGATAAGGTTAAAAATGAACGTAATGCCAAGCATGGTTCTACGGTTAGCTAAAGAAGGTAAGTTAATTAGGAGAAGTCTACTAGAGTAAGAGGGTAACCTCTGGTTTGGATCCCAGTTCAAACCGCGTAAAGCGAAAAGCAGAAAGTTCTTCTGAACTGACTCAATGCGTGTACTGTGAACCCCATACTGAGGGCTCCAGACGCAAGATCCATATTCTAGGATAGGACGAACTAACGAAATATATAAGGATTTTGTAACATAGGGGTCATTGAATTCTTTCGACCACCGTTTAATGAAACCAAGCACACCTCTGGCTTTATTCACCATGCACGAAATATGATCGATAAAGTCAAGTTTAGGGTCCAGTCGGACACCCAAATCATCAACTATATTAATTCTTTCCAAAGAGCAGCAGTTAAGCGTGTAAGTCGCGAGCTTGGGAGCGACACGTGAGAAAATCATTAGCTTGCATTTAGAGCCGTTTAGGTTCAATAAGTTTATACGGCACCATGTTTGGAAGTTATTGAGATCTGTTTGTAAATCAGACTGGCAGGAAGCGTCCTTATATTGCACACAAAGTTTGACGTCGTCCGCGTACATAAGTACTTTGGAGTTAGTCAGAACTTTCGGCAGGTCGTTGATAAATAATGTAAACAACAGGGGACCCAAATGGCTCCCTTGCGGGACGCCAGAAGTAACCCTGAGGACATTAGATAAAGAATTTTTAAAGAGGACCTTTTGCGTTCTGCCATTCAGATAACTTGAGATCCAACTAAGAAGATCAACCGGAAATCCCATTAGATCGAGTTTCCGAACAAGAAGAGAATGGTTGACAGAATCAAATGCTTTACTGAAATCAGTATAGATTACGTCTGTCTGAAGGCCCTTATGGAAGCCCCTAACTAAGAAGGAAGTGAACTCTAAAAGATTGGTTGTCGTTGATCTACGCTTTAAAAATCCATGCTGACATGGAGAAATAATTGATCTACACAGGTGCTGCAAATGTGGAGTAATGATTTTCTCGAAAAGTTTCGGAATGGCCGACAACTTAGAGATTCCTCTATAGTTGCTGGCAACCGATTTGCTACCTTTTTTGTGGAGAGGAATAATAAATGATTCCTTCCAAATAAGGGGAAAGTGGGAGGTTTCTAGGGACAAGGTAAACAATTTTAGAAGGGGATTGCACAGGGCGTCGGCACAATACCTAAGCACACAGCCAGGTATACCGTCGGGACCAGGCGAATAAATGGGCTTAACGCGATGCAGATCTGAAAGAATAGTGCTTTCGTCTAAAATAGGACTGAAAATAAAGCTCGATTTGGGCATGATGTAGGAATAAGTCTGATTACAGTCAGTTGAAGTTGAGTAAGTGGTTTGAAAAAACTGCGCAAACAGATCGGCAATAGCCCGATCATTTTTTACGGTAGTATTTTCAAACGAAAGCTTAGTGTTAACAAAATTATAAAACTGTTTTGGGTCCTGAGAGATCTGGACCCTACAACGAGTCAAATAATTTTTGTAACACTGCGCGTTCAACACGGTAAATCTTGACCGAGCAGATAAATAAAGGGATAGGGCAGAGTTAGAACCGATACGTTTATATTTAGTATACAGCCTAGATTTTTTGTTTTTAAGATGACTCAACTCTTTAGTAAACCAAGGAGGCTTATTCGATGTTGATGGATAGTATAACGGAACACATTCAGTAAAAAAGGAATTTATGGCACTGTAAAAAATATCCACGGCTTCTGACATGTCAGTGCACATGTATAAATCGGACCAATTAAAATCTAAAATAAAGTTATTCAGCCGTTCGAAGTCCGTTTTGCGAAAACAAAGGACTTTCTTGGCTGGACAGTCAGATATGTTCTGTAAGTCAGTCCCAATGTCGAGAGTCAAGTCGAAAGTCGGATGATAGGGATCTTCGGGAAGCGTCAACGGCGCCACCCTGGCTAAACTGACTCTTGCCGGATCTGAGACAAAACAGAGATCAAGCAAGCGCTCTAGGGAATTTCGTACATGGTTGACTTGAGACAGCGAAATGTCGAGCAAGCCAGCAATAAAATCATGCTGTGTGGAGGTGAAAAGTACATTAGAAGTATTTGAGGACCAAATAGCCCCTGGGATATTAAAATCACCAAGAACTACTAAATGATCCTTACTAGAAAGTCGGTTGAAAACCGTTTGGATAGCGGAAAGATGGTTCCAATAAATAGGAAGTTCGGACAAAGGAGGAATGTAAGAACAGGTAATGAAAATATAGCTACCATTGATGGTTAGCTTCACACAGAGGAATTCAACATCAAACTCCTCGAAAGTTATTAATTCCGACGCGAGAGTGGAGTCAACCGCTATGAGGACACCACCCCCACGTCTGATAGGCCGATCCAGCCGATATATTGTGAACACAGCTGGGAAAACTTCGGAGCTCAGAATCTCCGGCTTTAACCAGGTTTCTGTGAACACAATAACCTGGGATGCAAACGAGAGACTATCAGAATACAATTTGGGAAGCTTACTACGTAGGCCTCTTGCATTCTGATAGGAGATAGAGAGGGAATTGATTAGTTTTTTGGAGCGGGTGTCGTAGAGGGCGCAGTGGTCTGGTCGGGCCTGGGAAGACTTATTCCTACGGGCCGCCGTTTCTTTTTCTTAGCTTCAAACTCTTTGACGACAATATACTCTGGCCAGAAATTGGTAGAGCATATTGTATCAAAGAGTTCATTCGGGACATTTATTTTAAAAGATGAAATATTCCTAGCATAAGAAAATTTGAATTTTTCCACCTTTATTTGTATTTTTTCAGCTCTAGTTTTGCCTTGGATAAAGGCAATAACATCTTCCGATGTCTGACCAGGGGGAGAGCCGCGAAACAAATATCTGTTTCGTAGGTGGTACTACTACAAGGGCTTTCGGCGCTGCAGACTGATTGTCTGCAGTGCCGATATCGGCCGGTAGTCCGGGCCTGATACCCTGAGCAGGTGAATTAATGGGGCTTTGAGGGGTCAGTATTTGGGACCCCCCAGGGGACAAAACGGAAATTTTCGGGGGAGCGGTCCCTCCCGCAACACATTCGGATGCCGAATCTTTTTTGCCACTCGATCTCAGAACTCTTTGACTGAATTCTGAGGTCGAGGGCTGTGTTGAGAGAGGCTGCTGTTGGGAGTCCGCCGCTGGTTGGTGAGATCCGCCTATATGCTGTAGACCAGTTGCGGTTTTTTTGCGCCTAGGAGACTCATTTAATAGTTTAAGGCTATTAAATTGAGTGTCCAGCGCCAAGAGCATATCATGAGTTTTACGAAAACTCGATAATATGTCTTTCAAACCGCCCTTGGTCTGCCGCATAAAAGACATCATTTCTCTTTCAACCTCGCGACAGGCCTCGCAGCAGTAACGCAGACCGATGTTTCTTCTTACATCGTCCACCGTCCGAGCAACAACACCAATGCACTTTGCATGCACAATGTTGTCACACAGCCAGCAGCCGACTGTAAGATCGGTTGAATTAATTGCCTTTTTACAGGTCTTAGAGAAACAGACGATAGCAGACATTATAGGGACTTACCACTGTACCTTTACGTAGAAGGAGATAAGAAAAGTGCAGCTGCACCGAGAGAGCGGGAGAATGAGAGAGCGGGTAAACGGGTGAGCATGGGAGCGAGCTTAACGTTTAGCTGTCGCGACGGCGCAAACTAAACGGAGAAGGCACAAAGAGGAATGCAAAAAATGCAAAGCAAACACCGGCAGCACAAACTAAATTGTGAAAATAATAGCAATTAAATACACAAAACAGAATAGCTGCATGCACACGAAGTGAACGGGAACTTTATTAATCACAAAGTAGAAGATTTAAATAAAACCCCGGTTGTTTTAATGCAAAAATTAACACAAAACGAGAGCGCAAGAAAAAAACACGTCCGTTCACTTGGAAGAGAGAAACGTCATTTAACGAATACTCTACTTGTCCAACTACTATATCCCAATGTAATCCTCTTTCCGGTTCTGCTAGTTTCGCAATCATCGGTCCCAAACTTCTATTTACTCGCTCAACTTGACCATTGGCTTGTGGTGACCCTGTAGCAGTTTTAATGTGTTTTATATTTCTTTCTTCGACAAAATTTTCAAAATCCGCTGACGTAAAACAACTTCCTCAATCTTGGTCTACTGTACGCCCTAAAATAGTTTGCCTATGCTCTCAAAACTTGTTGTTTTTGTAGTGTAAAGTCTAACAAACTTCGTAAATCCATCGATCACCTCTAAAATATGTTTCTTTGATCTACTATTGTCTACTGGCCCATAGTGATCGATATGAATAACCTCAAATGGTTTATTCCCTTTGGGTATACTGTGTAGCAACCCATCTCCCTTTCCTACTTTAGGAGAGAACGCTACACATTTCAAACAGTTCTGGATGTGTTCACAAACCTTCTCCTTCATGTTCGGGAACCAATAACTTTTACTAATGGCAATCTAACATTTTATCCCTCCCAATATGTCCTAATTCGTCATGATATTTATATAGCACATGTTGCTCCGTTTCTCATTTCAAACCATTTATGCTCCCTATTTTCTAAAATTTTCCTAATTTCTTCTATCTTAATATCTCTCGACTGACAAATTATTAAATTATCTTCAAATGTATTTGCCTCAATTATCATAATATTATTACACCTGCTCAGTGCATCGACATGCTGCATTTGTTTCCCTGCCCTATGTTTTAACTCATAATCAAATTCTTGCAATTCTAAAGCCCACCTTGCTATTCTTGGGTTCAGCTCTATCTTATTTAACGTCAAGGTCAAAGAGTTACAGTCCGTGACAATTCTAAAACGTTTACCCTGTAAATATATCCTAAATCGCCTAAGTGCATAAATAATAGCTAATGTCTCTAATTCGAAGCTGTGATATTTAGCTTCCGTCGCCGTTGACCTCTTCGAAAAATAAAATATCGGATGCAGTTTCTTATCTTCTTTTCTCTGAAGCAATACAGCCCCAAAACCTAACGGACTCGCATCGCAATGAAGCTCTACTTCATCCCTATGATCATATAAAGCCAACACCGGAGCTGCAACTAATTTGTCCTTCAAAAGTGTGAAACAATCTAACTCTTCTTTTCCAAATTCAAAAGCTCTATCCTTTCTCAGTACATCATATAACGGTTTTGCTAATATCGAAAAATCTTTTATAAACCGGCGGAATTAAGAACATAGATCTAAGAAGCTTTGTACAGCTTGTACTTTGTTTGGCACCGGAAAATTTTGTATAGCCTCTAATCCCTTTTCATCAGCTTTAATTCCCTCATTTGAAATCAAGAAACCTAAATATTTTACCTTATCTTGCAGAAATTTGCATTTATCCATTCTAAGTTCTAATTTATTCTCTACTAATCTCCTAAACACTTCTACTAATATTTCTAAATGTTCTTTGATGCCCTGACTTGCAATTAAAATATCATCCATATATATTATAACCTTATTTTCTCGTATCATATCATAAAAAATATCATTCACAAATCTTTGAAATACCTGCGGTGCCGTTTTCAATCCCATTGGCATTCGCAAGAACTCAAACTGCCCTAATGGTGTTGTAAACGATGTATATTTTACCGAATCTTTGTTTACGAACACATGAAAGTACCCATTTTTCAAATCTAATTTTGTAAAAACCGATTTACCAACTAATTTATCCAAAAGATCATCAATTAAGGGGATGGGATAATTATCTTTGACAATAACCTTATTTAGCCTTCTAAAATCTATACCAAATCTAAATTCCCCAGACTTTTTCTTCACTAATACAATTGGCGAAGCATATTCAGATCTACTATTATGAATAATACCCTTTTCTAAGTATTCGTCTAACATTTTCTGCAACGCTTCCTTTTCACTACGACACTACGACAGCCTCCTAGGTGCACAACTAAACGGATTTGTACTCTCTAATATTATATTAATTTCACATTTATTTTTCGGTACCTCCGGTCTCGGTACATAAATATATTTCGACTCTAAAATTTTTATAAGCTTCATTTTATCCGCATAACTAACCTGGTCCCCAATATTGTACACTATTTCGTTATTATCATTTTCTAACATATTTATTTGTAACATTTCCTTTTAAAAATTTTCCTCCAACACTCCTCGTTGTTCACCTAATTTGTGTGTACCTAAACTTGTACCTAAATTATTATTTCCTAAATTTTTACCTAAACCGTTCTGCCCTAAACTTCTACCTAAATCGCTTTTTCCTAAATGTTGTACATAAAAGATTATCATCTAATGTTGTACCTAAACTATCCTTATCTAAACTTTTACCTAAAATATTCTCATCTAATATTGTACCTAAAATATCCTTATCTAAACTTTTACCTAAAGTATTCTCATCTAAACTTTTACCTAAAATATGCTCATCTAAACTTTTACCTAAAATATTCTCATCTAAACTTTTACCTAAAATATTCGCATCTAAACTTTTACCTAACCCTTTTTCATCTAACCTTCTACCTAAACTGTCCGTTCCTAAGTTTTTACCTAAGCAATTTACACCTAAACATGTGCCTAAACGTTTTTTTCCTGAATATGTACCTAAATTTCTTTTATCAAAGCTTCCTAAATTTTCACAACTTAAATTTCTTCCAAAATGTTCACTTGATTCTCAGCATTAATCTCCGAGTCGCTAATTTCCATAAAATTATTGGAAAGTTCTTTCAAAGTTGTTTTTTCCTTGTCCATATTAAATCCGGGCGACAAAAATCCATAATTTTCGAATTTATTGTCTTGCCGCTCTAGAATTTCATCATAATTTTCTCTGCTGACGTCACTGCTAACGCTGGCGTCATCGCCTGTGCCGTCGCCTCTACGCTGTCTGATCTCGAAACTTCTCCCGCGTCGCTGTTCTAAATTCTCGAAATTTCTGTCGCCTTGTTGCTCTGCATTCTCGAAGTTTTTATTATTTTGTTGTGCCGAATTCTCCGAACCGTTGTCTCTGCCGCTGCTGTTTTTAACTTGCGCCTTTTCGTCTCCTCTGCCTCTGCTGCTTCGCTCGCCATCTCTTTCGCTCCGCTGTATATCATACGGCGAACCGTTGCTAAGCTCTCCTTCTTGATCGAACACGTCGATTGTGGCGCCACTAAGTCGCGCGCTTCGAGTTCTCGAACCAGCACTGTCGATCTGCTGTTGTAGATTTTCGAGAACCTTCGCTGCCATCTCAATTTCCCGATGCACCTTCACTATTTTGTAGTCCAACTTCATTTTTGTTTTGTTAAATATATATTGTATGTAGGTCGCGAAAAATTTTGCACTTTATCCCACTTCTGAGATTGTGTCAGGATGTTCTTTAATTATATTATTTTATTTATTATATGTATTCCGTTGGTTATTATATTATTATTTACAATGTTTCTTAAAACTATGTTTAACTATCTTGTCTTTTCTAATTATCTTTACACTTTTCCACTTTTGTTCTTGTTTGTTCTAATTATTGTTCCACTAAGTTCTTGTTCGTTCTTTCTTATTTGCGTGCTCGTACCGGAGTGATCCGCTGCTCTCAAGCAGCTCTCTTTCCACCCCCGTTTTACAGACAGGGCCTCTTTTGAGAGAGCCCCATGCTCTCTCAAAAGACCGTTACAAAATAATGTGCCCAGAGCATACTAATACTCATTGGCCTGCTACAACTCGGCCGTCCTGACCTTGAGATAGCCCTCTATCTCGGCATTACAATGTCTTAACTTTTTCTTACTATTATTTAACAAAATATACAACTTATATACTAAATTAACTCTAATTTACAAATTCTTCAGTTTTTACTTATATTTTTATAACCTTCTAATTATCTACATTTATTTTCATCATGCATCCAATGCCTAATATTATTTGCGCTCCAAACCCCTTGGTATGGATTTCGAGATAATTGAAACCCGTCGATGTCTTGTAACAAAAATCTGTCGTTTCTTTAAGACTGGTCCTTTGCTTTTCGGTATTAATTTCTTGCTAACTCCCGCGGTGCTATCAAAATTTTTTACCATAACATAGTCACCCTCTCTGTATTCCAAATTATTTTTCTTTTTCACATTGTAATAATTTTCATTTCTTATTTGAGCCTTTATTTGGCATCCTTCTACCTTACGTCTAAGTTCTTCTAAATTTTTCCTATTTTCTTCAATAATTTCATCTTCGTCTTCCGATTCTTCTCTAACTTCTTCTTTCTCTCCTAACTTCTCCTTTAATTCATCACTAACTTCTCCTCTCTGAGCTATTCCAAATAAAGTTTCACTTGGAAGATGCCTAATGCTGCTATGCCATGTATTATTTAACGAATACTCTACTTGTTCCACTACTATATCCCAATGTAATCCTCTTTCCGGTTCTGCTAGTTTCGCAATCATCGGTCCCAAACTTCTATTTACTCGCTCAACTTGACCATTGGCGTGTGGTGACCCTGTAGCAGTTTTAATGTGTTTTATATTTCTTTCTTCGACAAAATTTTCAAAATCCGCTGACGTAAAACAACTTCCTCAATCTTGGTCTACTGTACGCCCTAAAATAGTTTGCCTATGCTCTCAAAACTTCTTTTGTGTTTGTTGTTTTTGTAGTGTAAAGTCTAACAAACTTCGTAAATCCATCGATCACCTCTAAAATATGTTTCTTTGATCTACTATTGTCTACTGGCCCATAGTGATCGATATGAATAACCTCAAATGGTTTATTACCTTTGGGTATACTGTGTAGCAACCCATCTCCCTTTCCTACTTTAGGAGAGAACGCTACACATTTCAAACAGTTCTGGATGTGTTCACAAACCTTCTCCTTCATGTTCGGGAACCAATAACTTTTACTAATGGCAATCTAACATTTTATCCCTCCCAATATGTCCTAATTCGTCATGATATTTATATAGCACATGTTGCTCCATTCGATTTGGTACATAAAACAATACATTTTTGTTATTATCCTTCCTATATATGACACCGTTTCTCATTTCAAACCATTTTTGCTCCCTATTTTCTAAAATTTTCCTAATTTCTTCTATCTTAATATCTCTCGACTGACAAATTATTAAATTATCTTCAAATGTATTTGCCTCAATTATCATAATATTATTACACCTGCTCAGTGCATCGACATGCTGCATTTGTTTCCCTGCCCTATGTTTTAACTCATAATCAAATTCTTGCAATTCTAAAGCCCACCTTGCTATTCTTGGGTTCAGCTCTATCTTATTTAACGTCAAGGTCAAAGAGTTACAGTCCGTGACAATTCTAAAAGGTTTACCCTGTAAATATATCCTAAATCGCCTAAGTGCATAAATAATAGCTAATGTCTCTAATTCGAAGCTGTGATATTTAGCTTCCGTCGCCGTTGACCTCTTCGAAAAATAAAATATCGGATGCAGTTTCTTATCTTCTTTTCTCTGAAGCAATACAGCCCCAAAACCTAACGGACTCGCATCGCAATGAAGCTCTACTTCATCCCTATGATCATATAAAGCCAACACCGGAGCTGCAACTAATTTGTCCTTCAAAAGTGTGAAACAATCTAACTCTTCTTTTCCAAATTCAAAAGCTCTATCCTTTCTCAGTACATCATATAACGGTTTTGCTAATATCGAAAAATCTTTTATAAACCGGCGGAATTAAGAACATAGATCTAAGAAGCTTTGTACAGCTTGTACTTTGTTTGGCACCGGAAAATTTTGTATAGCCTCTAATCCCTTTTCATCAGCTTTAATTCCCTCATTTGAAATCAAGAAACCTAAATATTTTACCTTATCTTGCAGAAATTTGCATTTATCCATTCTAAGTTCTAATTTATTCTCTACTAATCTCCTAAACACTTCTACTAATATTTCTAAATGTTCTTTGATGCCCTGACTTGCAATTAAAATATCATCCATATATATCATAAAAAATATCATTCACAAATCTTTGAAATACCTGCGGTGCCGTTTTCAATCCCATTGGCATTCGCAAGAACTCAAACTGCCCTAATGGTGTTGTAAACGATGTATATTTTACCGAATCTTTGTTTACGAACACATGAAAGTACCCATTTTTCAAATCTAATTTTGTAAAAACCGATTTACCAACTAATTTATCCAAAAGATCATCAATTAAGGGGATGGGATAATTATCTTTGACAATAACCTTATTTAGCCTTCTAAAATCTATACCAAATCTAAATTCCCCTGACTTTTTCTTCACTAATACAATTGGCGAAGCATATTCAGATCTACTATTATGAATAATACCCTTTTCTAAGTATTCGTCTAACATTTTCTGCAACGCTTCCTTTTCACTACGACACTACGACAGCCTCCTAGGTGCACAACTAAACGGATTTGTACTCTCTAATATTATATTAATTTCACATTTATTTTTCGGTACCTCCGGTCTCGGTACATAAATATATTTCGACTCTAAAATTTTTATAAGCTTCATTTTATCCGCATAACTAACCTGGTCCCCAATATTGTACACTATTTCGTTATTATCATTTTCTAACATATTTATTTGTAACATTTCCTTTTCAAAATTTTCCTCCAACACTCCTCGTTGTTCACCTAATTTGTGTGTACCTAAACTTGTACCTAAATCATTATTTCCTAAATTTTTACCTAAACCGTTTGCCCTAAAATTGTACCTAAACCGTTCTGCCCTAAACTTTTACCTAAACCGTTCTGTCCTAAACTTTTACCTAAACCGTTCTACCCTAAACTTTTACCTAAACCGTTCTGCCCTAAACTTCTACCTAAACCGCTTTTTCCTAAATGTTGTACATAAAAGATTATCATCTATTGTTGTACCTAAACTATCCTTATCTAAACTTTTACCTAAAATATTCTCATCTAATATTGTACCTAAAATATCCTTATCTAAACTTTTACCTAAAGTATTCTCATCTAAACTTGTACCTAAAATATGCTCATCTAAACTTTTACCTAAAATATTCTCATCTAAACTTTTACCTAAAATATTCGCATCTAAACTTTTGCCTAACCTTTTTTCATCTAACCTTCTACCTAAACTGTCCGTTCCTAAGTTTTTACCTAAGCAATTTACACCTACATGCCTCAATTCTTTCTTATTTGCGTGCTCGTACCGGAGTGATCCGCTGCTCTCAAGCAGCTCTCTTTCCACCCCCGTTTTACAGACAGGGCCTCTTTTGAGAGAGCCCCATGCTCTCTCAAAAGAGCGTTACAAAATAATGTGCCCAGAGCATACTAATACTCATTGGCCTGCTGCAACTCGGCCGTCCTGACCTTGAGATAGCCCTCTATCTCGGCATTACAATGTCTTAACTTTTTCTTACTATTATTTATCAAAATATACAACTTATATACTAAATCAACTCTAATTTACAAATTCTTCAGTTTTTACTAATATTTTTATAACCTTCTAATTATCTACATTTATTTTCATCATGCATCCAATGCCTAATATTATTTGCGCTCCAAACCCCTTGGTGTGGATTTCGAGATAATTGAAACCCGTCGATGTCTTGTAACAAAAATCTGTCGTTTCTTTAAGACTGGTCCTTTGCTTTTCGGTATTAATTTCTTGCTAACTCCCGCGGGGCTATCAAAATTTTTTACCATAACATAGTCACCCTCTCTGTATTCCAAATTATTTTTCTTTTTCACATTGTAATAATTTTCATTTCTTATTTGAGCCTTTATTTGGCATCCTTCTACCTTACGTCTAAGTTCTTCTAAATTTTTCCTATTTTCTTCAATAATTTCATCTTCGACTTCCGATTCTTCTCTAACTTCTTCTTTCTCTCCTAACTTCTCCTTTAATTCATCACTAACTTCTCTTCTCTGAGCTATTCCAAATAAAGTTTCACTTGGAAGATGCCTAATGCTGCTATGCCATGTATTATTTAACGAATACTCTACTTGTTCCACTACTATATCCCAATGTAATCCTCTTTCCGGTTCTGCTAGTTTCGCAATCATCGGTCCCAAACTTCTATTTACTCGCTCAACTTGACCATTGGCTTGTGGTGACCCTGTAGATGTTTTAATGTGTTTTATTTTTCTTTCTTCGACAAAATTTTCAAAATCCGCTGACGTAAAACAACTTCCTCAATCTTGGTCTACTGTACGCCCTAAAATAGTTTGCCTATGCTCTCAAAACTTGTTGTTTTTGTAGTGTAAAGTCTAACAAACTTCGTAAATCCATCGATCACCTCTAAAATATGTTTCTTTGATCTACTATTGTCTACTGGCCCATAGTGATCGATATGAATAACCTCAAATGGTTTATTCCCTTTGGGTATACTGTGTAGCAACCCATCTCCCTTTCCTACTTTAGGAGAGAACGCTACACATTTCAAACAGTTCTGGATGTGTTCACAAACCTTCTCCTTCATGTTCGGGAACCAATAACTTTTACTAATGGCAATCTAACATTTTATCCCTCCCAATATGTCCTAATTCGTCATGATATTTATATAGCACATGTTGCTCCATTCGATTTGGTACATAAAACAATACATTTTTGTTATTATCCTTCCTATATATGACACCGTTTCTCATTTCAAACCATTTTTGCTCCCTATTTTCTAAAATTTTCCTAATTTCTTCTATATTAATTTCTCTCGACTGACAAATTATTAAATTATCTTCAAATGTATTTGCCTCAATTATCATAATATTATTACACCTGCTCAGTGCATAGACATGCTGCATTTGTTTCCCTGCCCTATGTTTTAACTCATAATCAAATTCTTGCAATTCTAAAGCCCACCTTGCTATTCTTGGGTTCAGCTCTATCTTATTTAACGTCAAGGTCAAAGAGTTACAGTCCGTGACAATTCTAAAAGGTTTACCCTGTAAATATATCCTAAATCGCCTAAGTGCATAAATAATAGCTAATGTCTCTAATTCGAAGCTGTGATATTTAGCTTCCGTCGCCGTTGACCTCTTCGAAAAATAAAATATCGGATGCAGTTTCTTATCTTCTTTTCTCTGAAGCAATACAGACCCAAAACCTAACGGACTCGCATCGCAATGAAGCTCTACTTCATCCCTATGATCATATAAAGCCAACACCGGAGCTGCAACTAATTTGTCCTTCAAAAGTGTGAAACAATCTAACTCTTCTTTTCCAAATTCAAAAGCTCTATCCTTTCTCAGTACATCATATAACGGTTTTGCTAATATCGAAAAATCTTTTATAAACCGGCGGAATTAAGAACATAGATCTAAGAAGCTTTGTACAGCTTGTACTTTGTTTGGCACCGGAAAATTTTGTATAGCCTCTAATCCCTTTTCATCAGCTTTAATTCCCTCATTTGAAATCAAGAAACCTAAATATTTTACCTTATCTTGCAGAAATTTGCATTTATCCATTCTAAGTTCTAATTTATTCTCTACTAATCTCCTAAACACTTCTACTAATATTTCTAAATGTTCTTTGATGCCCTGACTTGCAATTAAAATATCATCCATATATATTATAACCTTATTTTCTCGTATCATATCATAAAAAATATCATTCACAAATCTTTGAAATACCTGCGGTGCCGTTTTCAATCCCATTGGCATTCGCAAGAACTCAAACTGCCCTAATGGTGTTGTAAACGATGTATATTTTACCGAATCTTTGTTTACGAACACATGAAAGTACCCATTTTTCAAATCTAATTTTGTAAAAACCGATTTACCAACTAATTTATCCAAAAGATCATCAATTAAGGGGATGGGATAATTATCTTTGACAATAACCTTATTTAGCCTTCTAAAATCTATACCAAATCTAAATTCCCCAGACTTTTTCTTCACTAATACAATTGGCGAAGCATATTCAGATCTACTATTATGAATAATACCCTTTTCTAAGTATTCGTCTAACATTTTCTGCAACGCTTCCTTTTCACTACGACACTACGACAGCCTCCTAGGTGCACAACTAAACGGATTTGTACTCTCTAATATTATATTAATTTCACATTTATTTTTCGGTACCTCCGGTCTCGGTACATAAATATATTTCGACTCTAAAATTTTTATAAGCTTCATTTTATCCGCATAACTAACCTGGTCCCCAATATTGTACACTATTTCGTTATTATCATTTTCTAACATATTTATTTGTAACATTTCCTTTTCAAAATTTTCCTCCAACACTCCTCGTTGTTCACCTAATTTGTGTGTACCTAAACTTGTACCTAAATCATTATTTCCTAAATTTTTACCTAAACCGTTTGCCCTAAAATTGTACCTAAACCGTTCTGCCCTAAACTTTTACCTAAACCGTTCTGTCCTAAACTTTTACCTAAACCGTTCTGCCCTAAACTTTTACCTAAACCGTTCTGCCCTAAACTTCTACCTAAACCGCTTTTCCTAAATGTTGTATATAAAAGATTATCATCTAATGTTGTACCTAAACTATCCTTATCTAAACTTTTACCTAAAATATTCTCATCTAATATTGTACCTAAAATATCCTTATCTAAACTTTTACCTAAAGTATTCTCATCTAAACTTGTACCTAAAATATGCTCATCTAAACTTTTACCTAAAATATTCTAATCTAAACTTTTACCTAAAATATTCGCATCTAAACTTTTGCCTAACTTTTTTCATCTAACCTTCTACCTAAACTGTCCGTTCCTAAGTTTTTACCTAAGCAATTTACACCTAAACATGTGCCTAAACGTTTTTTTCCTGAATATGTACCTAAATTTCTTTTTTCAAAGCTTCCTAAATTTTCACAACTTAAATTTCTTCCAAAATGTTCTACTTGATTCTCAGCATTAATCTCCGAGTCGCTAATTTCCATAAAATTATTGGAAAGTTCTTTCAAAGTTGTTTTTTCCTTGTCCATATTAAATCCGGGCGACAAAAATCCATAATTTTCGTATTTATTGTCTTGCCGCTCTAGCATTTCATCATAATTTTCTCTGCTGACGTCACTGCTAACGCTGGCGTCATCGCCTGTGTCGTCGCCTCTACGCTGTCTGATCTCGAAACTTCTCCCGCGTCGCTGTTCTAAATTCTCGAAATTTCTGTCGCCTTGTTGCTCTGCATTCTCGAAGTTTTTATTATTTTGTTGTGCCGAATTCTCCGAACCGTTGTCTCTGCCGCTGCTGTTTCTAAGTTGCGCCTTTTCGTCTCCTCTGCCTCTGCTGCTTCGCTCGCCATCTCTTTCGCTCCGCTGTATATCATACGGCGAACCGTTGCTAAGCTCTCCTTCTTGATTGAACACGTCGATTGTGGCACCACTAAGTCGCGCGCTTCGAGTTCTCGAACCAGCACTGTCGATCTGCTGTTGTAGATTTTCGAGAACCTTCGCTGCCATCTCAATTTCCCGATGCACCTTCACTATTTTGTAGTCCAACTTCATTTTTGTTTTGTTAAATATATATTGTATGTAGGTCGCGAAAAATTTTGCACTTTATCCCACTTCTGAGATTGTGTCAGGATGTTCTTTAATTATATTATTTTATTTATTATATGTATTCCGTTGGTTATTATATTATTATTTACAATGTTTCTTAAAACTATGTTTAACTATCTTGTCTTTTCTAATTATCTTTACACTTTTCCACTCTTGTTCTTGTTTGTTCTAATTATTGTTCCACTAAGTTCTTGTTCGTTCTTTCTTATTTGCGTGCTCGTACCGGAGTGATCCGCTGCTCTCAGGCAGCTCTCTTTCCGCCTCTTTTGAGAGAGCCCCATGCTCTCTCAAAAGAGCGTTACAAAATAATGTGCCCAGAGCATACTAATACTCATTGGCCTGCTACACATAAAAAACCAATACATAAAAAACTAAACCAATACATAAAAAACTAAAATAATTTTTAAAAAGTGCATTTAGGCCCGCATAAAATAGCGGCAGCCAATAATTAAAAAACAAAAATAATTTTGTTAAAGTGCAGTTAAGTCCGCATAAAAGAGCGGCAGCAATTAAAAAAACCTTTTTAATACGACTAAAAGTGCATATATATATGTGCAAATTGTGACAATATAGCCCCGCATAAAAAAAAAAAGCGGCCAGGCAATACGAAACCTCGTATAGAAGCTACGACGAAGAACTTCTCTGAAGTGGATAATTTTTGTCGTACCCTCGCGACAGCAGCGCACAGTGGTCTGGCCCATAGGCCAAAACTAAAAAAATGAAAGTCAAAACATTGGCTAGAATTATGTCAACCCTAACTCGGAATTGATCAAGCTACTAAAATGTATGATTGGTTTTGCTTAATGCTAACTAGTCTCTTTAAGAATGAGTGCGAAACATAGAGCAGAAAATTGACTTGGCTTGGCAGCGTGCGCAACTTGCAAGTGACGGTCGCAATTAAAATATTATTACGCTTTAAAAAGAAATTGAGGCAGCCCTTAACGAGTTAGAATTTGATATTCAAAATATTTCATCTGAGATAAATGAACAGATAAAGGAAAAAGTCGTGGAAAAAATTGAGGGAACCAACACCATTAATGAAGCGATACACATATTGAAACTGAAGGCCAATCTGTCCGATGAAGTTTATGTGCTATTTGCTCACATGGTGCTCAGGAAATTTAACACGCAAGCTCTTCAACTGTATGAGAGTCATATAAAAAAGACAAAAGACATCCAGAATTTATCGGATGTAATGGAATTTTTAGAGCAGCGACTAAGTTCGACTTGCTCTGTGCAGGCTGAAAAACCTGTACACAAATACATAAACAGTTTAAAATATGTTAATAACTCGAGTAGAATTAATTTTGCCAATGCAAACGAAAAGTGTCCTATCTGCAAAATAGTGGGACACATAATAACCCAATGTCACAAATTTAATGGGATGAACCCCACAGAACGACTAGAAATCGTAAGGAAAGTACAACTATGTACAAAATGCCTTAAACATTTTAGCGGTATAAGATGTACAAGCGAATATTTATGTTCGCTATGTAATAAAGGGCATCATACCATGCTGCATATCAATTCTCAAAAAAGAGAAAAAGTCAACACCTACGTAACTTCAACACAGGCATCGCCTGCAACAGTAAGAATTAAAGTAAAATCGGACAATGGCGATTTTGAAAATTTAAGAGCTCTGATAGATAGTGGATCCCAAAGCACTATTATATCAGAGGAAGCAGCACAAATTTTAAAGTTACCAAAAATTAAATCAAAAACTGAGATCAGTGGAATTTCATGTTCAGAATCATGCGTATCCAATTATCCATTAGCTGACCCAGACTTTAATAAGCCAGGTCGAGTTGATGTAATTATTGGAGCGGATTTATATACACATATCTTAAAGAGAGTATAGCAAAAATCAATGGTTTATTATGTCAAAACACAAATTTTGGGTGGATTGTCTCCGGTTGTACTGAGTCTAAGGGCACTCATTCAATAGTTGCAACTACTATTGAAGTTCAAGATTTAGAACGATTCTGGGAATTGGAAAAAGAAGATAAAACTGATGTTGAAACCAAAATTTGTGAAAATAATTTGATCAAAACCACCACCAAGGATCCAAGTGGTAGATATATTGTAAAAATTCCTTTTAAAGATGACAAATCATTAGGAGAATGAAAGGCTAAAAGAAAATTATACAAAATTTATTAAGGAATACATTGATCTCGGACATATGGCGGAATCGGAAATAGAAGGCAAATACTGCCTGCCGCACCAAGCAGTACTTAGGGATTCAAGTTTAACCACAAAATTAAGGGTGGTGTTTGACGCTTCAGCAAAAACTACCAACAATAGAAGCCTCAATGACATAATGTGGGTTGGACCCCGAGTACAGAAAGAAATTTTCAATATAATTTTGAATTGGCGTAAATGGAAAATATCAGCGGACATTGAAAAAATGTACCGTCAGATATTTGTTGATGAAAAAGATCAGGAATATCAATATATATTGTGGAGAGACTCTCCAAATGATAGAATCAAATCTTACAAATTAAAAACTGTTACCTATGGTAAAGCGTCTGTAAAAATAAATGTAAAAATAAAGAAATCGGGAAGATAATTAGGAGCGACTTCTATATGGACGATCTTATGACAGGAGCCAATTCAATAGAAGACGGAAGAAATATTATAAAGCAAATTTCCAGTGAATTCATGTCTGTCAATCTGAATTTAAGAAAATGGATTTCGAATAAGCAAGAAATATTAAAAGTTGTAGAAGAAACTGGAGAGAATAAGATAATATATATTGAAGATGACGAGTTTGTCAAAACATTGGGACTTCAATGGGAGCCCCAACGAGATGAGTTCAAATTTAGCGTCAACATAGCAGCTACAAAAAAAAAGAAAACAAACGTACCGTGTTGTCCACGTTATCTAAAATTTATGATCCCTTAGGATGGTTAGCTCCAGTAACCATTATTGGAAAACTGTTTGTGCAGAAACTTTGGCTTTCTGAGAAGAGCTGGGATCAGCAATTATCTGAGGAGGATGCCCATGAATGGGCAAGCTACATTTAAAAACTTTCATTATTAGAAAAAAATAGGATACCAAGATGGATTCAAAGCAATTTAAATTCGAGTGTTGAACTCCATGGGTTTGCTGACCCATCGGAAAAGGCGTATGCTGCAATAGTATATGCTAAGGTAGGCAATTCAGTTATAATACTAGCTAGCAAGAGCAGGGTAAATCCGATTAAAAATAGAAAAAAAATTCCGAAGCTAGAACTGTGTGCAGCACATCTACTTAATAAACTTATTCAAAAAATTAAAGAATCTATTAGCGATGCAGTTAAAATATACGCCTCGAGTGACTCTACTATAACTTTAGCCTGGATTAGAAGCAGACAAAGGAAGGTCAAATTTATTAAATGAAGAACAGACGACATTCGAAAAAGTACAGAAGTAGAATGGAATCACTTCAGATCAGAAGATAACCCAGCGGATACGGCTTCAAGAGGAATTCCCTCTGGCGAATTAGTAAAGTTTGATCTATGGTGGAATGGTCCAAGTTGGCTAAGAAAATCAAAAGAGAATTGGCCGCCTCAGCCAAACGCTGAGGAAGAAGCAAGTATCAATACTGTGTTGACAACTGAAGGGGATCTGATCTATAATCTTTTGGAAAAATATTCTTGCATCCACAAGTTAAAACAAGTAATATGCTACATCGTTCGATTTATCAATATAAAAACAAAAGGTATATCTATCCGCACTTTTTAACATTTAAAGAACTAAAATCTGCAGAACAAATAGTTATAAAAAAGGAACAGAAATTCCAATTTAGCCCTGAGCTTAACAGCTTGCTTAGCAATAAAGAGATCAAAATTAATTCAAAAATGTTAAATTTGCATCCATTTATTGACAAAAATAAAATCATTAGAGTAGGCGGTAGATTGCAAAGATTGCTAGTTTTGAAGTGAAACACCCAATTATTCCCGACAAAGGGCACATTGCTACATTGATCATAGAAAATGCTCATAAAGAAACCTTACTTGGTGGAATAAATTTAATGAGAACTTATATCTAAAGAAAATATTGGATCTTTGGATTAAGAAATTCATTAAAGAAAAAATTAAATGAATGTACAAAATGTGCAAGATATCGACATATGACTGCACAACAGGTAATGGGAAATCTTCCCAAATATAGAGTAACAATGGCATACCCATTTTTAAATACAGGTATTGATTATGCAGGACCTTAGTATATTAAATGTTCGAAAAATAGAGGTCAGAAAGTTTACAAAGGATATATAGCTGTATTTGTTTGTATGGCAACAAAAGCAATACATTTGGAAGTAGTAAGCGACTTAACTACTAATGCTTTCATAGCGGCCCTCCGAAGATTTATTGCAAGAAGAGGAAAATGCGCTACAATTTATTCAGATAATGGAACAAATTTCGTAGGCGCAGGTAGAAAATTGGACGGGCAATTGGGAAAGGCAATTAAAGAAAATTCCCCGGTTGCACCACAACTCGGGAGAGAAGGGATTGAGTGGCATTTTATTCCCCCGGCAGGACCTCACTTTGGAGGTATCTGGGAGGCCGGCGTAAAAGCTTTAAAATACCATCTTAAGCGGGTTATTGGGGACGGAAGTTTGACGTACGAAGAGATGTCAACCTTTTTATGCCAGATAGAAGGAGTATTGAATTCACGACCTCTATATTTATCAGACAACGATATAGAAGACAGTGAAGTTCTGACTCCCGGTCACTTCCTGATAGGACGACCACCGTTGGAAGTAATTGAACATATGGAGAAGAATGAAAAAATAGGAAATTTAGACAGGTGGAAGTTAATTAAAAAAATGAAAAAAGATTTCTGGATAAAATGGCAGGACGACTATTTGCATACACTCCAGCAAAGGAATAAATGGAAAAAAGAAATTCCTAATATAGAAGAAGGACAAATAGTATTAGTGAAGGATGAGAATTGTCATCCAGCAAGATGGCCTTTAGGAAAGGTGGAAAAAGTCCATAAAGGGAATGATGATAAGGTCCGGGTAGCTAAAGTAAAAATGCAGGATGGATTTATCACAAGACCCAATACTAAAATTTGTCCCTTGCAAGGAATAAAGTCGGTTGACAAAAATGAAGCTGACACCTTGCCAAAAAGACAAACTAGACCGACATCAGGAATGTCAAAAATCGGGTTTGTCATAGCGATGTTGTTATTTACATTGAGTTGTCAAATTTCTAACGCATTGCCTAAAACTGAAAAGCCAAAATATTCCATAGGAAACATAAGTAAAAACTCCGCAATATACTTAGATCCAATGGGCGATGTTGAGATCGTGGCCTCATCTTGGAACTTAGTAATTTACTATAACATGGACGTTTATTTTGAAATGTTAAAAAAAGGGAAAATGTTAATTCCAAAAATGAAAGTAGTTTGCGAAAAACTTTATAGTTTTGAAGATCAGTGTTTTCTAATTCTAGATAACACAGAAAGACAGATCGCAAACTTGGAGGAAAATAACAAGCTCTTTATGTCAAAAGGTAAAACTAGAAGTAGAAGAGCCCCTTTTAGCTTTATGGGATCTCTTTATCACATATTGTTCGGAATAATGGATGAGGATGATAGAATACAAATGGAGGATAATATGAGGAATTTAGTAAGCAATCAGCAGATAACGAATTGAGCAAAAAACAAACGTCAATTGTCGATTCTACAGCTAATATTAATACAAACTTTAAAGGCATGAAGGTAGGTAGGTAGGTTAAAGTGGTGAGGCTCTCCACGAGCCTCCAATTAGAGCTGAGCTCCGTTTTGATCCACACCCTCTGTTTTCTGATTGAAGCTGGTCATGCTCAGCACCAACCCGAATCGTTAAGAAAAGCTAGGATAGCTGCAATCTTACGCTTCCCTACTTCTCTCAGCGATTCCAGCTGGAAGGCACCGAGATGACGCATTCTCCTGTTGTTCAAAGCTGGACAGTAACAGAGCAGGTGCTCTGGTGTCTCCTGTTCTGCTTGTTCCTTGCAGCTTCTGCAGCTTGTGTTATAGGGCAGCCCCATCTTCATTGCATGCGATCCTATCGCCCAATGACCGGTGGAGACAGCTGTGATCCTACTGATATCCTTTTTACTATGTAATATCAGTTCTTCAGTGCGTTTGCTGTCGAAGTTCGGCCAACATAGCCTCGATCTTCTGTTTTGACTCGTCCCTGACCATTCTTTGGTGGCCTGACCTTTGAAATAGTCATGGATCTTAGACTGTACCGCTTTCAGCGATATTAGTGTATTTTTAATGTTGCTACGCTCGGCTGAGCCATTGCGGGCTAGCTCATCTGCCTTTTCATTTCCTGGTATGTCGTTGTGTCTTGGCACCCAGGTTATTCTAACGTCGTTGTGTTCAGCAAGCTCGTTTAAAGCTGCCTTACACTCCGACACTAACTGCGAGTTTGTCTTGACCGCTGCTAGGGCTTTGATAGCCGCTTGGCTATCCGAATAAATCCTCACTTTGGTATTGCTAAGGCCTCGCTGATTGGATAGTCTGGCTGCCTCCAATACCGCGAGTACCTCAGCCTGAAAGACCGTCGCTGATGCTGGGAGACTGAAAGTCGATTCAATCCCCCAGCTCTCAGCGAAGATCCCAGCCCCCACACCACAGCTCATCTTGGAGGCATCGGTGTAGGGCGATACCTCATCTTGTTCGGTTACTCTGCCTCTAGTCCATTCCTCCCTTGTCGGGTAGGAGGTCGTAAAGCCGTTGCCGAATCTAATTTCGGTTGTCTGTAGTCCGTGTTTTTGTCTATTATCGACGTGACCCCGTCAAGAATAGTGCGGTGTCCTATGCCGCGATCCCTCCAGCAATTGCTTGCTTTTAGTCTCACCGCACTCTGCGCCGCCACATCCTTGATAAAAAGGTCAATCGGCATGATGTCCAGGATTACGTTCAGGGCGGCTGCCGGGCACGAGCGCATAGCCCCCGTAGCTCCTGCGCAAGCCGAACGTTGTATCCTCGTTAGTTTGGTGATGTTATAGGCTCTAGTGAGTGCCGACGACCATACTAGAGCCCCGTATGTTAACATAGGTCTAACTACTGCTGTGTAGAGCCATATTATGGTCTTTGGGTGTAGTCCCCAGTTTTTCCCAAACATCTTTCTACAGGAGTAGAAGGCAATGCTTAGGAAGGCAAGCAACTCTCTCGTCGATGTTTTGTTTCCATGATAGCTTAGGGTCCAGTATAACTCCCAAATACTTACCCTGCTGAGAAAGTTTTAGGTGTACGCCATCTATCTTGGGCATGTTATAACTTGGGATCTTTGATCTCCTTGTAAATAACATTAGTTCTATCTTATTAGGGTTAATCCCCAGTCCGCAGGATTTTGCCCAATTATTTAGTCTGTCCAGAGCACCCGACATAATGTCGCTTATGACGTCGGGGAATGGACCTGATACTAGTAGCACTACGTCATCGGCGTATGCTACTGCCCGTACTCCACCACAGTTGAGTTATTTTAATATGTGGTTCATGTTGGTTAGCCAGAGAAGCGGCGATAATACTCCGCCCCGGGGTGTGCCTCTCTTCACTACTCGCGTGAGGTGAGTGCCACCCAGTTCGTCCACTATCGTCCTACTCGTGAGCATAGCATCTATCCATTAGCCTTTCCATCGTCTTCAGGATGAAGGATGTTAGGCTGATTGGTCTATAATCCTTAGCTAGGGTGTGACTCCTCCTGCCCGGCTTTGGTATAAATATCACTTTAGCTTTCCTCCATAGGAGCGGTATGTGGCTCAGGTTCATGCTTGCTTCATAGATGGCTTTGAGCCACCTACTGATGCTTTCTATTGCTGCCTTTAGCATCGCCGGGATAATACCGTCGGGGCCAGGGCTTTTATATTGGTCGAAGGAGTTTATCGCCCATTGTATCTTTTCAATGCTGATAATACCTCCAGTTGACGTAAAATTCTGTTCGGTTCTAGGTCTCCCCGGGTCCGAGCTTACCCGCACATTCCCTGGGACGTGTGTGTCTACCAGTACCTCTAGGGATTCTTCGACTGACGATGTTGACGTTCCGTCAGGTTTGTTAATTAGGGATGGGCTTGTGTGCCCTTTAGCAAGGATTTTACTTAGCCTTGCCGTATCCTTTATATCTTCTAAAGCTTCACAGTAACTTTTCCAAGATTCTTTCTAGGCTTCATATACTGCTTTTTTGTAATGTTTTTGTACTTCTTTGTAAGGTGCCCATTCTTTGGACACAAAACATGTATTAAAGGACTTTCGTGCTCTCTTTCTGAGGTCACTCAGTTCCTTGGTCCACCATGGTGGATACTGTTTCTTTGAATATGACACCTTGCATGTCTCATTGTAGGCGTTGTTTAATATGTTCGTAAGGTCCTCTACTTCTTTATCAAGGGCCTTTGCTGAGGATTGTACATTAATCCTCCTGTTGCTAACCTTTGCGTGGACAATATCCCTGAACTTGCCCAGTTTGTCTTTCGTGGATTGCGCCTAGGTGTCGCTTTGCTGGTCGGCACCGATAACTCAAAGAATATGTACCTATGATCGGAAAAGGAATGTTGAAGCGACACATACCAGTTCTCTACTGTATACCGGCTGTGTTCTACGAGTAAGGTGAGATCTAGCATCTCCTCCCACCCCTGAAAGAACTCCGTGCTCGGAAATATAAAGGTCGGTGTATTCCCTTTGTTACATATTGTAACGTTACGGCATATAATATGATCAAAAAGTGACTCATCTCTATCATTTGTTTCGGAACTTCCCCAGAGCGTGTGTCTCGCGTTCGCGTCGCACCCGATCACCAGGGTTGTCTTCGTGTCTTCAGCCCGTTGCATCAGCTTGACCACCGGTTCTTGCGGAGCCGGATCGTCATGGGCCATGTATGCCGATGAGATTAGCACTCCTGTCCCATCCGTTGGTATGAATCTGGCAACTGCTAGATCCGATGTACTGAGATTACAACAGAGAAAAGCGTTAAAATGATTCTTTATTACTATACATGCGCTCGGTCTACCTGTCGAGTTAGTGTACAGTAGTGTATATCCAGGTAGTGTCAGACCAGAAACTTGCTCGTTCCTGGTCCATGGTTCTTGTAGTAGCGCAATGTCGATATCCTTCTCCCTTAGAAGGATAGACAAATTAGCTGAAGCGTGCGAGCTGCGCTTCAAGTTAATTTGCACTACTTTCGGAATTGGTGTTCGTCGGTGTGGAGTTGGGCGACTTGTCGTCGATGATCAGGTCATCCAACAACTTGTTCGTGTCATCCACCTCCTCCAGTAGCTCATCTGGTTCTGCTAGGAAGACCTTGATCTTGGCCTTCCTGATGCCGTACCGGATTTTGAAGTCGTTCTTTTCCAGCTGCGGCAGGCAACGCTGGTTTATGAGCAAAAGAAATGGCTGGCTCGTCTTCTTTTCTTTTTCAGCTTTCAAGATGGCCCAGTCCTCTGTATGGACGTCTGGGTTTTGTGCTCTCAGACATTGGAGCACCCTGGCATGGTCAGTCTGCCCCAGTGGTAACCAGATGCGAGCTCTGGGTCTTCTCGGAATCTCCCTGGCGTGGACCAACCTAATCCTTAGGCCGTTCCACGTGTTGCCGATCTTGGCCACACACTCTTCCAGGAAGCTCCTCGAGAACCCGTCGCCGCACCTGATTACCCGGTGCCCTCTCACCACGTCCGAAGAGTCGAAGGAGGGGATAGGACCGCCCGGCGTGGCAACCAACATGTCAGTCACCATGTCAGACAACTTGGCCTCTATCTCCCCCCACTTCTCTGCCAGCAGGCGCCCGTCGTCGTTGAGCTCATCAACCACCGCCATAGCCAGACCGTAGAGACGGTCAGAGGGCCACCTCGCTGAACTTCTTCGTCTGCTTGACGAAGGCTGTAGCTCTGGCTTTCCCCTGAGCGTCCTTGGCCCTCTTAGGTGCGCTAACGCTCACATCCAGTGATCGCTCACGCTTCGCCTTCGGGGGTTGGAACGCCTCGGGGTTAGCCTTTTGGTAGGCTTCGAATTCCGCAATCTCTGCAAGGAACTTCGCTTTGTCTGCCGCGTCTCTAGAGTCCACCTTGCCCTCAGCCTCGTTCTTAGCGATCTTGCTTATAATAAAGCGGGCCCAGTGTGCCCTAGCACTCCTTTTTTGATGTGTGAGTGGGTTGGCTTCGGTGGTGCTCAACTGAGCTACACCTATCTGTGAAGTGGTTTGGGGAGTACTAGTACTAGCGCCCCCCTCGGATATCAACGGAGCGTTGGCGACCGGGCTTGGCCTCAACAACTCGTCTTCGTCAATATCCGAAGATACTTGAGATGCTAAGCCCTGCCTAGGCATTAGCAGCTCCTCCTCGTCCATCTCTGACATTGTGTGGGGTTTAGCCTCCCCCACGAGGTCAAAGGTCCGAGGCATGAATAAAAGAATTGAAAATATGACTGCACTTTTGCAAGAATCATATGTTTACAAAGAATCGACCAATCGATTGATCGAATCGATCGAATCTCCAAGCAGTTAAGCAATATAATAGATGATTGTGAAAACATACAGTCGGGAATAATAAGCCTATTAATTGACATCAATCATGAGCGGCTCAATACAAACATGTTACATCCTAGCCAGTTAAAAATTGAGATTTCCAAGATTAAAGATTTATTGTCGGAAAATTTAGTATTGCCAGGGAAAAGGACAGGGACTGAATTAAAAGAGGTTTATACGTTACTAACAGCTAGAGAACTTTATGTTTTTAATAAATTAATTATCAATGCAAAAATACCTTTGTTTGGTGCATGTCAGTATTTTACAGAATCGTTCCAGTACCGATTAGAATTGACGAACGATTAATTATGGTTCATCTCGAGTCCCCATATTTAGTTTATAATTTTGAAATAGACGCTTTTAATCTAATGGCAGATTCGACACTTAATAAGTGCCAAAGGTGGCAACCAAACAAAAGAGTTTGTGAAGGAAGTTAGCCTTGGAGACGCGCAACCGATAACAGTTGTGAGATAACGCCTCTTAAACCGACTAGGGTTCCAAATTGTAGATACAAATCAATTATTGAGGATAAGTCGTTCTGGTTTGAGTTAGATAGACGAAGCAGTTGGCTGTTTAAGGTACAGAACAACACAAAGGCTCGCGTTCAATGCGAAAGTTCCAAGTTAGAGATAGTCGATTTGCCTGAACAAGGAATTTTAACTATTAGGTCAGATTGTACTGCACGGACAGATGATGACATATTGGTGGCCCACCACACAATTCAGTCAGAAGATCAAGGACATTATCATTGTCATATATAGGTGAGATTAACGAGATACCTAAAATTGTTTGGAATCAGTTAGGTACACCAATGATTAACCACAGAGTAGAAATTAATAATCTGTTAAATGAAATAAAAGATTTAAAAACACATAAGCTAAAATTACATGAATTATCATATTACTGGCCATACCGCTTTAATTATAGGTATAATTATAATTGTCATTTTGACTGCTTATGCTCTACGGATGTAGTGTAAGAAGGCAGTTGCAAGCCATAGTACTTCAGGGCCATGCTCCAAATATTTAAATAATAACTAAATTATGTATATTTTTTGTGCTGGCCCTTGGCAGAATGTTCACACATGAACAAAAACAACTCCAATAATTCGAAATAAATATAAATTTATATGAAACAAAACGCCGTGTGAGCAGGAAAATTTGCCAGCTCTCACGGTAAGCACTTCCCACGGTTGGGAAGTATATGGCCACTGCGTTGGCCTTTATGTAATACGAATTTCAATGTTAGCTATATAAGGACAGGATTAATATTAATAAAATCAGTTTCTTAAGAGAACTCAACGCAACCAGCCTTCTTATTTAAGCTTTTTGGTCAAAACAAAGATGTTGGGAGAAATCCACCAGGAACCAACAAAGTATCCGGTAACAGGGAGGAAAACGGACAACTGTACAGGAGCATAAGACTGCGCACGGACTACACTCCGTGGAAATTGTGCGTGGGCACTAACTATCGAGGACGAGTGCTACAGGAATGCCATGATCGTCCTACTGCTGGGCACCTGGGAGGGCGCAAAACATGCGCACGGGTGGCCCAGAAATACTACTGGCCCGGGATATTTCAGGAAGTAGCGATCTACGTACGACGATGCCTCAGCTGCCAGAGGTTCAAAGCAAGCCAGGAGAAACCAGCCGGGAAGATGTTTACTTGCCAAGTGGACGGGCCCTTCCAGGTACTCTGCGCTGACTTCCTGGGACCACTCCCACGCTCTAAACAGGGGAATACAGTCCTCCTGGTATTCTTGGATTCCTTCAGCAAGTGGGTTGAGCTTATCTCCATGCGCCGGGCCACAGTGCCACATTTGGAGCGAGCCTTTCGGGAGCGGATTTTCAGCCGATTCGGGGTCTCAAAAGCCCTGGTGTGAGACAACGGGACGCAGTTTACCCGTCGAGGATTCCCGGCGTTTTGAAAATACCTGCGAATGGAGTTACAACAAACGGCGCTGTACACGCCGCAACAAAATCCCACGGAACGGGCAAACCGGACCGTGAAGACCATGATAGCGCAATATATTGGTGCCACGCCGCAGAACACCTGGACCCAGCTACTCCCGAAGATCTCGCTAGCTGTCAATAGTAGTGTATAAGAAACAACCGGTTTAAGGTTTGTCAGCATTTCCCTGCCGCTTTTTGTTGTGTTTTTTTTTTTTTTTGTTTTCACGTCTTTCCCGAGTCGTGCCCAGAAATATTGGTTCTTGACCCTTTTCAGCGTTTTAAAAATCCACAAATGGCCAGCGTCTGCTGTGTTGTGATTCTCTGTTAGCACCTGTTGAATCTCGTCCTTCGATATGCACAGTTTCCATGGCTGTAGCTAAGTATATATTATATATATATTTATAATCATATAAATTATTGGCTAATCAATGTTTACAAACTACCATTTTAATTTGGCTTTAACATAAACTAAAGTTGAGTTTCGTTTCTTTGTTTTTAAAGCAAAAATAAAGTAAATGCACAGCTTAAAGTACATAAGTATTAGGGGGTTGTAAGTAGGTAATAAAGTGTGGAAAGTTAAGCAGTTACAATAAATTATTAATCGTTGTACGGAATCGTTGGAGTCTTAGGAGTTATCAGGTTTCTTTGCAATACATCTCTCTATCGGTTAGATAATATCAGAGAGTGAGAGTAAGAGGACAAGAATGGTGGAAAACAAGATCTAGATACAAAAACATCGATCGATAAATGCTAGAAAATAACAATTTTCAATTTCCTGTCGATTTGACAAAAAAATACAAAAATTAAAGCTAAGTACGTGAAGATATTACACTAGCGAATGTTCGAGGTTTCCAGGGGAAAAGGAAAGGATAATCGTTATTGGCATATGCGTTTTACAAACCAAAAGGGAGAAAACATTAACTACATAAAGAAAGATTACGAATCAACTAAAATTAGAGGCGCGTATTCTCCACGCTCAGCGCATCATCGGCGTCGTTATTTGTTGCTATGTGCCTGCAGCCGCCGCCGATGTAAACCCTTTGATTGCTGCTGGGGGTCTTCGATGATTGCAGGTACACCTGCTGGCGCTGGAGCACCTCCAGGGCCTGATCCAGCTGCTGAAGCTATGCCGCATATGGTACCCATTGGGCAGAGCGTTGGCTGCGGATGGATGCGTTGGCTGCTGCTGCTGCTGGGCAAGATAACTGAGATTGTGGATACTCTGGCTGCGAGCGGGGTCTTGGACACTCTCGGGAGTGGTCACCACAAATCCGTTGCTGTATAGCGAGTAGCTACTGTTCGCCGGCGAGGTGGCTAAGCTAGTGATACTCTGAAAGGTTTTCATTGAGTATCCGTCACCCGTAGCGCACTCTGAAGTCTCGTACGACACCGTCGATTGTACCTCAATCGCGTTCTGTTCTTGCCTTGATATCACATATGTAATGACTTGCTTCTCATTGTCTGTATAATCGTTGCGTCTGCGTCCAATCTTCTTCTTCATATCTGCCTCGACAAAGTCGCCCAACTGGCGGGAGGGGAACTCATTCGACTTGGCCGGCGGCGGCATGTCCAGCTTCAGGTCCTTGAGCTTCTTCATTGCGCGGTCCAAGGCCTGAATGGCGTCGTCGTCGTTGTAGCCAAAGTTCTTGTGCAGCTTCACCTGCAAGTACTCAATGATTGCATCCATGTCCTTCAGCCGGATTAGTTCGTCCTTGTGCAGATAGAGAATGGTGATGGCCATGGACAGTATGACGCGATCGCCGTCTAGCATGAAAATATCCCAGACGCGCAGGCTCAAACTGAACGGGACGCGCTCCACGAAGACGACAAAGAACCACTTGATGGCGTAGAGCAGGGCGTCAACGTTGTGTTTGGTAAAATGCTTGTGCAACTTGCTCATTATCTTGGACATGATGCGATCGTGATGGGCGATGAAGCGTGTCAGCTTGGGAAATCCCTCGATAAACAGGCCGTGCATGCCGTACTTGGGATCCGTAATCAGGTTATTCAGGGCCCAAAAGGCCTCCTCCTCCTCGACCATGTAGAGCAGCAGGACGCCGGCCACACACGCCATGCCCTGGCAGTAGCCCAGCTCCGAGTTGTAGATGCTGTAGGCATTGAGCACATTGAAGAGCTACACCTGCTTGGTGCAGTAGCGCTCCCGGTAGGCAAGATTGTCGCGAAACTGGCGATTTACATCCGCATCGATTTGGCGGGCCTCCGTCGAATACTTTCTCGCCAGCTGCAGCATGCGGGCATACACGCCAACATTATTGGCGATCGAGTGCTCGACATTGAGCAGACGCTTCCACGCCTGCCAGCGCACGCGATCCGGTATGCCCTTGTAGACACGCTTGTGCAGCTTGTCCGGGGGCGGCGGCCAGTGGCCGAGCATCTTCAGCCACTTCTTGTTGCGGTGCAGCTCCTGGGCATTGCGCGTCGTCGGCAGGCGTGAGTCGTGCATGAATCCATATTTGTCGGTTATGTGATAGATCTCGAATGTGGGATTCTCCCAGGAGTCCACCACGTTGCTGGGATCCAGGCCCAGCTGGGAAGGGGCAGCAGTCAGAGGAGGAGCAATCGGAGGAGGCGGTAGCCAGCTCTGGGGTTTCCACGCTCTCAGTTAGGGAGCGGCTGCTGCTGCTGCTTCTTCGCTGGCCGAGCGATAGCGCGAAACATTTAATTTTGTATCTTATATTCCTATTATCCGCACCGATCCAATGTTTTGCAACTTGTTTTTTCACTCTTTTTTAACGCGGCTGAATGTTTCCGATTTCTAGGTCTTGTAGGTCTCTCTTGTCCTCGCCTAGTTTGTAGAGTCGGCCTTCTATTATCCGGAACTCCTCGTTTCCTGGATGTTTCTTTACTCTATCATATTTTTCCTTCAGCCACTCCTCCGTCCTTCCCTTTAGCTCGAGCCTCGGCGCTCTTGATAACGCGTCCGCCACTGCGTTTAACTTCCCCTTTCTGTATTGGACTTCAAATTGGAATGGTTGGAGCCCTAAAACCCACCTGGCCACTGATGCCCCAATATATAGCCAAGAATTCTTTTTCTGTTGCACTATAGTTGCGTTCCACACTGCTCAATCTTCTGCTGGCGTATGAGATCATTGGCGTCCGTATGTAGTTTGAACTGCCGAGTGAAGTTGGGACATGACAGTACTGGTGCTTTTGTTAGACTCTCTTTCAGGCTATCGAATGACTTTTGGTGTCTTTCCTCCCATTTCTTTCCTTTCTTGATTAGATCCTGAAGGGCGGCCGCCTGTTCCGTAAACTTGGGTATGAATCGCCGGTACCACGATACCATTCATAGAAAACTGTGCGCTTCCTTTGTTGTCTTTGGGGCGGACAGTTCTTGGATTGCTGCGACCTTCTCCGGGTCTGTTCCACGGTCGCTCACCACGTGTCCTAAATACTTAAGCTCTTTCTGCAAAAAGTGACACTTCTCCGGCTTGATCCTGAAGTTTGCTTTCTGTAACCTTCTGAAAACCTCTTGTAGTTTCTCCAGGTGTTCTCTTTTGCTGCGGCCAATGACCACAATATCATCTAGGAACGCGAATGCGAACGGCTCCATCTCCGGACCTATTATTGTGTCCAGTGCCCTTTGGAAAGTTGCTGGTGCGGTTGTCAGACCGAATGACATTACTTTCCATTGGAACAGCCCCCGTCCTGGTACCGTACATGAGGTGTATTGCTGACTTTTCCCTTTCCATGGGAATCTGCCAATACCCTGACTTCAAGTCGATCGTACTTATGAAACGTGCCTCCCTTAATTGGTCCAAAATAAAATCCATCCTTGGTACCGGATAAGCGTCCGTTTCGGTCTTCTCGTTTCATAGTCGATAACAGAGTGTTACAGTGATTCTGAACTTTTGAAGTGACCTAGTGTAGATATTGTTAAGCAGGTCGAATATAACACAAAACCATATTTGAAATTCTTCTAACACCCTCAAAATCTTGGTTTATGGTAAAAAAAACCGTTTTTCTGCACTTTTTCACTTTGAAAAATTCTTGCTCGAAAAGTTGTTGAGCCACAGTGCCACATTTGGAGCGAGCCTTTCGGGAGCGGATTTTCAGCCGATTCGGGGTCTCAAAAGCCCTGCTGTGAGACAACGGGACGCAGTTTACCCGTCGAGGATTCCCGGCGTTTTGAAAATACCTGCGAATGGAGTTACAACAAACGGCGCTGTACACGCCGCAACAAAATCCCACGGAACGGGCAAACCGGACCGTGAAGACCATGATAGCGCAATATATTGGTGCCACGCCGCAGAACACCTGGACCCAGCTACTCCCGAAGATCTCGCTAGCTGTCAATAGTAGTGTATCAGAAACAACCGGTTTAAGGTCCGCCTTCATTATCTAAGGAAAAGAACCACGTTTGCCCAACGCACTTTACCATGAGGTAACGCCAGGACGAGGGACAGCCTTGATCCCGCCGGAAGAGAAGAGCTAGCGGCCTCACAACATTTTTCAGATAGCCCGCGACAACGCCGAACGTGCCACCGCTGAGCAAGACCGGCACCACAATGTCAGGCGGCGGGAATGGAGACCAGCACTAGGTTCTTCCATCCTCGTGCGCCGGCACGAACTCTCCAACGTGGCCGAAGGGTTCGCCGCTAAACTGGCGGCAAGATACGACGGGCCCTATCGGGTCGTAAAGTTCCTCTCGCCAAACATAGTCAGGATATAGGATACCAGAAGCCGCCGCCGCCGTTCGACTGGCCTCCATGATCTAAAGTCCTATCATCAGGACAGCGATGACGACCACGCCGAAGACCATGAGAGAACACGCAGCGCAGACGAGACCATAGCCGACGAAGACCAGGAGCAGACCCAACACGCCGACAAGACCATCGCAGACGAGGACCACGATGAACACTGTGCCCGCGTCCTGGTCGGAGATACCAGAGTGGCAGGCGGGCCACTTGATGGTGGGTGCTCTCAGCCAACGTCCCCACCCCCCGCGGGGGGAAAATACACTCGCCTGGTGTTTCTCGGATTAGCGACAGAACTAAACCTCTCCAGGCCACCACGTGACCATAAATTAACCATAGATAGTTAGAAAGCTTTCACAGCTTTCCCAACTTTCACAGCTTTCAATGCTTTCACACCGGGTAGCCGGATCGGTAGAAAACAGCGGTCAATGACCACGTTCCGCGGCGATCGACCGATTGAATATTCAAACCGCAAAGGTTATTGCGGTAACACGGGGAACTGCGCATAAGAAAAAAAGACCAAGGAAGAGGAACACGTGATTTGGAAAAATCAGAAGAAAAAAAAACGAACAACGAAAAATGGAAAGGAGAGACCCGCGATGGATCCGGACACTGTCCACGCCGCCACCGCTTTTCCCGATTACCACCACGCAGGCGGCCATCGACGCACAGCGGGAACCGCCGCGAGTGGTTTTCACGCCTCCACCGCCACTAATAACCGACGCGGCGCTGTGCCGATGGCGGTTCCGGAGAGGCATTGCGCCCCCACTCTTGGTTCCGTCAGGACGCAAAACCCAGCAGCAGAGCCTAACCCAGCGACGAGGGAGGATCGGCTAAGCCCACCGGCAGAACCAAAACACGGCAGCAGAGCCCAGACCGGCAGAGCTCACAGGCAAAGACAAACACACGGCGGCAGAGCCCACCGTCAGAGCCCACCGGCAGAGCCAACACAAAGCGGTAGAGCCCATCGCGGCAGAGCGGACTTAGAATCCTGCCCGCAGGATTCCAACTGCGGGATGTGGACCACGGACTTGACGGTGGTCGCTGCCCTGGATTAGTGTGCCACCACTATGAACGAGAGGTTGGGTTAGCCGGGCCTCGGGTCGAATCCCCGCGGGGAGAACATGCGTAAGTAGGAATAGTTACGGTAGGGACCAAGACTAGGACTTAACAATAAACAATGGACAAGACTACATGAGAACTAAGATTTTTAATTGCCTCCACCCCTGCCGACCTCCCTCCTGATGCCCGCATTGGGAACGGCCCCGCGATTACGCAGCCGTCTTCCCTAGCGGGAATCCTTCCCCTCTCGATCCTCGCCAGGGAAGCGGCCCCGCGATTACGCAGCCGTTTCCCATGGTGAGTCTCCGCATCTGCCGATCCCAGCCTGGGGCGGCTCCGCGAATACGCATTTGACGACCGCGGAAGACCTTAGATACGGGACGAGCACAGCGGCGATCCTCCTGCCCTACAGTTTCCATTTCCTTTACGTTCCAAATCCTGGCCAGTAGGCCCCTTTTATTCTGCCTGTCTCACAAATAAATATTTCTGTGGATGATCCTGGCCTGGCTGAGTATTTATCTGGGCCATGATTAGTATCCTTACAAATAATACAAATCAGCTGTATGATAAACTTTTCGTTTTTTTTTTTTTTTTTATTTCTATGTTAAAAACTTATAAACAAGAAAGTAAGGCAACTTCGGCTTGTCGAACTTTAAATACCCTTGCAGTAAATAGAAGAAGAAGAAGAAAAATGTTCTGACTTTCCGCTTTCTCGGGTACTGACATAAGGTAAATGTTGCGAGCGAAAAATGTTGCGAACAAACTAAATGAATTTATATATATATTCCTATGGCAGCTATATAATGTAGTGGTCCGATTTGAATGAAATTAAAACCGAAATTCTGGAATAATACAAAATGACCATGTCTCAAATTATATGAAAATATATTGAAAATTGGCATAGTTAAAATTTGTTCAACATTTTCTACGCCAATCACCCACAATATCAGAGCAGGTTGCCTACATGACATAGTTTCACAGAGACAGTCTAGATCTTGGTTTACTTTGAAAGTTGTCGAAGGCCGCGTTTCTCAGTTTTCAGGCACAGGTTCTCTAAATATTGATCTTTGGATAGAGGAATTGGAAGATTGTGCGGCTACTGTAGATTAGAGCCCACTGCAGCAGTTTGTGTATGCAAAGCAGTTACTTTGCGGAGCAGCGAAAATGTTTGTGCGTAGCCAGAGAGATATTAGGGACTGGGAGAGTTTGAAGTCAGCTTTGTTAATGGAGTTTGGAGTGCAGGTATCTACAGCCGAGATTCATCGCAGATTGGGAAAGGGAGCATAAGGGAGAATCTTTACAGGAGTTTCTATATGCTTTAATGGAGATAGCTAAGCCGATACGTTTGGAGGATGAAAGTCTGATTGTGTATTTTGTGGAAGGAATCCCAGATGCAAGATCAAATAAATCCATACTGGGAATCTCCAAGCTAGGAATCTAAAAGAGTTGAAGTGGCAGATCGAAGCATATCAAAAAACACGTAGCGCGTCTAAGCCAGAAAACAAGTATGCATTCCAGGGCGGTAAGATAGCTGATGAGATAGTGAAAGAAAAGACAGCAGATTCAGTTAAGAAATGTTTCAGGTGTGGAGATCCGACTCGCATGAAAAGAGATTGTCCAGTACAGGAGAAATGCTTCAAGTGTGATCAGCCAGGACACCGAGCAGCACAGTGTAGAGCGGAGGCTCAAGTCAAAACAGAAATAACAAACGTGTTTCAAGCAGGGAATGTAATTCCACAGAAATTTCGTGAACCAGTTACTTGAAGTTTGGAGGTAAAATCGATATTTTGCTCAAACGTTGAATTTAAGGGACTTGTAGATACAAAAGCAGAGCTGTGTTTGATGCGTAGCCGTGTATTTTTGAAGCTGGGCGTAGGCGTTGGCAGTTTGATAGGCAGACAAAGAGTTTTGACAGGAATTGGAGAAAGTCAGGTGCTGACTTTCGGTAGCTTCAAAGCGCCAGTTTATATCGATGGCATAGAAATGTGGATTGAATTCCATTTGATTCCAGACGAGGACATGAAGTTTGATGCAATTTTAGGCAAGACAATTTTGGAAAACCTCGACATGATGGTCACGAAGACAGGAACTGTGTTTTCGAAAAGAGTTCAATATGTGCAATCTGACGATGCAGAAAGAACTGAAAGTTCAAGTTCACAATTAATCCACGAAATTGGCAGCCTGTGTATGTTAAGCAAAGAAAATCGCAAGTCAGGCTTGGATTTGTATAATTTAGGGAAGGGTGTTGTTGATCAAAAGATAGTCGATGATCAGATGCAAGAATTGCTCAAGGAAGGTATAATTAAACCAAGTATTTCAGAGTTTGATATCTCCAAGATGAAAAAGAAAATCACAAGAATTGATGAGAGCTGTGTAGAGTTTATCTTAGTGAAAGCGGAAGCTGGTCGACAAGAGTTGAATAAAAAGAAGAATGAGAAGGAAAAGAAGAGGAAGAAAGAGGAGCAGAAGGCCAATGAAAGAAGAAGAGATCAAAGCCGATTGAGAAAGATGCTAAAAGGAAGACAGAAGCTAGAGAGAAAATTCAAGATAAAAAGGCATTTTACTCTAAAAAAAAAGGCAGAAAGGAAGTTGACAGTCAATGATTTGGTAGCTATTAGACGAACACAGTACGGAAACGGCTTGAATTTAAAAGGAAAGTACTTAGGGCCATATAAAATAGTCAAGATCAATAGACATGGGCGTTACGAAATCGAAAGAGTGGGACAAGGAGAAGGGCTATATAGGACTAAGACAGTTGCAGATTTTATGAAACCATTCGGGTCGAATCAAACGGCAGGAAGGCTGAATGTGGGATCCGGTAATGTTGGTCGAGTGGCCAGAGTTACTCGAAGTGGCCTCGCCTATTAGGCCCCATTTACACTAGGCTGCGTTTTTGCGTTTTTGCGTCTCAGATCAAACGTAGTTTTTTTTACATAGGTTTTGTATAGGGGCCTAGAGGTGGGAAAAAGTTGCGTCCAAGTTGCGTTCAAGTTACGTTTGCGTCGATAACACCTGAGTATTTCGATAACAACTCTATATTCGGACTATCGTACAAGTTTCACCACCAAATAAAAATCAAAACCTAGTAACTGACGGTTTGAGCAGTGCACTCTTGGGGACTTCTGGTCGGCACTTCTGGATCTGTGGACAAAGAATATGAGAGAATTCAGTGAGTTCTGAAGAACTCCCACATATACAGAAAGATAAAATGTAATTCAAATTGGGATCGATGCTAGCCGACCGCTTGGATGGACCTCTTTCAAGAATCGCAATATGGCGTTTTAAAAAACCGCGTAAAAACCCTTTGTTTTTAATTAAAAAATATTTTAAAATTAATGTACAAAATAATTATTTAATAATGGTTCCACAAAGAACATTTAGACCCAGGCGTGCCCAATGCGTTCAGCGCTTTCGTTTGTATTTCCTATCCAAGTTTCTTGAGCAGGTTGCCTCCAATATCATCAAATTGTTTAACGGATATTGTTATTCACTTATTGGTGAGGGATCCTGGATCCTGGCATATTATTGGGTGCTCCAGAGACTCGCTATAGTGCGGTCTTCCGTTGAAGATCCCAAGCAGTACGAGACAATCCCAATTCGCTTCTCCAAAGAAAAAGACATCACAGACAAATCCATGGCCTTCGTTATGGTTACTTTATTTTACTCCACGGCTGATAAAATCAGGCTTTCGTCGTTGTTCAAAGTGTTCATTTTCGTCAATTTTTTTTAATTTTTCAGTAAATGCTGACAGCTGCCAAAAACAAACTCAATAACGCAATAGAAACACACATTCTACGTTATTGCGTTTCCTTCGATATCGATAGGTAACGCACGACATTGACATTGTTATTGTTGTTTCATTTCCAACTAAAATTCTGGCAACACCTTTTAACCTTGATTTTACTATAATAATAATAATAATTACAAGAGGTTAGTGCACTGCATTTCAGCTGGCCGAACCGATAGCTCACCAGCATGTCTCGCTTCTTGAGGAGTGTAAGCGCTTCCTCATCCAGGCCGAGCAACAGCACCTTGCCGCCCTTCGACTCTAGGTGCCGGATGACACGCCAGGTCCCGGTGAGCAGGCCCTTGTTTTGCTCATTGAGCAGTCCAAGGGACTTCTCCAACGTCTCCCCTGCGGTGCGTGGCAGGTATAATATGACGACGTTGGTCACCGGTAGGTCCTCTTGCAGCCAGGTGCGGAGTTGCACACCCACCTTGGTGCTAATGCTGGGGACCGTCAGCTCCAACCACTTCTTGGCATCGCTGTCCATGCAGTCCACTAATAGCAGACAGTCACGGAACTGGATGCCGTTGAAGTTGAGGGCTGCGCTCCAGCCCTTCCTCATCTCCTTGACGAGGGCCTGCTCCACCGCTGACAACTCCTCCTTTGTCATCAGCCTCTTCGGGTAGTCCCGTGCCAGAATGGCCAAGTTCGTGCCCTTGGTGACACTGGTATACGAGGCTGCCCTCGGACGCCTAGCGCTTTGCGAGGTTCTCGAGCCCTCCAGCGCTGCGGTGTTCTTTGTCTTCTTGGACATGTTCTTGGGGAGTTCGGGCGGCGACGTGCGGTGAAGCAGCCTCTTCCTCCCCGCAACGGCCTGGCCGGCGGCTCTCTCTATCGGGGACACGCTCGTCCCCGCAGCTCTCTTCGCTGGAGCCACGTTCGGCGCACGGTGCTCCAGCGCTCTCTTATGGGCCTCCTCCGGCTTGAGGCCTCGCTCGAGGAACCGGAGGTACCACTTGCGGCCGGCTCCGCTGAGGCCTTGCCTCAGGGGATCTCCGGCTCCCCCAGGCTGACCTGCCGCTGAGACAGGCTGCTTTCTGGGCTGCTGCCTCGATCTTACGGTGTTGCGGCGTCGCTCCTGCTGGCGTCGCCCGCCTGCAGGACAGCCGCCGGGGCAGTGCCAGGGCCCCCCCCCCTGCCGTCCGTTCGTTTGGTGGCCTCGCTGCCGGCCACTTGAGATTTAAAGGTCTCTGCACCCTTCGAGGCACTCTGCGTCGGGGTCGAGCCCTTCGGCTTTGCATCGCTCTTCGAGGCGCTCTGCGTCGGGGTCAGGCCCTTCGGCTTTGCAGCACTCTTCGGGTGAGGGGCCAAGCCCCTGCGCGGCGACAGCTTACCACCGTCGTCCAGAGCCGCCTCCTCTATCCGCTCTGCTAGCTGAGTTGCGGTTATGTCCCGATTTGTTCGTCAACAACACGACTTTCAGCGAAAGCGAATCTACGCGGGCGCGAAAATATTGGCGATTCGTCTTTCTGAATTATCTTCATTTCAATGTTTGTTGATTGCGATTTTCGAGGAATATAATTTATTAAAAGTTCACGTACTTCGTTTTTTGCATCTTCACTGGCTGATTCATTAATGTCAAATTCATCGTTGTTCCTTACTGCGTAAATTTTCATCAAATTTGTTTCCGGCTGTTCATCCTCAAGTTTTCGTACGCGCAACCCGTTCGGTCCAAAAGAAACTTCAGCATGCAAGCATAATTGCTCCCCGATAATCATTTGCGTGTCCATACAGTAGAGTGGAACTATAAGGAAATTTAAATCGTAGTCATTGTCATCGATCCACACTTTTTGATTACAATGTCCGATCGGCTTGATTTTATTCGAATTGTGATCTTTTCCAAATCTAATCAAATAAACATTGCACTCCTCTAATTTCGGTAAACACAATTTGTTGAATAAGTCTTCCCGCAAAATATTAAATTTGCTGCCAGTGTCAAACAACGCGATGCAATGTTGGTTTTTAATCGAAACCATCTTGCTCGTTTAATCACTGTATTCTTTCAAAACTCGAGTGTTTGGTTCATATTCTTTGACACTTTTATCGTCTTGTGAACAATTCTTCGAAATATGTCCAAATTCGTGGCACTTGAAACACTTTCTTCCTTTCTCTTTATTGTTACAGCTATTAGCAAGATGTACATTTTCACCGCAGTTGTAGCAAACAATCTCTTTTTTGTCACTCTTTGCATCACTGTACCTTGGCTGCGATTTCTTCGATTTAACATTCATAATTTCGTAATCCTTTAGCTTTCGTTTAAAGTCAGATAAATTTCTTGCACCATACAAAACGGATTTGTTTAGCGAAAGTTCGTCAATACCGTCGATCACGTATTGAATAAGTGCTTCTTCTTCGACTTTTCCTCGTGATGCAATGTCTTTCATCCGGTACAAATATTCTTGCGCGTTCTCGTTCGCACGTCGCTTGCTCTCTCCGAGTTGTTTATGTATCTGCTTGCTGCTCACTGTCGACTTGAACTCACTCAAGAGAGACTTTTTCAACGCATTCCACGAATTTAGCCGTTTCTCACTTAAAACAAAGAGTTTTGCGACACCCTTTAACGACTTTTTAGCAAAAATTAGTTTTTGGAGTTCGTTCCATCCCATAAGCGAGGCTTGATCTTCAAAGTCGCTTATCCACACCTCTATTGGAGTTTCATCACCGCCATCGAATTGTTTTATTGATTCCTCTATGTCCCGAAAACTAATGGCAAAACGTGGTGTCTCATCTTGTGTATTCCTCCGATCTCTGCCTATCCCATGAGCACTGTTTCCTTCGTCGATTTGGTTTTCTTCTTCCGATTTGTTGTCTTCGTCGTTCTCGCTCTCCTCGTCTGATTCATCATTTTGTCCATTTTCGTCGTAGGCGAGAAGGTTGCCGTTTTGCAAATTCCGAAATATGTGCCCTGGTGCGTATTCTACATCATGACTTATTCCGAGAACTACGCATATTGATGTAAGATCCCTCTCGTTTAAATGTTCATCAATGTACGTGCATTTTCGTCTGTAGGCTGCGGCATTTTCGTCGTATTGGAAACCAGTAAATTCTCGCAGACGCTTGCGATTATTCCTGTCTCTCACTTCTTCGAAAACGAACTTATGTAATGCGCAAATAGCTGCTTTCGAAGCGTTTTTTATATTATTAGCTATTAAGTCTTTTAAACACGCCATTTTTCGTTGAATTTATAAACAAAATTTTATATTTTTTCGTCGTTTTTGTATTTTGTCGTCGTTCACTTTACTACACGTTTTCACTATTTTTGGTTTTTCCCGGACGAGCCTCCAAAATGTGGGGTTTTATTTAATATGTTAAGTTTATTATGATTGATACATAGTTTTTAAGTAATTAAATAGTTTTAATGTTTACAACATAGTCTTCACGTCGTCGCTCTCGTCGATTATACCAACCGTCCTCTGTCGGCTCTCGTCACGAACTGCTCTCGCCGTCTGCGTTCTCCCTGCTTATATTGGGATCAGTCGCTGCCTTCTCGGAATCGTTGATATACGTCGTAGTTTTCTAGTGGTTCAACTTCTCTTTTTCCGCGTATCATTGCGATCGTCGACTTCGACTTCTATTTCCTCAAATTATTGTCTTTGCGTTTTCGTTGTCCAGAGCGTCGTCAATGTTCATATGCGAATACGTGGAAATATCTCTCCCACATATATATATATGCTCTCTTTAAGCTGAAGCGCTATGGTATATGCATACACTTGAGTTCGATCAAGCGGTCGGCGCATGTAGCAGAATGCTTACATATGCTCTTTCTTTGTGCGCGCCGATCGACTCATATTTCGGCCACTTAGGCTAAAGACCGGGGTTCTGTTTATGTAAACAGTGCAACAAACTTGGTACAGTAGATATTCAATATATATGCATACTACAGAGCGTCTAGCTCGCCGACGATGCGTCTTTCAATAACTGAAACAAGGTCACAACTTGCATTCACGAGATTTGCAAGTGCGCTTCCGCAATCTTCACCGCCCATAAAGTAAATCTTTAAAAATTTGTGTGGTTTGTTTGGCATTGGCAGCAATGAGCCCATTTTATGATAATCTTGGCCTCTGATTTTGAATGTAGAATTGTACCTATTGTTAACCATTTCCATTAATAATTCGAACTATTTCTGTTGCTCCAAACGATGTCCTTTGAAAGCATGAATTGAATGTCCTAATTAACTTAAGGAATGTGTTTGAATTTGGATCCGTTCCGATAAGTAATCCATTCAATGGTTCAGGTGGCGTTTCAGTATCAGGTAAATGCACCTTCCCAGACGCGCAACAAATTTCAATATCAATATCGGGCTCATACCCGAATGCAAGACGCAAGAATGAATCCAATGTAAATTCTTGATGTGCCTGTAGGCGGTGTTGGTCATTTGTTCTGCGTCTATTGACTGTAAGTCTGCGTGATTGTCGATGTTCTGGTCGTCTTGCTTCATTACGTTCGGCTCGTTTATCTTCTGATTGTTCTTGACGCAATTGCCCCATGCTCACACGCGCATCAGTGTTAAGTTTCTGGATCTGTTCTTCTGTTCTTTCGTCTCTTCTCCTTCCTAATATTCTAGAATTACTTGAGTTATGGTTAATTTTTTTGTATATTTAAAAGATTTTGAAATAGATTTACAAATATAGAGGATAGTATAGGAAGAAGTGTAGGAAAAGTCCACTCCCACGGGACTGCCGCACAGCTAAACTTCGCGAGGGTGACAGGCGGTCAGGTGCCGCTCATCTTTCGGAAACCGTGTGTCGGATTTGACATGTCAGTAACCTCATTCCAGTTGAATGGGGTCTCCAGCATACACCAGATTATATTGTCGCGTGTGAGGCGACAGTTCTTTGCTGCCTCCAAAGCAGCTCCCATCTCGTTTGCCACCTCGAAACCGTGTTGCTCCGCTGGGTTCTGCTTCCCGACCTTCCAGTCCTGCGCTCCTCTGCCAGTAAGTAGATGGGGATTGCTCCGGGTACTACCAGTGCAGCTTCTTCTGAAACAGTGCAGAAGCAACTGGAGCTCACAGTCAGCATTGCGTCCGCCCATATCGGCGCGGCATAGAGTATGGTGGAGGTCACCACTGTCGCTATAAGTCGTCTGCTGTGCTGTTTAGGGCCGCGCGTGTTGGCCATCATCCTCGAGATGGCGGCTGTGGCCTTGTAAGCCTTGCCCGCCGCGTACTGCAGGTGGCTTTTGTAGTTTAGCCGGTGGTCGATCAGGACTTCAAGGTACTTGACCGCAGAACTAGACTCGATAGTGGTCGAGCCGACCCGGAAGCTCACCTTCTCTACTGCCTTTCTGCTACTTATAAGTACTGCTTCCGTTTTGTGTTCGGCAAGCGAGAGCCCGTTTTCCGTAAGCCAGGATCCGCTGGTCGATGGCAAGACTGCATTTTGCAGAATCGTCGGCCAGGTGCTTCTGCATAGTGACCAGTAGTATATCGTCGGCGAATCCAACCACGGAGCAGCCTTCATGTAGTATCAACTTCAGTATTCCGTCGTACATGACGTTCCATAAAATTGGTCCAAGGACTGAGGACTGATTGGGGAACACCTCCTGTAACCTGGTATTCCTGGTTACCGGCGTCCGATTAGTAAAGCAAGACTCGGTCCCTGAAATAGTCGGCTATCAGGTGAATAATGTACCCTGATATACCGACACGCTGGAATGCTTGCAGTACTAGGCTCCAGTTTGCAGAGTTGAAGGCGTTTTTTACGTCCAGGGTGCATACCAGGCAGTACTTCGTGGAGCCGCCCTGCCATCTTTCTCCTTCAATGGCCTTAGCCGCCAATTCCGTCACATCTCGTATGGCGTCGAGTGTGCTTCGTTTCTTCCGGAATCCGTGCTGGTGGCTAGACAGGACTCCGCACTCCTCGATTTCCCTTTCCAGCTTCATGCATATTATGCGATCAAATATTTTTCCCAGTGTGTTCAGCATGCAAAGGGGCCGAAAGCACGAGCCTTTGCTGCTTCCAGGCTGGTGGGAAACGCCGTTCGCTGATGCACCTGTTGTACAGCTGCGCGAAGAGGCCTGGGTAGGCATTCACAATGGCAGAGCTGCGTTGGGTATGCCATCCGGTCCAGGAGCCTTGCATGCTTTGCAGCTGGCCAACGCGCTCAGGACTACCTCCTCGCAGGTGGGCATCGCTTCGCCAGCAATCACGCTCGGTAGACTATTGCTCCCATCTGGTCCTTTGAGCTCGGAATCGACTGTCTGGTGAGCTTACCCATAACCATTTAGTTGGCTGATCCAAAAGGTTCTTGGTCAGCCGCATCGCAGAGGTCCTGGAAGCACTTGTTCTTGCTTGCCCTGATGGCCACCTTGAGGGCCTTTTTCCTCGCCCTGTAGAGGGACTCGTGCAGCTCTTGTGTAGTCTCCTTTGGTGGAGCTTTCCATTGCCGCATCTCAGGCTGCCTTGATCCCGGCGAAGATATCCGCGCAGATGTCCGCCGCTCCTATGATGGTGCTGGCATCCATGGAGCGTAGGAGCGCCTCGGCATTCAGGGTGTGTACCATATACACCGTTTCCCGATGTTACCTCGCTGTGTCGTTATATTGCTCCCCCAGGCGATGGACCAAGCATTGCAATCACCAGCTATTAACACCGGCGACCGTCCACGGGCATCTTGAGCTATCTCTTGTACTATATCCCTGAACTCATCAATGTGCATACTCGGTAGTAGTAGCAACTTTATATGGTAGTCGTTTGAAACGACGCCCTCTGCGCTAGGTGGCCCGGGGGCTGTCCGCAGCTTCATATGGCTGCGCCGCCATCTGCGCTTTGCTTCCATACGCCTTCTGCTTTTGCCCAATAGGACTCGCTCAGAAGGGCAATGTCTATGCTTTGCTCTGAAGCCATCTGGGACAGTAGGTCTTGGGCTGCTCTGCAATGGTTCAAGTTAACTTGGAGAAACTTAACCATTGTTCGAGCTTTTAATGGCCTTCTGGAACTCGGGGCAGCTCCTGCTCAGGGTCGCGTGTTCTGCTTCCCTCGCGCTCTTGCCGTCTCTAGTGCATAGGATGCACCTGGGCTTGCCTTTGCACGTGTTGTGCTTGTGGCCGGTGCCTCCGCACTTGACGCACAACTCCTGAGTGGTTTTGGCGGTTGCGTCGGAGGCGCGGCAACTTGCCGAGGTCTGTCCGAAGCCCATGCACTTGTAACAGCGTCTCGGCTCCGTCTTCTCTCTGATGCGGCAGACGACCCATCCAATACGGATTTTGCCCTTGTCGAGCAGCCTCCGCGAATGTTCAGGTCTCAGGTTGACCGTCGCAATTTGCGTTCCGCCGAACGCTTTCCGCATCCTGGGTGCAGAGTCGCTTGGGATGTCGCTATCCTCATCCGCAAAAATTGCCACTTTGACCTCCTCCGCACAGGTCAAGTCGTCCAGGTCACTGATCTCAATCTGGACCGTCTCCTGCATGACCGCCTCCTCCGCCTTGCCAGAGATGACTGTCTTTAATGACGCTTGCAGTTGCTGCGTAGATGGGTCAAGGGGCTTCGGCATCCTCAGAAGGAGACCCCATTGGCTGTCCTTCGCAGGCCTTGGACGCTATCCTTCAGTCCCTGGAGTGAGGGCTCCGTTTTGACGATCCTCAGCATATCTGCATAGGATCTTTCGCTGCACTTTATAAGTATCTGAGCGCTGCATCCTGGGCATCTTGTTGCGAGGCGAACGATCCTCGTTATGCTCGCTTCTCTCGGCTCTGGGTTCGTGAACCTTCGACTTCGCCTTGACCTGTTGCCAGGCAGCATTTGCAGGCCTGCTTACTGTTGGATCGCGGGAGATCTTGCCAGCCAGCGAAGGCATGGTCTGGCGCCATTGGTGTGGCCGTTAGTGTGGCCAGCGGCCAGCGCAGCACAGACTTCGAGCTGCAGCTCCTTCATGGTGATCATCGAGTCGATCGTCTCCTGGGTGACGTGACGGACCATTCTTATTGTTGCTCTTAGTGTCGGTAAACTTCGGTCGGTAATCATCTCGTCTAGCATTGCCCCCAGTTTTTCGAATAGGGCTGATGCATCTGCTTCAACCCTCTGCCTTTGTTTGTGCCAGTTTGCTTCCCTTCGGGGCTCGCTGCATCCAGGGAACTCTTCGGAGTGGCCATCTCCTCCTCACCTTCGCCGAAAACAAATATAAATATAATATACCATGTATTTTCGGCGGCGCTGAAACAGGGTGCGTCTCGGTGCTGGTCGCCGGAGGCGAGCGTTGGACCCTCTGATTCATACGCTGAAAGTTTTGAAACAGCTTTTCCTAAGCTCTCGCTACCGCTAATGCCAGGGTCTCGTCGTCCCGAGCTGTTGGCGCGGCCTTGCTCATGGCACCTGCTCCTAATTGGGGTCCCTCGGTGCACGAGGATTTCCCCCAGAGGATGCCTGATAGGAGTTATACCGGTCCTTTTCGGTCCCCAGAGCTCCTTTTTGACTGGCGCCGCCGCAGCGGAGGGATTGGAAGATATCCCGATCCTCGGCTTTTTGCCCTGTTCCCCACTGGAGCCAGCTACAGTAAAAAATTAAAAAATTAAATTAGCAATTAAAAAAAATTTAAGTTGAAGCCAGTGATTTGGCTTAGTTTTAACTTTTAAAATTGCGAGGGCTGCTCGCGTTTTCCAACACTACGCGAGTGCGAAAGCTCTCTGCGGGTGCATTGCGCAACACTGCGATCAGCTGATCTTCTTATGCTGCGTGCGATGGAGAAAAACGCTAGGGAAAAGGCTTCTGGAAACTATCTTGTTCCGTGAGAGTGAGCGACGTTCGAGGGAAAAAGAGGTTCTCAATGGACGAGGGAGAGGTTCCCCCTCTTGCCCTCAAGTTCTTGTGGTCGTCGCGGGGAGCCCGGATAGCCTGCCGGGGCCGATTCTGATACGTACCTTGTCCCAAGGTGTCTCACTCTGCAGTAAATAACTTTTTCCAGGACCTTTAGCGCTGTTCCACTGTCTCTTAGACGGTTCACTTCTAGAGCTAGGAAAAACACGTCTAACCACTGTGAGTAAACAAAAACACTTCCTGTGTGTGGTGTGTGTGTGCACAAGTTAGCACTCGTGTGTGTGGTGTGTGTGTGCAAAAGTTTGCACTCGTTTTTTTTTTTTTTTTGTATTCATTTATTAATGCTACAATAATTTACAAGCTAACTATGAGGCCACTCAGTGGCGTGGCAGGGCGAGGGCCCACATCGTGCGGTACGGCCGCAAAGTAATTCTTCGCACAATGGAAGGCCGCTCAGCCCGCCCTCTCCTTCCTCATCCTCTCCAGAGACCTCAGCGACTTCATCAGCTTTGCTGAAAACTCCGCCGCCGGCTCCCACGTCCTTGGGTCCGCGAACATCAGCGGGACCAGCGTGTCCTCTCTGATCGCCGACCCTGCTACCTCCTCCAGTGCGTTCTTCTCCTCGTCGAAACGGCGACACTCAAAGATGGCGTGCTTCGCATCCTCTTTTACCCCGGATCCGCACTCCGGGCAGCCGTCCTCCTCTTCGTGGCCGAAACTCTTAAGATAGCTCCGGAAGCATCCGTGCCCACTAAGCACTTGGGACAGGTAGAGATCCACCTGCCCATGCTTCTTTTCTATCCAGGCCTCGATACTGGGGATCAGCCTGTGCGTCCAACGGCCTTTGGACGAGGCATCCCACCTGTCCTGCCAACTAACGTAGCTATTCCTTCTGGCGGCGCTCTTGAGCTCCGCCTTCCGGACCCCCTCCGCTCCGTGGTGCCCGCGATGCGCGATGCGCAGGTCCGTCTTCTCCTGCACTAGGTCCTTCAGCGGCACTAGGCCGGCTATGAACAGCGCGGCGTACTCCGAGATCGTCCGGAATGCGCAGGACACTCGGATGGCGCATAGTCTTTACGCCGACTCGACCCCCCGCATGTATGACTTTGTCTCGGCCGCCTCAGCCCACACAGGCGCCGCGTACAGCAGCTGCGAGGTGACTACGCTTGCCAGCAGCTTCCTGGTTGTATGCTTAGGCCCTCTGGTGTTCAGCAGCATGCGGGAGAGGGCTCCGACCGTCCCACTAGCCTTCTTCTGAGCGTACTCCAGGTGCTCCTTGAGAGCCGAGTGTCAAGGAGGATTCTGAGGTATTTAATTGCCCTCTGCGACTTGATCACGGCTCCGCCGACGCACACCTCGGCCGTTTCCACCGCTTTCCGACTCGAGATCAGAACAGCCTCAGTCTTCTGCGCCGCTAGCTCCAGGCCAGCGCTCATGAGCCACGTCTCGATGGCCTTGATCGCTACGTTTGCCTTCTTCTCCGCTGCAGTGCGCTCCATTGAAATTACGACCACGGCAATGTCGTCTGCGAAGCCCACGACGGTGGTGTCGCTGGGCATTGGGAGCCGCAGAACACCGTCATACATGGTGTTCCAGAGTAGGGGCCCCAGCACCGAGCCCTGCGGGACTCCAGCGGAGACTTCGTATACCCTGGAACCTATGTCCGTGTCCACCGTGAGCACCCTCTCGCTGAAGAAGCTTCTCACGGTCTGCAGCAGGTACCCCGGGATGTTCAGGGCAGCGAGGCACTCCAGCGTCCTGTTCCAGTCGGCGGTGTTAAAGGCGTTCCTTATGTCCAGTGTAACTACTAGACAGTAGCTCTTGGAACCGCCTTTCCACCTCTTGCCAGCTATCGCCTCTTCAGCTATCGCCTTCTCCATCTCGATAGCGTCCAGCGTCGACCTTTCCTTCCTGAAGCCGTACTGGCTCGGGGAGAGGCCCCCGGCCACCTCGATTGCAGCATTTAGCCTAGTCACTAGCAGCTTTTCGAAAACCTTGCCAGTAGTGTCTGTGAGGCAAATAGGCCTATAGGAGGACGGCTCCCCTGGCGGCTTGCCTGGCTTGGCGAGAAGCAGGAGCTTCTGCCTCTTCCATCTTTCCGGGAAGGTTCCCTCCGAAAGGCACTTCGAAAACATAGGAGTCTTGGGGTGCAGCGCGATGCACAGCTTTAGTGCCCTGTTGGGCACTGCGTCCGCTCCTGGTGCCTTCTTGGGGCGTACGCTCCTCGCCGTCCGGATCACCTCCGCCTCCGAGATCTCGCCGGCGTCGTCAGGGTGGCGCTCCACGTTCGGCGGCATGGTCACAGGAGTACCTTTCGGGAATAGTGCCTGCACTATGCCATCGAGGGCTGCCGGGTCGGTCGGGGCTGTGCTACCCTCTTTCAAGCCCTTGACCACCATCCTGTAGGCACCTCCCCAGGGGTCGTTTTCCGCTTCGTCGCACAGGCGTAGGAAACACTCCTTCTTCGCGTCCCTTATGGCCGTCTCGAGAGCCTTTCTAGTCACTCTGTAGGCCTCGCCGCGTTACCTGCCACCGAGAGTGTAGGCATGTAGACTCGTTAGCACTCGTTTTTTTTTTTTTTTTATTTCGTTATACGGTAAATTTAGTTTGGGGGGAATATACATAGAAAGGGTAGGGTAAATATTAACAAAACTGGGGTTCAACGCTCGTGCGGTACGGCCGCGAAGCATTGCTTCGCACAGGCAATGTTCCCAGCTATGTCTCCTCCTGCTGTCTTCTTCGCTCCTCGCTTCTGAGCTTGGTCATAAACGTGGCCGCGAAGTTGGACACCCCCTGCCAGTTGTCCTCACTTACCAGCATAGTCGGCACGAGATTGTCCGCCGAGATGCTGGTCCCCAGGGCGGCTTCCAGCGCCCGACGTTCGATCGAGAATCTGCCACACTTGAACAGAACAGCTTGCTTCCCTGTAGCACCAGGTACAGCTTGCGCTCTCATCATGGCCAAATTTGTGCAGGTAGCTCCTAAAACAACCATGCCCGCTTAATATTTGCGTCAGGTAAAAGTTTACCTGACCGTGCAGTCTCCTCGTCCAATCCAATAGGTTAGGTATCAGTCGGTGTGTCCAGCGACCCTTGTTCGAAACATCCCAACCGGCTTGCCACTCTGCTAACGTGGCGCTCTTCGCCAGGGAGCGCGCCTCGCTCTTCTCCGCCGGAGTAACTGTTCTTCCGTGAATTGACTCAAATATAACCGCCTGCTCCTTTGCCATCAGGTCGAGGGGAGGGGTTTCAGCTAGTACAAGCGCTGCCTGATCGGAGACTGTCCTGAACGCGCTGCATATGCGCAGGGCAGCCAGGCGATGAGCTGCGTTCAAGCCGCGGCTGTACGACGGCGTCGTCAATGCTTTACCCCATATTGGTGCAGCATACAACATTGTCGCTCTAGCTGCACTCGCCAATAGCAATTTGCTCGCCAGCTTCGGACCTCTATGGTTGAGCATTATCCTCGTTAGCGCCCGTACTGACGTTGCTGCCTTGGTGCTCGCGTACGCCAATTGCTCTCTAAATGAAAGCCCTGTGTCAATCATCACGCCTAGATATTTTATAACTCTAGACGTTCTGATGACGACTTCGCTCACTCGCACCTCAGCCACTTCCACCTTTTTCCTGCTGCTCACAAGGACTGCTTCGGTCTTCTGTGGGGCTAACTGCAACACAACGCTCGACAGCCACGAGCTGATGGCTCTGATGACTCTGGTTGCATGCCGCTTCGGCTCCAGCGATCTCCCTGTCCACTACCACCAGCGCAATGTCATCTGCGAAACCAACTAGTTCCGTTCTCCCAGGGAGTGGGAGCCTCAGGACCCCGTCATACATTGCGTTCCACAGCAGTGGCGCAAGGACCGATCCTTGGGGGACTCCGAACGACAGCTCGACGCTTTGTACACCGCCAGCGGTGTCGTACTGCAGTACTCTGTCTTCGAAGTAGCTCCGCATCAGCTTTAGCAGGTAGTGGGGCACTCCGAAACTGGTCAGGGCGTCCAAAATATAATCCCATCACGCTGTATTAAACGCGTTGCGGATGTCCAAGGTGACAATCAGGCAATATTCCTTTGCTCCGTCTTTCAAACGCTGACCCGCGATGGCCGAAGCGGCAATGTCAACCACCTTATTGATGGCATCGATTGTCGACCGCGCCTTCCTGAAGCCGTATTGAGTCTCGGACAAACCGCCTGCCGCTGAAATTGCCCTCTCCGGCCGCGAGCTTATCACGTACTCCAGCACCTTGCCAGCCCCGTCTATCAGACAGATCGGTCTGTAAGAAGATGGGTCTTCCGTCGGCTTGCCCGGCTTAGGCAGCAGTACCAGGCGTAGCAATTTCCACTTTTTGGGGAAGGACCCCTCGGCCAAGCACCTCCCGAACAACGCTACAAAGATGTCTGGGCGGAGAGTGATGGCCAACCTTAAGGCCCCGTTGCGAACATTATCCGGCCCCGGTGCTTTCGCAACCTTAATACTCCTCGCCACTGCTAGCATCTCGCCTACTGTGACGGGCTCAACCTCTAGGGGCGGGTCGTTACTTGCTTGAAGGGAGAGAACCGGAATTTCTACTCTAGGAAACAAGTGCTCGACTATCCTCCCCAGGGAGTCGGCGTCCAGTGGAGCGCGAGCTTTGGACTTGTTGACGCCTGTATGCGTTTCCCCATGGGTCCCGGTCCGCAGAATCGCAGAGGTCAAGGAAACATTTCTTCTTGCTGCTCTTAATAGCCTCCTTAAGAGCCTTGCGGCACTGCTGAAAGGCTGCACGCTTCTCCAGGTGGGTATTCGAGCCGTACGACCGCTGGTACAGTCTTCTGGCTCGTACGCACCGTTTCCTTAAATCCGCAATTTCGTGTGTCCACCAGAATACCGGGTCTCGGTGTCTGGAGTGGGCAATCCTGGAGGGTATGCAATCCTCGCAGGCTTCTTGCAGCTGACCCATCACCAGGTCTGCCATAGTTTCCGCATTTCCCGACGTTTCCAAGCTCGCCATGCTAGCTGCGATAGACCGTGGGTCAAGCAGGTCTACCCTGAAGCGCTTCCTTTGTGAGGGGAGAAGCGATGTAGGGGGCGAATTGGCGTCATCCATTGTGGTGAGAATTGCCGCGTGATCGCTGGCTGTATATATCTCGCTGAGCATCCACGAGCACTGGCCAGCTCTAAGGCGGCTGACAAAGGTGAGGTCCACCACTGATCCGGCACCCGCTCGGCTAAAAGTGGGGTCTTGCCCAACATTCAGGAGAGCCACGTCCAGGGTTGCGAACGACTCAAGGAGGGCACTGCCGCATGCATTTGTGCTGGAACTGCCCCAGTCGACCGCCCATTAAAGTCGCCCGCTATCAGCGCCGGGTTTCGGCCTCTCGCATCCGAGGAGAGTCTGTCCAGGGTGGCAACAAACTCGGCTAGCGATAGGCTTGGGGCGAGGTAGACGCTATACACCCACCAGCCTCTAGCCTTGGCGCGCACGAAACCTCTGTCCGAAAGGACAGCTGACAGAAGCGTGGGAGCGCTACTGCACGCCAACAGGGCGGCCTTTCCGAAGACGTCCTTAGCCCAGTTGGGGCTTTGTCCAGTCCTGTATGGTTCGCTTAGGATTGCGAGGTCAGCTTCGCATTCTCGGACCGTTTGTGACAGCAGGTCTTGTGCTGCCACGCAGTGGTTCAGGTTAAGTTGAACCACTTTCATCTACGCTTGGGACCAGTACTGGACGCCGACTCCAAGGGGCAGTAACGGCTACCGGCCTGGTGGTTCGCATCCTTTCTGCTGGCTTGCGACGTCCCGCGTCGCAATCCCTACAACTATTATGTTTTTCTATCTCATTTATTCCATTTAGTATTAATTATTTACCTATTATATATAAGTTACTTACTGAAGATTATTAGTTAGTAGGAATTAATACTGAAATAAAGGGGCACGAGTGCGCCATCTGGCAACGCCCCAACAAAAAGGCCACCAGCACTGAACAGCTGACGGCTATCGGCCTTACCATCGATATGGCAAACCCGGCGCCTTTCGAGAATAATCGTATATTGGATTAGGGGGCACAGCTGATTGTGGCCTATATAAGGCGACGCACAGCGGAGGTCAAGTTCACTTTTGGCGAGCAGCCGAGCGAACAACATCTGGGTGAGTCTTTGAACAGTAATAAATAACTAATCAGTAGTACTAGAACCGGGCCAAGGTCTTGCTCTTAATAGCGAGGTCTTGATGAGAACAGGGTAGCGGGGCGAGGTTCTTGAAACCGAGCCCCTGCACAGTAGCATAGCCGCGGGGCAAAGGTCAGCTCTTGCTAGCAGATCTTGAGGTGGACCAGGGTAGCGGAGCAAGGTTCCTGTAACCGAACTCATGCGATAGAGTAGGAAGGGGCCAAGGTCTTGCTCTTGATAGCGAGGTCTTGATGAGAACAGGGTAGCGGAGCAAGGTTCCTGTAACCGAACTCATGCGATAGAGCAGGACGGGGCCAAGGTCTTGCTCTTGATAGCAAGATCTTGCGGAGGGAAGGAATCGAGGGTATCAGAAGGTAGGATTGACGGTGCGAGCTTAGGTCCCGACGATCGCCGCCGCGACACAACGTCTTCCGGACTCGCCGCCATAACCTCATCCGCGACCGATTACCACGAAGCCATACCCCGGAGAGAAACCCAGTACAGGGTACCGGCAGGGCGACTACACCGCTCCAGAAGCGCTGATGTCCCCGTCGACTAACATGACACGTACTCACACGGAGTTACGCAGAGTCATACAGAGGTACCCCGGGTAACTCAGAGAGACACAGAGTCACACAGAGATACACAGAGGCATACACGGGAGGCAGCGTGTCTGCAGGATCTCCAGGAGCTGGGGAGCATGCTGCAGGAGGTGTCCGCCAAGATAATGGACAAATCTCTGCGGCACATCACCATCGCCATGAGGGAGACGTTCGCCAAGATGACGGCCCTCCACTCCAGCATCCTCAAGGCGAGTCTAGTAGCCGCCGAGGGTGACAGCGGCAGGCAGGAGAGGCAAGTCGCCGCTACCGTCTGCCCAACCTGCGCCCTGAGCACGCGCGGCGTGGACAAAGAGCAGCAGACTCTGACGGTGTGGAAGAGGGAGGTGGCAGCCCAAACGGAACCTTGGCGACGGCTAAGCCAGCAGCTCGAGCCCGGACCATCGGCTTCAAAGGCCCCTGCAGTCCGCGCTCCGCAAGCGAAAGGTGCAAAAGCGCCCAAAAAGCCCCGGGCGAAGCCCCGTGTGGAGGCGCAAGTTCCCGCGGCGCCGCACACGGCCGCCCGGAAGCCCGAGAGCCACGGGATTCCAGAGAACGACTGGAAGGTGCTCGCGAAAAGGCCAAGGCCAGCGCGCCGCACCCGTCCTGACGCAGTCATTGTGCAGGCACGAGGCATGTCGTACAGCGAGGTGCTCGCCATGGTGACCAGGAGGGAAGACAGGCAGTTGTCGGAACTGGGGAGTTGCGTCTCCAAGGTTCGCCGTACCACCAACGGCAACCTGCTCCTTGAGGTGGCCAAAGGCAGCGTTGAGAGCGCTGAGGCCATGAAAGAGAGCATTGAGAAAGTGCTTGGAGAAGCAGCGTCGGTGCGCGCCACGACGGAAGACATCGACTCCATCACCACGAAGGAGGAGGTCTGCGCAGCCATCGCGGGCCAATTTAACATCCAACCGGAACGGATCAAGGTTCGCAGCTTGCGCCGCGGGTACGCAGAGACCCAATCGGCGGTGTTCAGCTTGCCGGTCCCCTTGGGCAAGGCTGTCCTCCAGCGTGGAGAAGTGCGGATCGGATGGACCATCTGCAGGATCCGGGAGAGGCAAGGCCCACCAAGGTGCTTCAGATGCCTGGAACTGGGGCACATTGCGGTCCACTGCAAGAGCCCAGTGGACAGGAGCGGCTGCTGCATCAAATGCGGCAAGCCGGGGCACAGGGCAGCAGAGTGCAGGCAGGAGGCATCATGCTTCATCTGCTCAACGGCCGGTGAGAAGGACACGAGGCACAAGGCAGGCGGCAAAGGATGCCCAGCCGCAGGCAGCGGGAACGGGAACCACACACCCAGATGCAGTTGATTCAGCTGAACCTGAATCACTGCAGAGCGGCGCAGGATCTCCTGGCGCAGACGGTTCGCGAGCTTGGCTCGGAGGTGGCAGTCCTCAGCGAGCCCTACAGGGTAGGCAGCTGCAGCGACTGGGCAACGGACAGCTCAGGCAGGGCTGCCCTTTGGCTCTGCGGTCTAGAGAGCCTGCAGATGCGGGACATAAGGTCGGCCGAGCCAACGTTGGCGGCTACTGGGTTTACAGCTGCTACCTGGCACCTAGCCTCTCGCTGGAATCTTACTGCAGGATCCTGGACGAGCTACGCAGCGACCTGCAAGGAAGGTGCAGAGTGGTGGTCGGTGGCGACTTCAACGCCTGGGCCATGGAATGGGGGTCCCTCCGGACCAATGCCAGAGGACGAGCGGTGCTGGAGGCCTTCGCCTCCCTGGAGGTTGTCCTTCTAAATGAAGGCTCCCGACAGACCTTCAGCAGGGCAGGTGCGGGGTCAATTATCGACCTCACCTTTGCCAGTAGCGCGCTGGCCAGCCACGCAAGGTGGAGGATCAGCGAGGCCTACACTGCTAGCGACCACGAAGCCATTGAGTGCTCGATAGGCGGCGTAGGACGACCGAGGGGCGCACTGCCAGTGGCCAGGAAGGCGTTCCGGCAGGACACGTTCAGGCCTCACGCTTTCGCACTTGCCCTTGAGGGATTTGCGGCAGACGAGGCTGACGGAGCGAACGTGATGGCCAACAAGCTCGCGGCCGCGGTGGAAGGTGCCTGCAACCAAAGCATGTTGCAAAGAAGGACATTCCGGCAGCACCACTCTCCGGTGTTCTGCTGCATCGTGCCAAAGGCACCCCACGCCTCACGGAGTGCAGCGACCGCTACAAGGCAGCAAAGAAGGTCCTAAAAACCGCCATCAGGGACAGCAAGCGGGAATGCTTTCTCAAGCTGTGCGATGCTGCCGAGGATGACCCATGGGGAGGAGCCTATAAATTGGTGGTGAGGAGACTCAACGCGGGTGGCAAAGCTCCTTCTGACCCGGAATCCGTGGAGAAGATAGTCAGCGCCCTGTTTCCGCGCGGAGGTCAGGTCGTGCATTTTCCCATCACGGAGCCAGGAGTCATCCACTGGGTCACGGAAGCGGAGGTTCTCCAGGCCGGTAGGAACTTAAAGCCCAAGAAGGCGCCGGGACCGGACGCGATCCCGAACAGGGCGACCAAATTGACCCTGGCGTTGCAGGCGACTGAAGTAGCTGCCATCTTCAACCAGTGCCTTCTGGAGGGGATGTTCCCCGACAGATGGAAAAGGCAAAAGCTGCTGCTGCTGTCCAAGCCCGGCAAGCCACCAGGAGAGGCGTCCTCCTACAGGCCGATATGCCTCCTGGACACGATCGGGAAGGTCTTCGAGAAGGTAATCGCGACCAGGCTGAGCGGGGCGATCGAGGCAGCTGGTGGGCTCTCCCCGGAGCAATATGGCTTCACGAAGGGGAAGTCAACGCTGGACGCCATCACGAGGGTCGTCAAGGTGGCCGAAGACGCGATCGCAGGAACTAGGTGGAAAGGTGGGACCAAGTCCTACTGCCTGATAGTCACTCTGGACATCAGAAACGCCTTCAACTCGGCAGATTGGGGCCGGACGCTGGAGTCCTTGAGGGGCTTCAACATACCGGGGTACCTGCTGAAGATAGCCCACAGCTATTTCAGCAACAGGGTATTCACGGCGGACACGAGTCTGGGTTCCAGAGCATACGAAGTCTCAGCCGGAGTCCCGCAGGGCTCCGTATTGGGACCCCTGCTCTGGAACGCCATGTACGATGGAGTCCTACGGTTGCCAATGCCAGCTTACACTAGCTTGGTAGGATTTGCCGACGACGTCGCCATAGTGGTGGTTGCGAAGGAGATCGCGACAGTGGAGGCCCGCGCCAACGCGGCCATCCAAGCCGTGGAGTCGTGCCTAGGCGTCGCTGGGCTGGAGCTGGCGGCTCACAAAACGGAGACTGTCCTGATATCGAGCCGTAAGGTAGTAGAGACTGCCAGTGTGTCGGTCGGAGGGACTACAATCCGGTCGCAGCGGGCTATCAAGTACCTAGGCGTCCTCATCGACACACGCCTGGCGTTCAAGGAGCATCTGGAGTATGTCCACAAGAAAGCCAGTGGGACTGCAGCAGCGCTGTCGAGGATGTTGCCGAACACGAGAGGGCCAAAGCAGGCAGCAAGGAGGCTGCTAACCTCGGTGGTGACTTCACAGATTCTTTATGCAGCGCCGGTGTGGACGAAAGCCACTAAGGTTAAATCCTATATGCGTGGTGTGGAGGCAACCTATAGGCTGTGCATCTCTGAGGACACGGCGCTGGTCATCGCCGGGCTGGTTCCGCTCAACGAGCTAGCCAGGGAACGGGAGGAGCTGTTCACAGCCTCGAGATCCAGGGAGGCGGTGCAACCGACCACATCCGAGCTCAAGGCTGCAGCCAGGAGCAGAAGCATGGAGAGCTGGCAGTCCAGGTGGTACTCCTCACCCAAGGACCGATGGACGCACACCCTCATCCCAGACTTGGTGCAATGGATGGAGAGGCAGCACGGGCAGGTGGACTTCTACCTCACCCAGGCACTCAGTGGACACGGCTGCTTCCGCAGCTACCTGAAGCGCTTCGGTCACGAGACGGAAGACTGGTGCCCGGAGTGCGGCTCTGGCATCGTGGAGGACGCGCAACACGTCCTCTTTGAGTGCCGCAGGTTCGGCTTTGAGAGGCAGGAGCTGGAGGCAGAAGCGGGATGCTCTATCAGCAAGGAGACTTTGGTGCCGATGATGCTGAGGGAGCAGAAACTGTGGGATGCGGCAGCCACCTTCGCCGCGCACGTCTTGAAGACGCTCAGAGCTCTGGAGAGGAGGCGTAAGGAGCAGACGGATTAGGGGCCCCCGCGCATGCGAAGCAATGCCAGGCGGCGGTACCGCACGGCGCGTAGCCCTTAGTCTTTTGTCTTTAGTCCTAGTTTTTAGTGTTATTTATGTACTTATTGTTAGTTGGAAATAAATTATAAATTATGAATACAAAAAAAAAAAAAAAGATACACAGAGTCACACAGAGAGACACAGAGTCACACAGAGATACACAGAGTCACATAGAGAGACACAGAGTCACACAGAGAGACACAGAGTCACACAGCCCCTTCAAAGCCTGCTCCCCCAAAGCGGACAGCCCCCCCCAAGCCTCAGGTACCAGAGCAGCGGCACGTAAACCCGGCCGAACCGGTCGAGGCTGAGCCCAGGTCAGCGGAAAACTCGTGGAGTACTGTGGTGAAGAGGAAAAGGCCGCCCCGCAGATCGCGCCCTGACGCTGTGATTGTGGAGGCATCCCAAAAGTCCTACAGCGAGATCCTAGCGCTGGTCACGCGAAGGGAGGACAACCAGCTGTCGGAACTCGGAGGGGCGGTCAGCAAGGTGCGGCGAACGGCTGGAGGAAACCTGCTACTGGAGGTAGCCAAAGGCAGCTCAGAGAGTGCCGATTCCATGAGGGAGAGCATCTCTCGGGTCCTCGGCGATGCGGCGGAAGTGCGAGCACTGACGGAGGACTCCAAGGTCAGCGTATTTGTGATACGGAACCTGGACGCCATTGCGACGGAGAGCGAGATCCGAGCCGCCTTCACGACGCAATACCAGCTGAGTGAAGGAGCAGTCAAGATCCGGAGTCTCCGCCCCGGCTACGGGGAGTCGAAAACGGCGGTCATCAGCCTGCCATGCTCGATGGCAAGCGAGGTGCGGAAGCGGGGCGAGATCCGCATAGGTTGGACGAGGTGCAGGGTGCGGGAGCGCGAGGGTCCCCCTCGTTGCTTCCGATGCCTAGAGCTCGGGCACATTGCCATCAGGTGCAGGAGCCTGGTGGATAGGAGCAGCTGCTGCATAAAGTGTGGCAAGGAAGGGCACAAGGCAGCCGCCTGCAGCAAGACGTCAACAGGTCAACCTGGCAGAGGAGCCAACCAACGACCCGGCAGCAACAGCAGCCCGGTCAGGAACGGCGGTGCGGACCTCCCCAGGACGACATGCAGCTGATTCAACTCAACCTGAATCACTGCAGAGCGGCGCAGGACTTGCTGCTGCAGACGGTTCGCGAGGTAGCGGCAGACGTCGCTATCCTTAGCGAGCCCTACAGGACGAGGGAAGGAGCGGAGTGGGCAAAGCACTGGCAAGGCGGCCCTATGGCTTTGCGGCCACAGCCAACGGCGGATGTCCAGCATCCGGGCAGCTGACGGCTTCGTGAGGGCAAGGGTAGATGGCTACTGGCTATATAGCTGCTACCTGGCGCCAAGCCTTCCGCTGGGAGCGTTTTGCCGGATCTTGGACGAGCTAAGCTGTGATCTTCGTGGGAGGACCAACGTGGTAGTCGGAGGCGATTTCAATGCCTGGGCGCAGGAGTGGGGATCCACCTCCGTTTGCCTCGACGAATGTCGTTCTGTTAAATGACGGAGCAAGACCCACTTTTGGCAGAGCTGGAGCGGCCTCGTTCATAGACCTGACGTTTGTGAGCGCCGCAATTGCCCATAATGCCATATGGGGAGTTGGCGACGTCTACACAGGATGCGGCAGAGAGGGGCGTTCCGAAAGAACCAGAGGCCAGTGTTCTTGTGGAGCGACTCCATAGCCGAACTTCGGACCACCTGCCTCCATGCTCGGCGGAAGCTAACCCGTGCAAGTGGCTCGCCGCGAGTCGCCGAGTGCAGCGAGGCCTACAGAGTTGCAAGAAAGGCCCTCAAAACGGCTATAAGGGCCGCAAAGAGGGAATGTTTCCTTCGACTCGGCGACGAGGCGGAAAACGACCCTTGGGGAGGTGCCTACAGGCTGGTGGTGAAGGGCCTGAAAGCGGGCAGCTCAGCTCCGACGGACCCTGAAGCCCTTGACGCCATAGTTCAGGCACTGTTCCCGACAGGAGAACCAGTGTCCATGCAGCCGGATGCGGAGCGCCAACACGATGCCGGCGAGATCTCGGAGGCGGAAGTGCTTCTGACGGGAAGGAGCGTACGCCCCAAGAAGGCACCAGGCCCGGACGCAGTTCCCAATAGGGCACTGAAGCTGGCCATCGAGCTGCACCCGAAGGAGTATGCAACGCTGTACTCCAAGTGCCTAGCGGAGGGGACCTTCCCGGAAAGATGGAAGAGGCAGAAGCTCCTGCTACTCGCCAAGCCGGGCAATCCGCTAGGGGAGCCATCTTCCTTCCTGCCTATATGCCTCACCGACACCACTGGCAAGGTGTTCGAGAGGCTTATAGTGGCAAGGCTTAGCGCCGCCATCGAGGAAGCGGGAGGTCTCTCTCCGAGCCAATTCGGCTTCAGAAAGGGACGGTCGACGCTGGACGCCATCGAGTCGGTGAAGGAAATAGCGAAAAAAGCGATATCGGGAACGAGGTGGAAAGGCGGCTCCAAGAGCTACTGTCTAGTGGTGACCCTAGACATAAGGAACGCCTTCAACACCGCCGACTGGAACCGGACGCTGGAGTGTCTCGTTGCCATGAACATCCCAGGGTACCTGCTGCAGACCGTGAGGAGCTTCTTCAGCGAAAGGGTGCTCATGGTGGACACGGACATGGGTTCCAGGGTATACGAAGTCTCCGCCGGAGTCCCGCAGGGCTCCGTGTTGGGGCCCCTACTCTGGAATACCATGTACGACGGTGTTCTGCGACTCCCAATGCCCAGCGACACCACTGTCGTGGGCTTCGCAGACGACATCGCCGTGGTCGTAGTTGCGAAGGAGCGCACTGCAGCGGAGGATAAGGCGAACACAGCAATCAGTGCCATTGAAACGTGGCTCTCAAGCGCTGGCCTGGAGTTAGCGGCTCAAAAGACGGAGGCTGTCTTGATTTCAAGCCGGAAAGCGGTGGAAACAGCCGAGGTGCGCGTCGGTGGAGTCGCGATAAAGTCGCAGAGGGCGATAAAATACCTCGGGGTTCTCATTGATACTCGGCTCTCATTCAAGGAGCACCTCGAGTACGCCCATAAGAAGGCCAGTGGGACGGGTTGAGCCCTCTCACGTCTGCTTCTAAACACCAGAGGGCCAAAGCATACCACCAGGAAGCTGCTGGCAAGCGTGGTCACCTCCCAGTTGCTGTATGCGGCGCCTGTGTGGGCTGAGGCGGTCGGGACAAAGTCGTACATGCGAGGGGTAGAGTCAGCCTACAGACTCTGCGCCATACGGGTGGCATGCGCATTCCGAACTATTTCGGACGACGCCGTGCTGGTGATAGCTGGCCTAGTGCCACTGAAGGACCTGGTACGGGAAAAAGCAGACCTTCGCAACGCGCTTCGAGGGCACCCCGGACCCGAGGGTGTCTCCAAGGCGGAGATCAAGAGCGACGCCAGATGGAGGAGCTACGCCAGCTGGTAGGCTAGGTGGGACGCCTCGTCCAAAGGTCGTTGGACGCGCAGGCTGATCCCCAGCATTGACGTCTGGATTGAGAGGAAGCACGGGCAGGTGGATTTCTACCTGACCCAAGTGCTGAGTGGGCACGGATGCTTCAGGAGCTACCTGAAGAGATTCGGCCACGAGGAGGAGGACGGCTGCCCGGAGTGCGGATCCGGGATAACCGAGGACGCAAAGCACGTCATCTTCGAGTGTCGCCGATTCGACGAGGAGAGGAACGCGCTGGAGGCGGTGGCAGGGTCGGCGATCACCGAGGACACGCTGGTGCCGCTGATGCTGGCGGACCCAAGGACGTGGGACGCGGCGGCTGAATTTTCAGCAAAGCTGATAAAGACGCTGAGGTCCCTGGAGAGGATGAGGAACGAGAGGACGGGCTGAGCGGCCTTCCTTCGTGCGAAGCATTGCTTTGCGGGCCCTTGCCCCATCATGCCACTAAATGGCTTGTTCTTGAATGTTGTTGTTTTTCTTAGGCTAAATAAACAAACGAATTTAAAAAAAAAAAAAAAAAAAAAGAGTCACACAGAGAGACACAGAGTCACACAGAGATACACAGAGTCACACAGAGAGACACAGAGTCACACAGAGACACACAGAGAGACCCAGAGTCACACAGAGATACACAGAGTCACACAGAGAGACACGGAGAGAGTTCTCAAGAGCGACCCGAGGGAACTCAGATCTACACAGAGTAACACGAGCCAAGCCGCGGAGTCATCTCCGCATACCTCCTACACAGGGCACCAGCAAGCCGACTCACCGCAATTCCCGCGGAGTCGCACGTTCTGTTTTCAGGAAGTTATACGTTAAATAAACTAGAATTCAATTGAATTCGCGTTCTTACTGGGTATATTTGGGGACTCAAGGGGCCGGAACTTTATAAATTTGTGTGAACCCCGACCTCTGCGAGCTAAGCCGCGCAACCCAAGAGAGGGTCGTTACAGGCTTCAACGCATCTGAAGCCTCGCGGGCGGTTTTGACAAGAGGCACTTTGTGCCCGTCGTGACCGCATCTGAAACACGTGTGGCTTCTGTCCTTGGCGCTGCGACATCTGCTGGCGATGTGGCCGGCTTCCAAGCACCTGAAGCACCTGAGTCGGGGCTCGATCTCCTTCACCCGGCAGAGAGTCCAACCGACCTTCACCTTTCCAAGCTTTTTGAGCGCTGTTGCTGCGCCGGCCGGGACCGAAATGGTTGCGACCTGGCTACCGCTGGAAAGGGGTCGGACTGCCTTCACTTGCACCGAGTTCAACGGGAGGTCCGCCTGCTTGGTCAGCGCTTCCTCCAGCTCCTCCTTTGAGACTAGCTCATCCAAGTCCCGGATGACGAAAGTCGCCTGCGGAATCACTGCTCGGATCGAGGCTCCTACGCCCAGGACGCTGCCGATTTTCTCGCTTATGCCGCTGGCAGGGACATGTGGGGAGCGCTTCAACTCAAGCAGGAGTTCGCCTTTTGCCGTCTTCCTCACCTTAGCGATGCTGTCGCCGATTTCCGCTATACTCGCGCGGGAGCGTGACCATGTTGAGCACAGCGCTATATGAAAGCTCGGGAGGAGGGCTTATGATCAGCGCCTCGTTCCTTGCTCTCCTTCGTCTTTCTCTGTTCCTCGTCTGAGGTTGATCCCGACGAGGCTTCTCTTCGAGTCCTTTGCTGCTGCCTCCGTTGTCGGCGCCGGTATTTCTCCTTGCATTTCCCTGTTGTGGACTGCTAGCAGTGCGACGGATTTGAGGGACACCTGGATTGGAGGCAGGCCGCTGGACCTTACCGCCTTGGGAGGTCTGGAACGCTTTATTCGCCCGTGAAAGGGTCCAGGCCTGTGTTGTCTGGCATCCCTGGTTGGCTGTGGCCACTATAGCCCGTCTTTCCTCCGGTTGCAGCAGCAGCGCCTCCTGGAGCTCCTTCAACCTAGAGAATGCGTTTTTCATTCCCTGGTTTATGCTGTTGACTTTTTGCACGTTGACTTTGGAGAGCAGGTCGTCGAGGATGGCCCATATCTCCACTAATTGTGGCTGGGGGGCTTTAGCCCTCTTGGTAGGCTGAGCCTGACCGGGCGGACTCGGTGAGTCCCTAGTGCGCTTAGCCACTGGGGTGGCTACAGCAGGGGCTTTTTCCAGTACCGGGGGGTTCGAAACGCCTCCTGGCGGGCTACGCATCAACCGGGAACCCTTCTGGAACGCTCTAAGCTCGTCTTCGTCACTTGTCGCAGTCAAAGAGACGTCGGCCAAGTGGGCCGCCGGCGTCGCCGATGAGTTGGGAATGTTAGTTAGGGCCTCCAGAATCCTTTCCCTGGCCGCGTCATCTACCGCGGGTGGATTTCCACATTTGTGGCTTGCCACCTGGAGTAATATTGTTATTACCAGACATTTCTTTATCAAGTGCAGCTATTTACCCTGCTGCCGGGTTGCGTTTTATACCTTCCGCCACGTTAAGTAAACTGCCGACCGATACGGTACTGACGCAGACCAAACCGACGGCCATTGTGGCGCAGGCGCGGTGTGGATTTATGGGAGTCATCGCTTACTAGATCTGCCGGCCACTGTGGCACAGACGCAGACCGCTCGGCCGCCCAATGTGGGACAGACGCTGAGCGTAGCGATCTTGGCTTGTGGTGCACTGAGCGGGACTCCCAAAGGAGACCGTGGGTTTCTCCCCGACTTGACCGATGGGGGTTATACCGCCCCGTCTCGGTCGCCAGAGCCCAGTTTCAAGGTGTGCCGCTTCGCGGAGGGGATGGCAGTTGGTCTGTTCCGTGACCTTTAGCACCTCGTAGGCCACCGGTGTGCTGGGAGGGAGTTTCAAGTCCCTAGCCTGCCTCCTTGCCACAGGATCGGAGCAGCAGCCCGAAACAGTATGCTACTGATTTCGCTGCCTGTCCGCGAGTGCGTATCGTAGCGAGTAGCTTTGGTCAGCCTACTCGTATGCGACTACCAGCGCCCCCTGTCGGTCCAGCGCCCACTGGAGCTTCAGAGATACGGAAGATGTAATCATACGTGATTACACCCTTTCCGAGCACTGGTCCGACAGCTGACTTGAAGATTAGCTGGCGTGATATGCCACTTCGTGCAGGTCGCCACCTTGGTAAGAGAAATTTACCAGCGCGATAGAAAAGAAAGCGAGAAGAAAGCCCCTTAGGAGAGATCCCCCCACTCACCCCTGCCGCTAAGCGTGTCCGTCGACTGGAAACTCCGGAGGGCGGAACGCAGTCCGAGGCTTCCGTTCCTCCAAGGTATGTACGGCCTGGCGTTCAGTGTACCTTCCCGCACACTCTCTAACCACTACCGTCCTAGGTATCGCCGTTATTCCGCATTCCCGGAGGAGCACCCGGGAAACACGACCTAACCGTTCGACGCGCGCACAACAACGAGTGTGTGTGTATGTGTACGGATACACATATGCCGCGACCGTTTGCAAATTGAAGTACGCGGAGGATAGAGAACAGCGAGGAATATGGACACTCACACGAAGCGGAGACGGATTGAAAATTTCTAACGATGAGGAGAAATATTAATTTCTTAACTACCGTTGTGTCGGGAAAACTCGGACTTGAAGTTGACACGGAAAATAATCTTACAGCAGTGTGACCTAAATTAAATGTTCGGATCACTGCTGAAGATCGGCAGGGAGAGGGAGGCGGAACAGGCTCGTACTTATCTGGTGAAGGGGCGAAGAAAATTCCGAACGGATATCCTTCCCGGCTCGAAGGAATAAAGTTGGCTAAGGGGCGTCCTTCCGCTAAAGATGTCCTGGAAGTTGATGGAAAATTCCCACGGCGCAGGCGAAAATGTAGAAGTAAAAAATACGGGGGCGTCGTGTGATCAATCGGGGTTCATCAGCTTTATTTGGCTGCATACATAAGACTACTAAACTAAGGTTAAACATAGAGCCGTGATCCCGCCCGCTTTGCTCCGCTGGACGGAGACTTTGGGCGGCTTTCTTAGCCGCCGAGCAAGTTGTTGCGCCTTTCTAGGCGATATCGCTGCTGATGAGGATGGTGCTGCCTTCGCGGGGAGCTCGTGCCCTCTTCTGGCGAGCCGAGTAGGTTCTCTTCCTCCTCGAGAGGGAGCGCTCTCCAAGCCCGTGCCTGTATCGACGACGGCACCTGAGCGGCAAAGTTAGCTGTGAGTCGTTTTTGTAGCAGTAGCAGTACAACTGGCACGACCTGCTCCCGTCATGCTATAGGTATGTCAGCTGGCGACACGCAGAGAGAATTACTCCCTTCTGTGCCCGCCGGTGGAAGCAGTCATGCAGTTCATTTCCTCCGGCTTTTTGGGCGGAAGGAATTGTATCATTGCCTTAGCTAGACACTGCATTACCGCGGACGTAGCAAGCAGCAGTGCATTACCCGTTGACAAGGATAATATAGAGCCATTTTTTTGTTTGTCGATTCGTGTTATATTTGTGTTATAATACGTGTGTGTTTTTACATTTTTCCGCTAATTGAGGTTAGCCGTAAATCGAATGCGTATATTTGGTTGTTTGATTCTCTGATTTCGTGCGACTTTCAAATCTTGCAAAACAAAGTAGAACAGTGCGGCTTCGTCCAAAATGACAGATGAGCAGCTTGAATTGCGTCGAGAAGATATTCGTTCAAGGGTAGCAAAATTTACGTGCTGCATGCATACAAGGAGAAAGAGATACTGAAACGGAAAACAATAATGCGAGATAGGACTACGTCGTGATGACCAAGAAAATGAAAACATACGTGTGCGTCGTAGAATCAGTGAGATGAATGATGAATACTGGTGAACAATGCTACCGGTGGAATTTTCTTTTTGGATGCTCCAGGAGGAACTGGCGTCGGAAATTTACCTCGATCGACCGTCAGACGGCGTGATCGAAACAATTGTTAAGAGTGATAGCTCTACGTATCTCCTACTACGTCTGCCGACGCAGCGAGCAGAGCCACAACGGCGGTTTAACACATAATTACCCAAGCATCTCACACCCAACTATACATTTTCCTACTTTAAGTTCCACCCTTCTTTATAAATTTCTTCCATAGGCCACGACTGAGATTCTGCCCCGGTCAAAGAACTTTGTTAAAAGCCTCCTATACATCAAAATCAACATAAATTCTATACATGAGCCCGTATTAAAAAGTTTCCATGGTTGCGTCAGAATTCGATTAAGTGCCTCCTGTATATATTATATTCAATAAATATTACTTTTTCAATTTAATAAAAAAAAATTGTATTATTATTAAAAACAAATTTAAATTAAAAATAATATATGTTTGATTTTGCTTTAATTGATATTTAATTTAAATAATAAAAATAAAAAATGAATACGCGAGAATTTATAATGTTTCCACTTCCCGACGAAATTTTTTCTCTGTTTACTTCATTTATTGGCGATCAATTCGGACAAATTCGGCATACTCACATTTCTTGTATTTGTTTTATCATCGAGGCTTGTTTATTTGCCGACAGCTAAAGTTATCGCTGCTGCCGTTATCGTCGCTGTCGTTGGCGCTGCTTACGATGATGTTGATTTATTTTTTTTGAGAATTTTTCACTTTTGTAAAGTTTGGGAAATTTTGCAGTACCACCTGTGTCGGTTAGGTTGATTTTGTTTTATATTCACTATTCGAATTTTATTGCATTTTTATCTTTATATTTAGATTATGTGGTTGTCGGTAATAGGTAGAGTAGCCTGTGGGGTAAAAGTTCAAGTGCTAGAATTTACGATTGTCGATTCCTTTCGGAAATGCCTCGCGATCAACAATCATAGTGATAGGGTACTAAAGAACTAGTGAGATGGTTCAGCAGTCGGCTAGCTGAAGCCACCGGACGAGTCGCAGGTTGCAGATAGCGCAAGGCCTCCTGTAGAGGTTAGCTGCGAATAGCGACTTGTCGTGAATAAGCAGTCCCGGGCAACAGCGGGTACCACACGGTATGTAGTACCTTCAAGGCGCTTGTCTGACCGTCTTTAATACATAGTCTTACAAACTCCACACTTCCTACACGCGTTCCTACCCACATCCGACATCTCACAAGGGCAGTGGTGACGTCCTGAGGAAAGGGTGACACTTCACCCCCCTAAGCCAGGGTGTTATGCGTTGTTATGAGCGAGGCTAGAAGCCGGAGGAAGCCCGTAAGAGAGCACTGAAGCACCGTGCGCCGAATGTGGCTCCAGGGATGAGAGCTGCGGGGTCGAATGTGTCCCCAATAGAGAGAGCTGGCGGCAAGGACGTTGCGGGGAGGAAGAGGCAGCTATATCACACGTCGCCGCCCGAACTCCCCAAGACTGTGTCCAAGAACACCAAGACAAAGAACACCGCAGCGCTGGAGGGCTCGAGAACGTCACTAGGCGCGTAAGCCGCCTCGTAAGGCAGTGTTGCCAAGGGCACGAACCTAGCCATACTGGCGCGTCAGCGGTGGATCAGGCCCTCGACGTGGAGATAAGGAAGTGCTAGACCGCAGCTTTCAACTTCTACGGCATCCAGTGACGGTCTGGTATTAGTGGACTGTATGGACGCCGATGCCAAGAAGTGGTTGGAGCTGACGGTCCCCGACATCAGCACCAAGGGTGGTGTGCAGCTCCGCACCTGCCTGCAGGATGACTTGCCGATGACGAACATCATTACAGTCTACCTGCTGCACTATGGGGAAAATTACCACTTTTTCTGGCATTTGCATGTTTTTTAAAAGTTTTTTAATTAACACAAATTTGATGTTTGCATTAAGAAAACATCAGACTTTAATGGCCCAAACTCAAAATGTTAAATTTGACACCGCCATGTGAGAATAACAGCTATTAAGTTGGCTGTTGCAATCGAAAGCACGTGCATTGAGTTTTGTTTTAATATTTTGTGATTTCAAATACAATTAGAAGAAAATGAAGTCATGAACACTAATCTCTCAGGTTTGCACTATGTGTTTAATATAAGAAATTGTTCAAATTGTGCGTGTGTATACTAATATTTGGTCGTTTTATAATCGCTTCAAATTCTGGATTTTTATTTAAAAAAATTCTTCAACATAAACTTTAAAATTTAAACAATACGCGCGCGCGCGCCAGAGCCAAGGAGAAGGGGGCACACTGTCCCACCGAGGGGGTGGGCACACTAAGGCGGCGAAAATAACGACAGATAAGCGGGCACACTATGCCACCCAGAGCCCAATATAAAGCGGGCCACCGCCACGATAAGCATCAGTCTCCGCCGGCGATCGGCGAAACAAGTCCAGCAGCAGCAGCGCGGATCTAGGAGAAGGACTCCCCAAGGAACAGCAGGAAGATGGTAAAACTGTTCTTAGGACCTCAGAACGAGCCGATGGAAAGGACGCACCCGTCACTAGATCACGACGTTACCAGGCGACGAGAAATGAAACTGTCATTAATCTGTACCTATTAAGTCAATAAACATAAAGATAATTTGTACCGTATTAGCTAGCGTTCTACTATGGGACCGGGTCGGAATATCTTACAGTAACCACACCTGAACCAAATATAAATTCCTGAGACGAATCCTGGCCATCCCTGAGCCACCCGAGCAACAACAGATTGTCCCAGAGGTTAGAACTAGTTATGTGTTTGTCCAGGTGTTTCTTGTAGCGTTGTCAATTCTGAGTTAATAGGTATTTGTGTTAATGTTCTCTTCTTCCCTCTTTTGGCGTAATTTGCATTTCTATTAGGTAACCTCACTTTTTCCAACGTCGTTTTGTTTACTGTGTGGAACAGCGAGAGGGGCCAGCACGAACGAGAGAAGGCAATTCAAAGATATTTTGAACTGTTTACGTGCAATAATGTGGATAGAAATATTTTAAAAGTAAAAAACCACCAATTTTGCAAACATTTGCATTATAATTGGCTTAAATGTATAGTACTTATACAAAATTTGAAAGAAAACATTCACAATGGATATGGTGGTACAACTTTTCCTTTAAACCAAAAGTAATAGACCAGCTGAACGGCCACTTCTTCCATTTGAATCGAAAGGTGGAAGGGCTCGAGAACTGCAGGCAGCGGAACTATGCTACCTCCAAAGTATTGATGTTTTATTGCGAAGGTAGCTTCGGCTGTCATCGGCAGGTGGGTCTCCAGGTCTGACATGGGGCTAGTGCTCATCCAGGTGCCTTGGGTCGTCAGAGGCAGGATCTGCGGCCTAAGTAAAGTGAGTGTGAAAACTATTGCAGTAAGGGAAGCATCACTGAAAGCTTGCATCTTGGTGCGGAAGGATATTAACTTTCTATGTCTCTCTTAATTTTTCAAAAAAAGATCTAGTAGCGGTGATTATCTCTAGCGAGTACGGGAGTATTATGATGGCATCAGCATACTTCCCAGGAGAGGTTCAGGATCTGGTGTATTACTGTAGCAGCAAAAGGCTACCTCTACTGCTAGGGTACGATGCCAACGCGCACAGTGTTGCATGGGGCAGCACGGACAACAACGGCAGAGGTGAGTTTTTATTAGATTATCTTGTATCTACGGATCTTATAATTTTTTTGGTTCAGAACCCTTCTGTGGACTAGGCCCATGAGTCATCAGCCACAGCAGTCGTGTGGATCTCATGACTGCCTGCGATGACTTCTGGCGGTCGTCGCACGGGGCAAGGCAGAGTAAACTTCTGCTAGGTAGCTATAACAGCAAGAGGACCAAGGATTGTTTGGAGTTGAGCAAAGAATCTCTCCGAATAGTCACGGGCTTCTTAACCGGGCACTGCAGACTGCGCAAGCATCTGTATAATCTCAAGAAAGGAGAGGACAGCATTTGAAGACTTTGTCTGGAAGAATACGAGACTCCGGTACACCTACTTGAGATGTGCCCAGCTATCAGTCGGTTGGGGCTGGCCCACTTGGGGGCCTTACACCAGGCGGCATCATCGCATTCTTGCGTTCGATGGAACTGTTCGAGGAGCTATAGCTAAGACAATAGGACGAGGGCACAACAGACCCCAGTGGTCGCAGTGCACAATACTCCAATCACTATTATTATTATTATTATTATTATCGTAGCTTTTTTTCAAAGCTAGGAATTAAAAGTCGAGAAAAACATGTGCCAACTCCTGCACTTCGTAATTTTTTGGAAATGTGGTCATGCGGTCTTCGGCTAGTTCGCAAAATCAAGTGGTGCTTCCAAAATGTAATCCGAATGTGGCAGGTACTGATGCAACTCAATGGTGCGCAAGAAGAAACGATCAACGGAAGTAACTTAATTATTTTAACTGCACCCTTGGAAGTGTTTCGTCATGGCTGACCTAAATCTGATATACAGGCATTACTTGGAAACAGTTCCGTGAGTTATTTCTACAACGCTTTGAAGTGAAGGAGACACCGGCAACCGCAATTTTTATATCTGCTAAACAGTTGTCCAGCAATTAAAGAGTGTCATGCAGTGTATGCATGGTAACAAAGTTGACAACAATATGCCGCAACATGACAGCGGAGCAAATAGCTGTGTGTACTGTACTAGCGCACCTGGCGAATTTTGACATCCGTTTGCAGCGTGTGGGGGTTTCGTCCGATGTTAGCTAGAGAAATCAACTGCAGATAGTTGAAGTCGATTACTTTGAGAAGAAGCGGAGTGCTGGCCACACGGAAGGTACCGGCGGAGATCACAAGCGTGCCAAAATTATATGCCACGCATGCAAACAACCAGGGAATAAGATGGAGGAATGTCGATTTAAGCGGTCTGGCATGGAGATTAAGTAGCAGCAGCAGCGGGATTTGCAAAACGTCACGTGCCATGGTTGTGGACAGCTTGGACATTTGGCGAGTCGGTCCACTAACAATGAAAGAAACCTGTAATATTCGAGAAGGAAGTTAATGAGTGCTCTGGGTGTATAGGAAATACTGGAATTCCTAGTAGACATCAGAAATTAAGCAAATGTAAAATTAATTAAATTTTCTTTCACATCGTACCAGACGATTCTATTATAAATGACATCATAATAGGCCTTAACAATAATACGTTTGCTGACGGGTTTCCATCAAAAACCAAAAAGCTAGGCTAGCTGGTGCAAAATATTATAAGTCTTTACATATGGCTTGTGGATACCATCAGATACATCCTGATTGTATCGCGTGTACAGGGTTTGTAACACCAGACGGACACAACGAATACTTGACAAAGCCTTTTGGCCTCTAGAACGCTCCGTTCGTTTTTTGCATTGGGAAATCTGATTGATTCTGAAAGATTGAGAAAAGATTGTTTTAGATGTCTTAACTGCAGCCGGATTCTTATTTAATGTTGTTAAATGTGGGTTTCTTAAGTCTACTGTACTACTGGGCTATGAGATGCGAGCTGGAGAAATTAGGCCCAATTCCTGGAAAATACTTGCGTTGAAATCCTTGCAGCCGCAGCAACAAACATTGACAAGCGTAAGACATTTTTTTGGACTGGCGTTTTATTTTACAAAATTTGTTCCTCAATTCTCCCAGATCATGAAACCAATATATTCACTAACTTCGAGAAAAAGCACTTTTAACTGGACTGACCATTTGGAAGAGATTATACAGAATATTATCAGTATTCTCCAACATCCAAAAGAATTACATACATACATACATATGTATTTTACAATGCTAATTCACGAAATCGATCCCCCTTGATCCCTTATGTGTTGGAGTATTCTAGTAAAACCACCTCCCCCGCTGAGTCTAAGTACCATTCATATGAATTGGATACATTGCTTGTTGTTGAATCAGTTAAAAAATGTCAGAATTATTTTCTCGGGCGAGAGTTCGTTGTATATACGGATTGTAATTCGCATAAAGCATCGCGAACCAAAAATTGAACTAATAATAAGAGTGCATCACTGGGTGGTATACTTCCAATCTTACGATTTTAAAATAGAATAAAGAGAAGAAGAGCGAATGGCGCATGTGGACTATTTTCCAGGAAACAAGTGGCTTATGCAGCATCACTTCAAAAGACTAAAATCCCAGAAAAGCCAGTGAACTTAGCAGAAATCTCAAATGATTGGCTCGCAGCTGGGCAATGTCAGGATTCTAAAATTGCTTATATTGTTAATAAATTGAACTCAAAAGATTACACAGAAGTCATTTCCCAGACTTATGAGCTATGAAAAGGGGATTTGTTTCGAAAAATACAGAGGAATGGAAGGAAATAACCATCACCAGTTCAAAGTCGAACAAGGAACGCGCGCGCGCCCAAACGAGCTTGTCTCGTGACCCTTGGGTCACTCTAAACCCAAACCCCGGCCACACTAAGTCGGGCAAAACGACAGCCCAAGCGGGCACACTAAACCCAGCCAGTCCCTATATAAAGCGGGGGGCTGGCCTTAGGGAATTCATTCAGTGGTCGGCAGCGATCGGATGGAAGTCATCAACCACCAGCGACCAGCCAGCTCTAGCAGGATAAGTATAATAGTAAGTGCTCACCCCTAACCACCTATCCTGCCTCGGCCGACTAAGGGTCCAGTAACAATAACAACCTATGTATTATTGCCGACTTCAGGGTCCCACAACATTTCTCTCCGCTGACTTCAGGGTCCTACAACATTTCTCTCCGCTGACTTCAGGGTCCCACAACAACAACATTTCTCTACACTGACTTCAAGGTCTCACAACACATTTCTCTCTGTTGACTTCAGGGTCCAATAACAACAACCACTTCCTCTGCCGACTTCAGGGTCCAATTAGAATAAATAAAACCTCTGTATAAGCCTAATGAAGGTCGAACTCTACGCGTTATCACTGGAACCCGGGTCGGGAATTCCTCACTAGAACCACTAGCCTAAACCAAATAAATTTCCTGGATGACCCTGGCCGGCCCTGACTACCCGAGGCACGACTGAACGTCACAAAGTGACTAAAAACGTTCGAAGGTTTGTCGATAGTTTCGTAACTTGTAGAACTGTAAAGGAGTCATCTGGAAAGATACAAGCCGAGTTACATCCAATCCCAAAAAAAAAAAAATTACGGGTAAGCTAAGTGGCAAGAATTATATTAAAGAATATTTCATAGTACAGATTGATGCCTTAACCAAATTTGTTTATTTGTTTCACACTTTAAAGTTGGATACCGATAGTTGCGTGCAGGCATACAATTATCTATTTCTTTGTTGGGTGTTCCGAACCGAATAATAGCCGATGTAGATGTTTTACCAGCGGAATGTGTGCAGAATTTTGTGCATCTCAGAAGATAAAGCTGCATCTGTTTGTTTGTTGTTTGGCGATATGGTTTTGAGACTTAAGATACCTGAGTCATTGAGCAAGCACAAGTGGACAATTATTGTTGTCACATGGCGTGTGTGGCTCTTGACGGAACCGTGCTTAAATCAAAACGAAACCATATAGATAACAATAAATGTCGAATCGAGATCGAAGATCGAGGTTGTCCCGCAAAGAGAATTGGTAGAAACAGACGGAAGTGATGCTTGTTAACTTGTAAACTGTTGTGATACCTAGTAGTACCTGGCCCTAAAGTTCTTATTATGGTTGACATATGAAAATAAAGTAAAATAACTTCGAATTAAAAATTGCTTTTACAAATGCACTGTACCGTATATCACGTGAGTTAGTTATGTTGGGCTTTAGTTATTTGGACCGAGCTACATTATTGTATTTAATTGAATCAATTACTTTCCCTAAGTCCGCTGAGGCAAGGTTAATTAATAAATCGATTAACTTATACTTTGCAATTCATTTATTTCACCTAAGCTTGTAAAGGCAAGGGATATCATAAAGAAGGTAGGTTCAAAAGATATAAGCTTATTAGGACACTGCTAAGACTGCGCAGTATATTTATAAACTAAGCCCCATTTGTGTAGGCTGTGTTGTTGCGTTATCAGAGCAAACGCAGTTATTTTACATAGGCTTAGTACAGAGGCCTAAAGGTGGACAAAAATTACGTCCAAGTTACATTTTTTGCGAAAACATCTGGTTTTTTCGATAACAATTCGATTTTCGGACTATCGTGCAAGTTTCCCCACCAAATTAAAAACTTATTTACTGACAGTTGGATCAGCTACTCTTGGAGCACTTCTTGAGCTGTGGAGAAAGAATATGGCAGGCTAGTCTACCGCTTGAATGGGCCTCTTTAAGGAATCGTAAGAAAGCCTCTTTTAAAATATAAAACAAAGAAACAAATTTTAAATAATGTACAAATAAAAAATTATTTATTGAGTACTCCTAAAAAGAAAATTAAAGCTTAACGCGTGCCTAATGCGTTCAGCACTTTTGATTGTATTTCCTATTCAAGTTTCTTGAGAAACCTGCTCCTGGTGGATAATTGCAACCAAATAATTCTTGTAACACTGCGCGTTCAACATGGTAAATCTTGACCGAGCAGATAAATAAAGGGATGGAACCGCTATATTTATATTTAGTATACAGCCTAGATTTGTTGTTTTTAAGATGACTAAACTGTTTAGTAAACCAAGGAGGCTTATTCGATGTTGGTGGATAGTACAACGGAACACATTCAGTAAAAAAAGAATTTATGGCACTGTACAAAATATCCACGGCATCTGAAATGTCAGTGCACATGTATAAATCGGACCAATTTAAATCTGATATAAAGTTATTCAACCGTTCAAAGTTCGTCTTGCGAAAACAAAGGACTTTCATGGCTGGACAGTCTGATATATTCTGTAAGTCAGTCCCAATGTCGAGGGTCACATCGAAAGTAGGATGATAGGGATCTTCGGGAAGCGTCAACGTCGCCACCCTGGCTAAACTGACTCTCCCTGTATCTGAGACAGAGATCTGCATTAGTCCACCGCAACTACAAGTACTCCGCATACACACACAGTATTTTTTAGACTCGAGTCACATAGCACCGCATTAAAAAATGATGCGGTGTTTTTTTCTCGTTTCTTTTGTGCACTTCTTCTATGCGGTGTTTTTTTACTCGTTTCTTTTGTGCACTTCTTCTATGCGGTGCCAATATGAGTAGGTACCTACTGCTTGGTTGACTTTTTACTCGTACAAGCGACCACCGCATACACATTTGTGAGGGCAAAAACAACACTAACATTTTTGGTGACATGTGATTTCAAAATGACTCATTTTTTGAGTTAATTAGTTTTGTTGGTATTTAACAAAAGGTTTATTAATGTTCATGGATTAAGTAAAGAAATAATAAATAATAAATACATTTACAAAAATTCCGCGCGTGAAAGAGACAGAGTACATTTTTTATTGTGTCTTTTTTCACCGTATATTTTTGTGTATAGTCTGTGTCCTACTCACAGACACAGCGGTGGTAAAACACCGCATATTATGCGGTGTTAGTAACACCGCAACCGCATACTATGCGGTGTGAGTAACACCGCCACCGCTTTTGAAGTGACTTGTAGTGCTCAAATAAGGCACCGGTGCCGATCTCTGATCTGAGCCCTCTACTGAATTTCGTACGTGGTTGACTTGAGAGAGCGAAATGTTGGACAAGCCAGAAATAAAATCATGCTGCGCGGTGGTAAAAAGAGTGTTTGTGAAATTATTTGAGGACCAAATGGCCCCTGGGATATTAAAATCCCCAAGGACTACTAAATTATCCATATCAGAAATGTAGCTAGAAACTTTCTGGATACTGGAATAATGTTTCCAATAAATAGGAAGTTCCGACAATGGAAGAATTTAGGAACAAGTAATAAAAATGGAGATACCATTTACTGATAGATCGTTGCACTCCTCGACAGTTAGTAATTCAGTAGCTTCAAACTCTTTGACGACAGCATATTCAGGCCAGAATTTGGTAGAACAAAAAGTTCGTTTGGAACATTTATTTTGAAAGATGAAATGTCCCTGGCATGAGAAAATTTTAATTTTTCCACCTTAATTTTTATTTTATCGGCTCATAAAACATGAATAAACTTGAATAAAGGCGATGACATCTTACGATGTATGAGCAGGGGAGAACCGAGAAACAAATATCTATTTCGTAGGTAGAATTACTACAAGGGCTTTCAGCGATGCTGACTGTTCATCTGCATTGCCCATATCGCCGGTAGTCCGGGCCTGACACCCTGGGCAGATAAAATAGCGGGGCTCTGAGGGGTCAATATTTGAGACCCCCCAGGGAACAAAACGGATATCACCGCTATCACTCCCACAACACATTCGGATGCCGAATCTTTCTTGCCAACTCGATCTCAAAACTCTATGAATTGATTCTGAGGTCGAGGGCTGTGCCGAGGGAGTCTGCTGTTGGGCGTCCACCGCTGGCTGTTGGGATCCGCCTAGATGCTGCAGACCGGTTGCTGTTTTTTTGCGCCTAGGAGACTCATTTAATAGCTTAAGGCAATTAAATTGAGTGTCCAGCGCCAAGAGCATATCATTAGTTTGACGAAAACTCAATAATATTTCTTCAAAACCGCCCTTGTTTTGCCGCATAAAAGACATCATCTCCCTTTCAACCCCGCGACAGGCCTCGCAGCAGTAACGCAGATCGATGTTTCTTCTTACATCGTCCACCGTCCGAGCGACAACACCAACAGCCAGCAGCCGACTGTAAGATCATTTGTAGCAATAGCCTTTTTACAGGTTTTAGCTAAGCAGACAATAGCGGACATTATAGGGACTTACCACTGCACCTTTACGTAGGAAGAGATAAGAACAGTGCAGCTGCACCGAGAGAGCGGGTAAGCGGGTGAGCGTGGGAGCGAGCTTAACGTTTAGCTGTCGCGACGACGCAAACTAAACGGAGAAGGCACAAAGAGAAATGCAAAAAAATGCAAAGCAAACACCGGCAGCACAACTAAATTGTGAAACAAATAACAATTAAATACACAAAACAGAATAGCTGCATGCACACGAAGTGAACGGGAACTTTATAAATCACAAAGTAGAAGATTTAAATAAAACCGCGGTTGTTTTAATGCAAAAATTAACACAAAACGAGAGCGCAAGAAAAAAACACGTCCGTTCACTTGGAAGAGAGAACGCTTTTTTAATAGTCTCTCGAAAAAAACTACAATAAAATCTTGCACCTTATTGCTCGGGAAACATCAGAGACTCGCTCTAGTGCGCTATTCCGTAGGAGATCCTAAGGAACAAGAGGCTATCCCAACTTTTTTTTCGCAAAGCAAAATATTGCGAAGATAAGGAAGCTCTTGAGCCAAACGCAGCTATAAGGACCAAAGTTGTACAGGCTCTCGAAAGTTGCTGGTGACATCGCGGCCAAACCCTTTGCCATAGTTACTTTATTCTGATTTATTGCTGATAATATCAGGCTTTCGTCGTTTTTTTAAATAGTTATTCGTACTGCGATCGCTGCCATTCGATGCTATGTAAGGGCAGGCTATGGATTGGTATTTGTTGTGCCGTTTGCATGCGTCCTATACAGAGTTCGGATAGCAATTTACATAATTTTCTTACAACTTGTTACAACTTCTTACAAATTGTTAAGGCTATTGGGTTCTTGGAGGACAGATCGCAGGGCTCGCTAGGAATGATTCTATTGAATTGGTGGGGCAAAAGTTAAGGAAGTCACGTGCAAAGAAAATATTTAGAATGAGCACCAATACAGCTTATAACAGAGAGACGTCATATAAAAGTCCAACGCAAGAATGAAAATAAATTAACTTTTCAGCTAAATATTGCTAAAAATCAAGACCAGATAACTGAAGGCAAAGGAGTGCGCTTTATATAGTGCTTTCAACATACGTTTTCTAGGAGGGTGCAAAGGAAAAAGGGCATAGCGAAATGTCAATCTCTTATGCCATTATTACGCGGACATGAGGTTGCCTTCAGAAAGTCGGCGTCCCCTCTTCAGCTTTCATCCAGTTAGGTGCGTTAGTTAGCGTTAGAAGAGTGCACGGCGGACATTGTTAGACTGCAGAAAAAGAAATTCCTCTAAAATTATAGTGAGCCCCTAGTAGTAAAGGAGAAAAAAGCCTTAAATTCTGTCAGCCAGCTCAAAGGTGAGTCTTTAATTATGAGTTTATTTTTTTAAGCTGGATTTATAATCATTGGCAAAATATTGATATATAAAAGTCGGTTCCATCGTCGAAGGACTATTTCAGAAAAGGATTCGATCAGCCCTGTCGAACAACCAAGGTGCCGCTCAAGAAAATATGGTTAAAGTGACAGTAGTGCGACCAATGGTAGGGAAGGAGAATCTCAACATCATCTTGTATGCTTTCCAAGGGTATCGACTGAGTGCAATAGGTTGCTATTCTGTTTTTTACTTCTAGGGTAAAATGTTTTCTATTTATGTATTTTCGTTTCATTGTGCGTTAAGCTCAGACAGAATATTTAAATATGAAAGTTCGTTATAACAATGCCACAAACATGGTGTCCAATCGGGCCAAGTTACCCCGGGAGACCATTAAATTTCTAAAATCGTTGAGTTCCTTTAAAGACTAAATTCTGATGAGCTTGGGAGACTGCAGATGAAATCTGCTTAAACCATTTTAGTGAAGTCTAAACTCATCTATCGAAAATAGCTTCCTGAAGCTAAATCAAAATCGATCTTACAGTTTTGGTAATCATACCTACCGGAATGTATTCATTCGCTGAAGCCGCGATTAAAAAAAATTAAATTAAGTTAAATGGTCAACTTAATGGTTATCTCAGATGGTGATGGACATTTTCGAGGACAGCACAGCAGAAATGAAACTTGGGACGAGCATCGCATGAAAGACAATCGAGTTCGAGTCGTCGGTCTCAAAAAATGCAAGTTTACCCCTTATTAAATGTTTTCGAATCTTTCAAGAGTTCTTTTAACAAGCAGAGAATGCTAAAACATTATAGCTCTAAATTCAAAATGTTGAACTATTGTCATTTGGGAAAAACGAAAGCTATATAAAATAAATATTTACAAGGAAATAAAACTACTCCCTAATTAATTGAGACCGTTGTAAGAAACAATACATTTAGGTTTTTTTATTCATCGCAGCTTTATATAAGGCAGACTCTACATCGTCACTGGACCAGAGAAGTACAAACCAGGAAAGCTTTGAGAAACACTTTAGCAGTGAAATAAGAACAGCCAGTGTGGATTCGTCTGTGAGATTTCCAACATGCTGTTTTTATTAGCACGGAAAGACAATTCTGGAGCATTGAACCTTTATAATTTATTATAAAATTACTACAAATTGTATTATTTATATTATATATAAATGTATTCATCAGTTAAACGCGTAAATTTGATTCTTTAAATAACCTTTTTAATTTCCCTTTAAAATCGCATTCAAAAACTAAACTATATTTTTATTTTTCTGTTAGTGTTATATATACAAATTGAAATATGTAATTAGGGTGGTCTTTGGAGTATTAAAAAAACTAAGCCCTTACGTATAAGGCTGAATTCAAAAACATGTTGAATAATATTTGACTTAAACAATCTCCTACCTGAATGAAGGGGGGATTACCTCCGGGCCCAGTATGGTAGGGAGCCCGGACCTGGTTATCCCCGGGCCCCAATTTTCTCCCTGCGGGCCCGTATAAATAAATATACAAATCTAAATAATTTGCACATAGGACTCTTAATGGTTTATACAATTCAAAATGCGTTCTACAATGTCGAAAGGAATATATGATCTAAAATTTCTACTCGATATGTGAAAATGAAGCCGACCCAACAAGTCAATACTTTATACGCTTTTATGCTATATGAAGAAGCATTTATCAGTTAGGATCGCTTGATTACTCAATTTATTTTTTTCGTTCTCACCTTATATTCGAGAGACGTTCCTTTTGAAACCGGTTTGTATGTGTATATGGGAATTCTCTACACCTTCGGACCAAGTTTTCCCTGTGTAAGCATCACCGATGCTAGCCGTATAAAGGCTTACTAGGAGTGATTTCAATTTGGCCTTTTTCCGGACAGATCTGTCCTGTTTTTAAGTGCTTCATCCGGAAGAAATTTCAAACATCCCCTATCAGGAAATCTGTCCTTTTTTTAATTTTTTTGTCCGGACAAATTTTAAACTAAATTTATATAATTTTAAATTGATTTTTTACAATGTTATATAATTTTAAATCGATGTTTACAATGAGTTGGCATCTCTTTTATGCAAACTGTAATCGATATCGTTTGAAATCGTAATATCGAAACGCTTGTGCAAATTTACTTTTCTGCCTTAGAATGCCAAAAGATAATTATGACCAAAAATTCCGCGAGTGCTGGCTGCAGCAGCCAGATTTTAAAAACTGGCTCTGCTCTGGCTCGGACAGTACCAAATGCTACTGCAAATTGTGCAAGTGCAGTTTTTATTCTAATATACCTCAAATATGTTTTAAACCTGTGAAGCTGAGAGAAGTTTGTAGCCAGGAATCGATTGTAGCCCAACACTGTGCGATTGAGCCGGTTAAGCATTTAACTTAACTTAGCAAAACCCATTTTGGCCCAAAATCTTTAAATTTGCTCATAATACATAATACAAAAGTCAGATAAATATTTATTCATGATCGGCTCTATGGCAACTTACGAAGAAAACCAGATTGCTGAATTTGAAGTTGTTGATGCGACATTAAAGCAACTTTAGGCCCCATTTACACTAGGCTGCGTTTTTGCGTTTTTGCGTCTCAGAGCAAACGTAGTTTTTTTTACATAGGTTTTGTATAGGGGCCTAGAGGTGGGAAAAAGTTGCGTCCAAGTTGCGTTCAAGTTACGTTTGTGTCGATAACACCTGAGTATTTCGATAACAACTCTATATTCGGACTATCGTACAAGTTTCACCACCAAATAAAAATCAAAACCTAGTAACTGACGGTTTGAGCAGTGCACTCTTGGGGACTTCTGGTCGGCACTTCTGGATCTGTGGTCAAAGAATATGAGAGAATTCAGTGAGTTCTGAAGAACTCCCACATATACAGAAAGATAAAATATAATTCAAATTGGGATCGATGCTAGTCGACCGCTTGGATAGACCTCTTTCAAGAATCGCAATATGGCGTTTTAAAAAACCGCGTAAAAACCCTTTTTTTTATTAAAAAATATTTTCAAATTAATGTACAAAATAATTATTTAATAATGGTTCCACAAAGAACATTTAGACCCAGGCGTGCCCAATGCGTTCAGCGCTTTCGTTAGTATTTCCTATCCAAGTTTCTTGAGCAGGTTGCTTCCAATATCATCAAATTCTTTAAAGGATATTGTTATTCACTTATTGGTGAGGGATCCTGGTGGATACTCGCAACCAAAATCCTGCATATTATTGGGTCCGCCAGAGACTCGCTATAGTGCGGTATTCCGTAGAAGATCCCAAGCAGTACGAGACAATCCCAAGTCGCTTCTCCAAAGAAAAAGACATCGCAGACAAATCCATGGCCTTCATCATGGTTTCTCTATTGTGCTCCATGGCTGATAATATCAGGCTTTCGTCGTTGTTCGAATTGCTCATTTTCGTCAATTTTTGTTTACTTTTTCAATAAATGCTGACAGCTGTCAAAAACAGACGCAATAACGCAATAGAAACACACATTCTACGTTATTGCGTTTCCTTCGATATCGATAGGTAACGCACGATAGTGTAAATAGGCTATTAGACTAAATAAAAATTAAAAAAAAACGTTGTCATTTTTGTTGTCCTTTTTTTTTAATTTTCAGCCTTATTTCCCTGTTTTTATACCATGGCAGGGTATTATAATTTTAGTCAGAAGTTTGCAACGCAGTGAAGGATACATTCCCGATCCTATAAAGTATATATATTCTTGATCAGCATCAACAGCCGAGTCCATCTAGCCATGTCCGTCTGTCCGTCTGTCCGTCTGTCCGTGTCTACGCAAACTAGTCCCTCAGTTTTTAAGCTATCTGAATGAAACTTTGCAGATAGTCTTCTATATGCTCTCACTACTATATATGTCGGAACGGGCCGGATCGGACGACTATATCATATAGCTGCCATAGGAACGATCGGAAATTTTTGAGAAAAACAATTTTTACTATGCCAACATTTTTTGCTAGCAACATTCTGAGAAAGCGGAAAGTCAGAAAATGTTTCTTCTTCTTCTTCTACTTACTGCCAGGGTATTTAAACTTCGGCACCCCGAAGTTAGCTTCCTTTCTTGTTTTTTTTTTAAGTCTGTCCTGTTTTTGTAAAAAAATATTGGCATCATACTATGCAGACTTCGAGTGCCTACTCGAACAAGCATATATGTAGTAAATGTCGGGCGCACTTTTATTGATTCTATTATATCCGATTTGTCTGCTATTTTTGAAAACTACTTGACTCATGTAGTTCCAACTCAAATGAGTCCACAGGACTCTTATGATTTTGATGAGGCACTTAATTGTCATATATGCAAAGGAATTTTAGGTAATGACAGAGTGTGAGATCACTGTCATTTTACAGGTCAATTTCGTGGTGCAGCACATACTGATTGCAACCTAAGATATAGGACAGGAGATTTTATCCCCGTTTTTTCCACATTCTTTCGAAGTATGATCTCCACCTCTTCGTCAAACAACTTGGTGATACTGATGGCGAAATTAAAATACATAATTCCTTTGAATAAGGAATTATAAATTTCAATATAAAAATATATTACTCTGGGAAAAAATAAGTTAGAAATTAGATTTTTAGACACTATTCGTTTCATGCCCTCTAGCTTAGACACCCTTGCAGGAAATTTAAATGAAAGGGATTTCAAGGTTCGTCGAAATCAATTTCCAAATACAACAGATTTCAGTTTACTTCGTAGGAAAGGAGTATTCCCCTATGAATATCTAGATTCGGAAAAGATGTTGTCGGAAACTTGTCTCCCCTCAAGGAGTGCATTTTACAGTCATTTAACAGACTCAGAATGTTCTGAAGCTGACAACCTCCATGCACTTCAGGTTTGGAACCACTTCAAGTGTCAAACACCTAAAGATTACATGAGCTCGACACCGCCCACTATTACACAACTCCGGGCTTGTCAAGGGATGCGATGTTAAAAACAACAGAGATATCCCTCGAATTGCTCACTGATGATGACATGATAACATTTATTCAGTCTGGAATACGAGGGGGTCTAGTTCAAAGTTGTCATAGGTATACGAAAGCAAACCACAAATACCTTAAAGATTTTGATCCATCAAAGGAATCAGATTACTTAATGTATTGTGAGGAGCCGACTGGCCCTCACAAATCCAAATATTAAAATAAATAATCGGGTCTGTTCCAGTTTCCACTTCCGCAAAATCTACTCGGATTCGGATTTCCCAGACCTGTTATACATAGTTTCCACTTCTGTCAAATTTACTCGGATTCGGATTTTCCTCTGTTAAGTCTCTGTTAACTTCCGAGCGAAACCACTCGGAAACTTCCAGACTGCCATTGGGCCAGGGGGTTTCAGATCCGAATGAACAGAAATTAATTATTTCTTTCTCTAATGGTTTAGGGACATTACTGCATAACTGAATAAGCTAAAGGTACCATACTTTTTTTTAAATAATTCGGTTCGTTTCTAAGCTTTCAGAAATTTCAAATCCGCATGTTTTATTTCCAAACGGAAACAAATTTTGGATCGAAGGTCAAATAATCAGAGAAATAAATAATCAGTATTAAAAATGAAATTTTTACGGCCAAGAACACGTGATCCATTGATTTTATGTAGTGAATCCCCATTTGGATCGAAGAGTGTCTTGAAGGGCAAATAATCAGAGAATACTCAGTATCAAAAATGCAATTTTTACGGCCAAGAACGCGTGACCCATTGATTTTATGCAGTGAACCATTAACGTCTTTAGGTTGGAAACTAGAGCGGGCCAAAATTTGATCAGCCCCTAATTCAGAAAACTCTGTCAAAACAAACGCAGCGGCCAAGGGGAATTTTAATAAAAAATAATTCAATACACAATGGAAATTCGCTTATGGTAACGGGAAACTCGAAAATGTTAAAGTGAAATCCGAAAATGTTAAAAAGGGAAATATGAAAATGTTATCAAATTCACTTCCGAGTGTAAACTGGAACAGACCCGAATATAAATCATAATAAATAACCTAAATAACTAACATAACTAAAGATAAACCATAACATAAATAAGAATGTAAATAAATAATAATATAATATAAATATATAATTAAATAATAATATCCAGAAAAACATAAATAATAATATCAATAATAATATAACTAATGCAAATAATATAGTTAAATAATATATATAAGAACAATTAATTGTAAGAATAATATTTAAATATTTCCCCCGTATTAGATATATCGGGTCTGTTCCAGTTTCCACTCGGAATGAATTTGATAACATTTTCATATTTCCCTTTAACATTTTCGGATTTTCTTGAACATTTTCGAGTTTCCCGTTAACATAAGCGAATTTCCCTTGTGTATTGGAATATTTTTTATTTTTATTTACTTTATTTATTTTTTTTTTTTGTAAATTAGGGGCTGATCAAATTTTGGCCCGATCTAGTTTCCAACCTAAAGACGTTAATGGGGTACTGATCCACGCATAAAATCAATGGTACATGAGTTCTTGGCCGTAAAAATTGCATTTTTCATATGCGAAAATCTCACAGATTTTTTATTTCTCTGATTATTATCCAAAATTTGTTTCCGCTCGGAAACTAAAACATGCGGATCTGAAATTTTTGAAAGCTTAGATATGAGTCAAGAATGGTACTTTTAGCTAATTCAGTTATGCAGTAATGTCCCTAAATCATTAGAGAATGAAATAATTAATTTCTGTTCATTCGGATCTGAATCCCCCTGCCCAATGGCAGTCGGAAAGTTTCCGAGTGGTTTCGCTCTGAAGTTAACAGAGACTTAACAGAGAAAATCCGAATCCGGGTAAATTTGACAGAAGTGGAAACTATAACAGGTCTGGGAAGTCCGAATCCGAGTACATTTTTCGGAAGTGGAAACTGGAACAGACCCGTATAATTATATTAATTAGATTAAGGCTACGGCACCCGATACGATAGTTGAAAACTATCACCACTAACCCTAGCTCGCTCCGTTAGCCTGGAGGGCTAGCACACACCGCCACACACACACCAGCACACGCAGCGAAACTCACCATGGAAAAATAGATCACGCCACCCGAAAATTGGCAAGCGCTAATGAGAGCGAAGGAGAGGGAACGACCGATCGTACGGTAAACTTCTGGAAGAAGTCGAAAAGAACTCCGCAAGAAGTTTCGCGAAGCGAAGCGGAGGGGAGTTCGGGATAAGCAGTGGATTTAGACGGACGTAAAACGTAGATCGACGATCGAGTGAAAACCGCGTGTGCGGGTAAAAGCCTGCAAAACTTATGGACTTTTGGAAAAGGAGATACGGGCCGGCGAATGCCACCGTAAATTGGATTTGGACTTTTGGAGCAAGAGGAGGATTTGGCAATGCCTGGCCCAGGACCAGCGGCGGGGCAGAGCCATTCCACACGTGGAGCCAACGTGTGTGTGCGAGCGAGCGAGATGGGTGAGTGGCAAACAGAGAACCGCAACGAGGTGGCTAGGAAGTGCGTGTGTTCTTAAAATCTTTGCGAGCCCTCGATGCGATGGTCACCGAAGAGTGCGGTCAGACCGACTCTAAGATAAACATAAGTCTTGACTCCCAACTAACCACACTGAGATAAATAAAAAATGTGAAACTAGTAAACTTGGAAAATATATGTGAAAGTGTAAAATAGCTAAATTTATGGAAAGTATAAAAGTGTTGGCCGTCAGCCGATTGGGTACACAGGGGGATCAACGGATGACTGTGTCATCTGCCGTAACTGTGTGCACCAACGGTAGTGCGACTATACTCTCCAAGTGAGGGCGGCCGGAAGCAGGTCCTCGGTCGAGTTCGATCGGGGATGCTGACCAATTGTAGTTGGGCGGACCTGGGCAGGTCTTTAACAGGCCCCCCCTCAAGTCAGGAGTGTGAAGCGACCCGTGCCCCCTGACCTTCGGTTCGCAGCTGAGGGGCTAATCCAGCTGTGTTTGAACGGAGCCTTCCCAGGGCCGGGCAACCCTGGGTCGTAAGATGCCTTGCCGCGGCTTTGGGGCGAAGCCGCGGTCGACCAACTTCAAAGCCCCAAACCCCCTCCGGCCCGCTGCGCTTGCCAGGACGAACAAAGCGGGCGTTCATGAATAAGAAATGAAACCAACGCACCGAGCTTCGGAACTCCCGGGAGAGGATAAATCCCAAAAACTGTCGGAAGAGGACGAGGAGGAGCTGCTGAGGCCTAGTTGGGCCTTGGCGACTCACAAACTTACGGAGACCGACGTAGATGAGCTGCCGATGTCTAGTTGTGACATCCCGGCTCCGTCGAGACCCGAGGGGAGAGCTAGTAGCACTCCCCAATCCGACCACAAAGGTGGGGCTCAGCTGGGCACCACCGAAGAAAAAACTCAAGAGCAGCTAACACATCAGCAACGACGAGCGAGGGTCAAGAGAGCCCGCTTCATTCTCGGTAAGATTGCCAAGAACGAGGCTGAGGGCAAAAGTGACCCTCGAGATGCTGAGAGTAAGGCCCGATTCCTTGCGGAGATCGCGGAATTCGAGGCGCACCGCAAGGCAAACCCGGCGGCGCTCCAGCCCTCTAAGGCGAAGCGCAACCGCTCGCAAGAGGTGAGCGTGAGCGCGCCTAAAAGGGCGAAGGACCCACAGGGCAAGCCGAGAGCCACAAACTTCGTCAGTAAGGCGAAGAAGTTCAGCGAGGTGGCCAGAGACAGTCTGGCTATGGCTCTGGTGGACGAGCTCCACGACGACGGTCGTCTGCTGTCGGAGAAGTGGGAGGAGATAGAGGCCACGTTGGCCGACATGGTAATTGACAGGTTGGTTGCCGTGCCGACCGGCCCTATCCCCTCCTTCGACTCCTCAGACGTGGTCAGGGGGCACCGGGTCATCAGATGCGACGATGGGTTTTCAAGGACCTTTCTGGCGGAGTGTGTGGCTTCGATTAGCGACACCTGGGCAGGCCTTAAGATTAGGATAGTCCACGCCAGGGAGATTCCGAGGAGACACAGAGCCCGCATCTGGTTGCCGAAGGGGCGAACTGATCATGCTAGGGTGATCGCCTGTCTGAAGGCCCAGAATCCGGATGTCCAGACTGGACCATCCTCAAGGCGGAAAAGGAGATGAAGTCGAGCCAGGCGTTCCTTCTTCTCATTAATCAACGCTGCCTGTCGCAGCTTGAAGCCAACGACCACAAGCTCCGGTACGGTATACGGAAGGCCAAGATTAAGGTCTTCCTTGCCGAACCGGACGAGATATTAGAGGAGGTCGATGACACCAACAGGTTGTTGGACGATATGGTCATCGACGACAAATCCCCGGACACAACCCCAACCAATCCCGATGTCGAAACTCGTGCAGATTAACCTGAAGCGCAGCACCCATGCTTCAGCAAATCTCACGATCCTTCTCAGTGAGAAGGATATCGACATCGGACTGATACAGGAGCCTTGGACCAGGGACGAGCAAGTTGCTGGCCTAAGGATCCCAGGATACACAGTACTGTGCACCAACTCGGTGGGTAGGTCGAGAGCATGCATAGTAATTAAGAATCACTTTAACGCTTTTCTCTGTTCCAATCTCAGCACACCAGATCTGGCAGTAGCTAGATTCGTGGCAGCGGATGGGAGCGGAGTTGTCATCGCCTCTGCGTACATGGCCCACGACGATCCGGCCCCGCCTGAACCGGTCGTCAAGCTGCTGCAATGGGCCGAAGACACTAAGACGACCCTGGTGCTGGGATGCGACGCGAACGCGAGGCACTCGCTCTGGGGAAGCTCGGAAACGAATGAAAGAGGTGAGTCTCTTTTTGACAATATTATTAGTCGTAAGGTTACGATTTGTAACAAGGGCAATACACCAACCTTCATATTCCCCAGTACGGAGGGTTTTCAGGGTTGGGAAGAGGTGTTAGATCTCACCCTTCAAATAGAATATGGCAAATATAAAGTCGAGAACTGGAGAGTGTCGACCCAACTCTCCTTTTCGGACCACAGATACATCTTCTTTGACTTATCGGCATCGGTAAATAAGCCGATACCGAGTCGTAACCCCCGCAGGACAAACTGGGACAAATTCGGCGAAATTGTCCACTCAAAGGTCAGCAACAGGAGGGTAAAGGTACAATCCTCCTCAAAGGCCCTCGACAAGGAAGTAGAGGACCTTACAAACATCCTTAACAACGCATTCAAAGAGACATGTAAAGTTTCATTCTCCAAGAAGCAGTATCCACCATGGTGGACCAAGGAACTGAGCGACCTCAGGAAGAGAGCGCGCAAAACCTTTAACACATGCTATGGAACCAAGAAATGGGAACCATATAAGGAAGCACAGAAAGCATACAAAAAGCAGTATATGAAGCCAAGAACGAATCTTGGAAGAGTTACTGTGAATCACTAGAAGGCATAAAAGATACGGCAAGATTAAGCAAAATCCTTGCCAAGGGGCACACAAGCCCCACTCTTATCAACAGACCAGACGGCTCGGCCACAATGACAATAGAGGAGTCGCTAGAGCTACTAGTCGACACTCACTTCCCGGGGAACCTTCGAGAGAACTCGGCACCCGAGGAAGGCACAAATACACAGACAGACACACAAACGAAAGATATCATCACCACGGAGCGAATCCAGTGGGCAATAGAGTCTTTTGATAAATACAAAAGCCCGGGCCCGGACGGCATAATACCGGCAATGCTACAAACTGCCAAAGGAAGCCTCTGTAGATGGCTTAAAGCCATATACAAGTCTTGTATAAGACTAAGGCACATCCCGCTAAGGTGGAGGGAAGCCAAAGTCATATTTATACCAAAGCCAGGCAGAAGGGGGCACATTCTAGCGAAGGACTATAGGCCGATAAGCCTAACATCCTTCGTCCTGAAGACCCTGGAAAGACTACTAGATGTTCACATCCGAGAAAGAATCGAGAGACACCACCTATCGGACGCGCAGCATGCGTACCGAAAAGGACGGTCAACAGAAACAGCACTACACGAAGTTGTAGGTCACGTCGAGAAGACACTACAATATAAGCAATACACGATGGCCGCCTTCCTAGACATCGAAGGTGCGTTCAATAACGTGAACGCCGACTCCATCCTGAGCTCCCTCACCTCGATGGGCATTGAGAGAGGCATCAGAGAATGGATCGGAGTTATGCTAAAGAGTAGGACGATCACTGCCGAACTGAGTGGCACTCACCTCACACGGTCAGTGAAGAGAGGCACACCTCAGGGCGGTGTCCTATCGCCTCTACTTTGGCTCATAAACATGAACAACATATTGGAAGAGCTCAATATGGGTGGCGTCAAAGCAGTAGCCTACGCAGATGACGTGGTGCTGCTAGTATCCGGACCCTACCCTGACGTTATTAGTGAGATAATGACAGGGGCGCTGGGTCGTTTAAACATATGGGCAAAGACCTGTGGACTAGGTGTCAACCCAAATAAAACAGAACTTATGCTCTTCACTAGAAGGACTAAGATACCAGCATATAATATGCCCAGAATAGATGGCATAGAGCTAAAACTATCAGAGCAGGCTAAGTATCTCGGTGTGATACTAGACCCGAAGCTCTCGTGGAAAGGAAACATTACTGAAAGAGTGAGAAAGGCAAGTATTGCTTTCTACTCTTGCAGGAAAATGTTCGGAGATAAATGGGGATTACACCCAAAGGTAAAAATATGGCTTTACACAGCGGTTGTTCGGCCAATTTTAACATACGGAGCCCTGGTATGGTGGCCAGCGCTAACTAGGGCTTACAACATCACAAAATTAACGAGGATACAGAGAGCAGCGTGTGCTGGCGTGACGGGAGCCATGCGATCATGCCCCGCAGCAGCACTGAATGCTATCCTGGACATAATGCCGATAGAACTGTTCGTAAAGGACATGGCCGCACAGAGCGCAGTAAGACTGAAAGCAAGTAACTGCTGGAGGGATTACGGCGCAGGCCACGGCAAGATACTGGAAGGAATCAAGCTAGAAGCAAACGCACTAATGGACTACTTGACTACGGAGATGAACTTCGGAAATGCCTACACGACAACATTCCCAACAAGGGAAGATTGGAGAAGGGAGAGAGTAACCGGGGCAGAGGAGGTATCCCTCTACACCGATGGCTCTAAAATGAGCTGCGGCGTGGGGGCTGGGATCTTCGCTGAGCAATGGGGGATCGAGGAGTCCTTCACTCTCTCAAACTCAGCGACGGTTTTTCAGGCTGAGGTACTCGCCATAACGGAAGCAGCCAAGCTTTCGATACGGCGAGAACTTAGCGACACCAAAGTACGGTTTTACTCTGATAGCCAAGCGGCTATAAAATCCCTAGCGGCCGTGAGAACAAACTCACGAATGGTGGCAGAATGCAAGAAGGCCCTTAATAGACTTGCAGAGAGAAACGAGGTACAAGTCACCTGGGTACCGGGTCACTGCGACATCCCAGGGAACGAGAAAGCGGACGAATTAGCCCGAGCAGGTTCGCAAGGGCAAGATACCAACGTACGGACATCGATCTCGTTGAACTCGGTCCAGACAAGGATCCATGACCATTTCAAACAGACAGCCAACAAGGAGTGGTCAAGTAAGAGCGAACATAAGAGATCAAAGAAATGTTGGCCGACATACGACAAGCACCTGCTCTGCTTTTGTCCGGCCCTAAATCACATCAGACTACGCCACTTCGGTACCTACCAGCTGGAGTCATTAGACGGCATAGGAGAGCTGAAGGTCTCAGCGATCCTAGGCTTTCTCAGCGACTCAGGATGGTATTAAAGGGCAACTATGACCACAACATGAAAACAGAGGGAGTGGACCAAAAAGGAGCCCAGCTCTACTTGGAGGCTCCAGAAGGGAGCCTCACCACTACAACCTACCTACCATAAAAGTGTAAAAAAACAGCGAAAACACTGAGAGAAAAATGTGGAATTTTAAGAAATTATGAAAATTATGAAATTATGAATTATGAAATTATAAAAGGAAACAAAAGGAAAGCGAGAGAAAATATTTTGAGAACAAAAAAATATAATAATGATTAAATTAAATTAAGTGAATTGTTTTGGCACTACATAAAAGCTGGGAAAATAGCGGGAAAACATGATGAAAATAACTGACGGGAAATAATAAGAAAAAAAAAATGAATCATATGCACAATGGAAAAAAATAATAATTTTAAATTATATTTTGGCGAAATTATTAATTTTCAAGTAAATATGAATGCAACTCGGACGGGCCAGGCACAGCCGGCCGGAGCGAATTCGCTAATATTTCTTCCTTTCCCTCTCGGCCCTTCGGCCCCAAACATGCATGAAGGCTAATTCGGTCCTTCCCTCTGCTGCGCCCAGCAATTTATATTTTTTCGTGTAACCCGGTGGCTGACAAACTCTACCCCACGTCAGCCCACCGTCTCATCATAGTCACATTGCCCCATATCTTTATACATTTTCTGTAGAGAGACCCTGGCGGGACTGAGTCTCTATCCCAGCCTAGAAAACTTCCTCACAGATGGCGCCCGAACAGGGATATGGGGCTTACGAATTTTTGATGAGATTTATGGCCTAAACCCCCATTGAGTTACACTGGAAACAAAAAAAAAAATTTTTGTTTTCCTGTTGTGGGTACGACAGGGGGAAAGTTGTGAGTGCACTTAAGAGGAGGACAACATATAAGAGATATATGTAAGACGGTGTATTGGGACTTCTCAAGAAAAGCAGTACTCGAGTAGATTTAAGAAGAGATGCAGAAAAAGTATTAAGACAGGAGAAGCGACAGAAGAGAATAGCGACAGCGGAGAAGCAGGAGAAGCGACAGCAAAGCAGCAGCAGAGCGACAGAAGAGAGGAGTAGAAACAGGAGAAGCGACAGAAGAGAATAGCGACAGCGGAGAAGCAGGAGAAGCGACAGCAAAGCAGCAGCAGAGCGACAGAAGAGAGGAGTAGAAACAGCAGAGCGACAGAAGAGAGAAGCGACAGCAGAGAGCAGCAGCAGAGCGAGAGAGGGGCATTCGGGGAGTAGAAGTCAGCAGATACGGACGCTAGAGAACGAGTTAAGAAAAGCAGAAAAAACAAAAGCAGAAAACTTAAACTAAACTTGTAATAATACTGATATTTAAATACCTATAATAATAAAAACCAAAGTTGAGTAAATCTCATCTTACATTTGGGGGCTCGTCCTAACCTGAAAATTGCAAGTGACGCCGTCCCGAAAAGTCTCAACGCCGTCCCGAAAAGTCTCAACGCCGTTCCGAGAAGTTTCAACGCTGTCCCGAGAAGTCTCAACGCCGTTCCGAGAAGTCTCAACGCTGTCCTGAAAAGTCTCAACGCCGTCCCGAAAAGTCTCAAAAGACGAAGAAGCAGAGTTGGACAGACGCCAGATAGCAGCAGGGAATGAGTGTGAGTGAGAAGGAAATTAAGCAAGAGCCGTCGCGGATTCCAATTTCAAAAGGAAAACAGCCGTATTACACAAGGTCAGTGGCTGCAGCAGACAAAAAGGTTAAAATGAGTACGCCGTTGGAAAGCGATTGCGAAATAAGTGGAAATGAAAATACGAAAGAAATGAAAATCGTGCAAGAACTTGTCGCAACAAGCGGAGAGCAATGTGGGAATGCAAGAAGCAACATGCAGAATCTTGTCGCAACAAGCGGAGAGCAATGTGGGAATGCAAGAAACAACATGCAGAATCATGTCGGGACAAGTGGAGAGCAACGTGGCGCAGCTGGTTTAATCGAAAGCAGCTCGATCGACGAAAATACAAGAACGCTGAAAGATTTAGTGCAGCTTCTTGCTATTAAGATTGGAGCGGAGGAGCGAAACAACGGTTGCTCGATTACGGCAGAAAGCTTTGCGAAGATCATTCCAGAGTTTGACGGAGAGTCCATGCCGGTTAAAAATTGGTTTGAAAATTTTGAGATGAATGCTGCAGCCTACGATCTGAACATTAAGCAGATGTTTGTTCAGGCTCGCGCCAAAATGACGAACACAGCGAAGTTGTTTTTGGACTCTACGTATGTACACCAATACTCAGAGATGCGTATGCTGATGGAGACAGAGTTCAGCCGACAATATGTGTGCAGCGCGGATGTACACGAGCAGCTCCGCGACCGCAAGAAACGCAAGCAGGAATCTTTTCACGAATACCTACTACAGATGAAAAAGATCGCTTCACTTGGCAACATTGATGCACGTTCAGTTATCCGCTATGTTGTTGACGGCTTGAACATGAGGAGTGATTTCAGATACTCTCTCTACAGTTGCAAGTCTTACAAAGAACTACAGGAGCAGTATGAGGTGTTCGACCGTGTGGTCGAGAAGCCATTTAATCCTAACGATGGAAAGTGGACGTCGAGCCAGAGGAAGCAGCACGAGGGACAACACGACAGGAAGAGTCACTGCTTTAACTGCGGATCATTAGATCATCATCGTAAGGACTGCAAGTCTGCTGTAAAATGCTTCAGTTGCAACAAAGAGGGTCACATGTCAAGAGATTGCCCTGGGTCAGCTGCTGGCGTCCAAGTCGTACGCAGTTCAAGTCGCATGAAAAATGTCACTATCAACAAGGTGGCAGTGGAGGTCTGGTAGATACGGGAGCCGATGTATCTATACTGCGCAAGTATATCTTCAACAAGATACCAAATGTTACCCTGGAGAGGTGTGCGTCGAAGCTTCGTGGACTGGGAAGGAAGATTACGTGCACAGTTGGCTACTTTTTGGCTGAGGTTGCGGTGGACAAGGAGATGACTAGACACAAGTTCGTCGTAGTGGAGGATGAAGACATCGAGTATGATGCGCTGCTCGGTTTTGATTTTGTATCGAAGTTTGACTTTTCGCTGTCGGCCGACGGATACAAGTTTTCTTCCCCGCTGGGGGAGAAAGCTTGTGAGGAACTAAATCAGATGAGTATTTACAACATAATAAATTCAGATGATGAAATAGATGTTCCTCCGCAGTTCGCTAAAGAGGTGTCGCTGCTGATCAACAACTACAAGGCGGTGGATTCGGTAGCCGAAGTTCCAGTCAGGCTAAGAATCGTTCCGGATGGTGAAATCATCCCATTTCGTCAATCCCCAAGTAGATTTGCGATTGCCGAGGAGAATGACGTGGAAAAGCAGATCAACGAATGGTTAGATGCTGGAATCATTCGCCCATCTACATCTAACTTTGCTAGCCGTCTTGTATTGGTGAGCAAAAAAGATGGCACACGGCGTATTTGCGTCGATTTTCGAAAGCTGAACTCGATGGTTTTGAGAGACTGTTTTCCCGTTCCTATAATCGACGACGTTCTGCAAAAGTTGCAAAAAGCACGCCTTTTTACTGTAATGGACTTGGAGAATGGTTTCTTCCACGTGGCCATTGAGGAGGATAGCAAAAAATTCACAGCCTTCATCACCAAATCCGGATTGTACGAATTCAATAGAACCCCGTTTGGATTTCGGAACTCGCCAGCTGTTTTTATTCGTTACGTTAATCACGTGTTCCAAGAGCTGATGAGCAGAGATGTACTCGACTTGTACATGGATGATATAATTATTCACGCCGAGACTGCAGAGCAATGTTTGGAAAAGATGAAACTCGTGTTTAACAGAGCTGGAGCGTTTGGCCTGAAGATAAAGTGGCGAAAATGTCACTTCTTGCAAAAGAAGATTTATTTTTTGGGCCACAACATTGAGGACGGAAACATATGGCCTGGACAGGAAAAGACAGCTGCGGTCAGCAAATTTCCGGTGCCAAAAAACGTCAGAGCAGTCCAAGCTTTTTTGGGGTTGACTGGATTTTTCAGAAAATTTGTATTGAATTATTCGCAGATTGCACGCCCATTAACTGACCTGCTGCGAAAAGATGTTTGCTTTCAAATGGCCCATCCGCAGATGAATGCATTCCATAGTTTGAAGGATGCTTTGACGAAGGAACCCGTTTTAAAGTTGTATATCAGAGCGGCCAAAACTGAATTACACACGGATGCATCAAAAGATGGATTTGCAGCGGTTTTAATGCAGTGGTTCGATGGCAGACTCCATCCAATACAATACTGGAGTAAGAAGACGTCAGAAGCTGAGTCCCGCCAGCACAGTTATATCCTAGAAGCAAAGGCCGTTTATCTAGCGGTGAAGAAATTTAGACATTATCTGCTGGGATCGCCGTTTAAGCTGGTTACGGATTGCTCTGCTTTTAAGCAAACCCTACAGAAAGCGGATGTGCCGAGGGCAGTCACGCAGTGGATTGTTTACCTGCAGGATTTTGAGTTTGCAGTGGAACATCGCCCTGGAGAACGGTTGAAGCATGTGGACTGCCTTAGTCGCTATCCCGATCGTGTGATGCTCGTGTCCTCTGAGATCACAGCTCGAATCAAAGTCGCACAAGGAAAAGATGAGATGCTAAAGGCAATTATGGAAATTCTGGAGAGTCGTCCATATGAGGGCTACAAGATGAAAGCTGGACTTGTCTTCAAGGAGGTGAACGGCAATGACCTCCTTGTGATCCCGAAATCAATGGAGAAAGAAGTAATTGTTGAAGCCCATAGTGCAGGTCATTTTGCACTACAGAAAACTGTTCATGCTGTTCAACAATTGTATTGGATTCCTCACTTAAAACAGAAGGTTCAGCAGGTAGTGAACAACTGTGTGAGATGCATCATTTACAACAAGAAACTTGGCAAGAAGGAAGGATTCCTAAGCTGTATTGATAAAGGTGATCAACCCCTTCACACGCTGCACGTTGATCATTTGGGCCCCATGGATGCTACGGGAAAACAGTACAAGTACATATTTGCGATGGTGGATTCATTTACAAAGTTTATATGGCTGTTCCCAACGAAAACTACAAGCTGTGAGGAGACACTGAAGAAGTTGAAGATTTGGTCAGAAGTTTTTGGCAACCCCGTGAGGATGGTTTCGGACAGAGGCTCCGCTTTCACAGCCAACTTGTTTGCAGAACATATGAAGCAAAACGGAATCGAGCACGTTTGGAGTACAACAGGGGTTCCACGTGGAAATGGACAAGTTGAAAGGGTGAATCGTACAATTTTGTCGATTATTTCAAAGATGTCGGCGGATGAACCAGCCAAGTGGTTTAAGGCAGTGCCAGACGTGCAGAGAGCGGTCAATTCACACGTACATGCATCAACCAAGAAGTCACCATTTGAGCTGCTATTCGGAGTGCAGATGAACAATAAGCCAATGGATCGTATTCTACAGCTTTTGGAGGAGGAGATGTATTTGAATTTTGACGAGCAACGACAGCAACTGAGAAAGGATGCAAAGATCGAGATTCAACGCGCACAGGAATCTTATAAAAAGAATTTTGACCTTAAGCGGAAACCAGAAGTCGCATATAAAGTAGGAGACCTAGTCGCTATACGCAGGACACAATTTGTTGCGGGAAAGAAGTTGGCTGGAGAATATATGGGACCGTACGAAGTTTCAACTGTCAAGAGGAACGGCAGATACGAAGTTCGAAAGGCAGCAGATTTTGAAGGCCCATGTAAGACTTCCACAAGTTGTGATTACATGAAGTTGTGGAGGTATGTCCAGGACAATGAGGATGATTGGTCATCTGGGACAGATGAATAGTCAGGAATGGCCGAATGTAAGACGGTGTATTGGGACTTCTCAAGAAAAGCAGTACTCGAGTAGATTTAAGAAGATATGCAGAAAAAGTATTAAGACAGGAGAAGCGACAGAAGAGAATAGCGACAGCGGAGAAGCAGGAGAAGCGACAGCAAAGCAGCAGCAGAGCGACAGAAGAGAGGAGTAGAAACAGGAGAAGCGACAGAAGAGAATAGCGACAGCGGAGAAGCAGGAGAAGCGACAGCAAAGCAGCAGCAGAGCGACAGAAGAGAGGAGTAGAAACAGCAGAGCGACAGAAGAGAGAAGCGACAGCAGAGAGCAGCAGCAGAGCGAGAGAGGGGCATTCGGGGAGTAGAAGTCAGCAGATACGGACGCTAGAGAACGAGTTAAGAAAAGCAGAAAAAACAAAAGCAGAAAACTTAAACTAAACTTGTAATAATACTGATATTTAAATACCTATAATAATAAAAACCAAAGTTGAGTAAATCTCATCTTACATTTGGGGGCTCGTCCTAACCTGAAAATTGCAAGTGACGCCGTCCCGAAAAGTCTCAACGCCGTCCCGAAAAGTCTCAACGCCGTTCCGAGAAGTTTCAACGCTGTCCCGAGAAGTCTCAACGCCGTTCCGAGAAGTCTCAACGCTGTCCTGAAAAGTCTCAACGCCGTCCCGAAAAGTCTCAAAAGACGAAGAAGCAGAGTTGGACAGACGCCAGATAGCAGCAGGGAATGAGTGTGAGTGAGAAGGAAATTAAGCAAGAGCCGTCGCGGATTCCAATTTCAAAAGGAAAACAGCCGTATTACACAAGGTCAGTGGCTGCAGCAGACAAAAAGGTTAAAATGAGTACGCCGTTGGAAAGCGATTGCGAAATAAGTGGAAATGAAAATACGAAAGAAATGAAAATCGTGCAAGAACTTGTCGCAACAAGCGGAGAGCAATGTGGGAATGCAAGAAGCAACATGCAGAATCTTGTCGCAACAAGCGGAGAGCAATGTGGGAATGCAAGAAACAACATGCAGAATCATGTCGGGACAAGTGGAGAGCAACGTGGCGCAGCTGGTTTAATCGAAAGCAGCTCGATCGACGAAAATACAAGAACGCTGAAAGATTTAGTGCAGCTTCTTGCTATTAAGATTGGAGCGGAGGAGCGAAACAACGGTTGCTCGATTACGGCAGAAAGCTTTGCGAAGATCATTCCAGAGTTTGACGGAGAGTCCATGCCGGTTAAAAATTGGTTTGAAAATTTTGAGATGAATGCTGCAGCCTACGATCTGAACATTAAGCAGATGTTTGTTCAGGCTCGCGCCAAAATGACGAACACAGCGAAGTTGTTTTTGACTCTACGTATGTACACCAATACTCAGAGATGCGTATGCTGATGGAGACAGAGTTCAGCCGACAATATGTGTGCAGCGCGGATGTACACGAGCAGCTCCGCGACCGCAAGAAACGCAAGCAGGAATCTTTTCACGAATACCTACTACAGATGAAAAAGATCGCTTCACTTGGCAACATTGATGCACGTTCAGTTATCCGCTATGTTGTTGACGGCTTGAACATGAGGAGTGATTTCAGATACTCTCTCTACAGTTGCAAGTCTTACAAAGAACTACAGGAGCAGTATGAGGTGTTCGACCGTGTGGTCGAGAAGCCATTTAATCCTAACGATGGAAAGTGGACGTCGAGCCAGAGGAAGCAGCACGAGGGACAACACGACAGGAAGAGTCACTGCTTTAACTGCGGATCATTAGATCATCATCGTAAGGACTGCAAGTCTGCTGTAAAATGCTTCAGTTGCAACAAAGAGGGTCACATGTCAAGAGATTGCCCTGGGTCAGCTGCTGGCGTCCAAGTCGTACGCAGTTCAAGTCGCATGAAAAATGTCACTATCAACAAGGTGGCAGTGGAGGTCTGGTAGATACGGGAGCCGATGTATCTATACTGCGCAAGTATATCTTCAACAAGATACCAAATGTTACCCTGGAGAGGTGTGCGTCGAAGCTTCGTGGACTGGGAAGGAAGATTACGTGCACAGTTGGCTACTTTTTGGCTGAGGTTGCGGTGGACAAGGAGATGACTAGACACAAGTTCGTCGTAGTGGAGGATGAAGACATCGAGTATGATGCGCTGCTCGGTTTTGATTTTGTATCGAAGTTTGACTTTTCGCTGTCGGCCGACGGATACAAGTTTTCTTCCCCGCTGGGGAGAAAGCTTGTGAGGAACTAAATCAGATGAGTATTTACAACATAATAAATTCAGATGATGAAATAGATGTTCCTCCGCAGTTCGCTAAAGAGGTGTCGCTGCTGATCAACAACTACAAGGCGGTGGATTCGGTAGCCGAAGTTCCGGATGGTGAAATCATCCCATTTCGTCAATCCCCAAGTAGATTTGCGATTGCCGAGGAGAATGACGTGGAAAAGCAGATCAACGAATGGTTAGATGCTGGAATCATTCGCCCATCTACATCTAACTTTGCTAGCCGTCTTGTATTGGTGAGCAAAAAAGATGGCACACGGCGTATTTGCGTCGATTTTCGAAAGCTGAACTCGATGGTTTTGAGAGACTGTTTTCCCGTTCCTATAATCGACGACGTTCTGCAAAAGTTGCAAAAAGCACGCCTTTTTACTGTAATGGACTTGGAGAATGGTTTCTTCCACGTGGCCATTGAGGAGGATAGCAAAAAATTCACAGCCTTCATCACCAAATCCGGATTGTACGAATTCAATAGAACCCCGTTTGGATTTCGGAACTCGCCAGCTGTTTTTATTCGTTACGTTAATCACGTGTTCCAAGAGCTGATGAGCAGAGATGTACTCGACTTGTACATGGATGATATAATTATTCACGCCGAGACTGCAGAGCAATGTTTGGAAAAGATGAAACTCGTGTTTAACAGAGCTGGAGCGTTTGGCCTGAAGATAAAGTGGCGAAAATGTCACTTCTTGCAAAAGAAGATTTATTTTTTGGGCCACAACATTGAGGACGGAAACATATGGCCTGGACAGGAAAAGACAGCTGCGGTCAGCAAATTTCCGGTGCCAAAAAACGTCAGAGCAGTCCAAGCTTTTTTGGGGTTGACTGGATTTTTCAGAAAATTTGTATTGAATTATTCGCAGATTGCACGCCCATTAACTGACCTGCTGCGAAAAGATGTTTGCTTTCAAATGGCCCATCCGCAGATGAATGCATTCCATAGTTTGAAGGATGCTTTGACGAAGGAACCCGTTTTAAAGTTGTATATCAGAGCGGCCAAAACTGAATTACACACGGATGCATCAAAAGATGGATTTGCAGCGGTTTTAATGCAGTGGTTCGATGGCAGACTCCATCCAATACAATACTGGAGTAAGAAGACGTCAGAAGCTGAGTCCCGCCAGCACAGTTATATCCTAGAAGCAAAGGCCGTTTATCTAGCGGTGAAGAAATTTAGACATTAGACATGCTGGGATCGCCGTTTAAGCTGGTTACGGATTGCTCTGCTTTTAAGCAAACCCTACAGAAAGCGGATGTGCCGAGGGCAGTCACGCAGTGGATTGTTTACCTGCAGGATTTTGAGTTTGCAGTGGAACATCGCCCTGGAGAACGGTTGAAGCATGTGGACTGCCTTAGTCGCTATCCCGATCGTGTGATGCTCGTGTCCTCTGAGATCACAGCTCGAATCAAAGTCGCACAAGGAAAAGATGAGATGCTAAAGGCAATTATGGAAATTCTGGAGAGTCGTCCATATGAGGGCTACAAGATGAAAGCTGGACTTGTCTTCAAGGAGGTGAACGGCAATGACCTCCTTGTGATCCCGAAATCAATGGAGAAAGAAGTAATTGTTGAAGCCCATAGTGCAGGTCATTTTGCACTACAGAAAACTGTTCATGCTGTTCAACAATTGTATTGGATTCCTCACTTAAAACAGAAGGTTCAGCAGGTAGTGAACAACTGTGTGAGATGCATCATTTACAACAAGAAACTTGGCAAGAAGGAAGGATTCCTAAGCTGTATTGATAAAGGTGATCAACCCCTTCACACGCTGCACGTTGATCATTTGGGCCCCATGGATGCTACGGGAAAACAGTACAAGTACATATTTGCGATGGTGGATTCATTTACAAAGTTTATATGGCTGTTCCCAACGAAAACTACAAGCTGTGAGGAGACACTGAAGAAGTTGAAGATTTGGTCAGAAGTTTTTGGCAACCCCGTGAGGATGGTTTCGGACAGAGGCTCCGCTTTCACAGCCAACTTGTTTGCAGAACATATGAAGCAAAACGGAATCGAGCACGTTTGGAGTACAACAGGGGTTCCACGTGGAAATGGACAAGTTGAAAGGGTGAATCGTACAATTTTGTCGATTATTTCAAAGATGTCGGCGGATGAACCAGCCAAGTGGTTTAAGGCAGTGCCAGACGTGCAGAGAGCGGTCAATTCACACGTACATGCATCAACCAAGAAGTCACCATTTGAGCTGCTATTCGGAGTGCAGATGAACAATAAGCCAATGGATCGTATTCTACAGCTTTTGGAGGAGGAGATGTATTTGAATTTTGACGAGCAACGACAGCAACTGAGAAAGGATGCAAAGATCGAGATTCAACGCGCACAGGAATCTTATAAAAAGAATTTTGACCTTAAGCGGAAACCAGAAGTCGCATATAAAGTAGGAGACCTAGTCGCTATACGCAGGACACAATTTGTTGCGGGAAAGAAGTTGGCTGGAGAATATATGGGACCGTACGAAGTTTCAACTGTCAAGAGGAACGGCAGATACGAAGTTCGAAAGGCAGCAGATTTTGAAGGCCCATGTAAGACTTCCACAAGTTGTGATTACATGAAGTTGTGGAGGTATGTCCAGGACAATGAGGATGATTGGTCATCTGGGACAGATGAATAGTCAGGAATGGCCGAATGTAAGACGGTGTATTGGGACTTCTCAAGAAAAGCAGTACTCGAGTAGATTTAAGAAGATATGCAGAAAAAGTATTAAGACAGGAGAAGCGACAGAAGAGAATAGCGACAGCGGAGAAGCAGGAGAAGCGACAGCAAAGCAGCAGCAGAGCGACAGAAGAGAGGAGTAGAAACAGGAGAAGCGACAGAAGAGAATAGCGACAGCGGAGAAGCAGGAGAAGCGACAGCAAAGCAGCAGCAGAGCGACAGAAGAGAGGAGTAGAAACAGCAGAGCGACAGAAGAGAGAAGCGACAGCAGAGAGCAGCAGCAGAGCGAGAGAGGGGCATTCGGGGAGTAGAAGTCAGCAGATACGGACGCTAGAGAACGAGTTAAGAAAAGCAGAAAAAACAAAAGCAGAAAACTTAAACTAAACTTGTAATAATACTGATATTTAAATACCTATAATAATAAAAACCAAAGTTGAGTAAATCTCATCTTACATTTGGGGGCTCGTCCTAACCTGAAAATTGCAAGTGACGCCGTCCCGAAAAGTCTCAACGCCGTCCCGAAAAGTCTCAACGCCGTTCCGAGAAGTTTCAACGCTGTCCCGAGAAGTCTCAACGCCGTTCCGAGAAGTCTCAACGCTGTCCTGAAAAGTCTCAACGCCGTCCCGAAAAGTCTCAAAAGACGAAGAAGCAGAGTTGGACAGACGCCAGATAGCAGCAGGGAATGAGTGTGAGTGAGAAGGAAATTAAGCAAGAGCCGTCGCGGATTCCAATTTCAAAAGGAAAACAGCCGTATTACACAAGGTCAGTGGCTGCAGCAGACAAAAAGGTTAAAATGAGTACGCCGTTGGAAAGCGATTGCGAAATAAGTGGAAATGAAAATACGAAAGAAATGAAAATCGTGCAAGAACTTGTCGCAACAAGCGGAGAGCAATGTGGGAATGCAAGAAGCAACATGCAGAATCTTGTCGCAACAAGCGGAGAGCAATGTGGGAATGCAAGAAACAACATGCAGAATCATGTCGGGACAAGTGGAGAGCAACGTGGCGCAGCTGGTTTAATCGAAAGCAGCTCGATCGACGAAAATACAAGAACGCTGAAAGATTTAGTGCAGCTTCTTGCTATTAAGATTGGAGCGGAGGAGCGAAACAACGGTTGCTCGATTACGGCAGAAAGCTTTGCGAAGATCATTCCAGAGTTTGACGGAGAGTCCATGCCGGTTAAAAATTGGTTTGAAAATTTTGAGATGAATGCTGCAGCCTACGATCTGAACATTAAGCAGATGTATGTTCAGGCTCGCGCCAAAATGACGAACACAGCGAAGTTGTTTTTGGACTCTACGTATGTACACCAATACTCAGGGATGCGTATGCTGATGGAGACAGAGTTCAGCCGACAATATGTGTGCAGCGCGGATGTACACGAGCAGCTCCGCGACCGCAAGAAACGCAAGCAGGAATCTTTTCACGAATACCTACTACAGATGAAAAAGATCGCTTCACTTGGCAACTGGTAGATACGGGAGCCGATGTATCTATACTGCGCAAGTATATCTTCAACAAGATACCAAATGTTACCCTGGAGAGGTGTGCGTCGAAGCTTCGTGGACTGGGAAGGAAGATTACGTGCACAGTTGGCTACTTTTTGGCTGAGGTTGCGGTGGACAAGGAGATGACTAGACACAAGTTCGTCGTAGTGGAGGATGAAGACATCGAGTATGATGCGCTGCTCGGTTTTGATTTTGTATCGAAGTTTGACTTTTCGCTGTCGGCCGACGGATACAAGTTTTCTTTTCCGCTGGGGGAGAAAGCTTGTGAGGAACTAAATCAGATGAGTATTTACAACATAATAAATTCAGATGATGAAATAGATGTTCCTCCGCAGTTCGCTAAAGAGGTGTCGCTGCTGATCAACAACTACAAGGCGGTGGATTCGGTAGCCGAAGTTCCAGTCAGGCTAAGAATCGTTCCGGATGGTGAAATCATCCCATTTCGTCAATCCCCAAGTAGATTTGCGATTGCCGAGGAGAATGACGTGGAAAAGCAGATCAACGAATGGTTAGATGCTGGAATCATTCGCCCATCTACATCTAACTTTGCTAGCCGTCTTGTATTGGTGAGCAAAAAAGATGGCACACGGCGTATTTGCGTCGATTTTCGAAAGCTGAACTCGATGGTTTTGAGAGACTGTTTTCCCGTTCCTATAATCGACGACGTTCTGCAAAAGTTGCAAAAAGCACGCCTTTTTACTGTAATGGACTTGGAGAATGGTTTCTTCCACGTGGCCATTGAGGAGGATAGCAAAAAATTCACAGCCTTCATCACCAAATCCGGATTGTACGAATTCAATAGAACCCCGTTTGGATTTCGGAACTCGCCAGCTGTTTTTATTCGTTACGTTAATCACGTGTTCCAAGAGCTGATGAGCAGAGATGTACTCGACTTGTACATGGATGATATAATTATTCACGCCGAGACTGCAGAGCAATGTTTGGAAAAGATGAAACTCGTGTTTAACAGAGCTGGAGCGTTTGGCCTGAAGATAAAGTGGCGAAAATGTCACTTCTTGCAAAAGAAGATTTATTTTTTGGGCCACAACATTGAGGACGGAAACATATGGCCTGGACAGGAAAAGACAGCTGCGGTCAGCAAATTTCCGGTGCCAAAAAACGTCAGAGCAGTCCAAGCTTTTTTGGGGTTGACTGGATTTTTCAGAAAATTTGTATTGAATTATTCGCAGATTGCACGCCCATTAACTGACCTGCTGCGAAAAGATGTTTGCTTTCAAATGGCCCATCCGCAGATGAATGCATTCCATAGTTTGAAGGATGCTTTGACGAAGGAACCCGTTTTAAAGTTGTATATCAGAGCGGCCAAAACTGAATTACACACGGATGCATCAAAAGATGGATTTGCAGCGGTTTTAATGCAGTGGTTCGATGGCAGACTCCATCCAATACAATACTGGAGTAGGAAGACGTCAGAAGCTGAGTCCCGCCAGCACAGTTATATCCTAGAAGCAAAGGCCGTTTATCTAGCGGTGAAGAAATTTAGACATTATCTGCTGGGATCGCCGTTTAAGCTGGTTACGGATTGCTCTGCTTTTAAGCAAACCCTACAGAAAGCGGATGTGCCGAGGGCAGTCACGCAGTGGATTGTTTACCTGCAGGATTTTGAGTTTGCAGTGGAACATCGCCCTGGAGAACGGTTGAAGCATGTGGACTGCCTTAGTCGCTATCCCGATCGTGTGATGCTCGTGTCCTCTGAGATCACAGCTCGAATCAAAGTCGCACAAGGAAAAGATGAGATGCTAAAGGCAATTATGGAAATTCTGGAGAGTCGTCCATATGAGGGCTACAAGATGAAAGCTGGACTTGTCTTCAAGGAGGTGAACGGCAATGACCTCCTTGTGATCCCGAAATCAATGGAGAAAGAAGTAATTGTTGAAGCCCATAGTGCAGGTCATTTTGCACTACAGAAAACTGTTCATGCTGTTCAACAATTGTATTGGATTCCTCACTTAAAACAGAAGGTTCAGCAGGTAGTGAACAACTGTGTGAGATGCATCATTTACAACAAGAAACTTGGCAAGAAGGAAGGATTCCTAAGCTGTATTGATAAAGGTGATCAACCCCTTCACACGCTGCACGTTGATCATTTGGGCCCCATGGATGCTACGGGAAAACAGTACAAGTACATATTTGCGATGGTGGATTCATTTACAAAGTTTATATGGCTGTTCCCAACGAAAACTACAAGCTGTGAGGAGACACTGAAGAAGTTGAAGATTTGGTCAGAAGTTTTTGGCAACCCCGTGAGGATGGTTTCGGACAGAGGCTCCGCTTTCACAGCCAACTTGTTTGCAGAACATATGAAGCAAAACGGAATCGAGCACGTTTGGAGTACAACAGGGGTTCCACGTGGAAATGGACAAGTTGAAAGGGTGAATCGTACAATTTTGTCGATTATTTCAAAGATGTCGGCGGATGAACCAGCCAAGTGGTTTAAGGCAGTGCCAGACGTGCAGAGAGCGGTCAATTCACACGTACATGCATCAACCAAGAAGTCACCATTTGAGCTGCTATTCGGAGTGCAGATGAACAATAAGCCAATGGATCGTATTCTACAGCTTTTGGAGGAGGAGATGTATTTGAATTTTGACGAGCAACGACAGCAACTGAGAAAGGATGCAAAGATCGAGATTCAACGCGCACAGGAATCTTATAAAAAGAATTTTGACCTTAAGCGGAAACCAGAAGTCGCATATAAAGTAGGAGACCTAGTCGCTATACGCAGGACACAATTTGTTGCGGGAAAGAAGTTGGCTGGAGAATATATGGGACCGTACGAAGTTTCAACTGTCAAGAGGAACGGCAGATACGAAGTTCGAAAGGCAGCAGATTTTGAAGGCCCATGTAAGACTTCCACAAGTTGTGATTACATGAAGTTGTGGAGGTATGTCCAGGACAATGAGGATGATTGGTCATCTGGGACAGATGAATAGTCAGGAATGGCCGAATGTAAGACGGTGTATTGGGACTTCTCAAGAAAAGCAGTACTCGAGTAGATTTAAGAAGATATGCAGAAAAAGTATTAAGACAGGAGAAGCGACAGAAGAGAATAGCGACAGCGGAGAAGCAGGAGAAGCGACAGCAAAGCAGCAGCAGAGCGACAGAAGAGAGGAGTAGAAACAGGAGAAGCGACAGAAGAGAATAGCGACAGCGGAGAAGCAGGAGAAGCGACAGCAAAGCAGCAGCAGAGCGACAGAAGAGAGGAGTAGAAACAGCAGAGCGACAGAAGAGAGAAGCGACAGCAGAGAGCAGCAGCAGAGCGAGAGAGGGGCATTCGGGGAGTAGAAGTCAGCAGATACGGACGCTAGAGAACGAGTTAAGAAAAGCAGAAAAAACAAAAGCAGAAAACTTAAACTAAACTTGTAATAATACTGATATTTAAATACCTATAATAATAAAAACCAAAGTTGAGTAAATCTCATCTTACATATATATACAGAGCTTTCGCTTCCGTCCGTTCTCGCCCCTCTTGTGGGCTTACGCTCTCGCGCTCCGGAGTTCGGGCTCGGGTTTCGTCGCTCTCCCGTGCTCGCTTAAGCGGAGTTAAGCGGGCGGGAGCGCGACACTACTTTGTAAGCTAGGTTTAGTTCCATGTATGAATGCGAAGTATAAAGTTGAATTCCCACGACGGCCCCGCTTCTTGTTCTTCTTCTTCTGGTGTGGCTTTGGTGTTCCTTTCGGACTTCTTCTGCTCTGCGACGTGGGAAAAATATTTCCACATTCTACCACTCGATCCCCGCTGCTTATTTTGGAGGACTAGATCGCCCCCCTACAAAACATTGGTCCTACAGAGCCGAATAAGGATTCTTCTTCTGCCAGCAGTTCCCGGCCCTTTGGTTCCCCAAGATAAGTACGAATTTTCGTCATTTTTCTCACTGCCGGTCTTCAGCAGAGCTCCGAACATTCCATTTCGGTCGCACTGCTGCAAGACTATTTTTCCGTGTCAATTCCACCTCCGCGAATTTTCCTGACATAACGGCAGTTAAGAATTTCATTCCACCTCGTCAATATTCGTTCCATTTGTCTCCGCTTCGCTTCTTTTTTCGCGCCGTACATCAAAGTGCAAACGGTCGCGGCATATGTACATATATATGTGTGTGCATTCATCCCATACATGCTGGCACATATATATGTACACATATTATTATATATGCAAGTGAAAAGTGAAATTGTGTGGTGAAAAAAGAAAGACAAACAATATCGGCCAACGAGTGTGCACTGTGCGGTAATTTTCCCTGTTCGCCGAACAGTCTGTTTTCATTCCGGTGCGTGTCTTTTTTTCGCCACATAATTTTACAGTCCTTTTCAAGACAGTTAATTAATACAGTACACTTCATCGATGCTCTACTGTGCCCTTACATACATATGCATGCATGCCCTTATATGAATATTTTCTGCACCGATTTCAGTAAATTTTAAATTAAATCAAATACGAATTTAAATACAAATTAAAAAGAAGAGACATCCAACAATTATTAAAAATAATTATTACTGCAAATCCACACGGGCGGGACCGCGATTGCTTTTTTTCAATTTTTTGGATATGCCGCAGCAGCCGAGTTATTGCTGTTGCTGTTTTTTTCCGTTGTTGTTCCGTCTTTTTGCGCACGCACTGCTTTGCCGACGGCAAGCAGGGAGGCCGTTGCCGAACCAAGCCAAGGGTTTGTTAAGTCCACCTTTCCGGCTTTTCAATTCTTATTACGTTTAAGAATAATTAATTATTAATTATTAAAAAGGAAAAGAAACAATTATTGCAAACCCACACGGGCGGGACCGCGATTGCTTTTGTCCAACTTTTTAGGTTTTCCGCAGCAGCCGAGTTATTGCTGTTGCTGGGTTTTTTGGTGTTCCTTCTTTTGCACACGCACTGCGTTGCCGACGGCAAGCAGTGAGGCTTTGTCAAACCAAGCCAAGGTTTTTTAAGTCCACCTTTCCGGCTTCGCAGTATTATGGTAGGTAGGTAGGTAGGTATCGCAGTATTATTGAAGAGAAAATAATTTTTCCGGGTACTAATTATTAAGGAAATTATTAATTAATTGATTTTGGGATTACGGCACCCGATTGACACGGTCGCGAGCCTAATTTTTCTCCTGTGTCAACGGCAAAAATATTTGAGATCCACGTCTGAGCCACGCAGTATATATATTTCTACCGAAATATTTATATTTACATTTTTCCGTTCCCGACCGCAATTTTCCTGCTAATTTTGGCTATTTTTTTCTGCTGATCCGCATAGTGCAATATCCGCCCGCAGCAGCAGTCGGCCATCAAGAATGTTTTCTGACCGAATTTTCGTTTGTGCCTCCTCGAGCCCCGCGCCACTTTTGCCAGTGACTCCGTTGATTTTTTTGGATTCAAATTATTCCCTGGCAAGTGATTTTTGGATTATTTTGTGTTTTTTGTCCGCTGTACTAAAAATACTGCAATATTTCAACCATCGTAAGCGGCCGTATGCAAACTTGATTCTTATCAGATTCTTATTTCTCTGATCAGCTGAGGATTCTGAGAATGCCCACGGGAGGCGACAAAAAGCCCCGTCTGATCCCATCCATCCGCTTAGACAGGTCGCAATCCGCATCTCCGAGGTCGTCCCAATTATAGTCAAAGGCTGCCACTGCCATTCCAAAGGCAAAAAGCGACGAGTCAGTCGACACTGTCCACGATCCCGCGCCAAGGTTTACACGGTCAGTCGCAAAGATGACACAGAGTGCGTTAGAATTCGCCCTGAAGAAGTTCACGGCCACGACGGACGGAGTTAGCCAGTTCGAAGCTGACATCCATACTCCGGGCGCCCCTGGCAGTGACAGTTTCTCCCCCTACATGTGCCGAGTCCATCTGGACGAAGTCCGGGGCTTATGGGAAGATGTAAAAAAGGACTACAGGAGCTGCTTAGACCTTCTATACGTGTCCGCTGATGACCCTGCCACTTCAACAGTGCTGAGATCCAAATACAGCTACTGTTACACCGTTTTTTCGAGGTGTGTTGCCCATCTTCAGGAAGTGGTAGAAAAGGCCGCCGTCCAGCCCGCTCAGGCTTCCGCACCCAGCCAACTGCCCGCTTCTACGGGGTGCCGGGTACCGCCAGTGGACACCGAAGTTTTCGCTGGTGATTACCTTCTGTGGCCCACATTCAGAGATTTGTTCACCGCCATTTATATCAGCAACTCGGGGCTCACACCGGTGGAAAAGTTGTTCCACCTGTTGTGGAAGACAATTGGCGACGCGCACGCCATTGTCTGTAAGGCCCCGCTAACCAATGAAGGTTTCGTCTCAGCGTGGCAAGGCCTGACCGATCGTTTCGAAAATCGGCGGTCTCTGGTCAACAGTCAGTTGAAGATCCTCTTCAACATCCAGACTGTTCCCCAAGAGTCCGGAGCCGCTCTAAAAGAGCTACAAGGCACCATTCAGAGTTGCATCACTGCCTTACGCATGTCTTATATTAATGTCGAGGCTTGGGATTGTCTCCTGATATATATGGTTTCGTTGAAGCTGCCCAAGATCACGCTTTCCATGTGGGAGCAGTCAGTCCACAACAAGGCCGAAATTCCAACCTGGGGTGAGATGGACGCATTCCTGACAGAGCGCTATCGGACTCTGGAGGCAATCGACGACATCAGACCCAGCGTTTCGGGGCAAATTCCGCCAAGACCGTCAACTGCGAGCGCTCCACAGCGCAGGCTCAACTCGTATGAGGCCAGGGTTGCTCCAGCGCCCAGGGGATGTGATCTCTGTTCCAGGGAGAACCATCCTATTCGCATATGTATACGGTTCCTCGAAATGGACGTGAATGGTCGCTCCGACTACATCAAGATAAGGCAACTTTGCCTTAACTGTTTTGCCCGAGGGCACCAGCAACGGGACTGCACCAGTGCCCACAGCTGTTTCACATACCACAGCCGGCATCACACCCTCCTGCACCGCTGTAATCCTTTTGCAACCGCTCCAAATCCAAGTACGTGATAAGCTCGCGGCTGGAGAGGGCTATGACAGCGGCAGGCGGTTTTGTCCGAGACTCAATACGGATTCAGGAAGGCGCGGTCGACAATCGATGCCATCAACAAGGTGGTTGACATTGCTGCCTCGGCCATCGCGGGTCAGCGTTGGAAAGGCAGAGCAAAGGAATATTGCCTGATAGTCACCTTGGACATCCGCAACGCGTTCAATACAGCGAGATGGGACTGTATTTTGGACGCCCTGACCAGTTTCGGAGTGCCCCACTACCTGCTAAAGCTGATGCGGAGCTATTTCGAAGATAGAGTACGACAGTACTCAGTACGACAAAGCGTCGAGCTGTTTTGCGGAGTCCCCCAAGGGTCAGTCCTTGCGCCACTACTGTGGAACGCAATGTATGACGGGGTCCTGAGGCTCCCACTCCCTGGGAGAACGGAGCTGGTTGGATTCGCAGATGACATTGCGCTGGTGGTAGTGGACAAAGAGATTGCTGGAGCCGAAGCGGCGTGCAACCAGAGCATCAGCGCCATAAGCTCGTAGCTGTCGCGCGTTGGGTTGCAGCTAGCCCCACAGAAGACCGAAGCAGTCCTGGTGAGTAGCAGGAAAAAGGTGGAAGTGGCAGAGGTGCGAGTGAGCGAAGTCGTCATCAGAACGTCTAGGGCTATTAAATATCTAGGCGTGATGATCGATACAAGGCTTTCATCTAGAGAGCACTTGGCGTACGCGAGCACCAAGGCAGCAACGTCAGTTCGGGCGCTTACGAGGATAATGCTCAACCATAGAGGGCCGAAGCAGGCGAGCAGATTGCTATTAGCGAGTGCAGCTAGAGCGACAATGCTATATGCTGCACCAGTATGGGGCAAAGCATTGACGACGCCGTCGTACATCCGCGGCCTGAACGCAGCTCATCGCCTGGCTGCCCTACGCATATGCAGGGCGTTCAGGACAGTCTCCGATCAGGCTGCGCTTGTGCTAGCTGGAACCCCTCCCCTTGACCTGATGGCAAAGGAGCAGGCGGTTATATTTGAGCAAATCCACGGAAGAACAGTTACGCCGGCGGAGAAATGCGAGGCGCGCTCCCTGGCGAAGAGTGCCACGTTAGCAGAGTGGCAAGCCCGTTGGGATGTGTCGAACAAGGGTCGTTGGACACACCGTCTGATACCAAACCTGTTGGATTGGACGAGGAGACAGCACGGTCAGGTAAATTTTTACCTGACGCAAATACTAAGCGGGCATGGGTGCTATAGAGCTATCTGCACAAGTTTGGCCATGATGAGAGCGCAAGTTGTACCTGGTGTTACAGGGAAGCCGACGATACTGCCGAGCACGTTCTGTTCACATGTGGCAGATTCTCGACCGAACGTCGGGCGCTGGAAGCCGCCAGCTGGGGACCAGCATCTCGGCGGACAACCTCGTGCCGACTATGCTGGTAAGCGAGGACAACTGGCAGGCGGTGTCCAACTTCGCGGCCATGTTGATGACCAAGCTCAGAATCGAGGAGCGAAGAAGACAGCAGGAGGAGACTTAACTGGGAACATTGCCCGTGCGAAGCATTGCTTCGCGGCCGTACCGCACGAGCGTTGAACCCCAGTTTTGTTGTTATTATTTACCCTACCCTTTATATGTATTATCCCCCCCAAACTAAATGTACCTTATAACGAAATAAAAATAAAAAAAAAAAAAAATGGCCCAATCCACTCGACAGGGCCCCGCAGTGTGTTTGCCTTCTCCACGCGGGTTACATGTCGTCTCGAAGACTCCCTGGATCAGCTCCTTACTAGATTCTGGGAGGTGGAGGAAGTGCCCACTCAGTTCGTCCCCGAGGCTGATTCGGTTTGCGAACAAAATTTCGTAAAAACCACCAAAAGGGACCATCGCGGCAAATATGTGGTGACGCTCCCCTTGCGTGACCCCGAGCACAAGGTGTCCGAGCTAGCAGCTTTACGGTCCTTCGCTCTTGCTCAGTTCCTCCGCAACGAGCAGCGCCTGAAAAGGAATCCTCTCCTCAAAGCCCGGTATGACGCGGTGATCCAAGAGTACCTCGACTTAGGGCACATGACCGAGGTTCCTACGACGTGCAGTTCCGCCACGTATTACCTTCTGCATCACGCCGTTCTCAAGCCCGAAAGCACAACTACTAAAGTGCGGGTAGTCTAAATGACATTCTATTCGCGGGCCCAGTCTTACAGTCCGACCTGACTATTCAGATCCTGAAGTGGCGATACTTCAGGTTCGTTTTCAACGCCGATTTCGAGAAGATGTATCGGCAAATTTGGGTAGACCCCCGGCACACTCCGCTCCAGCGCATTCTGTTTCGCAACCCCGCCGGGAATATCCGCGACTACGAATTAAAAACGGTCACCTTCGGAATCAATTGTCCCCCATTCCTGGCAATACGCGTCCTGCAACAGCTGGCCAAGGACGAAGAGTTGAGGTATCCGCAGGCTAGTCAAATCATCCGACATTTCATGTACGTCGACGATGTGCTCGCGGGGGCAGACTCAAAGTCGGAGGCGCAGGCAGCAATCCAAGAGCTCGAGGGTGCCCTGGGTTCGGCAGGGTTCCCACTTAGGAAATGGACGGCCAATAGCAAGGCGATTGTGGCAAATATCCAGCCTGACCATCTCCTTCGGGCTGATTTCCTCGAAATCGACGCAGAAAGCACGGTCAAGACTCTCGGCGTGCGTTGGAAGCCTACGTCTGATGAGTTCTTCTTCATTCCGCCAGAATTGACCCTGGGATCATCGTTCTCGAAGCGTCAGGTCCTTTCCCAAATTGCCAAGTTGTTCGATCCAGCCGGCTGGCTAGCCCCCTTCATTGTCCAGGCGAAAATGTTTATGCAGGACATTTGGTTTCAGGATCTGGGCTGAGACGATGTCCTCCCTCAAGACTTCAGCGAAAGATGGGTTGATTTCCTGAAAAATTACTCAGCGCTCGACCAGATTCCCCGCTGGGTCGCGTTCCGACCACACTTACGGGTGGAGCATCATGGTTTCTGCGACGCCTCGCAAAAGGCTTATGGTGCCGCCACTTACGTTCGAGTTGAGGTGGGGTCCACGGTATCGGTGAACTTGCTAACGGCAAAAACGCGGGTGGCCCCAGTCAAGACGGTTTCGCTCTTGAGGCTGGAGTTGTGCGGAGCCGTCCTGTTATCCGAGATGGCCAACGCCATTCTTCCGAAGATGCCCGGGACTGCGTCCGCCCTCCATTGTTGGACGGACTCGACCATTGTTCTCGCCTGGTTGCACAGGCCGGCATGCCACTGGACAACATTCGTTGCAAATAGGGTGACAAAGATCACTCAGTGCACGGAAGTGGAGAAATGGGCACATGTCCGGTCCGAGCAGATCTCGCTAGCCGGGGGGTAGGACTGCTAAACCTCGCGGACAGTCAGTTGTGGTGGCATGGTCCTGCATGGCTGCAAGGGCCGCGTTATGAGTGGCCCAGTCAAGGCAATGACTCCCCCGAGACTGAACTCGAGAAGCGAGCGGTTAAGATCCATGTTGCGAAGGCCCCGCCGGAAGATATTCTTGAGCGTTTTTCCACCTTCGACAAGGCGTTGCGAGTCCTCGCTTATGTTCGGCGCTTCATCCAGCGCTCGCGAGAGGCCAAGACTTCGTTTGAAAACTTGAACTTGAACCGGTTTCTGGATTCTCAAGGGCTCATAAGAGCTTGCGGCCGGGTTACAGCCTCCGAACTTCTCCAATATGACGAACGGCATACGGTAATCCTTCCATACAACTGCCATCTGTCTCGTCTCCTCGTCATTTTACTCATCGCATAACGCTGCACGGCGGTAATCAGTTGATGATCCGTCTGATCCGTTCCAAATTTTGGATTCCGAAGGTAAGGAATTTGATCTATTCGTGACGCATACGTCATCCACAAAAAGAAGTTGCAAACGCAACTCATGGGAGAGCTACCCAAGGACCGGGCGTCTTTCTCGCGTCCCTTCACACACACCGGCATGGACTATGCTGGACCCTTTGACATCAAAAACTATACGGGACGAGCCTGTCTCATTACAAAAGGGTACGTGTTGGTATTCGTGTGCTTCTGCACCAAGGCTATCCATTTAGAGCCGACCTACGACCTCACAACTGAAAAATTTCTCGCCGCTTTCGCCCGTTTCGTGTCCCGAAGAGGATGCCCCCGTCAAGTCGGACAATGGAAAGACCTTCGTGGGTGCGGCTAGCCTACTCTCCCGCGATTTCCTCCAGGCTCTCAAGGGGGCTGTGACGAGTGCCTATAGTCACCAGCAGCTGCTTTGGGATTTCATCCCTCCGGGAGCCCCCCACATGGGAGGCTTGTGGGAGGCAGGCGTCAAAAGCTTCAAGACCTTGTTCTACAAGTCTACTGCCACGCGGAAGTACACTTTCGAAGAGCTGTCTACGCTCCTGGCTAGGATCGAAGCGTGCTTGAATTCGCGTCCGCTCCCCGCTGACTTGTTAGCCCTTACTCCTGGGCACTTCCTTGTTGAAGGCCCCCTCCTGGCGATAGTGGAACCTGAGATAAAGGGGGATACCACGACCATTATAAACCGCTGGCAACATCTGAAAGCTCTCCATCAGCAATTTCGTCTGCGATGGAAGGAAGAGTACCTTAAGGAACTCCATAGGCGGAATAAGTGGGGTCGGAGATAAGGTGGTTGTCAAGGAGGACAACCTGCCGTCCAATGAGTGGCGATTAGGCCGAGTTGACGCAGTGTTTCCAGGATCCGATGACCATGTCCGGGTGGTCGATATCCGCACTGCGCGAGGGCTCATCAAACGTCCCATCGCCAAGGTCGTGCTTCTTCCGATTGAAGCACCGGCTTGCGCGCAATAACCAGTCGTCCGTCCAGTCCAATGTTCCATGTCACCGTGCTGTTTTGTAGTTGTCCAATTCGTAGATTTTTACCAGTACAGATTGCTACGTTTTTTTTTATCCTATTCCGCTAGACATATCAAGCACGATGTCTCTACGTCTACGCAGCGCCATCGCACTGGAGAGCAGATGTATTCGAGGTACTAACTCCTACCGATGCCGAGTCTGCACTGGGATCCATCCGTTACGGAAGTGCCGCCGATTTCTTCGCTTGAGTGCCGAGAAGCGGCTACGGGCAGTCCTCGCCAATCGGTACTGCCCCAGTTGTTTGGCTCACGAGCATTCCGACGGAGCGTGTCGGCGAGGAGACTATTGCAAAACGTGCGGCCAGGATCATCACACGTTGCTGCACCTTTTCGAGCAGCCTTTGGCTGCGCGCCAGTGCGTCAGGAGGCTCGCCGGTCGCGGAACCACTCCCCACGGAACTCTTCAGCTGCGCGTCGCCAGTCGTCTGCTACTCCACGGCGTTCCCCAGCCGTGCGTCGGCCCTCATCCGCCACTCCACGGCGTTCCCCAGCTGTTCCTCGGCCCTCCTCCGCCGCTCTGCGGCGTTCTTTAGCAGCTCGTCCGCCGCTCCTCGGTCCTCGACCGTCACACCACAGCGTGCTTCGAGGACTCTTCAGCAGCCGTCCGCCGCGCATGGGCATTTTTCCGCCACCCGTCCAAGGAGCCCGCAGAGCGAGGCCACCGCTCCCTCACTGTCGTCGCTGTTGCAGCGGCACAGCGTGAACCTGCTACCGACTGCGCTGGTACGGATCCATACAGGGACGCAGGTCTTCGACACGGCGGCGCCCACGAGCTGCATCGACGCGTCGCTGACAACCGCTTTCCGACTGCCAACGACTAGAGTTGGGGATGAGCAGATGTGTGCGGTCACCGTGGGCTCCAGACAAGACAGTAGTGTCCGGTTCGAGGTCGTATTTAAAGTCGAACCCCATGTGCGCATTCGCACTCCAGTCCGGGAGCTGAGCGAGACGGTGCGGGCCCACTTCCGGGACGTTACCATGGCTGATGAGCGGTTTTACCTACCCGCGACCATCTCCGTGGTCCTAGGCGCAGATATGTATCCGCGAGTGATGCAATCCGGCTTCATGAAGATCCAGGAAGGACTGCCGGTGGCCCAGAGCACTGTGTTCGGATGGGTCGTGTCCGGAGCCTGCCACCAGCCGTAACAAGACCTATGATGCAACCCGGGTGCTTGCAAGGGGGGGCGGAATGTTTATGCGAGGGGCCACTGTGCCGCCTCTGGGGACAGAGCTTTCGCTCTCGTCCGCTCTCGCCCTCTTGTGCGCTTACGCTCTCGCGCTCCGGAGTTCGTGCTCGGTTTTCGTCGCTCTCCCGTGCTCGCTTAAGCGGAGTTAAGCGGCGCGACTCTACTTTGTAAGCTAGGTTTAGTTCCATGTCTGAATGCGAAGATTAAAGTTGAATTCCCACGACGCCCCCGCTTCTTGTTCTTCTTCTTCTGGTGTGGCTTTGGTGTTCCTTTCGGACTTCTTGTGCTCTGCGACGTGGGAAAAATATTTCCACATTCTACCACTCGATCCCCGCTGCTTATTTTGGAGGACTATATCGCCCCCCTACAAAACAGTACGAAACATAACCTGGAACGAGAGGTTATGCGGGCACATGGGCAGCCGAACACGTGAGCCCCAGAGAGATAAGAACAGTTCAAAAGAGAACACGAAAGAGCGGGCCCTCTCTCGGTCAGCCCATCAGGTCGCAAGATTTTTCTAAGACACGAGGTAGGGAGAAGCTAACCTATTCCCCACAGCACAGCCATCTTGTTTCACTCTCATCGTCGTCTCTCTCACACCCGCAGTGGTGTCGATCTACTTCATCTTTGGAGAGTTCGCATTCAACCGTCGCCGAGTACAGTCGCTACAAAGCTGAGTTTATAAAATCGCCGTCGCAGAATTTTGAAATCGTTTTGCCTCATCGTTGCAACCTTCGGTTCGCCTGAACATTTATACGCCGTTTTTAGAAATATATTCGTGAATTTTGTGAGCTTCGTTTGACCCCGCAATAAATTTTCGCTGTGGAGGAAAATATTTCTTTCGTGTCTGGAATTAGTTTCGAGGAATATTGTTTTAAATTTTTTGCAAACATGTGTGCACGTTCGATTTCCTAAAGGCGTTCGGAATGGAAGCAGCCGGGAGCGTGGAGGAAATGAGAAGCCGGTTGGCCTCATTTAATAGCAGGGATGACCACGTTTTAGAAGTCACTTTTTTTTTCTCAATTCACTACAACTATTATTAAAAAACTATTTGTCTGCAGTGGTGCTGGTGTTAAACATGAATAAGTTTTAAGTATTTTCAGGCTAACAGCTGCCCAGAGAATGAAATAAAGGTGAGGTTATGGGATGAAAGGTGTTAGAGTGAAAAGAGTACAGGTACAAAAATTGGTAAGTGCTTAAGGTATCCTCCGACGAGCCAGCTGAGCTAGAGTGGTCCTCTGGAGTCTTCTTCTTGGAAGTGATATAGTAGTGTCCCTTGCAAGAGGATTCGGGTGAGTCAGAAACCTTTCCCAGTGCCTTCTTGCCGCCTCGTTTATGTAATCCCCAATTAAAGGAACTTTAAGATCGCGATGAATGTCTCGGTTCCGGATGTACCAGTCTGCTCCAGAAATGCATCTTAGGAATTTTGATTGGAAGACCGACATTTTTTTAAGGTTTGATTTTGACGCCGCACCATAAATGGGAAGACCATATTTCCAAATAGGAGCAAGAATATGTACTAAGATAAATTCGCCTCTTGTTGGACAAACTTAACTTGCTGGCAGCGCGAGTAATCCAATGCAGCCGCCGAGCAGCAGTCTCCAGTTTACCCTTTGTGTTTTTAATATGAGACAAAAAATTTAGCCTTCTGTCAAGGACCAGACCCAGATAGGGGAACTCCTCAAGCTGGGGGAGAAGATGACCGTGGATGAAAACGCCTGGGCTGGAGTCCCGCAAGGTGTAGGTCACGACTGCACACTTATCAGGGCTTATGGAAATATTCCACCTACAACACCAATTTTCAAATCTTTTAAGCATAAGTTGCAGTCGATCAGTCGCCTCATAGACGCAGTCCGCTCTGGCTAGCACTGCTGTGTCATCAGCATAGGTAGCAATGCACATGCCATTGCTTCGCCTTCGAGCTCGCAGAGGAGCATCATGTGTAAACAGGCTATAGAGCGTAGGCGCAAAACACTCCCTTGAGGAACTCCTGCTAAAATAGTTCTAGCCGAAGACGAAACACCATCCTGGACTACCTGAAAGCTTCTGTCAAATAGGAAGCTTTTAAGCAGGTCGTAAAGTTGATGATGTAGTAGTTCTTTTAGCTTAGAGAGAAGACCAAGATGCCAAACTCTGTCAAAAGGATGTTGCACGTCAAGAAATGCCGCAACAGTATAGCGCTTCCTCTGAAATCCTTCCATAATGAAGCTGGCGACTCGGTGAAGCTGTGTCTTCTCCTAAAACCAAAGTGGTGATTAGGAATCGCTCTTGAGACGCCAGGAGATCTCATTAACCTGTCAAGGATACAACGCTTTAGGATCTTGCCAAAAGCAGAAAGTAAGCTAATTGGCCTATAGCTATCTAGGCTGTGCTGGAGTGGGCGGATAATTGCCACAGGTCCGTACTGCCGCTGGAGGAGGTCGTGGCCGCTGGAGTGGAGTCGCTGAAGTGCTGATGTAGTTGTTGTTGTTGGGGGCCCAGAAATAAATAGGCTTCGGGGATCAGCTTCTGCTTAAACTTCACTTTATTCACTTTGGTTTAATACTAACTTAGAACTAACAATAGGAATGCCGCTAAACCGCGGAGTGGTGAAAAAGCCGGATGGAAGAGTGGGAGAGCGAGAGGAGAGCCAGAGCAGAGCTGCAGCGAAAGCTTTTGCGCCGCTCACACTGCCGCTCAGAAATTCGCGCCCTTCTGGCGTGATGGTTCCCTGGCGTGGTGGTTCCCTCCACACTTCTTGCACCCGTCTTGGCTGCGGCAGTCTTCTCCTGAGTGCTGATGGGCGAGGCAGTTCGAGCAGTACTTATTAATAAGTGCTGCTCGAAGGCGCTTTTCAGCGCTCAGTTTGTGGAACCTCTTGCACTTCCAAAGAGGATGGATTCCCGGGCAGACTCGGCAGCGGTAGGATTGAATACCTCGGGAACGTCTGCCCTCCAAGGAATTGGTGTAACGAGGACGAGGAGCCATGGTGACGAGGAGGATGCTGTCTGTCGATAAAACAAAAAAAGAAACGGGGTTTAGAATGGGCAGACTACACTTTGGACCCCGGAATGGGGGAGGAGCCCTAATCCCTCGGAACGGAGGACTCTTGGTCTTCCGCAGGCAGGAGAATGACTTTGTGGACATGGCGCTTAATTGTGCCGCGAGACGTACGGATCTCGACGACAAGAATGCGGTCATCGGCTCCAGGAAAGACAGAAACTATTCTGCCGAGCCGCCATTCGTTTGACGGTAGATTGTCCTCTTTGACGACAACCATATCGTCGACTTGGAGATTCCGGGTCGGAAAATGCCATTTGCTACATTTATGGAGTTCTTTGAGATACTCCTCTTTCCACCGTGCACTAAACTGCTGATGTTGAGCCTCGATTTAGTAGTGGAACCCAACGGCTCCTGGGAAAATGGCCCGGAATGAGAGCCCGCACATCGGATGAAGGTTCGAACATCGGGTCTGAACTGAAAGCCGTGCCCTAGAAGTAGGGAGGTGCGCGATGCTGCGAATGGGGCGCTTGCACGGGATGTTTGTGCCTATGCAGGAGCGTATGGTGGTGCTGGTTGCACTTCTTGCATCGGTCACCACTGCGGCAGGTTCCTCCGGAGTGTTCGTGAGCCAAACAGTTGGTACAGTAGCGCTTGTCGAGAGCCACGTGGATCTTTTTCTCAACACTGAGTCTAAGGAACTGTTGGCATTTCCGAAGTGGGTGGATTCCGTTGCAAACACGACAGCGGTAGGAATGAGTGCGTTTGGGAATCCAGCCTCTTAAGGCGGTCGCACTGCGCGTGTCAAAGAGTTGGTCCTGTGGATGCGGACCTTTGGATGCGTAGGATATTCGCGTGGAGAACACCGAAACGGTGGGAGCGGCTGGCGTGGACACTGGGCCAGTGAGAACCCATCCGAAAATAGTCTCTTGTGCCAGAAGAGACCCTAAAACGTTGCTCTTGGAACCGTTCAGAAGCACAGACGGTAGGATGTCAGCTCCTATCAGGATATCAATTTCGGACCTCTCGAAAAACTTTGGATCCGCTAAGGGGAGATCAGGAAGCTCCTTTAGAAGACCCATCGGAATTGGGTGTGAGGGAAGCTTTCCGGCTAGTTGTGGAAGGACATAGGCAGTCGTATCTAACTGCAGTCCGAGCCTGGAAGGAGCGCGAATCGCAAACTGGCAGAGCTTCGTGGGTTGAGCGGCAACAGTGGAATTGAGCCCGGAAACTTGGGTCTGAACTGGCTTGAAAGGTGGCTTGATTTGATTGAAAAGCCGCTCAGTGATAAACGTTGCTTCGGAACCTGAATCAATCAGAGCACGTGCTTGGAAGTTGCGGCCACGACGGCAGATATTAACGACCGCCGTGCCGAGCAGGACAGATCTGGATCCTGAAGCAAAGCACACTTGAACATTGGAATGATCATCGGAGGTTACCGCGCTTTCTTCCGTGGGCGCAGGTCGTGGACTAGACGGATTGGAGGGTCTTGGAATGCCGGCAACTGGATTGTCGCGGTGCAGCAGAGTATTATGCCGTGCGCGGCACGTATAGCATGAGTGGGCACTAGTGCAGTCCCGTTGCTGATGGCCTCGTGCTAAACAATTCAAGCATAGTTGCTTTCTTCTGACGAAATCTGACCGATCATTGACACTCATTGTCAGGAAACGGGGACATACACGAATGGGGTGATTTTCCCTGAAACACAGGTCACACCCTCTGGGTGCAGGAGCAACCCTAGTTCGTAGGAGATTGGCCTTCGTACAGGTGCATGGACATTTCCCGATCTTGGCGGCAAATGCCCAGAGCCGCTAGGCCTAACGTTGTCGATAGCCTCCAAAGTCCGATATCTTTCGCTCAGGAAGGTATTAATCTCTTCCCAAGCCGGAATTTCGGCTTTCGACGAAAGGGACTGTTCCTATAAGGAAAGGGCAGTTTGCTCGCGCAAAGGAAGACTAGCAGACAATCCCAATTGTCAGTGGATATCTGCGAATGGGCTAGCGCTGTTAAACACCCTTGAATCGTGGACTGCAACTCCTTGAGAGAATGACCAGATTCTTGGGATATGGAATTCAAGTTGAAAAGGAACTTGCGTTGGCTGTTGACTAAAAGTCGTTTATTTTGGAAACGGTCGTGAAGCGCTTTCCACGCCGAAGAGAACCCGTCATTCGAAAGAGGGGATTTGAATACGATGGCTTTTGCCTCGCCGCTTGTTTTTGTGAGGAGATGAAACAGCTTCTCGACCGGTGTCAGGCTGGGGTTATTAACATAAACTGCCGTGAATAGGTCCCGGAAAGTGGGCCATCGGAGGTAGTCGCCATCGAAGATTTCAGTGTCGCGGCACCCGATCGCTGACGGCAATGAATTTGTTCAATGCAGCGGCGGCGGGCGTTGGCAACTCTGCCGATTCCATATTTTTGCTGATAGAGCATCAGCAAAATCAGTCTTGACTGTAGAGGGATTTTCGGATTTTTTCACCAGTGAAGACTCGCTGTACGCTTTCGTCAGCGGACGAGAAATTAAGATTTTTGAAGTAGTCTTCGAACTGGTCGATGGTAGATCCCTCCCTTTTGGAGTGGAAATCGGAGGTCTGACCTTTGGACTAGCGGACTTGGGAGCTGGCTTAGCGCGAGCGGGTAGCGGAGAGTGTGGATTAAGTTTGGTTGATTTTCCTAGCGCGGATGTCGCTTTTTTGTCTCCCTCTATGGGCATACTCAGTTATACCCTCGGAATAAAATGACGGCACGGAGGCCTGCACGCCAAGAAAAGTGAAAGAGGGAAACGGCCAAACAAACACTTCGGTTCTGGATCGGCAATCAAAAAACCGAATTCGAATGGAATATTAGAATTGGTAACTTGACAAAATGGGATCCGCAAAGAAATCACAGAAAATAGCTAAAAATTTCCCAAAGGAACCAAAAGATCTGGAAAATAGCAAGACCTAGCTATTAAAAAACGAATGGGAATTCACGGATATGGACCGACAAAAACCTTGCAGCGGTCGAACGCTAAGTGCGGATATGAGGGCTCGCCGCTCGCTTTATATAGTGCTTGGTGAGACTTAGTGTGCCCGCCGTTGGTGTGGAATCTTCCCTGTTATCGGGATTGCGATTTATCGATTGGCGCGCGCGCGTAAATATTTCAAATCGAATTTAGGAACTCGCTGACCAGTGGAGAAATGCGAAACATAAATATAAAACACGCCAAAAAAACATAGCTGGAATAGCTAATAAATTCGGAGGGAATTATTAAATAATTATTGGAAATTATTTAGGTTGTTTGGGTGGTGTGGAAACGGACAAAAATTTAAAAGTAAACAAATTCTGTTGAAAAACCCGCCAAAATTGACACAAAAAATAGCTGAAAATGGCTAGGAACGATAAGGAAAATTTGGCGGTAATTAATAATAATTTTAAAATTTCGTTTTAGTGTTTAGGAACCCCAAAATATTTCGTTTAAAATCTCTGTGGGAAAAACCCTACAAAAAATTTAACAAAAGTAGCTAGAAAAATAGGGGAAATTTAGCGATATTAAAATAAATAATTATTTGCAACTATCCGTTTAGTATTTCCGAAACCCAAAAAATATTTAAACAATTTTGTGGGAAAACCCGCCAAAACTCTCTGGAGTAGCTATAAAATAGCCATGGAATTTGGCTATAAACAGTTGGGAATTGTCTAGAATTTATTTGTAAACTTTCAAAATTTTTGTTCTCGGAAATATTTTTGTTTCGAGTGGAGGGTATTTTCTCGTCGGCACTGTGTCGCCGCTCTTGCCAGTGCAGTCTGTATGTGTGCCGAATAGCTTGCACCTGCTGTCTGAACAAGAGGAGAAAGAGGAGACGAGAGAACTCGAACTTAGGCGAGTCTATGTATGTAGGTATGTATGTATGAAGCTGTATAGCGGAAAGCTGGCAAATATATATATGAAGGCGGGCAAGCCGGAGTTTGGCGCTCCGCTGCAAATATGTATGTATGAAGTCAGGAGCGGAATGAAAAACCCAATACAGTAGAATCCGGTTATAACGACATTCAAGGGACCGACGATTTTACGTCGTTATATCCGGAAGACGCACTAACCGGGAGAAGCAAAAAAAAATTTTTTTTTGTTTTTTTTTATGGTTGCCATGTTCATAATAACTTTTAAAATAAAACAAATTATTTTTTCAATCAAAACGAAAAATTTAATAAATTCCAAATTAAAATAGATTTTTTTTTTCATAACAAATATAACGGGGAATAGACTATGAGGTATGCACACTAGAGCTGAAAAAAACATTGGCGAGGTATCGATACAGCGATGTTTTTTCTTAACCCTCTCAGCCCATTTGTTGCCTATAGGCAACATTGTAGAAATACGCCTCAGTTACCTGGAATATACATTTTTTTGCTTCGCGCTTTTTTTCAACATCTTCCTTAATGTTTTCTGCAACCAAAATAACTAATACGGTACTAGGTGGGAATTATACATATATAGGGGTAAGTAAATTATTTAAAAATAAGAAAATTTAAAAAAAGTTGATAGTTTGTCTACAAGAATTTTGTGAACATTTTGTGGCAACATCCTGTAACTATCGAACCAGGACACCAAGGACCTTAAAATTTTCGTCAGTTCATTTTTGAATAAAGCCAAATACATATCTGTTAAAAAAAAATGTTTATCTTGGCTAATTTTAAATGTGGGCTGAGAGGGTTAAAAACATCGAAACAACGATGTAGGTGACACCATCGGTTGTAGTTTAAATTTTTTGGCATTATTTCGCTGAATTTTTTTTCCGGCACGTGGCAATAACTGGTTGAATTGTCAAAAATCTCGTCGGTATAAGCGGTTCGTCGCTGAAAGCGGAGACGTACTAAGCCCTTTCATATAAGTTTGTATGGGGACCAACGAATCCATCAAGTTTTCGTCGCAATAACCGGTCGGACGCTATAACCGGAGTCGTTATAACCGGATTCTACTGTATTTTTTTGTGTGATTTCTGTATGTCAAATAAAAATATATTTTTATTTATTTCTGGAGCGAAGGGCTATTTATTTTTTTGTTTTAAAAAAATGGGATGTTTTATTTATTTTTATTAGTTGTATATTTTTACACAAAATTGGTTAAGTGGCTGGATAATTTTTTGCTGGGGTATAAATTTTATTTTTGGATGTATATTTTATGTATGTATATTATGTATGTAGTTTAAATATATTTAAAAATAATTTTGTGTATTGCGGATATTTATTCATTCGTATACATTGGAGTGTGTATTTATGTATGTATGTGTGTATTTTATTTTTCAAAATATATATAGCAGTTTGTGCGGAAGAATTTTTTAGAATTTTAAATTTATTAATTTTCGTGCACTTTTTGGAACTTAACTTTGTGTGTATATATTTTTTTATTAAAAACAAAAAACAGCAGTTTAGTGACGGACGTTTTCTGTGAATATGGATGGGTGTCTGTGATATATATATATATTTTTGACACCAGCGGATCGCAGTGGAAAATTAAGTAGGGGGCCGATATTGGCAAAGCACTTGTTGCACTTTAAAAAATGGGAAGAACTTCACTGCGGCTGGGCGAATGCACATAATATATATATATCACTTTCACTTTTCACTTTTCGGAATCGGATGGAAGGAAAGAATCAAAAACGCCTTTGGAAAAAGAATATGGCGACCACGGACGGACTTGAAATCGAAAAAACCGTACTTATCTTTGGATTTTCCGCAGGGGGCGCTGGTGGATCAGGATAGATCCGGAGTCGAAGGACCATGTGCTGGGGTGGGCGGATAATTGCCACAGGTCCGTACGGCCGCTGGAGGAGGTCGTGGCCGCTGGAGTGGGGTCGCTAAAGTGCTGCTGTAGTTGTTGTTGTTGCGGGCCCAGAAATAAATAGGCTTCGGGGATCAGCTTCTGCTTAAACTTCACTTTATTCACTTTGGTTTAATACTAACTTAGAACTAACAATAAAAGCCGGATGGAAGAGAGGGAGAGCGCGAGGAGAGCCAGAGCAGAGCTGCAGCGAAAGCTTTTGCGCCGCTCACACTGCCGCTCAGAAATTCGCGCCCTTCTGGCGTGAACATAGGCTACTGCTCGGCTTCCCTTTTTTATGGATCATCACCACATTGGCCACCTTGCACATTTTAGGGAAGTAACTTAACCTCAAAGAGGCATTGAAGATCAGGACTAGGAATAGAATAACTCGGTCAGGGAGCAATTTGGCTACTCTGTTAGTAAGGCCGTCAGGACCTGGCGACTTCCGGTTATTCAGCTTGCTGATAATTTTTTTAACCTCAGGAACCCGAATAGGAGGGATTGGCAAGTCCATTTGCTGTGGGATGTCAAGCGAAGCCAAAACTTTGCCGACTCATCATAGTCACATTGCCCCATATCTTTATAAATTTTCTGTAGAGAGAACCTGGCGGGACTGAGTCTCTATCCCAGCCTAGAAAACTACCTCACAGTATATAGATGCCAATAATTTATATGGATGGGCAATGTCTGAAGCACTGCCTTATGGGAATTTGAATTGGCTAGATTAGTCAGAAATAGATTTGTTTGACGTAAAATCTATTTCTGAAAGTAGCGAGTATGGATATTTTCTAAAGGTAGATTTGAAATACCCATACTCGCTTCATGATATACACAATGATTTGCCTTTTTGCCCTGCAAACAGACTTCCCTCGAAAAACTCCAAAACTAAAAACTAAAAGCTGATTTGTGTGATAAAACAAATATATCATACACTATAAACGGGGTGGTAAGGGTGCATCAGACCAAGGCAAGATCAGCAGAGTATTTATTGATGGATATTCCTTGGCTCTACTGGTGCACCAAGTCGACTCGCAGGTGAATATCAATTTGATAGACACCACCTTCTCCTCGGACAGGGTCCTCCGCGTGGTACCTCCTGGAAACGTACTACGGTACGGCTAATGCAAGCGGCAATTTCCTGTGAATCCTATAACTCCTTTGACTCCACTTCCTTACCGAGACCTGGGTAAGTCTTAAAACGGCCTCCCCTTAAGCCAGGCGTGTTACGCGACCCGTGCCCGCTGGCTTACAGATTCGCAACTGAGGGTTTAATCCAGCTGTGTCTGAACGGAGCCTTCTCAGGGCCGGGCAACTCTGGGTCGTAAGATGCCTTACCGCGACTTTGGGGCGAAGCCGGGGTCGACCTCCTTCAATACCCCAAACCCCCTCTGGCCCGCCGCGCTTGCCAGGTCGAGCAAAGCGGGTGATTATGATGATGAAATTGAACTCCCAAAGCCTAAAGGCTAAAGGCTAAACCCGACACAATGTCAGGATGAGGAGGAGTTGCTAATGCCTAGGCAGGGCTTAGCATCTCAAGCAACTTCGGATATTGACGAAGACGAGCTGTTGACGCCAAGCCCAGTCGTCAACGCTCCGTTGATATCCGAGGGGGGCGCTAGTACTAGCAGTCCCACTTCACACATAGGTGTGGCTCAGTTGAGCACCACCGAAGCCAACCCACAGCTCACACATCAAAAAAGGCGTTCTAGGGCACATAGGGCCCGCTTTATTCTAAGCAAGATGGCTAAGAATGAGGCTGAGGGCAAGGTGGACTCTAGAGACGCGGCAGACAAAACGAAGTTCTATAGGGGTCAGATTGAAAGACTAGCGAATATATATATATAAGAATAAATTTCAATATAGAAATGTAAATATAAACTTTGCATATGAATATAAATAATCTAGTATCGATAAGACCACCTTATTTAGCGAATCATGAATATCGGTTGCAGATTTTTATTTGCCTGCAATCGCAGCGCTTGCAAATCACGCATTACATTTTTTTTACCTCCTCTTCCTCTACTTCTTCGCTCACCACTAGCGAGAGCGCTAAGAGAGGATTTGGGAAAGGTCCCGTTGCTTTGACTCGCGTGATTTTCAAGAAACACGGTGCTGTACCGAAAGCTCGGTAAAGCGCACCACTTGATCTTGAAAACTGAAAAAGAGCGCACGCATCGAGGAGTTTTATTCTTGGTTTTTTTCCACAAGTGGATTTGTGTGTTTAACCAATATCGACCAATAAATGCAGTGTGCCTACAAATTGGAAGAGCCAAGAAAATAATCAGTTCTGTGCATTTGTGAGATCGGGTAAATATCAGTGATAAACGGCGTTGTACATAAGCCGAATTAATGCATTTAATTAATGCAGCAGCGAGCTCGACGCAGCGCGGCGGAGGAGGCGCAGGTGTCTGGCTAGCAGCCACGAAGTCAGCGTGCGTGCGCGACCTAGTGTGTGCCCCCAGCAACCCCTGCGAGGGAATATAACCTCACTTTCGGGAAGCCCCGAGAAAACGGTGACGACGGCAGCGGCCTGGTCGGCGCAGCACGTGCACATAACCCTACTTGTTGGAAGCCCTGCACATAACCTGATTTTTTAGAAACAGTATACGGCAGAGGCTGCGGCGATGACCGCGTGGTACCGCAAGATCGTACCTAACCTCACTTTTGGGAACCCCCAATTGTTGCGACGGTGGCTGCAACCGCATATTAGCTAGGCTAGAGGCGGCCTGCGCCTGAGCTATGGCAGCGGTATAACCGGCCACGTGCAGCACTAGGTTAGGGCGGAAGGCGTGCAGCGGCACGAACGGCGGCGAGGCGCCTCAAAATTTAACTAGAGGAAAGGAATAGCAGAAAGGAGCAGTAGCCTTGGTGAAGCCATAACCAGGTCGAGGATTGGAGTGGCGGGCACCTAGAACCCGGTCGCACTTCAGCATGTGAGCAGGCGGAGACGTCACCGGTGCGAGCAGCCGAAGGCGGCGCCCACCCCCTGGAGGAATCCAGCATCGATGAAAGGAGTTTAGAGAAGTTGTGAAATGAATTAAATTTGATTTAGTTTTTGCCTTAGATATATTCTAATTCTGGTTTCGATATTTCTGTCATATAGCGTATAAAGTTACGAGAGCAGCGTGTGCCATCCAAGTTAAATAACATTTCTACAATTCTCAACTAATAGCACAGCACCTGCATCTTCGATGGGCCCAGCGAATCAGCAGCGGAGGATCTGTTTGTAAGTTTTTGCATAAAAGCAATCATGGCCTGAGTGCATATTTATATCCTATCGAAAGTATTTAATAGGGATGGGGGCTAAGGCTGTGTCAGTGAAGCATGTGCGCCTGTCGCCGTGTCGATCTAACTCACTCGATCTAGTGGTAGTTGGCAGTCACATGCCGACTACTAAAGACCGACCATACGTGGTGAAGAACCACATCCTGCTCGAGGTGCCCCTGCTCTAGACTAAATATGGCGGATCTAGAGAGGACAACTCGAAAAAACCCGTAATCTCCGGTGTTACCGTACCGTGCCCCTGTGATGAATGGCACTACGTTAGTGTGTCTTTTAACGGTGGCTTCCGGATACCTGGCCCCTCCGGTCGTATAAGCGCCCGATCCGGGGTATGAGGCTCTGCCCCGGGGGATACTTCCTTCCTCACTACTCGTGGGACCAACTTATGGATACCAATATTAGTAAAAACATAGAAACAGGGTGCTCAAGTAGCCCCAAGTCGAGTAACATCGAACCAATCCGGGAGCCCGAAGAAGCCATGGACACTTGTTCACAGAGCTCTGGCACCGACAACATCACCAGGGAAGAGGAAGAAACCCTTCTTGCCTCTCCCAAGGTTGAAAAACCCAAGCGGATCGCTCTATCGGGCGCCGCAAGAAAAAGGTTGCGCAGACACCTTGCGAACGGCATTCCCATGGAGGAGGCCAAAAGGCTCGCTCAGAAGCCTATGGACCCTCCTAGGATAGAGCCCAGCAAGAGTGGTGTGACCAAGAAAAGGGTAAGATCGGCTAACACAACCCCAGAAGAGGTGTCGACCAAGAGGGCCATGACAAAAACCGCGGCACCCAGTGCCTTGACGAGGGGTGGCCTTGCGACTGCACCGCCTGCCACGGAGGCTCCAGTAGCCTCCACATCCGCAGCCGTAGCTGTGGCTGGGCAGCAGACACAGGAGCAATCACCCCAAGTCGGTGTCATGCCTTCCTACAGGGACGTTGCCAGCTCATCGAAGATGGCAATACTCCCTGCCGACTACCCCCAACAACTCTTCACGACGGATTAGCTGAACAGCATCCAGTCTGCCATCCTAACGAGGGTGATGGCCATGAGACACGGCTCTGTGAAGCCGCTGTTCTCTGGCTGCACGTTTCGACCAGGATGGATGGCTATTACGTGTGGGAACGCTGAGACGGCTGAGTGGCTGAGCACCGAGGTGCCAAAGCTCCGGCTGTGGAAAGACGCCCACCTCAAAGTAGTCCCCGAGGCAGAGGCACCACGTGCCGCTATCTATGTCGGCTACTTCCCGCTCCAAATGCGGAGCTGAAGACAGCTGAAGTCTTAAACCTCATTGAAGGCCAGAACAGGGGCCTGCGAGTGGGAGACTGGCGGATCTTCCGCCGTGAGATGAGACAAAACACGGCTGTCCTCACGATCGCGCTGGACCCGGTTTTCGCTAACCGATTAAAAGCGCTGGGGCATCGGCTCAATTTTGCATTTGGCACGGCTTCTCTAAAGCCAAAGGCCGATGTGCAGGCAAAGAGACAGGCAGTGGCTCCCGTTACCGCAACGGAGAAGCCCACCTGCTCAAATGCCAGTGCTCCTGTTATGGCTGCATCGACACCACAGGGCACTGCAATCGCACAAGAGCCCGCAGCACCACGGAAAGTCCTGCGCCCTCCACTCTATGGGCGCATCACGCGCGGAACCGGGCGCCCCACTCGAGGCACTGGGCGCGTACCCAAGGGTGCGAGGCGCACACAAGAGGAGGAGGCCCTTCTAGGCACTAACCGTGGCCGGAAGATGGCGGCCAGAGGCCGCAAGAGGACGGACTAATGTCCTCTCCCCCTCTCCCCACTCCCCCTAACACCAGGAGACACTTCCGATGTCTCCAAGCGAACCTCCACCACGCAAAGGCCGCATCCGACGTACTTTGCGAGAGGTTCGCTACAATGGACATAGCGTTCATCCAGGAACCCTGGATAAATGCAGGACGTGTCCGGGGGCTCAGTACCCCATCCGGTAAGTTGCTGTATGCAAATGACCAACCTCTCCCTAGATCGGCGTTGTTAATTAACAAAAATTTAACATTTGTTCCCCTTTCACAGTTCATAACTGAGGACCTGGTGGCGGTTTGGGTTAAAATACACACCGCCCACGGCGAGCAGGAGGCAGTGTTGGCCTCCGCCTATCAACCCGGCGACTCAGAGGAAGTGCCTACGGCGGCTACCTGTGCCCTGATAGAGCACTGCCAGAGAAACCGGCTCAGATGGATAATCGCCTGTGATGCCAATGCACACCATAAGGTCTGGGGGAGCAGTGACATCAACAAGAGGGGTGAGTACCTTCTTGAATACATTATTAGTAACAATATAGGATTACTAAACCAGGGCAGCGAACCTACATTCATTAATGCCATTAGAGAGGAAGTCCTTGATCTAACTCTCTGTAGTATAAATATGTTGTCCGTTGTCTCAAACTGGCACGTTGCAAGTGAGATCACTATGTCAGATCACCAACACATTAGATTTGACATAGGATGCGCCTTGCAATGTAGCCTAGTCACCAGAAATCCCAGGAAAACCAACTGGGATCACTTCTGTTTTGAACTTGAGCAATCCAGAGACTGCTTGACCCGTCCGATAACATCCATAGACGAGTTAGAGCGTGAAGCTACTGTACTTCATACAAACATTGAATCAGCATATCACGCCAGCTGCGACCAAAAGGTACGCAAGACCGGAAGGGCTGTTCCCTGGTGGAACAAAAGCCTTGATCTCAAAAAGGCTGAGCGTAGGCTCTTCAATAAGGCAAGGAGTGGGAGGGCCTCATGGGACTCCTACACATCTGCTTTAACGCTCTACAACAAAGAGCTGAGAAGATCTCCCGGAAGCTGTTAGGCTGCAAAAAGCCCTCTCCAAAGACCACTCAAACGGCATATGCACGCTGAAAAAGCCGGATGGAACATACACAAGCAACCCAAAGGAGACGAGCAGCCTACTCCTGGCTACTCACTTTCCTGGGTGCCTGGCTGTGGAGCAACCCATCTCAGAGAGTGAGGCACCAACCTACCTCCCAGGGACTGGAGTGTGCCCACACCTGCGCGTGACTATGGCGGCAGACTCCAATGGGGCTGAGAGAGGGGAACCCCCCTATCGATCAGAACGTATTGGAAACATGCCCCATAAACTGTTTCATCAAAATAGCGTACAATGGGCTTTACAAAGTTTCAGCCCATACAAATCACCTGGACCAGACGGAATCTATCCATGCCTGCTGCAGCGGGGACTGCACCTAATTGCACTCCCCCTGGTCCATCTATTTCGAGCTAGTCTCCTGCTTGGACACATACCAAGCAATTGGGCTAAAGTAAAAGTCGTGTTCATTCCAAAGGCAGGGAAGAAAGATTCCCAATTGCCTAAATCATATAGACCGATTAGCCTTAGCTCCTTCTTCCTTAAAACGATGGAGAAGATAATTGACCAGCATATAAGGGAGGTGAATCTCAAGGAACTACCCCTAAACAAATACCAATACGCGTATCAAGCTGGTAAATCAACTGAGACCGCCATACACTGCCTTACAACAACCCATTGGCCATTGGCGCTCAACAGATAGCACTAGGTGCCTTCTTAGACATCTCAGGAGCTTTCGACAACATGTCATATGAGGCTATACGTGCCTCTCTTGTACGAAAGAATGTCTCTACACCTATGACTAGGTGGATTCTGGAAATGCTTAAATCCAGAATCATAACTGTAGACCTTGGCGGAACTATGACCTCAATCACAGCCACAAGGGGGTGCCCTCAAGTGGGAGTACTCTCTCCTCTCCTGTGGACTCTGGTCAACTTAGGGTTTCCCACCCAAGGCTACGCTGATGATCTAGTCATCTATATAGTGGGCTGGCATGAGCAAACCATTTCGGACCGCATGCAGCAAGAACTTGATATAGCCAACAGATGGTGTCAGGACAAAGGACTGTCCATAAACCCATCAAAAACAGTTTTAGTCCCATTTACTAGGAAAAGGTCTCTCTCCTTAAAAAGACCATCCCTAAATGGGTCCATTATCGACTTTTCGGTTGAGGCCAACTACCTAGAAGTCACACTTGACTCCAAACTCAACTGGAATGCACACCTAGAAAAGACTATAAACAAAGCCACTAGAGCACACTTTGCTTGCAACAGGCTTTACGGTAGAACATGGGGCTTAAGTCCCAAAATGATCTACTGGTCTTTTAACACTGTGGTAAAACGGATCTTAACCTATGCATCTCTTGCTTGGTGGACGAAATCTACCCAGAGGACACCTGCGGCTGCACTTACCAAATTACAACGACTGGTCTGCATAGGCATCACTGGAGCCATCCGGACATGCCCCACTGCAGCACTAGGAGTCATAACTGGCATACCCCCTTTTCCAATTACATTGAAAAAGGAGGCCTGCCTGGGGGCACTTCGCCTTCAAAACATCACCAATATCAAAAGCGGTGATCTTACCGGGCACCTTAGGGTCCTTGAACCCCTAATAAATGAGCCCATTCTGCGCGTAACTGACGAGCAGAAACCAAAACTCGTTTTCCACAGAAACTTCTCAGTAGTCTTGTACACTAGGAATGAATGGAAAACAAAATCAATATCTCTGCCCAGTGGATCAGAAACGTGGTACACTGACGGGTCGAAACTGGAAAACGGTGACACCGGGGCTGGCATTTTCGGACCAAGGTTCAACAAATCCATAGCCATGGGAAAGTCTCCAACCATTTTCCAAGCAGAGATACACGCCATAGAAATCTGTGCTCGTGAATGCCTTCGCAGGAAAATGCAAGGCGCACGGATTTACATCTTCTCTGACAGTCAGGCAGCGCTCATAGCGCTGAGTTCCTTTACGATCTCATCCGGACTTGTAGAGAACTGTTTCCAGCAGCTGAACGCCCTTGCCTCCAAAAACACCCTAACGGTAGGCTGGGTGCCAGGTCATGAAGGCCATATAGGAAACGAGGTGGCAGACTCCCTAGCTAAACGCGGGGCGATGACACCTTTTATCGGCCCTGAGCCGTTCTGTGGACTATCGAAAGGACACAATAGAGAAATGCTCAGGAAATGGGAGGAAACGGAGATAAATCGTCACTGGACCGACAGTGCAGGGCTGAGACAAGCCAAACAATTTCTCGTCCCCCAGATGACGCGATCAAAACGCATAATCAACCTACCAAAGAGCGAAATTCGCACTCTAACAGGTTACCTAACAGGTCACTGCAACCTTAGGTATCACCTTAAGAAATTAAAACTTTCAGAAATCGACACCTGCAGATTCTGCGAGATGGAGCAAGAAACATCAGAACATATTCTAAGTGAGTGCCCATCGCTAATCAGACGTCGACTTCAACATCTAGGAGGTGAACTTATTCCCCCTACAGGATTTGGGAACAAATAGACCTTACCAAAGTGCTCTCTTTTATTAAAAGCCTAGGTATAGGGCCTCTACCCTAATCCTACAGGCCGGCACAAAAGATATAACATCTGGTCGCAGTGCAACAAGGCCCTTGTAATAATAATAATTTAATAGGGATAGCGAACAGCGAATACGCGCTTTTTGATGAAGGTATCGAACGAAAGAAAAATAGTAAAAGAAAAGTATAATCTTAGCTTAAAAAGAATGTATACGAAACCCACTGAAATGAAATGACTTGGAATTATAATGAATTGAAAATGAAGAACTAACTTGTTGTTATCGGTCTTGTGTTAGTACGGTGAAGCGAATGTCGAATGACTTCGGAATAATGTAAAATAGCGACGAAGGCTTTACTAAGGGGTAACTATAAAATCTCATAAGTTACCACGGTAGGGAGGGTAAAGACGTGGGGGCAAGTAACATCATCGCCACCCACAACGCTTGTGTGTCTCTCTTATAAATATCTCTTTAGGGTCCGTCCGAGTGTCTGAAACTTTCAACCTTTTGACCAATCATTTAATATACAGGAAGTGCACTTAAAACCTTATTTTGTAGTAGAGAAGTGTATCATATAGACGGTGAGGAAGACCCACGCCATATCCGACGAGCTTTGTACCGAGCATAGCAAGAAGTGTTCCACGCCAGGGAGATTCCAAGAAGACCCAGAGCTCGCATCTGGTTACCACTGGGGCAGACTGACCATGCCAGGGTGCTCCAATGTCTGAGAGCACAAAACCCAGACGTCCATACAGAGGACTGGGCCATCTTGAAAGCTGAAAAAGAAATGAAGACGAGCCAGCCATTTCTTTTGCTCATAAACCAGCGTTGCCTGCCGCAGCTGGAAAAGGACGACTTCAAAATCCGGTACGGCAGCAGGAAGGCCAAGATCAAGGTATTCCTAGCAGAACCAGATGAGCTACTGGAGGAGGTGGATGACACGAACAAGTTGTTGGATGACCTGATCATCGACGACAAGTCGCCCAACTCCACACCGACGAACACCAATTCCAAAAGTAGTGCAAATTAACTTGAAGCGCAGCTCGCACGCTTCAGCTAATTTGTTTATCCTTCTAAGGGAGAAGGATATCGACATTGCGCTACTACAAGAACCATGGACCAGGAACGAGCAAGTTTCTGGTCTGACACTACCTGGATGTACATTAACTCGACAGGTAGACCGAGAGCATGTATAGTAATAAAGAATCATTTTAACGCTTTTCTCTGTTCTAATCTCAGTACATCGAATCTAACAGTTGCCAGATTCGTGACAACGGATGGGACAGGAGTGCTAATCTCTTCGGCATACATGGCCCTTGACGATTCGGCTCCGCCAGAACCGGTGGTCAAGCTGTTGCAACGGGCTGAAGATACGAAGACAACCCTGGTGATCGGGTGCGACGCGAACGCGAGACTCACGCTCTGGGGAAGTTCCGAAACAAATGATAGAGGTGAGTCTCTTTTTGATCATATTATATGCCGTAACGTTACAATATGTAAAAAAGGGAATACACCAACCTTTATATTTCCGAGCACGGAGATCTTTCAGGGGTGGGAGAAGGTGCTAGATCTCACCTTACTCGTAGAACACAGCCGGTACATATCACAGGTACATATTCTTTGAGTTATCGGTGCCGACCAGCAAAGCGACACCTAGACGACACCACGAAAGACAAACTGGGGCAAGATCAGAGATATTGTCCACGCAAAGGTTAGCAACAGGAGGATTAAAGTACAATTCTCAGCACAGGCCCTCGATAAAGAAGTAGAGGACCTCACGAACATTTTAAACAACGCCTACATAAGACATGCAGGTGTCATTTTCAAAGAAACAGTATCCACCATGGTGGACCAAGGAACTGAGTGACCTCAGAAAGAGACCACGAAAGTCTTTTAATACATGTTTTGTGTCCAAAGAATGGGCACCTTACAAAGTAGTACAAAAACAATACAAAAAAGCAGTATACGAAGCCAAGAAAGAATCTTGGAAAAGTTACTGTGAAGCTTTAGAAGATATAAAGGATACGGCAAGGCTAAGTAAAACCCTTGCTAAAGGGCACACAAGCCTATCCCTAATTAACAAACCTGACGGTACGTCAACATCGTCAGTCGAAGAATCCCTAGAGGTACTTGTAGACACGCACTTCCCAGGGAATGTGCGAGAAAACTCGGACCCGGGGAGACCTAGAACCGAACAGAATTTTACGACAACTGGAGACATTATCACCATTGAAAAGATACAATGGGCGATAAACTCCTTCGACCAATATAAAAGCCCGGGCCCCGACGGTATTATTCCGGCGATGCTACAGGCAGCAATAGAATCAGTAGGTGGCTTAAAGCCATCTATGAAGCAAGCATGAACCTGAGTCACACACCGCTCCTATGGAGGAAAGCTAAAGTGATATTTATACCAAAGCCGGGCAGGAGGAGTCACATCCTAGCAAAGGATTATAGACCAATCAGCCTAACATCCTTCATCCTGAAGACAATGGAAAGGCTAATGGACATACACATAAGAGACAAGACGGAGGGAGATCACCTATCTGATGCTCAACACGCATACCGAAAAGGTCGATCGACCGAGACAGCACTGCATGAAGTGGTGAGTCACGTCGAGAAAGCTCTGAACTACAAAGAATACACGATGGCCGCCTTCTTAGATATAGAAGGTGCGTTCAATAACGTGAACGCCGAACCCATCCTGGGCTCCCTCAGCTCGATAGGTGCTGAGAGATGTACCAGAGAATGGATAGGTGCTATGCTCACGAGTAGGACGATAGTGGTCGAACTGGGTGGCACTCACCTCACTCGAGTAGTGAAGAGAGGCACACCCCAGGGCGGAGTATTATCGCCGCTTCTCTGGCTAACCAACATGAACTACATATTGAAAAAACTCAATTGTGGTGGAGTACGGGCAGCAGCATACGCCGATGACGTAGTGCTACTACTATCAGGTCCATTCCCCGACGTCATAAGCGACATTATGTCGGGTGCTCTGGACAGACTAAATAATTGGGCGAAATCCTGCGGACTTGGGTTAACCCTAATAAGACAGAACTAATGTTATTTACAAGGAGATCAAAGATCCCAAGTTATAACATGCCCAAGATAGATGGCATAGAGCTAAAACTTTCTCAGCAAGCGAAGTATTTGGGAGTTATACTGGACCCTAAGCTATCATGGAAACAAAACATCGAAGAGAGAGTCAGGAAGTCAAGCATTTCCTTCTACTCCTGTAGAAAGATGTTTGGGAAAAACTGGGGACTACACCCAAAGACCATAATATGGCTCTACACAGCAGTAGTTAGACCTATATTAACATAAGGGGCTCTAGTATGGTGGCCGGCACTCAATAGAGCCTACAACACCACCAAACTAACGAGGATACAACGTTCGGCTTGCGCAGGAGCAACGGGGGCTATGCGCTCGTGCCCGGCGGCCGCCCTGAACGTAATCCTGGACATCATGCCGATTGACCTTTTTATCAAGGATGTGGCGGCGCAGAGTGCGGTGAGACTAAAAGCAAGCAATTGCTGGAGGGATCGCGGCATAGGACACCGCACTATTCTTGACGGGGTCACGTCGTTAATAGACAAAAACATGGACTACATGACAACCGAAATTAGATTCGGCAACGGCTATACGACCTCCTACCCGACAAGGGAGGAATGGACTAGAGGCAGAGTTACCAAACAAGATGAGATATCGCTCGACACCGATGGCTCCAAGATGAGCTGTGGTGTGGGGGCTGGGATCTTCGCTGACAGCTGGGGGATTGAATCGACTTTCAGTCTCCCAGCATCAGCGACGGTCTTTCAGGCTGAGGTACTCGCGGTATTGGAGGTAGCCAGACTATCCAATCAGCGAGGCCTTAGCAATACCAAAGTGAGGATTTATTCGGATAGCCAAGCGGCTATCAAAGCCCTAGCAGCGGTCAAGACAAACTCGCAGTTAGTGTCGGAGTGTAAGGCAGCTTTAAACGAGCTTGCTGAACACAACGACGTTAGAATAACCTGGGTGCCAGGATACAACGACATACCAGGAAATGAAAAGGCAGATGAGCTAGCCCGCAATGGCTCAGCCGAGCGTAGCAACATTAAAAATACACTAATATCGCTGAAAGCGGTACAGTCTAAGATCCATGACTATTTCAAAGGTCAGGCCACCAAAGAATGGTCAGGGACGAGTCAAAACAGAAGATCGAGGCTATGTTGGCCGAACTTCGACAGCAAACGCACTGAAGAACTGATATTACATAGTAAAAAGGATACCAGTAGGATCACAGCTGTCTCCACCGGTCATTGGGCGATAGGACACCAGAGCACCTGTTCTGTCACTGTCCAGCTTTGATCAACAGGAAAATGCGTCATTTCGGTGCCTTCCAGCTGGAATCGCTAAGAGAAGTAGGGAAGCGTAAGATTGCAGGTATCCTTGCTTTTCTCAACGATTCGGGTTGGTGCTGAGCATGACCAGCTACAATCAGAAAACAGAGGGTGTGGATCAAAACGGAGAACAGCTCTAATTGGAGGCTCGAGGAGAGCCTCACCACTTTAACCTACCTACCATAAAGCTTTACAACAGGCTATTACAAATGGGCTGCAGGTAGAAAAAATTCATACCATCCTTCAATTTAAGCAAAACCCATGGCTTAAGAAAAATATCGATAAAATACCGAGCTAGGCCTTTGCCAATCTTTGCAAAATTCGAATATTTACTATAAATTGAGTGTAACAAAGAAAAAATGTATTTTTTTTGCTCTAATTTTCGAGTCAAAAATGGTCTACAAATAATTTTTACGCCTGTAGTCAATCCTGTGCAGTTTTTCATGCCCTTTAAAATAAGAGCTGGATGAAGAAAATCGGTTAACAACTTTTTTGCAATCAGGCACGGCAAGTTGGAAAACATGGTTTTGAAAAAACTCCATAACTCATTCAATTTTTTTTTTTTCATAATATGAAACATGTTTTCTTTTCTTCAAACTTTTCTCTAAATATAAACGATACCAATTTTTATGTTCGCCGTTTTATTTATCCACAAAAAAAATATAATAATTCCGGCTACGAGGGTGACTTCCCCCCTTAAAGCACAAAGATATTCGACTAGTTACGGAATGGAAGGCCCCACATGTGAGTCCGCAAGGTGGGCGCCGCAGATTATGTGCAACGGACTTGATAGCCATGTCAAATTTTCACAGTGCAACAAAGTTTACTGAAAAGATGTATGCAATCCAAATGAATGGAAGATGTATGATTTCCATTATTCATACATGAAACCCAAATTCCAAGATGCACTGAAATAAAATTACATGGATACAGATTCATTCATATATTCCATAAAGACAGCAGATCTGTATAGCGATATTCATTCCGATGTTCCTTCAAAATTCAACACTTTTGAATATCCAGATGTTATTGCTAAGCAATACTATTTTCAGCAGTGTAACAACAAAAGATAAGGTTTCTTTGCAGACGAACTGCAGGGTAGGTCAATGCGGGAGTTTGTGGGTCTTCGCTGTAACGATCCTCTTTCGGGCTGATCGGCTTAGCTCGCCGGGGTCGTGAGTTTACACAGAATTTGTACGTGCCGTCTCCTTGAGTCCCAAAAATACCCAATAAAAAGAGATGTAGAGGTTCAGTTTAATTCGGTTGTTTATTTGTATATCTTGGTTTTCCTGGAAGAGAGGTTACAGTTGCGATTCCGCGATGCTGGCGCGGTGTAATCGGCTTGGAGATACCCTGTAGTGGAGGGCAGTTGTGACTCCGCGATGCTGGCGCGGTGTAGTCGGCTTGGAGATACCCTGTAGTGGAGGGCAGTTGCGACTCCGCGATACTGGCGCGGTGTAGTCGGCTTGGAGATACCTTGTAGTAGGTTGTCTTCGGGGTGAGGCGCGTGATCCAAGCGTGCTGGCCGCGGTTAGGGTAACGATAGTCGAGTCCGGGTGACGTTATGTCGTAATGACGATCGTCGGGCATATGCTCGCACATATCCTCCTCATTTGTTCTATCCTCCTAATACCCTCGACTTCCTCCCTCATCAAGATCTGCTAGCAAGAGCTAGACCTTGGACCCATGTCTGTTCTGATCTGCTCGAGTTCGGTTGCAGGAACCTTACTCCGCTACCCTGTTCTCATCAAGATCTGCTAGGAAGAGCTAAACCTTGGCCCCTTCCTGTACTATGGCATGAGTTCAGTTACAGGAACCTTGCTCCACTACCCTGGTCCACTTCAAGATTCGCTAGCAGGAGCTGAACCTTGGCCCCACGTCTATGCCACAGTGCACGAGCTCAGCTACAAGAACCTCACTCCGCTCCCTGGTCCACATCAAGATCCGCTATCAAAAGCTGAACCTTGGCCCACACCTACTCCTAATACTTAGTGAGTTAGGTTTCAAGAACCTTACTCCACTACCATCACCACTTGTTTGTTCTAACTACTTTCAGACTTACCCAGATGTTGTCAGCTCGGCTGATCGCAAAATGTGAACTTGCACTGAGTTGTGCGTCGCCTTATATAGGCCGCGATCAGCTGTGTTTCCCCGTTCGATATCCGATTCTTGTCGAAAGGCCCGGGGTTGCCATATCGCTGGGCATGTCCGATTGCCATCAGCTGTTCAGGGTATGGTAGAATTATAATAGGTAGTCTCGTCGGAAAAATTTGGTCCCTCTTCAATCATCGCAATGAGTGCGAGTGAGAGCGGCTCAACCTAGTAAGTGCGAGCAAAGCGACAATAGAAGGTGTTGATTAACCCTTATATGGTGTATGGGGCATTAAGTTTCCTTTCATAATAAAACGAGTTGAATTTTCTTTTAAACAAATTTGAGTTGGAAATGATGCGTTGTTTTTGTTTTTCCTCCCAGAACGCTCGTTTTTCAACACATTTTGGCGTTTTGATAAATTTTACGCCATATAAGTGCTTTCGGCAATCACATTGCAAAAAGTCATTTTACACAGGGGTGTCCGCAGCCGGACCGCTCACTAAGAAAGACGAACACGCATTGAATCAAAACCCGAGCGCTGTGACAGCCGACGAGACTACTTGTCGTTGTTGGCGTTTTCAGATGGCGGACTAAAGCCCCTTTATTTTACGATAATATATATAGGTAATATATGACTAATAACAAATATAATCTAATGCAGTAACAAATAATAACAATTCATAATAATAACAGTTCATAATAATAACAATGGCAGTAAATAATAATAACAATTTATAATAATTCATAATAATAACAATGGCAGTACTAATTTAATTAGGAATTGTCGGCGCGCGGTGCTGGTGAAGACTTCGCCGGCCGCATTGATCTTCACGATGTATATTACTTCGCCTACCGTCATCTTAAAGTTGACCCTAATTTTCGGCGTTCGCTTCTCCAGATTGCGTTTCACTTCTTCTGGATCTCCTCTGGAATTTGTTTGTTGTCCGGTTTCGGTGCAAGCTATTCGCGGCCGGCAATCCGACCGCTCGTCCAGCAAAGTGCTGACACTAGCAAAAACTGCATATCTCCCCATACTGGGAAACCAATGGGAACCAGACACGGCCCCTAAAGGCTTTTATACTGAATCTGCATTTAAAATACTAGGGTAATAACCCCAGACTTTTATCGACTTAAGTCTACTCATTAACGATGTTAACTACTCTCCCCTTAGAAGTGTGACCGTCCTCGGTCATCTGGAACTTGTCAACGACTTGTTGTATTTCCCTCGCATCTCGTCTCCTCCTCAACACCAAGATGAGCAGGGTTTATGATATTGGCTTTAGTCAGTGTGAGGGTAAGCATTAAATTTTGAATTTCGGTTATTAATATTATGTTTCTAGCCAAGAGTACCTCGTACAAGTGAGGAGTGTCAACCATATTATTTTGTTTCGCTCGAATGATTTTATTAACTGCTTCTGCTAACTCGTTAATTTGGTTTTGAGTTTGTGTATTAATGACCACCTGCCTATTATTCGACTCTATCAATCGAGATTCTGACATTTTTAGCATTTTAAGATCGGCGGCATCGGGGGTGCCCGCTATTATCTTAAGTGAGGTGCTTAAAAAGTTTAGGCTTCTGGCAATCCTATGGTGTACATTCAATACGGACAATAATATATAATTGGACGCTGATGCACTACGATCAGTACATTCAAGTGGCACATCATAATAATAACAATGGCAGTACTAATTTAATTAGGAATTGTCGGCGCGGGGGGTAGCATCTCCCCCTCCGTTGCCAGATCAGGCCTTCGTGGTGCTGGTGAAGACTTCGCCGGCCGCATTGATCTTCACGATGTATATTACTTCGCCTACCGTCATCTTAAAGTTGACCCTAATTTTCGGCGTTCGCTTCTCCAGCTTGCGTTTCACTTCTTCTGGATCTCCTCTGGAATTTGTTTGTTGTCCGGTTTCGGTGCAGTTGTTAAAGTGTCATCTTCGTCCGTGTTCAAATCGAGAATGTCCTCATTTTCCCGTTCCCAGTCTGACAGTTTCCGTCTGCTCGTCCCATAATTTCTTCCGTTTTGTTTCGTGTTTCGAGTTGTTGTTGTTCAAGGTCCTTGGATGCTCCGTAGTTGTACCCTGGTTTGGTGTTTCCGTTGCTTTTCGTCTCGGTGGTGGTATCGGTGTCCAGGGATCTTTCGGGGTCGTTTCCTGTGCTTGTGTTGATTTTCTTGTCGTAATTTTAATTAAAAATCCGCCGTGGCCGGCTTCTCGGTCGGGGAGGGAGCGGAGATCTCCGCTAGAGGTGCGCAGACGCTTCGCTGCGTAGCTCGGGTTTTGAATAAGTTTAGTATATGCTGGGAGAACTTTCTCCGTTTCTGTCTGCCCTTAAGGCTAGACAACCAATATAAAAAATACAGCCTTCGCTGGAGTGTGTTTCTTGAGCAAGTGCTCTTTATTATAAATGAAATCAAACTGAAAACTAATTCTACTTTACTCAAGCTATTCGCGGCCGGCAAGCCGACCGCTCGTCCAGCAAAGTGCTGACACTAGCAAAAACTGCGTATCTCCCCATACTAGGAAACCAATGGGAACCAGACACGGCCCCTAAAGGCTTTTATACTGAATCTGCATTAAAAATACTAGGGGAATAACCCCAGACTTTTATCGACTTCAGTCTACTCATTAACGATGTTAACTACTCTCCCCTTAGAAGTGTGACCGTCCTCGGTCATCTGGAACTTGTCAACGACTTGTTGTATTTCCCTCGCATCTCGTCTCCTCCTCAACACCAAGATGAGCAGGATGGGGCAGCTAATGAAGACGCTGATTCCCCCGCCGACCGCAAACCAGATGTCCGTGGTTCCAGCCGCTTTCTCCTCCTCCTTAATCACTTGGATCACCTCCAAGTTTTCGTTGTTGATCCTTTGGAGAAGTGGTATGCTGAGCCTGGGATCGTGGCCGATAATGTTTAGCAATGGGGGTGCAGCCATGCCCGGTGTTTTCCTTATGGCTTCACGTTGGTTAGCGTATTTGGTGCCGTTGATGACAATTAGATGTGAGCCGTCGTCTACCAGTTTGATGGGGCTTAAATGGCTGGCCTGAGTTTTTCATAGTGCAGTGCTCCCCGCGTGCAGGCCTCGAGCGCAGGTATCGTGGGTAGTTGTTGGTACGCAAGCGGTGACTGCCAGGACGTCGTTGTTGCTTTCCGCTACTATGTTCTCCGTTAGTTGCAGAATGAAGTTGGTGTGATACAGAAAAAATTGTGACCTTTCTACAAGTGGCTTTAATATTGGGATATGCAATTATCACATGGATAATACTATCGGACTGGAAGACTTTAATATTAGATGCCTCTATTAGGCTTATAACGGGGATTTCTGTGGGGTGATCAATTAATACAGACTTCAAATCGTTATGGTTAAGAATGGCAGGGTTTATGATATTGGCTTTAGTCAGTGTGAGGGTAAGCATTAAATTTTGAATTTCGGTTATTAATATTATGTTTCTAGCCAAGAGTACCTCGTACAAGTGAGGAGTGTCAACCATATTATTTTGTTTCGCTCGAATGATTTTATTAACTGCTTCTGCTAACTCGTTAATTTGGTTTTGAGTTTGTGTATTAATGACCACCTGCCTATTATTCGACTCTATCAATCGAGATTCTGACATTTTTAGCATTTTAAGATCGGCGGCATCGGGGGTGCCCGCTATTATCTTAAGTGAGGTGCTTAAAAAGTTTAGGCTTCTGGCAATCCTATGGTGTACATTCAATACGGACAATAATATATAATTGGACGCTGATGCACTACGATCAGTACATTCAAGTGGCACATCATAATAATAACAATGGCAGTACTAATTTAATTAGGAATTGTCGGCGCGGGGGGTAGCATCTCCCCCTCCGTTGCCAGATCAGGCCTTCGTGGTGCTGGTGAAGACTTCGCCGGCCGCATTGATCTTCACGATGTATATTACTTCGCCTACCGTCATCTTAAAGTTGACCCTAATTTTCGGCGTTCGCTTCTCCAGCTTGCGTTTCACTTCTTCTGGATCTCCTCTGGAATTTGTTTGTTGTCCGGTTTCGGTGCAGTTGTTAAAGTGTCATCTTCGTCCGTGTTCAAATCGAGAATGTCCTCATTTTCCCGTTCCCAGTCTGACAGTTTCCGTCTGCTCGTCCCATAATTTCTTCCGTTTTGTTTCGTGTTTCGAGTTGTTGTTGTTCAAGGTCCTTGGATGCTCCGTAGTTGTACCCTGGTTTGGTGTTTCCGTTGCTTTTCGTCTCGGTGGTGGTATCGGTGTCCAGGGATCTTTCGGGGTCGTTTCCTGTGCTTGTGTTGATTTTCTTGTCGTAATTTTAATTAAAAATCCGCCGTGGCCGGCTTCTCGGTCGGGGGGGGGAGCGGAGATCTCCGCTAGAGGTGCGCAGACGCTTCGCTGCGTAGCTCGGGTTTTGAATAAGTTTAGTATATGCTGGGAGAACTTTCTCCGTTTCTGTCTGCCCTTAAGGCTAGACAACCAATATAAAAAATACAGCCTTCGCTGGAGTGTGTTTCTTGAGCAAGTGCTCTTTATTATAAATGAAATCAAACTGAAAACTAATTCTACTTTACTCAAGCTATTCGCGGCCGGCAAGCCGACCGCTCGTCCAGCAAAGTGCTGACACTAGCAAAAACTGCGTATCTCCCCATACTAGGAAACCAATGGGAACCAGACACGGCCCCTAAAGGCTTTTATACTGAATCTGCATTAAAAATACTAGGGGAATAACCCCAGACTTTTATCGACTTCAGTCTACTCATTAACGATGTTAACTACTCTCCCCTTAGAAGTGTGACCGTCCTCGGTCATCTGGAACTTGTCAACGACTTGTTGTATTTCCCTCGCATCTCGTCTCCTCCTCAACACCAAGATGAGCAGGATGGGGCAGCTAATGAAGACGCTGATTCCCCCGCCGACCGCAAACCAGATGTCCGTGGTTCCAGCCGCTTTCTCCTCCTCCTTAATCACTTGGATCACCTCCAAGTTTTCGTTGTTGATCCTTTGGAGAAGTGGTATGCTGAGCCTGGGATCGTGGCCGATAATGTTTAGCAATGGGGGTGCAGCCATGCCCGGTGTTTTCCTTATGGCTTCACGTTGGTTAGCGTATTTGGTGCCGTTGATGACAATTAGATGTGAGCCGTCGTCTACCAGTTTGATGGGGCTTAAATGGCTGGCCTGAGTTTTTCATAGTGCAGTGCTCCCCGCGTGCAGGCCTCGAGCGCAGGTATCGTGGGTAGTTGTTGGTACGCAAGCGGTGACTGCCAGGACGTCGTTGTTGCTTTCCGCTACTATGTTCTCCGTTAGTTGCAGAATGAAGTTGGTGTGATACAGAAAAAATTGTGACCTTTCTACAAGTGGCTTTAATATTGGGATATGCAATTATCACATGGATAATACTATCGGACTGGAAGACTTTAATATTAGATGCCTCTATTAGGCTTATAACGGGGATTTCTGTGGGGTGATCAATTAATACAGACTTCAAATCGTTATGGTTAAGAATGGCAGGGTTTATGATATTGGCTTTAGTCAGTGTGAGGGTAAGCATTAAATTTTGAATTTCGGTTATTAATATTATGTTTCTAGCCAAGAGTACCTCGTACAAGTGAGGAGTGTCAACCATATTATTTTGTTTCGCTCGAATGATTTTATTAACTGCTTCTGCTAACTCGTTAATTTGGTTTTGAGTTTGTGTATTAATGACCACCTGCCTATTATTCGACTCTATCAATCGAGATTCTGACATTTTTAGCATTTTAAGATCGGCGGCATCGGGGGTGCCCGCTATTATCTTAAGTGAGGTGCTTAAAAAGTTTAGGCTTCTGGCAATCCTATGGTGTACATTCAATACGGACAATAATATATAATTGGACGCTGATGCACTACGATCAGTACATTCAAGTGGCACATCATAATAATAACAATGGCAGTACTAATTTAATTAGGAATTGTCGGCGCGGGGGTAGCATCTCCCCCTCCGTTGCCAGATCAGGCCTTCGTGGTGCTGGTGAAGACTTCGCCGGCCGCATTGATCTTCACGATGTATATTACTTCGCCTACCGTCATCTTAAAGTTGACCCTAATTTTCGGCGTTCGCTTCTCCAGATTGCGTTTCACTTCTTCTGGATCTCCTCTGGAATTTGTTTGTTGTCCGGTTTCGGTGCAGTTGTTAAAGTGTCATCTTCGTCCGTGTTCAAATCGAGAATGTCCTCATTTTCCCGTTCCCAGTCTGACAGTTTCCGTCTGCTCGTCCCATAATTTCTTCCGTTTTGTTTCGTGTTTCGAGTTGTTGTTGTTCAAGGTCCTTGGATGCTCCGTAGTTGTACCCTGGTTTGGTGTTTCCGTTGCTTTTCGTCTCGGTGGTGGTATCGGTGTCCAGGGATCTTTCGGGGTCGTTTCCTGTGCTTGTGTTGATTTTCTTGTCGTAATTTTAATTAAAAATCCGCCGTGGCCGGCTTCTCGGTCGGGGAGGGGAGCGGAGATCTCCGCTAGAGGTGCGCAGACGCTTCGCTGCGTAGCTCGGGCTTTGAATAAGTTTAGTATATGCTGGGAGAACTTTCTCCGTTTCTGTCTGCCCTTAAGGCTAGACAACCAATATAAAAAATACAGCCTTCGCTGGAGTGTGTTTCTTGAGCAAGTGCTCTTTATTATAAATGAAATCAAACTGAAAACTAATTCTACTTTACTCAAGCTATTCGCGGCCGGCAAGCCGACCGCTCGTCCAGCAAAGTGCTGACACTAGCAAAAACTGCGTATCTCCCCATACTAGGAAACCAATGGGAACCAGACACGGCCCCTAAAGGCTTTTATACTGAATCTGCATTAAAAATACTAGGGGAATAACCCCAGACTTTTATCGACTTCAGTCTACTCATTAACGATGTTAACTACTCTCCCCTTAGAAGTGTGACCGTCCTCGGTCATCTGGAACTTGTCAACGACTTGTTGTATTTCCCTCGCATCTCGTCTCCTCCTCAACACCAAGATGAGCAGGATGGGGCAGCTAATGAAGACGCTGATTCCCCCGCCGACCGCAAACCAGATGTCCGTGGTTCCAGCCGCTTTCTCCTCCTCCTTAATCACTTGGATCACCTCCAAGTTTTCGTTGTTGATCCTTTGGAGAAGTGGTATGCTGAGCCTGGGATCGTGGCCGATAATGTTTAGCAATGGGGGTGCAGCCATGCCCGGTGTTTTCCTTATGGCTTCACGTTGGTTAGCGTATTTGGTGCCGTTGATGACAATTAGATGTGAGCCGTCGTCTACCAGTTTGATGGGGCTTAAATGGCTGGCCTGAGTTTTTCATAGTGCAGTGCTCCCCGCGTGCAGGCCTCGAGCGCAGGTATCGTGGGTAGTTGTTGGTACGCAAGCGGTGACTGCCAGGACGTCGTTGTTGCTTTCCGCTACTATGTTCTCCGTTAGTTGCAGAATGAAGTTGGTGTGATACAGAAAAAATTGTGACCTTTCTACAAGTGGCTTTAATATTGGGATATGCAATTATCACATGGATAATACTATCGGACTGGAAGACTTTAATATTAGATGCCTCTATTAGGCTTATAACGGGGATTTCTGTGGGGTGATCAATTAATACAGACTTCAAATCGTTATGGTTAAGAATGGCAGGGTTTATGATATTGGCTTTAGTCAGTGTGAGGGTAAGCATTAAATTTTGAATTTCGGTTATTAATATTATGTTTCTAGCCAAGAGTACCTCGTACAAGTGAGGAGTGTCAACCATATTATTTTGTTTCGCTCGAATGATTTTATTAATTGCTTCTGCTAACTCGTTAATTTGGTTTTGAGTTTGTGTATTAATGACCACCTGCCTATTATTCGACTCTATCAATCGAGATTCTGACATTTTTAGCATTTTAAGATCGGCGGCATCGGGGGTGCCCGCTATTATCTTAAGTGAGGTGCTTAAAAAGTTTAGGCTTCTGGCAATCCTATGGTGTACATTCAATACGGACAATAATATATAATTGGACGCTGATGCACTACGATCAGTACATTCAAGTGGCACATCATAATAATAACAATGGCAGTACTAATTTAATTAGGAATTGTCGGCGCGGGGGGTAGCATCTCCCCCTCCGTTGCCAGATCAGGCCTTCGTGGTGCTGGTGAAGACTTCGCCGGCCGCATTGATCTTCACGATGTATATTACTTCGCCTACCGTCATCTTAAAGTTGACCCTAATTTTCGGCGTTCGCTTCTCCAGATTGCGTTTCACTTCTTCTGGATCTCCTCTGGAATTTGTTTGTTGTCCGGTTTCGGTGCAGTTGTTAAAGTGTCATCTTCGTCCGTGTTCAAATCGAGAATGTCCTCATTTTCCCGTTCCCAGTCTGACAGTTTCCGTCTGCTCGTCCCATAATTTCTTCCGTTTTGTTTCGTGTTTCGAGTTGTTGTTGTTCAAGGTCCTTGGATGCTCCGTAGTTGTACCCTGGTTTGGTGTTTCCGTTGCTTTTCGTCTCGGTGGTGGTATCGGTGTCCAGGGATCTTTCGGGGTCGTTTCCTGTGCTTGTGTTGATTTTCTTGTCGTAATTTTAATTAAAAATCCGCCGTGGCCGGCTTCTCGGTCGGGGGAGGGGAGCGGAGATCTCCGCTAGAGGTGCGCAGACGCTTCGCTGCGTAGCTCGGGTTTTGAATAAGTTTAGTATATGCTGGGAGAACTTTCTCCGTTTCTGTCTGCCCTTAAGGCTAGACAACCAATATAAAAAATACAGCCTTCGCTGGAGTGTGTTTCTTGAGCAAGTGCTCTTTATTATAAATGAAATCAAACTGAAAACTAATTCTACTTTACTCAAGCTATTCGCGGCCGGCAAGCCGACCGCTCGTCCAGCAAAGTGCTGACACTAGCAAAAACTGCGTATCTCCCCATACTAGGAAACCAATGGGAACCAGACACGGCCCCTAAAGGCTTTTATACTGAATCTGCATTAAAAATACTAGGGGAATAACCCCAGACTTTTATCGACTTCAGTCTACTCATTAACGATGTTAACTACTCTCCCCTTAGAAGTGTGACCGTCCTCGGTCATCTGGAACTTGTCAACGACTTGTTGTATTTCCCTCGCATCTCGTCTCCTCCTCAACACCAAGATGAGCAGGATGGGGCAGCTAATGAAGACGCTGATTCCCCCGCCGACCGCAAACCAGATGTCCGTGGTTCCAGCCGCTTTCTCCTCCTCCTTAATCACTTGGATCACCTCCAAGTTTTCGTTGTTGATCCTTTGGAGAAGTGGTATGCTGAGCCTGGGATCGTGGCCGATAATGTTTAGCAATGGGGGTGCAGCCATGCCCGGTGTTTTCCTTATGGCTTCACGTTGGTTAGCGTATTTGGTGCCGTTGATGACAATTAGATGTGAGCCGTCGTCTACCAGTTTGATGGGGCTTAAATGGCTGGCCTGAGTTTTTCATAGTGCAGTGCTCCCCGCGTGCAGGCCTCGAGCGCAGGTATCGTGGGTAGTTGTTGGTACGCAAGCGGTGACTGCCAGGACGTCGTTGTTGCTTTCCGCTACTATGTTCTCCGTTAGTTGCAGAATGAAGTTGGTGTGATACAGAAAAAATTGTGACCTTTCTACAAGTGGCTTTAATATTGGGATATGCAATTATCACATGGATAATACTATCGGACTGGAAGACTTTAATATTAGATGCCTCTATTAGGCTTATAACGGGGATTTCTGTGGGGTGATCAATTAATACAGACTTCAAATCGTTATGGTTAAGAATGGCAGGGTTTATGATATTGGCTTTAGTCAGTGTGAGGGTAAGCATTAAATTTTGAATTTCGGTTATTATTATTATGTTTCTAGCCAAGAGTACCTCGTACAAGTGAGGAGTGTCAACCATATTATTTTGTTTCGCTCGAATGATTTTGTTAACTGCTTCTGTTAACTCGTTAATTTTGTATTGAGTTTGTATATTAATGACCACCTGCCTATTATTCGACTCTATCAATCGAGATTCGGACATTTTTAGCATTTTAAGATCGGCGGCATCGGGGGTGCCCGCTATTATCTTAAGTGAGGTGCTTAAAAAGTTTAGGCTTCTGGCAATCCTATGGTGTACATTCAATACGGACAATAATATATAATTGGACGCTGATGCACTACGATCAGTACATTCAAGTTGCACATCATAATAATAACAATGGCAGTACTAATTTAATTAGGAATTGTCGGCGCGGGGGGTAGCATCTCCCCCTCCGTTGCCAGATCAGGCCTTCGTGGTGCTGGTGAAGACTTCGCCGGCCGCATTGATCTTCACGATGTATATTACTTCGCCTACCGTCATCTTAAAGTTGACCCTAATTTTCGGCGTTCGCTTCTCCAGATTGCGTTTCACTTCTTCTGGATCTCCTCTGGAATTTGTTTGTTGTCCGGTTTCGGTGCAGTTGTTAAAGTGTCATCTTCGTCCGTGTTCAAATCGAGAATGTCCTCATTTTCCCGTTCCCAGTCTGACAGTTTCCGTCTGCTCGTCCCATAATTTCTTCCGTTTTGTTTCGTGTTTCGAGTTGTTGTTGTTCAAGGTCCTTGGATGCTCCGTAGTTGTACCCTGGTTTGGTGTTTCCGTTGCTTTTCGTCTCGGTGGTGGTATCGGTGTCCAGGGATCTTTCGGGGTCGTTTCCTGTGCTTGTGTTGATTTTCTTGTCGTAATTTTAATTAAAAATCCGCCGTGGCCGGCTTCTCGGTCGGGGAGGGGAGCGGAGATCTCCGCTAGAGGTGCGCAGACGCTTCGCTGCGTAGCTCGGGTTTTGAATAAGTTTAGTATATGCTGGGAGAACTTTCTCCGTTTCTGTCTGCCCTTAAGGCTAGACAACCAATATAAAAAATACAGCCTTCGCTGGAGTGTGTTTCTTGAGCAAGTGCTCTTTATTATAAATGAAATCAAACTGAAAACTAATTCTACTTTACTCAAGCTATTCGCGGCCGGCAAGCCGACCGCTCGTCCAGCAAAGTGCTGACACTAGCAAAAACTGCGTATCTCCCCATACTGGGAAACCAATGGGAACCAGACACGGCCCCTAAAGGCTTTTATACTGAATCTGCATTAAAAATACTAGGGGAATAACCCCAGACTTTTATCGACTTCAGTCTACTCATTAACGATGTTAACTACTCTCCCCTTGGAAGTGTGACCGTCCTCGGTCATCTGGAACTTGTCAACGACTTGTTGTATTTCCCTCGCATCTCGTCTCCTCCTCAACACCAAGATGAGCAGGATGGGGCAGCTAATGAAGACGCTGATTCCCCCGCCGACCGCAAACCAGATGTCCGTGGTTCCAGCCGCTTTCTCCTCCTCCATAATCACTTGGATCACCTCCAAGTTTTCGTTGTTGATCCTTTGGAGAAGTGGTATGCTGAGCCTGGGATCGTGGCCGATAATGTTTAGCAATGGGGGTGCAGCCATGCCCGGTGTTTTCCTTATGGCTTCACGTTGGTTAGCGTATTTGGTGCCGTTGATGACAATTAGATGTGAGCCGTCGTCTACCAGTTTGATGGGGCTTAAATGGCTGGCCTGAGTTTTGCATAGTGCAGTGCTCCCCGCGTGCAGGCCTCGAGCGCAGGTATCGTGGGTAGTTGTTGGTACGCAATCGGTGACTGCCAGGACGTCGTTGTTGCTTTCCGCTACTATGTTCTCCGTTAGTTGCAGAATGAAGTTGGTGTGATACAGAAAAAATTGTGACCTTTCTACAAGTGGCTTTAATATTGGGATATGCAATTATCACATGGATAATACTATCGGACTGGAAGACTTTAATATTAGATGCCTCTATTAGGCTTATAACGGGGATTTCTGTGGGGTGATCAATTAATACAGACTTCAAATCGTTATGGTTAAGAATGGCAGGGTTTATGATATTGGCTTTAGTCAGTGTGAGGGTAAGCATTAAATTTTGAATTTCGGTTATTATTATTATGTTTCTAGCCAAGAGTACCTCGTACAAGTGAGGAGTGTCAACCATATTATTTTGTTTCGCTCGACTGATTTTGTTAACTGCTTCTGTTAACTCGTTAATTTTGTATTGAGTTTGTATATTAATGACCACCTGCCTATTATTCGACTCTATCAATCGAGATTCGGACATTTTTAGCATTTTAAGATCGGCGGCATCGGGGGTGCCCGCTATTATCTTAAGTGAGGTGCTTAAAAAGTTTAGGCTTCTGGCAATCCTATGGTGTACATTCAATACGGACAATAATATATAATTGGACGTTGATGCACTACGATCAGTACATTCAAGTGGCCCATCTGACACTAAGCAAGTGCCTGTTCGTGTTAGGTGTTTGTAGGCGCGACAAATGAAAGTATAGAAAAGGAATACGAGGAAGTGACTACTGGCGTGCTGCCCGACTGTTTGCCTGCATGCGTACTAAGTGGGTTAGTATTAAGGTTTTTAGTTGGGAAAGGCTATCTACGTTTGATGTTATCATGTACAAATCGTTATAATTTGCACATAAGTCTCTAAAGGGTTCATGCAATTCAAAAGACGTTCTACATTGACGCAAAACTAAAGGAATATAGGATCTAGTATTTCTACTCGGTACGTGAAAGTTAAGCTGACCCATCGAGTCAGCACTTTCCACGTCACCGTGGATAAGGTTAAAAATGAACGTAATGCCAAGCATGGTTCTACGGTTAGCTAAAGAAGGTAAGTTAATTAGGAGAAGTCTACTAGAGTACGAGGGTAACCTCTGGTTTGGATCCCAGTTCAAACCGCGTAAAGCGAAATGCAAAAAGTTCTTCTGAACTGACTCAATGCGTTTACTGTAAACCCCATACTGCGGGCTCCAGACGCAAGATCCATATTCTAAGATAGGATGAACTAACGAAATATATAAGGATTTTGTAACATAGGGGTCATTGAATTCTTTCGACCACCGTTTAATGAAACCAAGCACACCTCTGGCTTTATTCACCATGCATGAAATATGATCGATAAAGTCAAGTTTAGGGTCCAGTCGGAAAGAGCAGCCCTTTAGCGTGTAAGTCGCGAGCTTTGGAGCGACATGAGAGAAAATCATTAGCTTGCATTTAGAGCCGTTTAGATTCAATAAGTTTATGCGGCACCATGTTTGGAAGTTATTGAGATCTGTTTGTAAATCAGACTGGCAGGAAGCGTCCTTATATTGCACGTAAAGTTTGACGTCGTCTGCGTACATAAGTACTCTGGAGTTAGTCAGAACTTTGGGCAGGTCGTTGATAAATAATGTAAACAACAGGGGCCCAGATGGCTCCCTTGCGGGACGCCAGAAGTAACCCTAAGAACATTAGATAAAGAATTTTTAAAGAGGACCTTTTGCGTTCTGCCATTCAGATAACTTGAGATCCAACTAAGAAGATCAACCGGAAATCCCATTAGATCGAGTTTCAGAACAAGAAGAGAATGGTTGACAGAATCAAATGCTTTACTGAAATTAGTATAGATTACGTCTGTCTGAAAGCCCTTATGGAAGCCCTTAACTAAGAAGGAAATGAACTCGAAAAGATTGGTTGTCGTTCATCTACGCTTTAAAAATCCATGCTGACATGGATAAATAATTGATCTGCACAGGTGCTGCAAATGTGGAGTAATGATTTTCTCGACAACTTAGAGATTCCTCTATAGTTGCTGGCATTCGATTTGCTACCTTTTTTGTGGAGAGGAATAACAAATGATTCCTTCCAAATAAGGGGAAAATGGGAGGTTTCTAGGGACAAGGTAAACAATTTTAGAAGGGGATTGCACAGAGCGTCGGCACAATACCTAAGCACACAGCCAGGTATACCGTCGGGACCTTTCGAATAAATGGACTTAACGCGATGAAGATCTGAAAGAATAGTGCTTTCGTCTAAAGTACGACTGAAAATAAAGTTCGATTTGGGCATGATGTAGGAATAAGTCGGATTACAGTCAGTGGAAGTTGAGTAAATGGTTTGAAAAAACTGCCAATCAGATCGGCAATAGCCCAATCATTTTTTACGGTTGTATTTTCAAACGAAAGCGAGGAAGGATGCGTAATTGGCTTACGTTTAGTGTTAACAAAATTATAAAACTGTTTTGGGTCCTGAGAGATCTGGATAATAATTCTTGTAACACTGCGCGTTCAACACGGTAAATCTTGACCGAGCAGATAAATAAAGGGATAGGGCAGAGTTAGAACCGGTACATTTATATTTAGTATACAGCCTAGATTTTTTGTTTTTAAGATGACTCAACTCTTTAGTAAACCAAGGAGGCTTATTCGATGTTGATGGATAGCATAACGGAACACATTCAGTAAAAAAGGAATTTATGACACTGCAAAAAATATCCACGGCTACTGACATGTCAGTACACATGTATAAATCGGACCAATTAAAATCTAAAATAAAGTTATTCAGCCGTTCGAAGTCCGTTTTGCGAAAACAAAGGACTTTCTTGGCTGGACAGTCAGATATATTCTGTAAGTCAGTCCTAATGTCGAGAGTCACGTCGTAGGATGATAGGGATCTTCGGGAAGCGTCAACGGCGCCACCCTGGCTAAACTGATTCTTGCCGGATCTGAGACAAAACAGAGATCAAGCAAGCGCTCTAGGGAATTTCGTACATGGTTGACTTGAGACAGCGAAATGTCGAGCAAGCCAGCAATAAAATCCTGATGTGTGGAGGTGAAAAGTATATAAAAGGAAATATTTGAGGACCAAATAGCCCCTGGGATATTAAAATCACCAAGAACTACTAAATGATCCTTATTTGAAAGTCTGTTGAAAACCGTTTGGATAGCGGAAAGATGGTTCCAATAAATAGGAAGTTCGGACAAAGGAGGAATGTATGCACAGGTAATGAAAATAGAGCTACCATTGATGGTTAGCTTCACACAGAGGAATTCAACATCGAACTCCTCGAAGGTTATTAATTCCGACGTGAGAGTGGAGTCAACCGCTATGAGGACACCACCCCCACGTCTGATAGGCCGATCCAGCCGATACACACTGGGAAAACTTCCGAGCTCAGAATCTCCGGCTTTAACCAGGTTTCTGTGAACACAATAACCTGGGATGAAAACGAGAGACTATCAGAATACAATTTGGGAAGATAGAGAGGGAGTTGATTAGTTTTTTGAAGCGGATATCGTAGAGAGCGCAGTGGTCTGGTCGGGCCTGGGAAGACTTAATCCTACGGGCCGCATTTTCTTTTCTTTGCTTCAAACTCTTTGACGACAACATATTCTGGCCAGAATTTGATAGAACATATAGTGTCAAAAAGTTCGTTTGAAACATTTATTTTGAAAGATGAAATGTCCCAGACATTCGAAAATTTGAACTTTTCCACCTTAATTTTTATTTTATCGGCTCTTCTTTTGCTTGGATAAAGGTGATGAGATCTTCCGATGTCTAACCAGGGGAGAGCCGAGAAACAAATATGTGTTCCTTGGTGGAATTACTACAAGGGCTTTCGGCGCTGCAGACTGATTGTCTGCTTTGCCGATATCGGCCGGTAGTCCGGGCCTGACACCCTGAGTAGGTAAATTAACGGGGCTTTGGGGGGTCAATATTTAAGACCCCCAAGGGGACAAAACGGAAATCATCGGAGGATCGGTCACTCCCGCAACATTTTCGGATGCCGAATCTTTCTTGCCACTCAATCTCAGAACTCTTTGACTTAATTCTGAGGTCGAGGGCTGTGTTGAGAGAGGCTGCTGTTGGGAGTCCGCCGCTGGTTGTTGAGATCCGCCTATATGCTGCAGACCAGTTGCGGTTTTTTTGCGCCTAGGAGACTCATTCAATAGCTTAAGGCAATTAAATTGAGTGTCCAGCGCCAAGAGCATATCATTAGTTTGACGAAAACTCGATAATATGTCTTTAAAACCGGCCTTGGTCTGCCGAAACAGACAATTGCGGACATTATAAAGACTTACCACTGTACCTTTACGTAGGAAGAGATAAGAGTGCTGCTGCACTGAGAGAGCGGGAGAACGAGAGAGCGGGTAAACGGGTGAGCGTGGGAGCGAACTTAACGTTTAGCTGTCGCGACGGCGCAAACTAAACGGAAAAGGCACAAAGAGGAAAGCAAAAAAATGCAAAGCAAACACCGGCAGCATAACTAAATTGTGAAAATAATAACTATTAAATACACAAAACAGAATAGCTTCTTGCACACGAAGTGAACGGGAACTTTATTTATCACAAAGTAGAAGATTTAAATAAAACCCCGGTTGTTTTAATACAAAAATTAACACAAAACGAGAGCGCAAGAAAAAAACACGTCCGTTCACTTGGAAGAGAGAAACGATTCCGAATATAGGGTGCCATTTCATATCCTCTTTCCGCAATAACAATAAGTTCGAAACTATGATATTTAGCCTCATCCTTTGTTGTGGCTTTCGAGTAATAAAATATAGGGTGCCATTTCATATCCTCTTTCCGCAATACACTGCACCAAAACCTTGTGCACTTGCATATGTATGTAACTCTATTTCATCCTTATAACAATATAATCCTAACACTGGAGCTTCTACTAACTTTTTCTTAAGTGTCTCAAAACATTCTAACTCTTTCTCCTCAAACAAAAATTTTTTATCTTTCTTCAATAAATCGTATAACGGTTTTGCAATAGTCGAAAATCCCTTAATGAATCTCCTGAAATATGAACACAGTCCCAAAAAGCTTCTGACACCATGCACCTTATCTGGTACTGGAAAATCTCTAATTGCTTCTATTCCCTTGTCATTTGCCTGTATCCCCTTACTTGTTATTAAAAATCCCAAATATTGTACACTCGATTGCAGAAATTCGCACTTGTCCATTCTCAGCTCTAATTTGTTCCTTTTCAATCTGTCAAAAACTTCTCTAAGTACTTCCATATGTTCCTCTATTCCTTTGCTAGCTATCATAATGTCATCCATATATATGATGACTTTGTCCTGCCTTATCATATCGTCGTAAATTCTATTAATAAATCTCTGAAAGACTGCCGGTGCATTTTTCAGCCCCATTGGCATCCTTAAAAATTCAAACTGTCCTAAAGGTGTCATAAAAGATGTATATTTAATTGATTCCTTGTCAACAAAAACATGAAAGTAGCCATGTTTGAGGTCTAACTTCGAGAACATTGTTTTATTTACTAATCTATCCAACAAATCATCAATTAATGGTAAAGGATAATTATCTTTAACCATTAATTTATTAAGCTTTCGATAATCAACGCATAACCTTAGATCTCCTGTTTTCTTTTTCACTAACACTATTGGAGACGCATACTCTGATTCACTCGGTTTAATGATTCCGTTTTCTAAATACTCATCTAAAATAGTCTGCAACTTTTTTTTCTCAGTATATGCTAACCTTCTAGGAGAACAACTAAACGGTTTCGAGTCTTCTAGTCTTAATTTTATCTCACACCTAATCCCCGGCTCCTTTGGGCTTTCTTTATTAACATAACAATTTGTTTTCATTGTTGTTTCTCCCTTCCAAGTGAACGGACGTGTTTTTTTCTTGCGCTTCTTTTTGTGTTAATTTTTGCATTAAAACAACCGGGGTTTTATTTAAATCTTCTACTTTGTGATTAATAAAGATCCCGTTCACTTCGTGTGCATGCAGCTATTCTGTTTTGTGTATTTAATTGTTATTATTTTCACAATTTAGTTTGTGCTGCCGGTGTTTGCTTTGCATTTTTTGCATTCCTCTTTGTGCCTTCTCCGTTTAGTTTGCGCCGTCGCGACAGCTAAACGTTAAGCTCGCTCCCACGCTGACCCGTTTACCCACTCTCTCATTCACCCGCTCTCTCGGTGCAGCTGCACTTTTATTATCTCTTCCTAAGTAAAGGTACAGTGGTAAGTCCCTATAATGTCTGCTATCGTCTGTTTCGCTAAGACCTGTAAAAAGGCAATTAATTCAAACGATCTTACAGTCGCCTGCTGGCTGTGCGACAACATTGTGCTTGCCAAGTGCATTGGTGTTGTTGCTCGGACGGTGGACGATGTAAGAAGAAACATCGGTCTGCGTTACTGCTGCGAGGCCTGTCGCGAGGTTGAAAGAGAAATGATGTCTTTTATGCGGCAGACCAAGGGCGGTTTTAAAGACATACTATCGAGTTTTCGTAAAACTCATGATATGCTCTTGGCGCTGGACACTCAATTTAATAGCCTTAAACTATTAAATGAGTCTCCTAGGCGCGAAAAAACTGCAACTGGTCTGCAGCATATAGGCGGATCTCAACAACCAGCGGCGGACTCCCAACAGCAGCCTCTCTCAACACAGCCCTCGACCTCAGAATTCAGTCAAAGAGTTCTGAGATCGAGTGGCAAAAAAGATTCGGCATCCGAATGTGTTGCGGGAGGGACCGCTCCCCTGAGGGGTCTCAATTACTGACCCCTCAAAGACCCGTTAATTTACCTGCTCAGGGTATCAGGCCCGGACTACCGGCCGATATCGGCAATGCAGACAACCAGTCTGCAGCGCGGAAACCCTTGTAGTAATACCACCTACGAAACAGATATTTGTTTCGTGGCTCTCCCCTGCTCAGACATCGGAAGATGTTATTGCCTTTATCCAAGGCAAAACTAGAGCTGAAAAAATACAAATAAAGGTGGAAAAATTCAAATTTTCTTATGCTAGGAATATTTCATCTTTTAAAATAAATGTCCCAAATGAACTCTTTGAAACAATATGCTCTACCAATTTCTGGCCAGAGTATATTGTCGTCAAAGAGTTTGAAGCTAAGAAAAGAAACGGCGGCCCGTAGGAATAAGTCTTCCCAGGCCCGACCAGACCACTGCGCCCTCTACGACATCCGCTCCAAAAAACTAATCAATTCCCTCTCTATCTCCTATCAGAATGCAAGAGGCCTACGTAGTAAGCTTCCCAAATTGTATTCTGATAGTCTCTCGTTTGCATCCCAGGTTATTGTGTTCACAGAAACCTGGTTAAAGCCGGAGATTCTGAGCTCCGAAGTTTTCCCAGCTGTGTTCACAATATATCGGCTGGATTGGCCTATCAGACGTGGGGGTGGTGTCCTCATAGCGGTTGACTCCACTCTCGCGTCATAATTAATAACTTTCGAGGAGTTTGATGTTGAATTCCTCTGTGTTGGAACCATCCATTGGAACCATCTTTCCGCTATCCAAACGGTTTTCAACCGACTTTCTAATAAGGATCATTTAGTAGTTCTTGGTGATTTTAATATCCCAGGGGCTATTTGGTCCTCAAATACTTCCTCTAATGTACTTTTCACCTCCACACAGCATGATTTTATTGCTGGCTTGCTCGACATTTCGCTGTCTCATGTACGAAATTCCCTAGAGCGCTGGCTTGATCTCTGTTTTGTCTCAGATCCGGCAAGAGTCAGTTTAGCCAGGGTGGCGCCATTGGCGCTTCCCGAAGATCCCTATCATCCGACTTTCGACGTGACTCTCGACATTGGGACTGACTTACAGAACATATCTGACTGTCCAGCCAAGAAAGTCCTTTGTTTTCGCAAAACGGACTTCGAACGGCTGAATAACTTTATTTTAGATTTTAATTGGTCCGATTTATACATGTGCACTGACATGTCGGTAGCCGTGGATATTTTTTACAGTGCCATAAATTCCTTTTTTACTGAATGTGTTCCGTTATACTATCCATCAACTTCGAATAAGCCTCCTTGGTTTACTAAAGAGTTGAGTCATCTTAAAAATAAAAAATCTAGGCTGTATACTAAATTAATATATAAATGTACCGGTTCTAACTCTGCCCTATCCCTTTATTTATCTGCTCGGTCAAGAATTATTTGACTCGTTGTTAAAACCGAAATTCTGGAATAATATAAAATAGCCATATATCAAATTATATGAAAATATATTGAAAATTGGAATAGTTAAAATTTTTTTTCTAAAAAAATTCCGATCGTTCCTATGGCTATATTATATAGTCGTCCGATCCGGCCCGTTCCGACATATATAGTAGTGAGAGCATATAGAAGACTATCTGCAAAGTTTCATTCAGCTTCAAAACTGAGGGACTAGTTTGCGTAGAAACGGACGGACAGACAGACGGACAGACGGAAATGGCTAGATCGACTCGTGGCTATATGTACATATGAATATATATGTAATATGCGCTAATTAACAAAAATTAAATGCGTTTCACTTTTGTTAATATTGTTGTGCACAACACAGCTTTCACAGCGCGAAATGTACGAAAAATGAAGCGGCTGCGGCTGCGCACTTATCTTTTTATGTATGTTCGTGTGTTTGTGACCGAATGCCCGCAAACGACAGCGAAGAAATTGGATTTGTTTAAACGATATTAAACAATCACGTCGGGGTCACCAAAATGTTTATGGGGAAGACAACGAATATGCAATATAATTAATAAAAATATATAATTAATAAAAACGCACGATAGGTTCAATTAATATATAAGTGCTCTATATTTTGCGATCGATCGATGCGCAGGTAGGAGAATAGAGTAAAGCTCGGCTCCCAAATATATATCATTAGAGTAGCGGTTGACAATATGTAGCTTGAGAAAACAAAGCGCGACAGATTTAACGAAAGAAGAGGAAGGCGAAAAGAGATAAGAGGAGAGCGCTGCAGGTGCAGCGGAACACCCATGCGCGCATGCCTAGGTGCAGGCGGTCTGCTCCGAACAATTTTGTTCTTGAGGTTATTTAGGGAGCGTAAATTTGTTTGTATTATTAAGTACAAAAAATGATAGTTTTTTAGAAACATAACCAAATCTCAAAAACGTTTTGGGAAAATTCGGGATTCGGATTCTACGTAACGGAATACTTCGGAAATGTCCCTCACCTTTTCTATAGTTCATATGGCCACATTTTCGTAGACCTGTGTAATTGTCTTGAGTAACTTTGCTGATTGGCAAATTTGTTAGCAAGCTTAAGAAAGCTGTTACTTACCCGATATTGACCTAAGTTGTCAACCACACAAGTAAATGATATGTCCCGTCCTTGGGGTACTGTTATGTTTGTCAACTGCGCTAAAAATTCTGGACCAATTTCATCCGGATCACTGTGACCTTAAATTAATTAAAATAATCCAAATGGAAATTCTTATTATATTTTTTTTTTAATGAATAAGTAAATGGAATCCAGATAGAAAGTTTATGAATTCGATAATTAAGAATTCATATCGCTCAAATAAAAAGAAATTAAAAACAACAGCACATTACCTATATATAATTTTTTTGTAAAACATTGAAATTTGTGACGCGCAAAGGCGCACAAATATGGTTTTATAATATTTGGATTTAATAAAAGGAAAGATGGGAAAGAAAGAAATAGAGGAATAAGAAATGGAATTGAAATTAGAATTTTTATTGTTAAATAAGTTATATATAAGCTTAGTATTGGTAAATATGATATCGATATAAAATGAAAATGAAATGTAAACAAACCAGAGCTTGCAAAATATGCTCAACCAAATTTTTTTCTCCGGTCTGCTCACTAAAAAAACAGAAAAAATCGCAGCAGGCCCGCTCTAGCTCAGAGCAAAACACTTATTTTTCTTTTTATTGTGTTTTCTGGTTGTGTTCATGGTTGTGTTGATCGGGGAGAAAAAAATACGAAACTGTCAGACTAAGACAGCCTGACACGAACACTGACGACAACTGCTCAGTAACTGATGCGCAGTTACTGAGCAATACGAGCCAAGTGGAAACAGAAAGTGTCTTTTTTGTTGTTGTGTACGTTATTATTGTGCATAAATATGTGAGGAAGCGATCTATTCTAAGGCTGGGATATCCTCAGCGGCTCAGAGTCCTCCCATTATTTATATTGAGACAGGCAGGGGAACGGGGATGGCGCTGGTGAAAGCGCGTATTTGGTTTTAGGTGGAGAAATCTGGGCCAGGGGTGGTCCGTGTGGGACTGTGTACTGGGGGGCAGACGGATGAGCGGCCGGCCTGTGCCGGGAACCGCGTCGGAGCCATTGGAGGCGTGGCCAGGTACCCGACCCTGTTTACCATGGTCTCGGGCCGCTGGTCGCGCCGGAGAAGTCGCCCGGGTCAGGAAGGTCGGCAGCGTTGACCGTCGTCCCGGCCTCCTGATTCCGGAGCGGGGCTTCGGAGTTGAGCATCGGCCCCGTTTACCGTGGTACCGACACCCAATCCGGAGCTGGACCACGAACCCGGAACCGGCCCCGTTTACCGTGGTACCGATGCCGTGGTCCGAGACCGAAGCTGGGAAGGAATCCCGAGATCTCCGTGCCGACCCTGTCTCCCATGGTCTCGGCGCATTGACCCCGGGGAACAGCCGCGGACCCGGGACAACCGGCCCCGTTTACCGTGGTCCCGATTGCCCTGATCCGAGGCCAGGCATGGAGGATGCCCTGTTGAACATGGTACCGATCCTTTGATCCACGAGGCCTTCCGAAACCTGGGAGCCGGCCCCGTTTACCGTGGCCCCGGCTTCCGGGTCTCGGCCTCCGCCCCTACAAGGGAGTTTTGCGGAACCTGAGATCCGGCCCTGTAGAACATGGTGCCGGGTCCAAGTCCGCCTAGTAGGGAGTTTGGGGAAGAGGAGGAGGAGGAGCTGCCGGGAACGAAGTGTGGAAAGCCGTCGGGGTTTTACTATGTGTCTTTTATTATCAGTCTAATTTCCCTACGCTTGTTTCCCTACCTATTGCCTGCACCACCGGCTCCCCTGTCGCGGGAGGCCGCTTGGCCGGCTCACCCTACTTAGCCCTGGGCGCTGGACTCCATGTCCATGTGGCCCAGAGTCGAAAAGCCGTCGGTGATTTTAATCCACGTGTTTTTCCCTGCGGGAATAGCGTCGCACGTCTGCACTGTTCGAAGGCCGCCGAAGTAAGAGAGCGATCGTTGGCGGCAACGCAGCTCGGACCCTTCCTCTGCCAACGTTCTGGCGCCGAAGCTTCGGCCTCTGCCGCGGCGTATGCTCTTGTCTCTCTTCGGCATGCATGTTTCCCCGATCGCGGCTCTCTTGCTCTGAGCTTTCGGGTCTCTCGTTCTCTGTCCTCTGTCTGTGTGTTGGTGGGCTTATCGGCCATGTTGCGGGCGGGCTCTCTCTCTCTCTGAGAGGCGATGTTGCTGGTGTCTGCTTGCGATGTCTCGGGTCGATGTTGCGGACGTGTGTGCTCGCAATGTTGCTGGCGTATGTTAGCGTGTGTTGCGGGCATGTGCTCGCGATGTTGCTGGCGTATGCTGCGGGCGTGTGTTGCTGGCATGTGTTGCTGGCGTATGTGGCCAGTGATGAGGCGTCGTCGTGGTGGTGCCAGTGATGCTCGACTGGCCTTGTCGATGTTGTTGGCGGGCGTAGGTTTCCCTAACTCCTAGCTATTTTACAAGGTGCCCTTCGTGGGTCTTTCTATGTCTCTTAAACCTAACTTATGACTAACTTAACTATATATATGTACATAATATTTACATCGTAGGGGTCCTCACCCCTCCTCACAAATACATATATTCGCAGGGCGTGGAAGGGGAAGCGAGGCAGAGAAGATTATTATAACAAATTAAGTAAAACTACTAAATAAAAACTTAAATTATGAATTTAATTTTACTATTAATAAGGAATTTATGTTCTCAGGAGTCAAAGCAGTGCGTTTCTCATTTAATATAAAATTAAGGGCTGAGAAGGATCTTTCCACCGTCACCTGAGTTGCCGGTGTGGCTAACACCACTTGCGCCAGTTCACTCATTTGGGGTGACTTAAATTTCAACTTTTGAAAAAATTCTTGAATGTCACTATTAAGTGGTAATCGGCCATGAATATGTATAAAATTATCAATATCCCTATATATATTTTGGATATTTTGTCCGGTACCCCACATCCTTTTACTTCAGGAACCTGAATGCCATCTAAGAATGAATCGAAGAGCGATTTTTTCGTGACATCTATCTCAATCTTTGGAGGGGACACTTCATCGACATGGGAGGATTCCGCTTCAGATTTAACCTTAACATTTCGCAAAATAAAAATATCAACTATTATTAAGGCTATATTAATAGCCAAACTACATTTTAAAGTGTATTACTTGTTTTAAATTAAAAATACGCAATGCTATTTTTTTAAATTATGTTTGGCCAAAATTCTTTGTTGCTCAGTTAATACCAAATTAACTCTAGGGTCCATGTAAATCGCTGCCAATAATGCTTCATTTTGTAACAATTTAGTTTCCCGAATTTTTAGTTGAACTAACAACTTTTTGGTTAGATAGTTTTGACTTTGTTCGCATTTTAGCTTCAGCTCCATCCACAATATAAAAAAATCGGTGTAGGTAAGTTGCTCCTGGTGGAGTCTTAGGGTTGCTTCATATGCATCTTTAAAGGCTTTTACATACATCTCAACCCAGGTCCAATCAATGTCAGAATCGAGAGTAGTTTCGTTAGTTATAAATCTTTTAAATTTAATAGCTTTTGAAGCATTACATAAGTCGAGTTCCACCTTGTGGTAACATCAAGAGTTGGAATCTGTTTTTTGTTCTCCATTATGCCACGTCTGTTTCAAATTTTTTACTTATTATTATTTTTATTTGAGCACAAAATGTCCAAATTCATACCTATATTTTCCGGTGGGCAAAACTTTGCTCATTTGTCGACAAGCACTAATTTTTCGGCAGACCTCCCTTTGCTTGTTTACATCATAAACACACAATTGCAGTGTATGGGCTGCACATCGCACAAGATGCACATTTGGGAATGTCATTGATTCCAGCAATTCCATAATATGTTCACCGTTGTCGTCATCATTTATTTGTTCGTCTGTGGCATCATCGTTAATGAGCTCAATGGCTTTCACCATATTTTTTCCGTTGTCAGATGTTATGCTAAGCACAACAAAAATTTATATTAATATATTTATCTATTTAAATGAATTCTTACCTAAAAACTTGGTCAATCTGGATACCATACCATATTCCTGAAGAATTTCAAAAATTTTACTTTTTATAAACAGTCCAGTATGTGACTCAAATAACTGGATCACCCCAAGTGTTTTCACTACGATTTTTGAAACAATCATTTGTAAATTGACTCCCAAGATTGATTTTTCTAGCCTGGTTGCCACATCAATTTTTAAGGATAAAAGCTTTCCTTTTATGGAAGCCTTTATGCCTTCTCTTATGGAATGTTCTTTTTTCATTACATGTTCCATTACATTTCGTGATGTAATTGGAGACATTTGCAGGGCATTAAATATGGGGCTTACTATTTCTCGAAACCCTTCGCTGTCTAATAATTTAAAAGGTCTACCGTCACTGGTAACAATTTTGACTATTGAGGAAGTAACATCCTCTTCATTAGCTTCGTACGCTATTTTTCTCTTTTTCACGATTTTTGGTAACTCGCTATTATCAATATCTTCGAGCATTGAATTAAAAATATCACCATGTTTTGCAGTCATGTGCCGTCTTAAATTTGTAATGTGGTGCCCTGATAATTTGGAGCCACATACGCTGCATAAGGACGTATTTAATTCCTTGTCAAAATTAAAAAACAAATGCACTTTTTTTTCACGACTCATTTTAACAACACGCTTTAAAAAAAACTTTTAAATAAAACACACGCTCAGCAAAAGACACTTTCGGAAAGGTGTCCCAAGTGAACAAATGTACGAAGTGAGCGACAATTCTATGCTCACTCGTTAAGCATAGAGCGAGCCGAAAAAAACGAAGTTGAAGTGTCATTTCGATTTTGTTTTCAATCGTGCCCCCGTGCGACAGCCAGTTTGAAAAAAATGAGCATATTTTGGGAGCTCTGAAACAAACTAAATGTAAACAAATGAAATATAAAAAGCTTATTAGTGCGCTCAAGCATAGTCGTTTAATACCTTTTACGAATCCATTTGTAAACTTATGGATAAACTCTCAGTGCATTTTGAAGAACAGGAGTTAATTGAATTAGTTCAGGGTATACAGGTACAGGGTATTAGGAATTGATTTTTGGAGAACCTTTGAGTTAGCGCCTAAGCCGTCTCTGAAATGAGCCAGGACTCCTATCCGCTCAATGAGACTCAACTTCAACAATTAGAAGCGGTGAAGGAATTGTTCCCAAATTTTGCAAAACAAGGCGTACTTCATTACTAAAGCATCACATCGCTGTAGGATTGGCCACTCCAGTGAAACAGAGACACTACCCCGTCAGTCCCGCCGTCGAAAAAGTGCTTTTTTTTTTTTTTTTTTTTTTTTTTTTTTTTGCGCGCGAGTCCCACGCCCACCTCCCGCCCAACCGACCGAGGGGCGCAGCCGTGTGACGTACGGCTCGATCGCGTACTAGATAGACGCGTGAGAAGGAAAATATAGGAAAGAACGAGGAAAGTTAGGTTTAGGTTCATGCAACATTACGAGCTAATTCTACTAGCAATACTGTTTTAAGACGAGGGAGGCTCTCAGGTCCCTCTATAAATTTAAAAAGTCGGTTGTAATCGGCACATAAGACCCTAAAAGGTTCATGTGCCTCAAACTCCCTCCTACAGTGCTTTATTGCTAAGGGGATAAAGGTTCTAGATGTTAGTCGAGGAACGTGAAAGTTAAGCTGTCCTAGCAGGTAGGGGCTCTCTACGTCACCATGAATTAGCTTGTGTAGAAAGACGACACCAAGCATAGTTCTACGGTTAGATAGGGAAGGTAGGTTAATTAATAGAAGTCTACTAGAATAAGACGGTAATCTTAGGTCGGCATCCCAGGGTAAGCCACGTAGGGCGAAAAGCAGAAAATTTTTTTGAACAGATTCAATGCGGGCAATATGAATTCCAAATTGAGGACTCCAAACGCAAGAACCATATTCCAAAATAGGACGAACTAATGAAGTGAAAAGAGTCTTAGTTACGTAAGGGGAATCGAATTCTTTCGACCACCTTTTAATAAATCCAAGCATGCCTTTGGCCTTGTTAACCATGCAAGAAATATGTTCTGAAAACGAAAGCTTAGGATCTAGACGGACACCTAGGTCGTCAACGAGAGTTATTCTTTCCAATGCACATTCATTAAGCGTATACGTTGCATACTGGGGAGTGACACGTGAAAATGTCATCAGTTTGCATTTTGAGCTGTTGAGATTTAATAAGTTAACACTACACCATGCCTGGAAGTTGTCAAGATCGGATTGTAAGTCTGACTGGCATGAGCTGTCGTTATACTGCACGCACAGTTTGACATCGTCTGCGTACATAAGTACCCTAGAGTTGGGTAGCACTAGAGGAAGGTCATTGATGAATAAGGTAAATAGCAGCGGGCCAAGATGGCTGCCTTGTGGGACGCCAGAAGTGACATTGAGGGAGCTGGAAAGAGAATTCTTGAACAGAACCTTTTGAGTCCGGTGACTCAAATAACTCTGAAGCCAATTAAGGAGATCGGTAGGAAACCCTATTAAATCGAGCTTCCTTATAAGAAGAAAATGATTAACCGAGTCAAAGGCTTTACTAAAGTCCGTATAGATCACGTCGGTCTGAGATTTACGTTGGAAGCCCCTAATCACAAATGAGGTAAGTTCCAAAAGATTTGTAGTGGTCGATCTTCGTTTCATAAATCCATGCTGACATGGAGAAATTACGGGTCTGCACAAGTGCTGCAGGTGAGGAGTAATTATATTTTCAAAGAGTTTTGGAATTGCCGACAACTTAGAGATTCCTCTATAGTTACCAGCATCTGACTTGCTACCTTTTTTATGGAGAGGAATAATAAAAGATTCCTTCCAAATAAGGGGAAATTCTGATGTTTCCAAAGATATGGTAAATAGTTTGAGAAGGGGGTTACACAGAGCCTCGGCGCAATACCTGAGAACACAGCCCGGTATACCATCGGGACCCGGTGTATAAACTGGCTTTACACGTTGAAGATCCAGCCGAAGAGAGCTTTCGTCTAAGATAGGACTGAAAATTAAGTTCGATTTGGGCATAGGGAAAGAATACGTCTGGTTTATCTGGTTTGAGGAAGAATAAGTAGTTTTAAAAAACTCAGCAAAGAGATCGGCGATTGCCTGATCCGATTTTGCTGAAGAATTTTTAAATGAAAGCGAGGAAGGGTATAGGTTTGGTTTACGCTTGGTGTTAACAAAATTATAAAACTGTTTCGGGTCCTGTGAGAACTGAACCCTACAACGATTCAGATAATTTTTATAAGACCGAGCGTTATGCACGGTAAATTTCGACCGAGCCCTGAGATAGTTAGAAAAGACAGTTTTAGAACGAGTAAGTTTATATTTATTATAAAGCCTAGACTTAACATTTTTTAGGCGTGTCAGCTCCTTATTAAACCAAGGTGGTTTACTAGAGACAGACGGATAGGTTAACGGAACACAGGATAAGAAGAACGAGTTCATGGCACTGTAAAAAATGTCCACGGCGGCTGCCATGTCAGTGCACATGTACAGATTTGACCAATCAAATTCAGATATAAGATTATTTAGCACATGAAAGTTAGCTTTACGAAAACAGCGAACCTTATTGGCTAAACAATCAGATTCGTTCTTTACAACCGTCCCCGTATCGATAGTCACTTCGAAAGTTGGATGGTAAGGATCTTCAGGTAGCGTCAATGGAGGAACTCTAACTAAGTCAACACCTAGAGGATCAGAGACGAAACAAAGATCCAATAAGCGGTTTAGGGAATTCAGGACATGGTTAACTTGAGACAAGGATATGTCAAGCAGGCCATCAATAAGGTCATGCTGTGCCATAGTCTGAAGGACATTTGACACACCATCAGATGACCAACGAGCTCCAGGTATATTGAAGTCCCCTAGCGCTACGAGTTGGTCTCGATCTGAAAGCCTGTTGGAAACGGCCCGAATTGCCGCAAGGTGTTTCCAATAAATGGGCTCCTCAGCCGATGGTGGAACATAGGAGCAAGTTATATAAATAAGACTACCTGGAAATGAAAGTTTAACACAAATAAACTCGATATCGGTGATATCGTCAAGGGCAACAAGTTCTGAGATGAGGGAGGAGTCTACGGCAATTAAAACTCCACCTCCACGCTGGACTGGTCGGTCAACCCTGTAAGTTGTATATTTACCCGGGAGAACCTCAGAGCTAAGGATCTCTGGCTTTAACCAGGTCTCAGTAAATACGATTACCTGGGATGCAAAGGAAAAACTGTCAGAATACAATTTCGAGAGCTTGCTGCGTAAGCCTCTAGTATTCTGATAGGAAAGTTGGAAGGAAGTGGTTAGTTTTTTGGGACTGAAGGTGTTGAGGTGGTCTTAGCGGTGGTCCTAGCGGTTTGTGGCGGTATAGGGAGGCGAACTCCGACTGGCCGCTTTTTCTTTGTTTTAGCCTCGAATTCTTTAACTACAACGTGCTCGGGCCAGAAGTCACCAGAGCAAATTGTGTCAAAGATATTCGGATTGACGCTAATCTTGAACGACGAGATGTGTCTGACATACGAGAAATTAAACTTTTCCACTTTTACATTTTCGGCTTGGGTTTTGCCTTGAATATAGGCAAGGACATCTTCCGATGCGAGGTCAGGGGCAAGCCGCGAAACAAATATTGTTTTCGATGGTGGAACAGCAGTTAGGGTCTTTGGTAACCCTAAGTTACCGACAGCCGGTAGTCCGGATGTTTTTTCGCCCTGGGCAGTCTGCGGAGTCCGAGTTTGGGACACCGCAGCGGACATAACGGAAATTACTGGCGGACCTGTTGCCATTTCCACCCCTGTACATTCGGTTACCGAATCTAGTACCGCTCCCGATCTCAAGACCATTGGGCTTGGTATCGGGGTCGGTGGCTGTGCCGAAGGGGTGATCCCGACGGTAGGTTGCTGGGATTCACACAGTTGCTGACGACCAGCAACAGATTTTTGCGCTTTGGCGACTCGTTTAATAGCTTCAGACTATTAAACTGAGCGTCTAACGCTGTGAGCAGGTCATTCGCTTTGCGAAAATTGACCGTGAGCTCAGTAAATCCGTTTCTGGTCTGCCGCATGAAGGATTTCATTTCCTTCTCAACCTCTCGACAGGACTGGCAACAATAATGTATTCCCGTTTTATTGGAAATTGCATCCGCAATACGGCCCGTCAGCTCGACACACTTAGCGTGTACGACCGTATCACAAAGCCAGCAATATACACTTGGTTGGTCTGCCAAAATAGTTTTTTGGCAGTTTTTAATTCCACAGACAATATTAAAAGACATTTCCACTAACCTTAGACCACTGTGCAAAGAGGAGAACCGTCAACGCGGGTGAGCGGGAGAGTGAGAGCGATAAGGAATTAGCGAGGGTGAGAGAGCTTAGAACCGTTTAGCTGCAGCTAAACACCAACGGAACGTAAGCGGGGAGAAGAGGGATAGGCACAAAAGAGAATGCAGAAAACCGTCTTAGCACAAAAACTAAAAGTGTAATTAAATACAAATTAAACACGAAAAAAGCTCATGCACACGCGGTAGCAAACGGCTGAAGTTAAGTGAGAAGTTTTGTGATGATTTTAATAAAAACCCCGGTGGTTTAAAAGGCAAAACAACACAATATTCGGAGCGCAAAACAAAAACACGACCGTTCACTATGAAGAGAAAAGACTGAAATTGATCGAATGCTAGAGCTTGGAGTGATAGAACCTTTAAACAGTTCTTGGAGCTCACCAATTCGAATGGTTATTAAACCAAATAAAGTAAGACTTTGCTTGGGTGCGCGAAAGTTAAATGAGGCAACTAAAAAAGATGCGTACTCTTTACAAAGCATCGATGGAATTTTCTCTCGCTTGCCAAAGGCCAATATTATCAGTAAATTGGACCTGAAGGATGCCTAATGGCAGATACAGTTAACGGAAGAGGCAAACCACTCACGGCTTTCATAGTGCCAGGTCGAGCTCTTTTTCAATTCGTTGTAATGCCATTCGGCTTATGTAACGCACCATCCACTATGTGTCGTCTAATGGATGATCTAATTCCTACTGATCTCCGTCACTGTGTGTTTGGATATTTAGATGACTTATGCATAGTTACAGAAGACGTTGAATCTCATTTATCGGCACTGATCCGTATTGCAGAGCAATTCCGAAAGGCAAACTTAACATTAAACATTAGTAAGAGCTATTTCTGTGTGACCAAAGTTAATTATTTAGGATACATCATTGGTGACGGAGGTATTTCCACGGATCCTGCCAAGATATCCTGTATTTTAAACTGGCCTGCTACTCGTAATATCAAGCAAGTCAGAGGATTTTTAGGTGTATGCGGCTGGTATCGCCGTTTTATTTCTAATTTTGCCGACTTATCTTTTCCTATCACAGAGCTCTTGTCAAAAAGTAAGACCTTTAAATGGTCACCGGAAGCACAGGATGCTATGGATGCATTACGGGGTTACACCACTGTAAAATTTTTTAAAAATCGAAAATTTTTTTTTTTTGCTAAAGGTCATTTAGGATCTTAAGAATGATATACTAAAAGATGAAGTCCGGGAAAAATTTTTACATGCCTGAATTTCGAGTTCTGCCGCAGGACCTTTTACGATTTTGCATACGAATTTACAGCCACTGCAATCTTTAAGGGGTTACACCACGGTAAGACACAAAAAAAGGCATATTTTCAAAATTTGTGTAGGTAAACACAATGGAGTTATTGAAATTCTGTAAAAAATATTTTATAATATCAATATTAAACTACAAAAAAACATACACTTCAAGTAATTAAAAAAAAAAAATTGTGACTCCGCAGCAGTTCTGCGGTGGCATGTTTTTACTCAGATGGGTCCACGGCCGGAAACGTATCATCTACAATTTTTGATCTAGAACAAAAAACCAAACTTTTTCTGAAGCCATATTGATGTCCACAGAGGACTACGTAGGGGTTTTTTTTAAATTAAGTTTAAAAAAAAAATTTATAATTTGACCATGAAAAACATCACATTTTTATTTATTAAAAAAAAAACTATTCACTTTTTCAAAAAACCCCTACGTAGTTCCCTGCGGACAACAATTTCAAACGTAATGTAAAAATTTGGAATCGATCGGTAAAGATTTGTTCGAGGTTTGTTTCCGGCCAGCTCAAAAAAACTGGTTTTGAGATAAACGCGCTTAAAGTTTTCAGTGGCTGTAAATTCGTATGTAAAATCGTGAGAGGCCCTGCGGCAGAACTCGAAATTCAGGCATGTAAAAATTTTTCCCGGACTTCATCTTTTAGTATATCATTCTTAAGATCCTAAATGACCTTAAGCAATACAAAAAAATTTTCGATTTTTAAAAAATTCTACAGTGGTGTAACCCCTTAAAGCTGAAGCTTACCTCTGCCCCGGTACTGCATAATCCTGACTTTACGCAAAAATTCATTCTCCATTGCGATGCGAGTGACTATGGCATTGGAGCAGTTTTAGTTCAAGTTTCTGAATCGGGAGATAAAAGACCAATAGCGTTCATGTCCAAGAAACTGTCCAAGTCACAACGAAATTATAGTGTCACCGAGCGTGAGTGCTTGGCCGTAATATTGTCAATCGAAAAATTGCAGGAATTTGAGGTAATAACCGATCACTCCAGCCTAGTTTGGCTGATGAGACAACAAAACGTATCAGGTCGTCTTGCCAGATGGATTTTTCGGTTACAAGGATTTAAATTCACCATATCTTATCAAAAAGGGAAGGTTCATATAGTGCCAGATGCCTTATCGAGGATATGTGAGGAAAACATTGAAAGTCTAGAGTTTGTAGGTCCCGAAATCGATTTAGCCTCTGATTCTTTTAATGAGCACGAGTATGTAGAACTTCGAAATAGAATAGAAGAAAACGTAGATAAATTTCCGGATTTATGAGTCCATGGTAAATTCGTATACATACGAACTGAACATCCAACAGGGAATATAGAACAAGAAGCTGATAGTTGGAAACTCTGGGTCCCAGAAAAGCTACGAGCTGCTGCTATTTGGCAGGCTCATGATAGTGTCGTTTCTGCACATGGAGGAATACAAAAGACTATTGAGAGACTACGACGAAATCTTTTTTGGCCAGGATTGTCGAAAGAAGGTCGCAATTATATAAATGAGTGTGAAATGTGCAAACAGACAAAAGCACCCAACAAAATTTTACGATAACCCATGGGAGAGCAGAATGCATCAACCAGACCCTTCCAACGGTTATACGTTGATATTCTCGGCCCCTATCCACGTAGTAAAAGAGGATATACCGGATTGCTAATCGTACTAGATCATTTCAGTCGATATCATTGGCTCTGTCCACTTACAAAATTCACTACTCAGCCATTAATACCTTTTTATGCGAACGTATTTTTTGTGAATTTGGAGTACCAGAGACACTAATTAGTGACAACGGATCCCAGTTTAAGGCTAAAGAATTCGAGGCAATGTTAACCAAATGGGGTATTCGTCATGTTTGTACCGCTCTTTATTCACCGCAAAGTAATGCGGCGGAAAGAGTCAATCGTTCTTTATTGTCAGCTATACGATCATATCTGCGAGAAGATCAAACAGACTGGGATTTGAACTTAACAAGTATCTCGTCTGCTCTTCGTTCGGCTTTGCATCAGTCTTTAGGTTGTTCTCCGTATAAAGCTCTGTTTGGCTTTAACATGATTAACCATGGGTCCGATTATAAGCTCATGAAACAATTATCGCTACTAGAGGAACATTCTCGTTTGGATAGAGTGGACCAATTAGCTATATTACGTGAAGAAATAAAAAAGAATAGCCGTAAGGCATATGAAACGAATGTTAAGCAATACAACTTAAGATCTAACCCAGTTGTATATAGAGAAGGACAAGAAGTCTTTAAGCGAAACTTTTTCTTAAGTAATTTTAGTCAGAATTACAATAAGAAGTTAGGCCATCAATTTTCAAAATGTAGAATTAAAAAGAAATTAGGTTATGATGCGCCAAACGCGCATATAATAATATAAGAATAAGAATAAGGAAACATGAATAGGATAAACAAACAAAACCATAGATAAGAATAAGATAAGAGACATGAAGTCATAAACATGGGGAGAAACATGTACAACCAATATAAATAATAAACGGAAAAACATGAAGTAAAACACAGAACTGAAAGAAATGAAGAATAAATAAATGAAGAAAACCCACACACAACCGCATTCAAATTCAAACCCGATGCGCGCCCGCGCCACTGATCGCACGCGACTGGGCACACTGACCGCGATAGGCAGGGCACACTAATGCGGCCAAATGCGGGCGGCGATGCGGGCACACTAGCCCCGCCGAACCGCTATATAAAGCGCACCCCAGCACTACGGAGCTCATTCAGTTTCGGCCGGCGATCGGAAAAGGTCTCCTGACTAGAACCAGCGACAAGGACGAGCAGCCAAGCGGACAAGGACGAGCAACCAAGGATCATCGGTAAGGAGTACATCGGAAACCATAGAAGGGTAACGGCGTGGTAATTAACTAATCTCCGTAGCCTTTGCATAGTACGTCTCCTTATACGGCTCGGTTTACCGACCCGCGTGTCTCATATTTAGTAGACCTTACCGGCCTCTTAAACTCGGCTCATATTTAGTAGACCTTACCGGCCTCTAAAACCCTCCTCACTAATTAGTAGACCTGACCGGCCTCTAAAACCTCGTCTTATACTTAGTAGACCTTACCGGCCTCTAAACTCTCTCATATTTAGTAGACCTGACCGGCCTCTAAACTCTTCTCACTAATTAGTAGACCTGACCGGCCTCTAAAACCTCGTCTTATACTTAGTAGACCTTACCGGCCTCTAAATTCTCTCATATTTAGTAGACCTTACCGGTCTCTAAACTCTCCCCATCTTTAGTAGACCTTACCGGCCTCTAAAAAAGCTCTTCGCATAGTTAGTAGACCTTATCGGCCTCTCAAAACTCTTCTCACTAATTAGCAGACCTTACCGGCCTCTAAACTCGTCCCATTATTAGCAGACCTTACCGGCCTCTACACTCTTCAGAATTAGTAGACCTCACCGGCCTCTCATCACCTAGTAGACCAGACCGGCCTCTCAACTCTCCACATTAATTAGTAGACCCCACCGGTCTCTAACCCACTCTCATCCATAGTAAACCTGATCGGCCACCCACAGGCGTGGGAGAAGTTCGTGGGCGTGTTCCCCGAGGACCTGCGAACCGCCCTGTCGGAACCTCGACGTTGCCCCGTGACCCGTAGAGCGGGATAGGACGACTCCGAGCCGCGACAAGGACCGCGACCCCTGACTCATTTGTAACCAATTACGTATCGTACAATAAAGACCTCATTTGTAATTACTGTGTAATTCCCTCGTCTTCTCCTCTGGGACCCGGGTCGCATTCTCTTACAGCAACCCCACCTGAACCAAATAAAATATCTGCGACGACCCCTGGCCATCCCTGAGCCATCCGGACACTGACAAACCGTCACAAGGTAACGCGTTTTATCTATTAGAAACGTTAACAGGAAAAGAAATCGGAACATATCACGCAAAAAGTTATACGAAGCTAATTCCAGCTAATCTGTCTGCGATTACTCGTCAGACAGATTATCTGTGGTTGTAATGGTTGGCCTTGGAGAAAATTAACTAAAGTTCAAAAGAATATTTAAAATATCGGCTTACGCGCCATACGATATTCGAACTCCCACTCCAGCCCTAGTTGATAACAATCAGCTGATCCAAGTTGCCAGCTGATTAATCGATAATCAAAACCTATCGTTTCCGACCCAAGTCGCGTGTGTCCCGAAAAAGTTCTTTTCTTTTCCGCCAATTGCCTAGAACAGAAGTGCATATATCAGCAGAAGAGAAGTGCATATTCAACATAAAAAGTGCCAAGCGCCCGTGTCAATTTATAAAAATCAACGGCATCCGCGACCTAATCAGCTAATTTAGCGAATAGGCGCACACCCGCCAATCCCGGTAAATATTTCGAGACAAAAAGCATCGCGAAAATTAACATACTTTTGTCCCCTATCACGGCCGGCTGCGCCATCATTGCATTACATACAGGCCTACGGAGTAACTTGAACTATATTAGTCAAGCCTACAGCAGCTTTACCTGCCATTTTTCATCATTGGTAAATAGTTTCCGTATAGTGAAAACTTTCGGTCGTTTAAAACCACCACTTCTTACAGTCGTACCTCAATAAAAAGGCCCCGTTCGTGCCTTACAAAAGGGCGAGCGAAACCCCTTTAGACCCAGCAGCTATTTTTAGCGCGGTCGCGGCAGCACAAGCCAAGCTTTTTTATCGTCGCTTGTTGTTGTTGTTTCCCTACCCGTGCTTTTCAAGGCGGCTAAGCAGCGCGAAGGGAAGGGCAACGCCCACAGCTTCGCCGAGGGAGGAATCCTCGCCAGGCCAGGATCGACAAATGCTGACAAATTAATATAAACCCCTTTGCCCTTTGACTAAAAGTTCCTTTTATTGAAACTTATCGGCTAGTGTTGTTGTAAATGTAAAAGTTAAAGTTTTTCTTGCGCATATTCTTTTCTCCTCTGCCACGAAAATGTAAACAATTATAAATATGTAGTCGCAGAACGCATAAACGGTTGCGGAGAAGGTGAAGAGAGACAGAGTAAATGTGAGGATAAAAATAAAAGCAAAACAAACAAGAAAAAAGCAGCCATAAAGTAGAGAAATTAACCTCATAAAACAAATCATTCATGTTAAATTAACCCCCTTTAAACATGCAATCAGCTCTTTATCCCTGTCATCGTGAAGGCCTTCAACGAGGATCGGAATGTGGGTAAGTGAACCAATACAAATGAGCATATAATTTGAAGTAAAAAAATGAATTCATAAAAACAAAACAAAAGAAAGCAAATTATGAAGTCAATCTGATGTGAATGATCTGTCTGTGGTATACTGCCCAATCTAATCGCCACGGAGGCCGATAATGAGCATTTAAGCTCCGTTCATTTTTCTGTTTTTGTTTTGATGCATTGCAGTGCAGTTAAGCTTGTGCATAAATGATATTACTTTAATTAATAATGATCATTAAGAAAGTGCGCATATCGAATCTCGCCTTTAGTTAATTGATAATGATCATTCTCTTTTTCTTTTCGCTTTTCATTATCAAATTCGTGCGTTTGCTGATATATTAATGACGATACCCGATGATCATTAACTAAGATAAGAAAGATAAGAATAAGAAATAATGCAATAACGCAAACGTAATCATGCCATACATATGAAATTTTGTTTTGTTTTCTGTAAGTTTTTGAATAAATCATTATGAATTTCATATATTGATCTGAACCATTATGAGTGAGTAGATGACATTCTTTCGGGACCTGGGGATTTCAATGATTTGATCGGCTACCATATGGGGTCTTTGTTAACAATTGAACGTCAAAGGCATTGGTAGGGTGGATAGCGACTGTTCAGTCTGCTGCTTGTCCCAAAGTGCGGGAGAGCGGCGACCAGCTGATCGCTCGCTCGTTCTGGGCAGTGCAGCTGCAGGGAGAAGGAGAATGGAGGAGAGGCGAGAGCAAGTCAGTCTGAATTTGCACACGTCGCTGAACGCCCGCCGTCTATTTCGTTACACATATTTACGCACACGCCTGTATATAATTAATTTAAATTCTACATATCACGGATTAATTATAGTTATTGAAATTGATTCGGCCGTGTTGTTTTACTTTTGCCGGGGAACCCCTCTTACAATGACCTCTTGATAAATACACAAGGGGACACAACTAAACATGGTGGCCCATGAGGGGAACCTGCAATTGTAAAATTTAAATTCGAATGGTTATGTGTGTACATAGATTGCGTTAGATCGCGGCTGCGTTAAGTTGCAATTCGGCTCGGCAAATTGCCTGAAATTAAAACAGCGATATATATACGCAGCAATGGTTGTTTGGAATTTGGCGGCTCTTCTTCTTCACCTATTCTCGGCTTAGCGAAAGACCGAAAAGGAAGACGGCGATACATAGGCGCCGCAGCTGCAGGTCGTGGAACTTTGTGACGCTCGCTTCGATTTTGGCGGCTGCTTTTCTCCCCCGTTTTGGCGGCTGCTTTTAGGTGAAGACCTATTCTCGGCTTGGCGGAACGCGGAAAACGAAGACGGCGATACATAGGCGCCGCAGCTGCATTTCGCTGGATTTTGCGACGCTTTTTTCTGTTGTTTTGTGTGGCTTCTGGTGAGTGGAATCTGGTGGACAAGCGGAGTAAGTGACCAAGTTGTGTGCGAGACAAGAATTTTAACGAAATTTTTCTCATTACATGATTGTTTTGGGGTGGTGAGTTGCGCTTTTGTTGCCCTTTGGTTGCCCCTTTTGTTTTTTTTTACACTCGCCATTATGAAATCAGATTCAGAGGCTCCGACTTTGGAGCAACTAGTAAATTTGCAAGCAAATCGGTACCAGTCGCTCAAATCGACGTTGCAGAATTGCAAGAAGGATTCGCAGTCAAGGAAAACGAGGATTTATTTAAAGAAACATCTCGAGGAAGTGGAAGAGCTGCGGAACGCGTTTCGCGAAACGGATGCAGTGATCGTTAATCTAGAAGGGTTCGCGGGATCGAAATATTTTTTTTTTTTTTTTTTTTTTATGCTTTGCTTTTATTTATTGAATCTTCTCATTTATGAGACTAACAATAAGTGTATCAAATCTTATAATATAACCTAACTAGGAGTCATGAAGACTGAGACAGTGGCCCTGACAAGTTATGGCTGGGTTGGAAGGTCTGTACGTTGCAGGCGGGTTCGGCTGGAGACCCGAGTCAAGACCCTTGCTAGAGGATTTGGGTGGACAGAGAGTTTTTCATTGTAGGACGATTTTTGCTTGTCTATTTCATCTTTTACTGCGAGAATGCCGAGGTCCTTGTGGATGTTTTGGTTACGAATATACCATGGTGCCCCAGTGATAGTTCGCAGGATCTTTGATTGGGCTCGCTGTATGATGTCTATGTTGGTTCTGCTCGCGTTCCCCCACAGCTGGGAGCCATACGTCCAGATTGGCTTAAGAGTGGAGTTGTAGAGCAGGACCTTGTAGTCCAGACACAAAGGCGATCGTGAGTTTATAATCCAGTGGAGGCTGCTGGCTTTCAGTTTTAGGTGCAGTTTCTTGCATTCGATATGTCTACGCCATGTTAGACGTCTGTCGAGGTGGATGCCGATATACGTTACTTCATTTACTTGGGGGATCTGCGTGCTATTCTTACAGAGCGGAGGGCAAGTTTGTCTGTTAAGGGTAAACGTTATGTGTTTACACTTTTGTTCGTTTATTTTAATACGCCAGTCAGATAGCCACTTCTCGACTACCACGAGGTGGTTGGCGAGTTGGGTTGTTGCACGGACTGGGCATCTGGAGCGGCTAAGGATCGCAGTGTCGTCGGCGAAGGTGGATGTTGTTAGTCGGTCGCTCGTGGGAATATCTGCTGTGTAGAGGACGAATAAAGTTGGCCCAAGTGCGCTACCTTGTGGGACCCCAGCTTCGATAGTGTAGCTGTCGGAAATTGTTGTGTTACATCTTACTGCGAAGGCTCTATTGTAGAGGTAGGATTCAAGGAGTTTATGAGTGTACCCGGGCAAGTGTGTTTTAATTTTATGCATGAGACCTTTGAGCCAGACGCGGTCGAATACTTGAGATACGTCGAGGATATTCCCTATGTTCGAAGGCTTTGCGAATTTCTGATGTTATTCTGTTTACTTGCTCTATAGTTCCGTGTTTTTCTCTGAAGCCAAATTGATGGGCTGGGATAATGGGATATTATGCGCGTTAGAAGACATTTTTCGAATAATTTGGACAAGCATGATAACAAACTTATTGGTCTGTAAGATGACGGAATCGTGTGATCTTCTCCGGGCTTCGGTATCATTATAATAATTGATTTTTTCCATTTCCTTGGATAGTAGCCGAGACTTATGATTCCATTGAAGAGTTTACAGATGACCTCAATAGCACAGTACGGAAGTTCCATTATCATTTTTTTAGTTATTAGGTCACCGCCTGCAGCCTTTTTTGGTTTTAGCTCCCTAATGACTTTTGTGATCTCGTTCGGCTGAAATATAGTTGGCGTGGATTCAGTTTCGAGGTGGATTTGCGGAGGAACATAATCATTAGCTGCGGGGTTCGGCTGGAAGACGCCTCTGAGATTTAAGGCAAATGATTCGGCTCTATCTTTGTCGCTGCGGGCCCAGCACCCTGAGGAATTCCTTATAGGGGTGACGGTTTGAATTGGAGAGCTTAGATTTGGGTGAGCCCTCCACAAGGGATGCTTTGTACTAGTTGGCGAGAGTTTTCCAATATATTTAAGTTGTTCATTTTCAGCTTCTTGCTTCAGGGCCCGGTTTAGATTGCGGGTGGCTTCGGTAAGACGTTGCTTTGAGCATGGCGATCTGCTGGTTTGCCACGCTCGTCGCAGACGCCTCTTTTCCTGAACCAGCTGTTCGATTTGCCGGTTGGTTTTGAACTTCTTAAATTCCCCATTTTTCCGTATAGGGGTTGAGATCCTGGCTGCTGTGACGAGTACCTCTTCCAGGGCGGAGGAGGAGCAGATCGAACTATGTCGCGAAGAATTTCCAGTCGGAGTTCGAGGAGCGCTATATGGACACCTATTGCGCCATCGCAGAGGATTTGGATAAACTTCCATCCGAGAATCCACCGCCGCCGCCACAAGCGGGCGGGGGTGCGGATCCCGAAGTGCGGCTGAACATGCCACAGATGTCAGTGCCCAAATTCTCGGGGGAATGTGTGGACTGGCCAGGCTACTATGACGCCTTCACACAACAACGTGAATCTGAGCAATGTGCAACGGTTGCACTTCCTCAAGGAGTCGCTGCCAATAGGGCGCGATAATGACATCCGGCAAATGCAACTCACGGAATCAATACGGTCGATGTTAAGCACGGTCAATGTTTGCCTGGCTGCATTCCGCCGCGTTCAAGCCTTGGACGGGGAATCGCAGTACTGGTTGGCGCATTACATAGCATCGAGGTTGCCCAAGGAGACTCACAACGTCTGGGAACACCATCAAGGAAGCGGTGCCACCGTTCCTACTTATAAGGATTTAGAATCATTTTTGAATGATCGGCTGGTCATAATGGATGCGATCGAAAACCGAAGTTCGTCGTACGACTCCAATCATGTCCCAGGATCTACCGACCCGAGCAAACGAGTGCGAGTGCATAACGCACAGGAGCGCTCAAGACGCCCGGATACCGCCTGTTACCCCTGCGGCGGCGACCATATCCTGCGTCGTTGCGCAACCTTTCTGGCCTTGGACTGTTACAGGAGAGGGGATATAGTGAGCAGGGCGAAATTATGTATTAATTGCTTGAGTAAATCGCATGCGCTGTCACGATGCACCAGCAATAAGAGCTGCCAAGTTTGTGGGCAGCGCCATCACACGCTGCTGCATTTCCCAGTAGTGGCTCATAATCCATCGTCGAGTCGCGCACAGCCGCATTCGAACCGGCCTTCAGCGCCGCAATTTGGTGCACCTGCAGCTAGGGAGAACGAATCTCAGCACAGCCTGCAGGAGACGGAGGAGCCACATCCGCACGCATCTTACAGATGTCATTCAGCAACTTCATCGAATGTCCTTTCGAGGAATGTGCTTCTCGGCACTGCTCGTATCGCCGTACGAAATCCGGTCAACGGCCTACAAGCAGTCATAAATGCTCTCATCGATCAAGGATCTGAGGCAACCATAGTTTCGGAACACGTCGTTCAGTCTCTGCACCTGAAGCGGTCAGCCACCCGAGCGTCCATTTTTGGGGTGGGCCCCGGGGGCGGTCGTCGTTGCAAGTACACAGTAAATTTCGAAATCTTGAGTATTATTAACCCAAATTTCTCCTTAGGGTTTGATTCAGCATATGTTCTCAATTCTGTTACGTCCTGCCTGCCAAGTGTGAGCTTCGCGCCACAACATTGGAATCATATTCGAGGGCTCTCATTGGCGGATCCCTATTACGCGCGGTCGAAGCGAGTCGATCTAATTTTGGGAGTGGACATGTTGGCGCAAATTATGTTGCCCGACACCAGGATCGGTTTGCCAGGCGAGCCCATAGCTCAGAATACACACTTCGGATGGATCCTCTCTGGACGAGCTGAAGGAGTGAGGGAATCAACCGAGTTGCGCTGTCATCGAGTGCTTTTGGACACTGAGGCATTGCTGAAGCGCTTCTGTGAGGTCGAATCGGTTCCTTTTTCCAGAAGACTCTCGTGCGCCGATCGGATGGCCGCTACGTAGTGCGGTTGCCCTTTAAAACCTATCGAGACCCAGCCATGGTCCTGGGAAGATCTCATCAAATGGCACTTAATCGGTTCCTGCAGTTGGAAAGACGTCTGTCTAGCAGCCCAGAACGGTGGAGCAAATACGTGGAGGAGATCGAAGAATACTTCGCGCTCGAGCAAATAGCGCCGGCGGTGGGCAGTGAAAGCAGTTCGGTAGGGGATACTTCCACGAATAGGCACGTGGCTTCCTGTGTGCTCCCGCATCACGCTGTCTTCAAGAAGGATCCTCGATCGACCAAGCAGCGAATCGTCTTCGATGCCTCCTCAAGGACTAGTAACGGACGGTCTTTAAACGACATTCTTTGCGCGGGACCGACCCTGCAGAACGACATGTCGGCAGTCATACTCAATTGGCGGAAATATCGTTTCGTTTTCACGGCGGATATTCAGAAAATGTATTGCTGTATCGATGTGCACCCGGAAGACGCCCAATATCAGCGGATTTTATGGCGGGCGGCGGATGGATCGGTCAATGTCTATGCCTTGTCAACACTAACCTTCGGAACGGCTTCGGCACCCTTTACGGCCATCAGGGTCATTCAACAGTTAGCGAAGGATGAGCGGCGTTCATTCCCTAAGGCGGAAGAAGTGTTGATGGACGAGATTTATGTTGACGACATTCTGTCCGGAGGGCATTCGATAGAAGAGACGCATAATAAACGAGCACAGGTAGAGGGTGCAATAAAATCCGCTTGCATGGAGTTGCGAAAATGGTCCAGCAACGAAGCGAGTATTGTCCGCTCGATTCCGATAGAGCATCAGAGCAGTCGGACACCTTTAAACTGGGACACTGCGGATCCTATCAAGGCGCTAGGAATGTATTGGCTCCCAAATAGGAACTGCTTCAAATTTCAGGTCGATTTTGAGATGCCAGTTAATTTCACCAAAAGAACGATCCTGTCGAGCATAGCGAGGCTGTTCGACCCGTTGGGTCTCATCGCGCCAGTCATCATCTCGGGAAAGCTAATTTTGAAGGACGTAACCATGGCCAAGAAAACGCATATCGACGGCACTCTGACGGCCCTGGATTGGGACGACGAAGTTCCTAGTGCTCTTGCGGAACGGTGGCAAGCATTTCGGGACAGCTTGCTAAGGATTGACGATATAAGTATACAACGGTGGATTCATTATTCTCCGGGATCCATAGTTTCAGCTCAGCTTCACGCCTTCTGCGACGGGTCCTCCACATCTTATGCAGCTACGACCTATCTAAGGCTCGAGCATGAGGGCGGAACGTGCAGCACCTCGCTGTTGACCGCAAAATCGAAGGTTACTCCAACTAAACCCTTAACCATACCTCGAACGGAGCTGAGTGGTGCCGTACTAGCGGTCAGATTGGTCAAATGGTTGACCACGGATAAGTGGCTAAAGGACCTTCCCATCCAAACGTTTTATTGGACGGATGCTACGATTCTGCTGCATTGGCTGTACGGAGACGTCAACAGATGGAAGACCTTCATCGCAAACAGGGTCGCCTTCATTCTGGACCACTCCTCACCATCTCAGTGGAGGCATGTCGGGACGAGCGAGAATCCAGCGGACTGTGCGACAAGAGGGATGCCTCCGAGTGAGCTGAAGGACTTTGACTTGTGGTGGCGAGGCCCGGTGTGGCTTACACGCAGTCAAAATGACTGGCCTTCGACAGAGATTGGACAGGTCGACATGAAGGATGCCGCTCTAGAGGCAAAGGCGGACAAAGTTCGCGTTCACCACGCAGTCCCGATGTAATCGCTTCTGGAGCGATTTTCTAGTTTTAGCCAGGCGGTACGAGTCATAGCATATATATTTCGGTTCAAGACCAATACTATCGGGAAGAGAGGGAGGTGCAGTGGTCCTCTAAGCATTCAGGAGATGGACTATTCTCTATTCGCTATCGTACGCATCGTTCAAAGGGAGTCTTTCGAGTCCGAGCTGACCGCTGTAAGGAACAACAAAAGGCTGCCTCCCAGAAGTAAGCTCTTGAGCCTGTCACCGATACTGGTAGGAGACATCCTAGTAAGGGGGCGACTGCGCCATTCAGGTTTGTCGCACGAGCGTCGTCATCCCATGATCCTCCCAAGTTCTCATCATTTTACGCAGCTAGTAATACGGTACTCGCACGTCTTAACTCTGCACGGAGGTGCGCAGCTGTCTTTGGCGCACACTCGCCAGCGGTTCTGGATAACTACAGGGAGACGAGCCGTTCAAACAGTTGTACGAAAGTGTGTGAGGTGTTTTCGGACCCGGCTAATCACTTCGACACAGCTCATGGGAGATTTGCCGCTTCATCGGGTGAACCCCCCTAGCAGACCGTTCTTGGCGACTGGGGTTGACTACACAGGCGCTATGGAGCTGAAGGCAGCACGCTTGCGAGGAACCAGCTTTTACAAGGGATACATTGCCGTTTTCATTTGTCTTGCAACAAAGGCAGTGCACTTAGAAGCGGTAACTGGCCTCACCACGGAGCATTTCCTGCTAGCTCTGGACAGATTTACCGGTCGGCGAGGGATGGTTCAGCATCTCTACAGTGACAACGGAACCAACTTTGTGGGCGCGGGACCAAACAGGGTCAATTAAAACGGTCAGTGTCGAAACTGTGTCCGCTTCCAATCCGTTCTTAAGCGCTCTCACTTAGATACCTCAATCATAACAAATTGTTTCTTGCGCACACTTCTTGTATCATTTCTCCAAGCTAGATTCTACCTCACCTACCAGGATGGACCGGACAAGCGAGATTTTCATGATACGTCTAGCATTGGCGGGCGGCATGTTCAGTCTGCTGCTTGTCCCAAAGTGCGGGAGAGCGGCGACCAGCTGATCGCTCGCTCGTTCTGGGCAGTGCAGCTGCAGGGAGAAGGAGAATGGAGGAGAGGCGAGAGCAAGTCAGTCTGAATTTACACACGTCGCTGAACGCCCGCCTTCGGTCTAAGCATCTATTTCGTTACACATATTTACGCACACGCCTGTATATATTATTAATTTAAATTCTACATATCACGGAATAATTATAGTTATTGAAATTGATTGATTTGATTGATTGATTTGATTTTCGTCTTTTGGTTTGAGTATTTGCTCGGATTTGTTTCTGAGACAAATAGCTTTTGGTATTTTAGCCATGATCGGATGGCTTATTAGTTTCTGACAGGGACTCTATAAAATTATTTTTAATGTGATGTCAGGAGCAGATACAGCAAAAACCCCCCCATCCCGGAAGAGCTAGAAATAACATGGGGTCCCGCTCCGCTGTACACTCTGCTGGCCTGAGAGAGCGCAAGCCATCCTTGTGTTGTCTACACTGTTGACTAGTGTTAATTATATTGGTTTCAGTTTTGGCGCCCTCAAGTTGTATACACAGATGACTAGTGTTTATGCAGTTTGTTTTCAGTGTATATAAGAACCGTTACATTACACCTTATGGACCACCCTCCCTCTGATGAGGACAGACGTTCACATGTCTGCTTCTACACGCTTTTCTGTGTAGTGCGGTTATTCCCTAACCTTTTGTTGTTTTTGAGGTAGACGTTTTCACCTACCTCAAAAATTCGGTTTTGCCTAGTAGGGTTACACCTATCTAGGTTAGCCTGTTGCGCTTTTGTGATACTGGTTTTTATTGCCAGTCTCTGAACGTCGCTGGCAGAATGTAAGGCACATTTAGGTTGTACATTTGTTACTGAGTGTAACGTTTTGTTATATTCCACCGTGGCTCTCATGATGAGCTCGACGGTGTCGTCAACCTTTTTGTCAATTTTAATGCTCCTAGCCATTCCGTTAGGGTGCTGTGGAATCGCTCCACTTGCCCGTTGGAGCTGCTGTGCAAAGGGGGTGCATTGACGATGTCAATGTCATATTGGTTTTTCAATAGCGAAGTTATGGTCCCCGAATTGAAAGATGCCTCATTATCGCAGTATATAGTATTGGTATTTGGAAAAAATCTACCAATTGTAGAATGGGGCTGAATACGTCGATTATGGCCCTTGAGTTTAACGGCTGTACTACGGCAAACTTTGAGAACTTATCCACACAGGTTAAAAATAACTTTTTATCCGTGGAGTAGATGTCTATATGCAGCATTTCGCCCGCATATGAGGGAATCGGGGTGATACCCAATTCATGGGGTGCATGTTGTACTTAGCCTCGGTGCATGTTTTGCAATTTATAACCACCTCGTTGGCGAGTCTAGCAATATTTGGACAATAGTAATCCTGAAGGACTTGCTTAACATTTTCCTGCGCAGCCCTGTGGGCGCGGTTGTGCTCGCATGTAATAATTTCCAATGCCAAAATTTGGTTGCTGGGAATTCCGTAACCAAGGCATGCTGGATGCATGCTAGTGTGGGAAGGTTGCAGTAAATAGCATTGACAACATTTACGTTTACCACTTCTTTAATCGATCCCAGCAGCGAATCTTTATTATATACAATAAAATGTCTCCGTGAGGGCTGGTCTGCTTCTTCCAGGATTATTTGATTCCTGTAGCAGTTCAAAGGTTTATCGGTGGTTTCGACCGTGTAGATCAGCGACAGTTCACTATGTACAGTGGCTGCGTCGGAATGGGGTTCACTTTCCAAGGCACTAGAAAGTTGTTTATTAAGATCTTAAATACATTTTTGCAGTTAATGATTTGCTCGAATTTTGAACCGTTTGCTACCTATTGACCTAAACAGGGGAATTTTGCATTTTTGAGTTTTTGACCTTGAAGATAAATTTTTTTTCGTTTTTGTATATATATATTTTGTTGGCCGTGACAAGAGCTACAACTTTGCTCCAGAAATTCCAAATTTCCAACGGTTTGCAAAATATGAGCCTGATAAAATGATAATTTTTCCGAAAAAATCGTATTTTGGCCAAAAACTTTCGATACGTTAAAAAAAAGGTGCACGTTTAGGGGGAAAACGGGAAGGCACGTTTATTTAATTTTTTTGTGTACTATCACGGGAACATAGTGAACATTGGTTTTTTAGTGTTGCAGTGTGTTATTGAAGGGTTCGTGAACGTCGACATGAATTCCACAATTTGAATAAACTGATCCTTTCTAAATTTTTAGACGATACGTTGAACCAAGGAGTATGAATATACAGAGGGGACATCTCATACAAAAAAAATGTTTCCTATGGCGGGTTCCAGCGCACTATGGGGCCAACGACCCCTATATGTGGCCAAAACCCATTTTTTTAAATTCGTTAAATTATTTTTTTTTAAGTGTATTCAAAAAACATCCATCTGTCCTGTTACGTACTTGAAATTTTAACAGAGGTCGCCATTTTTAAGTTATCCACTGTTAAGTCAGCTGTTCCGTTTGCACTAGCACAACGATAACCGATTTGTTGTTAATTGCTGAAAAATCTTGAAAGTTTAAAGTGAAAAAAAAGTGTAAAAACAATTAATAAGAGTGGCTTTTTTAACATGAAGTCCAATCCTTGTGGTTTTTATTATGTGTTTGTGATCGTCGATTGTTGAAATTAGCTGTGGTGTCCCAATAATCTTCTGTAAGCTCCAACCCTAATAAAACACAAAATTTGTTGTGTATTCTAATCTTTAAAGAGACCAACAAAGTGAGTGCAGCTCTCTGCACTTCTAAAACTTGTTATATGTTGTAGAGTTATCAATTCTTAGTATATGCTATTAGTATAAAAGTGCACCTTTGCGCACTTTCTCTAAAATGTAAGTTTTAAAGTTCTAACCTCAAAATTTAACTTTTAAGGTTCTAACCTCAAAGTGAAAAACAGAGACGATGAGCAGTACAAAGGAGAATGCTATTATTAATTGTTTTAAAGCTTTAATTCACGGAAATTGTTCTGAGCACGTCGAAGAAGTTCTAAAAGAAACAAGCAAAGGCCTATGTTGGAGGATTTCGAAGTATTGCAAAAATGCAAATTCTGATACTACCGTTGTTGTCATGAAGCTGTTGGTTTTTTGGGAAACATTAGTTTTACAAACATATTATGCTATTTGTTAAAAAAAAACTGTGAGGTAAATAGTAAAACCTCGACTATTTTTTTAAACACGTTAAGACCACCACCAATTTTACTTTTATGTTTTATTTTAGGATTATATTTTCAAATTTTTTTTTTTGTTTGAAGGCGGGACCAATCCCATTTTTCTTAAAATATATTACTATTTTTATCATGAACATAAATTAAAAAACAGAACTTGAATATTTTGCTTCGTTCGCTAGTTATTAATTAATGCCACAAAAACTGGTCGTTCGCCCCATAGTGCAGCTGTAGAACCCGCATTTTACTCGTGGAACCCCTAGAGCTCGATTCTACTTTGAATCTGGCCGCCCGATCGCCTGCTTGCCGTTTGGCCTATTGGTTAAGGTATCGGACTGCCATTAATTTGTGACGTTCAGTCAAGCCTCGGGTAGGTCAGGGCTGGCCAGGGTCATCCAGAACATTTATTTGATTCAGGAAAGTGGTGCTAGAAAAGGAATTTCCGACCCGAGTCCCAGTAATAACGCCGGTTTTAACCTCAACTAGGCTTAAAATATACTAAGTTTATTGATTTTTCTTGACAGAGTAACTGGTCCCGTAGACGGGGTGTTGATCGGTCCGGCGACTATCGACGAGCGCCCGTGTCCTGCTGGAAGGTGCCTCGTGTCCGGGGTCCGTGGGTGTTGCTTCCTGCCGTCCGGGTGGGATGATTGGGGATCCAGCGACGCGCCCCCTTGTCCTCGGAAATACGTAGTGTTGGTCAATTAAGACGAGACCGTCAATAAGGATACGTAGTAATAATGAAGTAGGACGGAACCGTCAGCGAGATACTTAGTGTTGAGCAAAATTAGGACGAAACCGTCAGCAGGACGAAACCGTCAGCGGGATATTTGAGAAGTGGGACGGAACCGTCAGCAGGACGAAACCGTCCGCGAGTTGTGAGAAATAGGACGAAACCGTCTGCAGGACGAAACCGTCAGCGAGTTGTGAGAAATAGGACGAAACCGTCTGCAGGACGAAACCGTCAGCGAGTTGTGAGAAATAGGACGAAACCGTCAGCGGTGTATGAGAAATAGGACGAAACCGTCAGCGAGTTATGAGAGAAAATAGGACGAAACCGTCTGCAGGACGAAACAGTCAGCGAGTTGTGAGAAATAGGACGAAACCGTCTGCAGGACGAAACCGTCAGCGAGGTATGAGAGAAGTAGGACGAAGCCGTCTGCAGGACGAAACCGTCAGCGAGGCGTAAGAGAAATAGGACGAAACCGTCTGCAGGACGAAACCGTCTGCAGGACGCAACCGTCAGCGAGGTATGAGAGAAAATAGGACGAAACCGTCTGCAGGACGAAACCGTCAGCGAGTTGTGAGAGAAGTAGGACGAAGCCGTCTGCAGGACGAAACCGTCAGCGAGGTATGAGAGAAAATAGGACGAAACCGTCTGCAGGACGAAACCGTCAGCGAAAGACTTAGTGTTGAAAACTTAGGACGGAACCGTCAGCACAAGACTTAGTATGGCGAAATAGACTTAGTATGGAAGAATAGGACGAAACCGTCAACCGATACCTAGTGTGGTTAAAGTCTTACTCCTTGTTACCGCTGCTTCCAATTCCTGAGTTGCTGCTTGCTTGCTGCGCGCTGGTGACTTCCACCTTGGTCGACTCCGACCACCGAATGATAGCTCTGAGGCCAGCGGCCGGCTTTATATAGCGCTTGGCCGGTTTTAGTGTGCCTGCACGGGCCGTGGATTTGCCCGAATTAGTGTGGCCGATGTCCGGGATTTTCCCGACTTAGTGTGGCCAGAGCCCTTGTTTGTTGGGGCGGGCGCGCGCACCGTGTTTGAATTTGAATTTCTTTATCGCTGGGTGGTTGTTTATGGGTCCGGGTTATGAGTTATTATTAGTTATTTACAGTTGTTATTATTTAGTATTTATTTAGTTTAGTGGTTATGTATTTACGGTTTGTATTATTTATTATTTACTTAGTTTAGTTATTATTTATTTACAGTCTGAGTTGTTTATTATTTATTTAGTTTAGTTATTATTTATTTACAGTCTGTATTATTTATTATTTATTTAGTTTAGTTATTATTTATATACAGTTTGTATTATTTATTATTTATTAGTGCGCCCCGCGTCACAAATTTTAATTTTTTTTTAATAATTTTTTTTTTCATATTCAATGGTTTTTTTTTTTGTTCTTTTTTTTAATATTACAAATCAGCTGTATAATAAACTTTTCGTTTTATTGTTTTTATTTCTGTGTTAGATTATGCTTTAAATTAAAGAACTTATAAAAAAGCTTTTTATCGATATATGTACATATGTTAAATATATTATAAATAAGATATTAATGCGGTTTAAAGTTTTGGTTTTATAAACCAGTCACCCGTTATATTTTTATTCATAACGATTTTTAAGTTTTAAGACCATTTAACAATGATTAAAAAAAAATAAAATAAAAATAGTCAATAGGTACATAATAATTTATTATTATTAATAAAATAAAAAAAGAAAATTAAAAAATACGTTCTTGAGAGGGATCGATCCCTTGTTCACATTGACGATGACCAACGATTTAGCTATCACGACCACAGAATGTATTATGTCGTCTTCAGCAAAACCTATACGAGTTTCGAAGTATTTCGGCTCTCGATTTGATTTTGATTCAAATATGAAATTTCTTCCAAAGTGTGCTGTCGAGTTCGTGCACACAAACAAGCAAAACGCACTTGCATTTATGCATTGTGTGCCCTATAAATAAAATCTAAAAATAGAACAAGTAATTCCATCGCGCTCTTTCCCTTTTTCCCTTTGCACAGTGAGCGATTTGGCCTATCTGGAGAAAGGAAATCAAAAAAAATTTTTGTTGAAATGTTCCAAAATTTGAATTCCCGCCGATAACTAAATATTTAATTAGCACAAAAATACTATTTGTAATGACCCGCTTAATCACAATAACACGCGTTAGGATTTATAGTTTAATGTAAGTTTCTTTATTCAGATCTATGGCACTCGCACACCCTCGCCGCTTGGTAATTCACACTAGAATAATCCCTTCTCTCACTCAGACGCCGGGCGATCGTTAGCGTCTCTCCCGTCGCTGTTCTCCCGATGCTTGGTTGTTGGCAATGCCGGTCGCCACATCCCTTCTTTATTAACGAGTTTTAGCTTTAATGGCGTCAGGGGTGGCTGGATCCCAAGGCTTCCTTCTGTGGGCTGGAGTACTGCGTCCTCCGAAGTAGGTGTTGATTCCGGTAGGCTGGCATCTGATTGCGGCGTTGGGCAGGAGGCTGGATACGTCTGGCTAGCTGGAACTTTCTTGATATGTGAGGCATTTCTTGTTAGTTTTCTACCACCCCCTTCGATCACCACAATGCTATTGTGTCGTTCTAACACCGTAAATTCCGTCTTGTTGAAGTTTGATGTAAGTTTGTTTGGGAACACTACGTTTTTCAAAAGTACTTTGTCGCCCACTTCTATATCGACTTCCTTTGCCCCTCTTCTTTTGTCGGCTGCCTGCTTTCCCTTATATTTTTCAATAATGTCTTTATCTCTTTCCTCAGAGTCTAAGGTTTTTTCGCAGATATCCCCAATGCCTGGTATTTTGTCACGGATGACTCTGTTGAACATTAGCTTTGTGGACGCTGACCCTGTTGTTCCATGTGGGGTTACATTGTGCATAAGAACAAACTTTTGGATTTCCTCTTTGTAGTTTTTCCCATTTGCGTATGCTATTTTTAGGCGTTTCACAAGGGCTCTGTTCATGTTTTCAACTTCCCCGTTTGCTTGCGGCCAATATGGTGGGGTTCTAACCTGTTCAATGCCGCACGCTTTGCAGTAGTTAGAAAACTCCTCGCTAACATATTGGCGTCCATTATCAGTTCGAAGGTATTCAGGATATCCCAGTCTACAAACAATCTCTTTCATTGCCTCTATCAGGGTCGTTGAAGATATGGTTTTAAGAAACTTATGCTCCATATATCGTGAGAAGTAGTCAATAAAGACTAGAACATATTCATTGTTGGGTAATGGACCTAGCAAATCCGACGCTACCCAAATCCACGGGCCAGTGGGAAAAGGATTTCTATCCATAGGGGGTGGCCGGATGTCTTGTGATACCAGGCAACAATCTCTGCAAGCTTTGACAAACTTTTCTGCCTTTCGGTCTATTTGTGGCCACCATACTTTGGACCGCAGGCGGCGTTTCATTGCTGTCTCGCCGGGATGACCTTCGTTGGCTAACTCCAGTATTTTAACTCTCAGAGATGTTGGCACGACTAAGCGGTTCCCATCAAAAGGAGCGAGCCAACCGCTGAAAGCTCGTTGCGAAAAGGGTAGAAGCTCACTGAACTATCGGGCTTCCAGGAGTCGTTCTCCAGGCAACTGATTGCGTCCACTATCTCATCATCCCTTTTGGAAGACTCAGCTATTTCAGGGATTGTCATAGATTTTGGGATTGAGCTCTTTACGACGCGTAGGTTGCTATATTCCGTCCTGAGATCGATTGGTTCTACCGTAGGTAGTTGCCAGAGTCGAAACAACGCATCTGATATGTTGTCTTTTGCGGATTTATAGATAACGGTGAACGTATATGCCTGGAGTCGCAGCAGCCACCTTTCAATGCGGGCCGGGGGCTTGGATGTTGGTTTGAAAATGGCTTCCAAGGGTTTGTGATCAGTTACGAGTTCGAAGTGCAGGCCTGCCAGACAGTAAAATTTCTCCACTGCCCAAAATAGGGCTGGGCTCTCCTTTTCCGGTTGGGAGTAGCGTTTTTCCACCTCCGACAGGGCCTTGCTAGCAAAGGTAATTATTAATGGTTCGTTGTCGACTTTGAATTGCAATAACACAGCCCCAAGGGCAACCGGGCTAGCGTCCGCAATCACCCGTGTTCGATGCCTTGTTGTTTTCAGCAGTTTTCTTAGAGGATCTGTATGACTTGCAGGGTCCGGAATGAACTTCCCGACGTAGGTTACCAAACCGAGGAAGCTCCGTGTTTCCTCTTTGTTCCTCGGGTCTCTGAAAGATCGGATGACGTCGGAGGCGACTTCTATTCCCTTTTCGGATAAAATATGTCCGAGGAATTTTAGTTTGCTTGTCTTCCAGATGCACTTCTCTCTATTCAGTAGGACATTATTTTCCTGGAAGATCTTGCATACTTCTTTTACGGCGCTGTCGATCTCGAGGTCAGTTGCGCCAAAGATGATGACGTCGTCAATGAAGTTCATGGCGTTAGGTACCGCAGATAACATCTGCTCGAGAAGGCGTTGAAAGATTTCGGGAGCAGAATTTACTCCAAACATCAAACGCTTATAGCGGAAATGTCCCCTTGGGGTTATGAACGTTGTTATTTCTCGGCTCGATTCCTCAAGGGCCACTTGGTGATAGGCGTCCTTGAGGTCTAGGCGTGGGAAGAATATAGCCTCTTTGAGTCTGGTCATAAAGCAGTCGAAAGTTGCTAATGGATAGTTTTCCCGTAGGATTGCTTTGTTTGCCAGCCGCATGTCGACACATAAGCGGATGACCCCGTTCTCCTTAAATGCAAGCACGATGGGAGATATCCAAGCACGGCCCCGTGACTGGTTCAATTATATCTCGACTCAGGGCTTCCGCCAGTTTTTCCATGACTTTGTCCTCGAGCGCTGCCGGGATTCGTCTCACTGGTTGCTGAACGCCTTTTACGTCATTTCTTCCCAGTCAGAGGACTTTTAACTCGATAGCCGTGTCTCGGCCCAATAGAGATTGTTCTCCATTTTCAATCACGTAAAATGAGGCAATCTGTTCGGCACCCGGCTCAACGGAAATTGGGGCCTAGAAAATACACATTACTCGAAGTAATTTATTAGAGGCATAGGCTCGGAATTGCTTTTCTGTATGGGTTCTTATGTTAAAGACTAGCAGAGACCAGTCCGCGTGGCTGATAAGGTTAAACTTGCACCCCGAGTCAATGATTAAAGGAATTTCACGGCCTCCCACTTGGCATCGTATTACCTCCTCTTCATCCTCGCTTGACACTTTAAAGCAATGTGCCTCGCCCTTTTTTAGTTTGGAGCTGGTGGCCTCCTCTTCAACAGAGCGTATCTACTTGCGAGGCCTTTTCAGGTTATTCCTTTGGGACTTAGGGAATCGGCCGTTCAAGTTAGTTCGGCACTTCCTGGCGAAGTGTCCAGGCTTCGAGCATTTATTGCAAGTCACATTTCTTGCCGGACATGATGGGTCATTGTGTGTGTGTCCGAATTTTCCACATCTGGGGCATTCCCCACTCTCCTTGAAACCACGATGTGCAATTTTACAGATGGGTTCCGTAACTGGTCTCGATGTCATTTCTTTTGATTCCTTGTTGATCTGCTCCTCAACCTGACATGCTTCGATCACTTCCTCTAGTGAATTCTCCTTTCCCAGGAGTCTTTTCTTGAGGTCTGGAGGTGCCCACACATCTATAATTTTATCTTTAAGACATATATCCTCAATCTCCGCTTTTGAGGATCCGAATGCACATCTTTGCATTTGTTGACGGAGTCGCAGCATAAAATCCCCAAAGCTTTCTGTATCCAACGCTGCCAGGCCTCTGAATAGATCTCTTAAACGTTGAGTTCTGCTTCGGTGAGAAGTGTTTATATAAATGGTCGATGAGGATTTTATAGATGTCTTCTTTATTTTCCTCGTTGAGCTGAACCAGCGCCCCAGGTAGAGAGTATACTACTGACTAGAGCTGGACTCCTCCCAAAAGCAGTAGTTTACTCCTCTTCTGCTTCTCGGTGACAATACCCTCGGCCTCGAGGTAAATTGTAAACGCCCTCAACCACTTCTCCCATTCATTGCGGAGGATTGCACAGAAACGGTTTAATAACACTGTCGGTCATTTTCAATACGGGACCTAGAATTGAGGTTTAAGACGAAAGACATTATTAGATTTATGACTTGACTTGTAATTAATACCCGGCTCTCTTAGGAGCTTGTATTTATTACCCAGCCTAAGTTCAATAATACCACCAATTTACCTTTGGAGTTTAGTTGTTTCCGTTTTTCCTTCTAAATTTTATTAATTCCTTTGGCTTGTGGAGAGAATTCTGATCCACCCAACCTCTAACGTTTTATTTACAACTCAAACCGATTGTAATATTTTTCCTTTTCCTCTTTTTTTTTTAACTAATTTAATTTAATTTTTTTTTTAAATATGCTTTGGCTTGTACCACTACTCAGCTCCTCTCTTTAGAGCTTATAATGCGTACTCGGCCCTTGTAACTCTTTGGTTGCTAGGGAAATGTCTCTCTAGCTCACCTTTCAAGCTTGTAAAGAGTATTACTCTTTACTCAGCATTATTGGTTGTTTTCTATTCACTGTCCTCTTCTACTGGTTGCTAGAGAGTGTCTCTCTATCTCACCTTCCGTAAAGCTTGCAAAGAGTAATCTCTTCACTCAGCCTATCTGTCTGAGTGCGTGTGTGTTGGACGGAAGAGAGAGAGAGGGAAAAATTGTGCATACAAAATCACTCATTCTGAATTGTGATCAAAGTCAGTTTATGTTTGCAACGTAATCTGCACTCACGCAGCATATTCCTTCCATTCTCTTTCTTCTCATATTTTTCATGCATATATGGGCCGGTTCGCCCGTTCAACCACAAATACACTCACGCACAGCCTAATCACGCCACTCGTTTACTGTAATTTCGCGCCTTTTCCTAATCCGTAGAATTTACCAAAGTTTTAGTTATTCTTAATATCATTTACCGATTTTTTTTTCCACTCGTTAGGATTTATAGTTTAATGTAAGTTTCTCTTTATTCAGATCTATGGCACTCGCACACCCTCGCCGCTTGGTAGTTCACTTTAGAATAATCCCTTCTCTCACTCAGACGCCGGGCGATCGTTAGCGTCTCTCCCGTGGCTGCTCTCCCGATGCTTGGTTGTTGGCAATGCCGGTCGCCACAGGTTGTAAGGTCGGAAGTGGGTTCCAAATCGTTTTGAAAGGTTCCTTCGCCGAGAAATGTGTTCAATTTTATTGCTCGATTTGATTGCCGCTGTGCTAATTATTTTGAAATAATAGCAACCTGTTGCATCAATCCGTGGTCGGGCGGCGGCATTTCTGTGCCGTGGTTTTTGGATAGATTACCTATATTTATTTGTTGGAGCAGTGGTCTGTATTTGTAGTGTTTTATTTTATTTTGGAATGTTTATTTCCTATAAATATCCAGGATAGGAATATATATAAATATATTTTTATAATTTGTTGGGTAAATTACACAGGCCGACAAAATCAGCTCGACCCTCTGACCCTGAAACCAGTATATACTTTTCCGAAAGTTTTCGGTGCGCTGAATCCAAATCCGAGGTCGAAATTTCAGAATTGGCTCTGGTTTCCGAGATATCCTAACCTAAAAGTGCAAAAACAGCGTTTTTTGCCTATATTTGAGGTTATGTAGCATCGAATTTGTTCTTTTTGCTGAAAATACTAAACAAACCATCTTAAAGTATATCCCTTGCCCTTTCAAATGCTGTTGAGTTTGATTAAATATCTTTTTTTTTCGCGGAGATATCGTACTTTGAAATTGATATAGAGTATTTAGTGTCGAGTGAGCTGTCTGACATTCCCCGCGATTTCGTTTATGGTCGTTTTATGGTCGCCATATTGAATTTCTTACTTAAAAAAAAAAAAATTTAACATCAAATCTCAGAATTTTATCTCAGTTTGGTAAACAGCGACCCCGAAGACCCCCATATACCCAGTTTCAGCTTGATCCATTAACTTTTTACGAATTTGGTCCGCCATATTGTATCCGCCATCTTGAATTTTGCAAATTTGAGTCCGGATTCGTGAACATCGACCCCAAAAACCCCCGAGTAACAGATTTAAGCTGTTTTATGTGCAAAGAAAAATGTTTGCTTCATAGGGCCTATCCATAATGTTTTTTTTTAGGTAAATTCATTAACATGAAAATTTCAAAGTACGATATCTCCGCGAAAAAAAGAGATATTTTATCAAACTCAACAGCATTTGAAAGGGCAAGGGATATACTTTAAGATGGTTTGTTTAGTATTTTCAGTAAAAAGAACAAATTCGATGCTACATAACATTAAATATAGGCAAAAAACGCTGTTTTTGCACTTTTAGGTTAGGATATCTCGGAAACCAGAGCCAATTCGGAAATTTCGACCTCGGATTTGGATTCAGCGCACCGAAAACCTTCGGAAAAGTATATACTGGTTTCTGGGTCAGAGGGATGATCTAATTTTGTCGGCCTGTGTTATTTACACTATTAAAAAATACCCGTGCCGATATTTTTGTGCCCTTGTATTATTTATATTTGGTGTAAATATATTAAATATAATTTTGCGGAGAATGTGTATGTCAGTTGACAGTGGAGTGGACTCCATTGTACATAGTAAGGTGTATAAGTGGATATACATAAGTGCAAGCGGAACACAGTGAACGAAAGTGTAAAGTAAAGTGTTTACTTATCTTGTGCGATGTTAAAGCCACCGGAACTACTGGGGATAGAATTATCCGGCTCAGATGGACCAAATTTTTGGAGGGGTATGGCTTTAATCTGAAATGCACTCGATAAGAAAAACACGGGGGAAAAGCTTTCGGGGTTTAGCGCGATGTGCGTATGTCTTTATTGGTAGAATCGGAAATTATTACTAAATGCAACAAGTCTTAAAGCGGATTAGGAGCTCTATGCACGAAAGTGCAGTGGAAAAGGGAGAGAGAGCGAGTGTACGGGATCACACTGCCTCCGGAAAATGAACGACCATCTGGCATGAACAATGGACAACATTTCACATCTTTTTGCTGGGCTAATGATGAAGTTAGTCAAGGTGTTGATACCTGCGCATGAAAAATACAAAATATATTATATATTATATTATATTACTATATATTATATATTTTATACATTTTTTATTGGGAAACGGGAGATGGGAAAATTCGTTTACAGCCGTTACTTTCAGATTTGGGTTTCTTGGATTTGAGAGGATGGGGTGCGATGCTTCCCGAGTTTGTTGAGAAACCGATACAAGAGAATCCCTTTACCTTATGTCCTGTGTTTGTGGGGTACTTTAACATGTTTTTTGAAGCATTCAATCGGTTGTATGTTGAAGGAGTGTGAGAAAATCACAGACTGTCCTTTTCAAGGGTCTTGTGTGACCGTCCTAGTTGAGAAACCGTTACAAATGTATCCATTTACCCAACTCCCACACATTCCCAGTTGGGTTGACTAATTTAACACGTTGTTTCAAGCATTCGATCAGTTGTATGTGGAGGGAGTGTCCCTTTCAAAGGTCGTTGGTGACCGTTCTTCATAGGAATTTCGCTTCTTTCTTCCATTACACACCGTCCCTATTACTCAGTATTGCTCGTAAACGTACACGTTCGGGCCAGGATCGCTGCCACCCTGTCCCTTTTTTTCAGTGATCGTTCATGGGTGAACGAGTACGTGCCCCTGATAAACATACACGTGCGGGACAGGATCACTCGGGATCGTGGGAACCCTTGAACACTTGTTTCTCAAGTGTCCTTTTACATGATGTTACCCTAATTTATTTCATCTTAATTACGCCGTCGGTTGACAGGTTGACATCTAACCCTCATAAATTCATTTTTATTACTTCAGCTAACTAACAGCTAACCCATTAATTGCATTTTTATCACCCCGTCGACATCAAACTTCCCGCTAATCGGGTATTTCTACGTGCTCTTTAAAAATATAATTTCCATACTCCTTTAAAAATTCCTCAATTTTTATACCCATTGCCCATTGGGCAAAATGACCAAATTTTTGGAAAAAATTAAAATAATGAAGTTAGGAAGCTGAAACTTGGCGTACCTTATATTTATAGACCGCTTATTAAAAAATAAAATGTTTGACGATATTGGGCACTCCTACTCTTACCGCCCAAATAAGGCAACATGGATTTTTTTCCCATCAATTTTAACTGATTTCGTGTCTTTTTGATGCTCCGACCACGAGAGCGGTGATTTAAAAACTCACTGCTCCGAAAGTATTCATCGTTCCACTCTACAATTTAACCAGGATTAATACAAGCATTAAAGCTACTTTTTTTAATTAAAAAAAGGAAAAAAAAGTAAGTCCAAATTTTAATTTTTTTTATTTGTTTATTAAATTTATAAAATTTTTTTCCAGGGACCGAAAATAATGTTTTTATTTTTTTTTTTCAAATATAAAAATCAAGTACTTTTGTGATTTTTTTCAATTTCTTCAATAATAATCATTGCATTTGAGTATAAAAATAAATAATTAATTAAAATAAAAATTATTTTTGATGAAAATAAAAAACTTTTAAAAATAATAATTTCTTATGATTTTTATTTTTTTTTTTTGTTCAAAATAAACCTCCTTTATAGCGAGTTCCTCAACATCGATGCCGAAAGCACGGATAAGACGCTCGGTATTCGGTGGAGGGCAAAGACCGACGAATTCTATTTTATCCCTCCTGAATTAGCGTTAGAACCCTCCTATACAAAGCGAGAAGTTTTGTCCCAAATCGCGAGGTTGTTCGATCCTGCCGGGTGGCTCGCTCCGTTCATCATCCGTTCCAAAATGTTCATGCAGGAGATTTGGTTGCAGGACTTAGGCTGGGACAATAAGCTTCCCACCGACATGAGTCAGAGGCAATCATTCTTAGATAAGTATTCCGACCTCAACTAGATCCGCGTTCCGAGATGGGTCTGGTATCAGCCTGAGGTAACCATAGAGCATCACGAATTCTGTGAGGCGTCTCAAAAAGCCAATGGAGCGGCTATCTACTCGTCTGCTTACAGCCAAGACACGAGTGGCTCCAGTGAAAACCGTGTCTCTTCCCCGGCTCGAGCTCAGTGGTGCCATGCTGTTAACCAAAATGGTGACAGCAATCCTTCCGCATATGCCAACCGCTAGTTCAGTTATCCGCTGCTGGACAGATTCCACTATTGTTCTAGCCTGGTTAAGGAAGCCTGCTTGCAACTGGACCATATTTGTGGCCAACAGAGTTGCCAAGATCACTCAGGCGACACTAGTCGACTGGTGGGCACACTTTCGATCTGAACAAAACTCCGCTGATCTAGCCAGTCGAGGCGTACCCCTACATGAATTGGCAGGGAATCAACTCTGGTGGCACGGACCAGAGTGGCTGCAAGGGCCACGAGAGCTATGGCCAGCGCAAAGCGATACTTTTCCAGTTACAGAGCTAGAGCAGCGCGCATTTTTTCAAGGCCCCTTCTATCGACTTTCTCGAACGTTTTTCCAAACTGGACAAGGCACTACGAGTTCTGGCCTATGTTCAACGCTTCCTTAAACGCTGCCGCAAGGGTTCCATCTCGCCCAACTCACAATCCAGTAGTGAAGAAATCCGAGAGGCAGAAAGAACTCTGATCTCCATTACGCAGCGCAGAGCATACAGCCAAGAGCTGAAGCATCTGGCAGAGAAAAGGCCCCTTCTAGTATCAAGTCCGTCGCTGAATTTGTTTCCATTCATTGACCGACACGGCCTTTTAAGGGCTTGCGGCCGCCTCACTGCCTCCAAAGCCCTACAATATGATGAACGTCATCCGATTATTCTTCCCTTCGACTGAAGACTGTCGCGCCATCTCATCCAATTCTGGTGAGTACCAGATTACTCTTCATGGCGGTCGTACGCAAGATCCGATCGAAGTATTGGATTCCTAAAATCAAGAATCTGGTGAAGGCTGTGGTCAATTCGTGTAAGATTTGCACGATTTACAAGAAAAGACTTCACACACAGCTGATGGGCGATCTTCCGACAGATAGGCTCCTTCTCGAGGGCTTTTACCTACACGGGCATCGACTATGCCGGCCCTTTTGAGATAAAGAATTATACAGGGAGAGCGTGTCTCATAACGCAGGGATATGTTTGTGTGTTTTTTCACGAAGGTGTAACGACCCTCTCTTGGGTTGCGCGGCTTAGCTCGCCGAGGTCGGGGTTCACACAAATTTATAGAGTTCCGGCCCCTTGAGTCCCCAAATATACCCAGTAAGAACGCGAAAAGTTTACTTGAATTCTGGTTTATTGATAAGATAACTTCCTGAAAGAGCAGAAGATAAGAAAAGATTGACTCCGTGGTACTCTCGGTATGACCCTGTGTCACTGTGTGTGTCTCTCCGTGCGACTCTGTGTCTCTGTGTGTGACTCTGTGTCTCTCTGTGTGACTCTGTGTCTCTCTGCGTGACTCTACGTCTCTCCGCGTGCCTCGATGTCTCTCTGCGTGACGTTATGTCTCTCTGCGTGACTCTACGTCTCTCTGCGTGACTCTATGTCTCTCTGCGTGACGTTATGTCTCTCTGCGTGACTCTACGTCTCTCTGCGTGACGTTATGTCTCTCTGCGTGACTCTACGTCTCTCTGCGTGACGTTATGTCTCTCTACGTGACTCTACGTCTCTCTGCGTGACGTTACGTCTCTCTGCGTGATTCTACGTCTCTCTGCGTGACTCTATGTCTTCCTGCGACTCTGTGTCTCTGTGCGACTCGGCACCTCTGAGTGTTACTCCGTGGATCTCTGTGTGCTCCTGTTTAACTCCGTGTGCGTGTGCGTCATGTTATTTAGGTGGGGCATCCGCGTACCTGAGGCGGTGTAGTCGCCCTGTCGATACCCTGGACTGGGTTTCCTCCAGACATGGACTTCACGGTGGGTGGTCGCGGAGGTTATTCGGGCGGCGAGTCCGGGGAACGGTGTGTCGCGGCGACGATCGTCGAGACCTAAGCTCGCACCGTCGATTCTACCTGTTGCTACCCTCGATTCCTTCCTCTCGCAAGATCTTGCTATCAAGAGCTAGACCTTGGCCCGTCCTACTCTCTCGCATGCGCTCGGTTACAGGAACCTTGCTCTGCTACCCTGTTCTCATCAAAACCTCGCTATCAAGAGCAAGATCTTGGACCCTCGGCTCGGCTACTGTGCTTGAGCTCGGTTGCAAGAACCTCGCCCCGCTACCCTGTTCTCATCAAAACCTCGCTATCAAGAGCAAGATCTTGGCCCCTCGGCTAGGCTACTGTGCTTGAGCTCGGTTGCAAGAACCTCGCCCCGATACCCTGTTCTCATCAAGATCTCGCTAGCAAGAGCAAGACCTTGGCCCGGTTCTAGTACTACTGATTAATTACTTGTTCAAAAACTCACCCAGATGTTGTTCGCTCGGCTGCTCGCCAAAAGTGCCCTTCCCCGTTCGATATTCGATTCCTATCGATAGGCACCTGGGTTGCCATATCGTTCACCGTGGCCGATATCCATCAGCTGTTCAGGGCTGGTGTCCCTATCGGTGCTGGGGTTGCCAGATGTTGCCCTTGTTGTTGTTGGCGTTGCCAGAATGGCGGACTATCGCCTTTTTATTTATTATTCATTAATTCATAACAATTCATACCAACTAATAGTAACAATTCAGGATGATAATATAATAATAACTTTTCATAGTAATAACCATGCTAATATGACATAATAATAACAATTCAATCTATTTAATTCAATAATACCCGTATCGAGATAGTAATAAGTATTAAATGTGTAGATGTAATAATCGTATAAAAATATAAACAATTGTAATAGGTAATAATATGGCGTAATAAGTATTAAATGCGGCGCGGGGCGTCGCATCTCCCCCTCCGTTACCAGATCAGGCCTTCGTGGTGGTGGTGGATACTTGGCCGGCCGCGTTTATTTTTACATAGTATTGGACGGAAGTCCACTACCATTTTGAAATTTACCCGCTTCTTTGGCGGCCGTGTCTCCAGTTTCCGTGTTGTTTCGTTTTGTACTTTTTGTGGTATGTTTCCCATGTCCGATGATGTCGCCGGTTCTAGTTGGTCTACCTTGTCCGTGTCAATCTCCAATATGTCCTCCTGCTCGCGCTCCCAGTCTAAGATCTTTTGTGGTGTTCTCCATGGAATTTGTTCGGTCTGGTCGTCCCATAAGTTTTCTCGTTTTGTTTCCTGTTTTGAGTTGTTGGTTGAGCCTTCCTTTTTCGTTTTCAGTGGTCGTTCCGTGTTTGTGTCTTTTGTTTCCTCCGTTGTTTCGTTTCGTCTCGGTTTCGGGTTCCATCGTCTAGGATCTGCTGGGGTTGTGTCACGTTTTGGTATTGTTTTAGCCGTTATCGCTGTTCCCCCTTTGTTCGTGGTCTTCTCCTTTATTGGTGTCTTCTCGTTGTCCTTTGTCGCTGCTTTGGTCGTCTCCTTTGTTGTTGTCTTCTCGTTGTCCTTTGCCGATGCCGTGGTCGTTCCCTTCGTTGATGTCTTGCTCGTGATTATTGTTGCCAGTACCGTTCTGTTCCATGTTTTCGGGGTATGCGCTATCCTTTGCTTTATCCTGGGGCCTTGTCCTGCGTCGTCGTCTGGTTGTTGGGGTGCTTGTTGTGGCTTGGGGTCTCTCGTGGCTTGTCTTGGTGCCTGTCGGCCCACTGGGGCCGCCATTGGTCCTCTGCGTCTCTGCCGCATCGGTCCTGCCTCCACTGTTGCTGCTCTTCGTTTCTGGCCATTCAGCTCCATTATCCGTTTCCGGTAGGCCTCGCACGACTTTTGGAACTTGACCTTGTCCATTCTCCGTTTTGTCCTGTGGGGTTGTAATCGTTTCGTTATGATGTTGTGTGCTACTTTCTTCCTCTTCTCCTACGTAATCCTTCATATGATTCACGTAAACCCTTTGCACCTTCCCTGACTTAACGTGCCTAACACGTGCAATGACCGGAGATATCAACTCCACCACCCTGAACGGACCCTCGAACTTTGGTGCGAGCTTAGCCGAAAATTTCTCGCACGCATTTGACAGATGGTGTTGTCGTACCCAGACTACATCGCCCTTCTTCGGTTTCCACTCGCGTTTCCGTAGGTTGTACGTCCGTGCTTGGTCCTGTGCCGCTCTTTCCATGCTTTGCCGTGCCAACTCACACGTCTCTTTGATCCTTGCTATCCTTTCCTCCGGGGTTTCTTCTTTTATGGCTGATCCCGGTGTTGACTCGTCGAATAGGTTTCCTGCCAGTCTTGGTTCCCTACCATAGGTCAGGTATGCTGGGCTGTACCCCGTCGACTCCGATCGGCTGCTATTGAATGCCAGAGTTAGCTCGGGTAGTACTTCATCCCATCGGTCATGACGTTCTCCGGCGAATTGCGCTATCATTGTTTTTATTGTCCTGTTCGCCCGTTCTGTTGGGTTTTCTTGCGGTGTGTATGGGGCCGTGAACTGTTGGTGTACCCCCCATTTTTCCATCTGCGCTTTGAACTTGTGGCTCGTGAATTGTACTCCGTTGTCCGAGATCAGGATCTTCGGGGCTCCGATTCGTGCCAGGATTTTTTCTCTGAATGATTTTAACACCGCCTCCGTCGTTGCTTTGCGCACTGCGGTTAGTTCCACCCATTTTGAGAACCTGTCAATGAATACCAGTAGCATGTTGTTTCCATGGCTTGATCTTGGTAATGGTCCGACAAAGTCCACGCAGATCGTTTCTCCAGGTGCCTCTGCTACTTTCGTTAGCATTTTTCCTGCTGCTCGTCTCTGTGCTACCTTGTACTGTTGGCAGACTGTGCATTTGCTTATGTATTGCTTGATTTCTCTGTGCATTCCTGGCCAATAGTATCGGTTCGCTAATCGATGTTTTGTTCGTCGGATTCCTAGGTGCCCCGCCGTGGTTGTTGCATGGTTCTCTTCCAGTACTCGTGCTCTTTGGTCTCTGCTTACGCATAGTTTCCATGGTTGAGCGTCTTCGTCGGCCGCCCACGATGGTACATGTCGATATAACCTTCCTCCTTCGAAACAGTAGTCTGGTAGACTGCTCGGGTCCTTCCGGATTTCTAGTATTTTCTCTCGGATCCATTTGTCTTTCTCGATGTCCGTACTCTGGGCTTCCTCGTGAGGTTGTCTTGATAGAGCGTCCGCCACTACATTCAGCTTGCCTCTTCGGTATCGGATCTCGAAGGAATAGGGCTGCAGCGCTAATGCCCATCTTGCCACCCGCCCTGATGGGCTTTCGATGGAATTAAGCCATTTTAAGGCGAGGTGGTCTGTGATGACTACGAAGTGATAGCCCTCTAGGTACATCCTCATCTTGTGGATTCCCCAATGGATCGCGAGGCATTCTTTCTCGGTTGCGGAGTAGTTCCGTTCCTCTTTCCGAAGCGTTCGGCTTGCGTATGAGATTACGTGCTCTCCTTCTTCGTCTTCCTGTGTCAGTACGGCTCCTAGTCCGCAATCGCTTGCGTCAGTCTGGAGTATGAATGTCTTAGTGAAGTCCGGGCAAGTGAGTACTGGTGCTTCTGTTAGAGCCTTCTTTAGTTCTTGGACTGCGTTTTCCTGTTCGTCCGTCCAGTGGAACCTCGAGTTTTTTTTGATCAACTCGAATAGTGGTTTTGCGATCTCAGTGAACCCTGGGATGAATTTCCGGTACCATGATGCTACCCCTAGGAAACTGTGTACTTGTTTCATTGTTGTTGGTCTGGGCAAGTCTCTGATGGCTGCTACTTTATCCGGGTCCGTGTGGATACCCTGTGCGCTTACTACGTGCCCTAAGTATTTTATTTTTCTCTCGAAAAAATGGCATTTTTCTGGGTTTATCCTCAGGTTCGCCTTTCGTAGTCGCGCCAGCACTTCTTGTAGCTTCTCTAAGTGTTCCTGTTTCGTTCTACCGATGACCACTATGTCGTCGAGGTAAGCGAACGCGAAGGGTTCCATTTCGGCTCCTATTACGGAGTCCAATGCCCTTTGGAACGTTGCCGGTGCCGTAGGTAGCCCAAATGGCATGACTTTCCACTGGAACAATCCTCGTCCGGGTACCGTAAATGCTGTATACTGCTTGCTCGTGTCTTCCATGGGTATTTGCCAGTAGCCGTTTTTCAAGTCCAGCGTGCTAATGTACTTCGCTTCCCGTAGCTGGTTGAGGATATGGTCCATTCGTGGGACTGGGTACGCGTCTCGTTCCGAGTGTTTGTTTAGCTGCCTGTAGTCTATACATAGCCTCCACTGGTTGTTCTTCTTTCATACGAGCACTATCGGTGAACTGTACGCAGAGTGTGATGGTTCAATCAGGTCTTGTTCGATCAGTTGGTCGACTTGTTCGTGCATTATTCTTTGCATTGCTGGGTTTTTCGGGTAATACCGCTGTTTTATGGGTCGGTCGTGTTTCATGTAAATTCTATGTTTTGCTATGTGACTCGTCCCTTTTATTTCTTCCATTAGTGCTAATTCCCTGTTCAGAAATTCCTTGATTTCTGCGTCCGTTGGTTCGTTTGCTGCCGCACTCTTTAGCTCCTGCTGTTTCCCTTGTTGCCTTGCTCTTGGTTTTATTTGGGTTACGAGGCCTCCGCATTGTATTGTCGTGTTGCATTGTGATATAAAGTCTATCCCTAGTAGCAGGTCCCCGATCACGTCTTCCATCACTAGCAGTGCCATCTTTACCGCACTCTCTCCGAGCTCTATATCGAGAACGAGTTCTCCCGTGGCTACTGTGGATGTTCCATCCGCCAAATGTATCACCTCGTCCGTTGGTTGGACTTCGCCGTATTTCTGGAGCCGTTTGGCTAGCTTCTTGCTAATAAATGTTCTTGTTGCCCCTGTGTCCAGGACGCCGTTTACTTGCTCCTCTCCTATTCTGACCTTGGCGGTGATCTTCCGGCCGTCGAATTTAATTATTGTTGCTGGTGGTTGTTCTGTCTTGGCTCCGGGTGTCCCACCTGCCCTCCGGCGCCTCTTCCGTTTCCCTGCGTTCTTCTGCAGCAGTTGATTGTCCGGATGTCGTCTCTACCGCATATCCAGCAGAATAGTCTGGCTGGGTTGGTGCACTGTCGGGCTAGGTGTCCCGGGTTTTTGCAGCGTAGGCAGAGGTTGCTAACGCTGAATGCTATCGCCGCTGCATTTTGCTGTCCACACTGTGTATTTGGTTGGTTCGTGTTGAATACTCTCGCCCTTGTTGGCTGGCTCTGCTGTAGCTGTGGTGTCGGGGCGTATGCCACCGCCTCGTATTCTTCTGCCAGCCTCATATAGTCTAGCAATGACCGTACTTCGCTTCGTTTCGCGTAGTATCTGAACCCTGGAATACTATTTCTGTACGTCCATTCCAGTTTCTGCTCCTCGCTCAGTGTGGTACATTGCATTATCTTTCTGAGTTCCCGTACGTAATCTTTTGCTGGCTCTTGTACGTATTGTTGTCTCCTCGTGATCTGTTCCATTGCCCGCTCCTGATAGTCTGCTGGCACATAGTACCTCTTTAGCTCCGTTTTAAGCGTCGGCCAGTCCGGCATTTCTACTGGGCTTGTACGCCACCAGTCTAAGGCTGCCCCTTTCAGTATGACTACTGCCGCTGCCGTTACGTGGTCGAGCCCTATATCGTACGCCTGTGCCATTTCCTCGATTCTATTTAGGAATTCTAGGGCGTTTCCTGTTCCGTCGAACGATTCGTTCCACCCACGAATGGTGTTGATGGCCGCCGCTCGTTCTCCCGCTCTGTTTCTGTTTTCTTCTTTGCGGGGTTCTCCCTCCCTCGGCTCGTATTTCGGTTCATCGTTTCCCTGTTCTTGTGCCGGTGGTTGTCTGACCTCGAGGTGTACCCCTGCTCCAGGGTTGGGTGAGATTCCTCTTGTGTGTTTCTGACTTAATTCCCGTAGTCTCTTGCTTCTTTCTTCGTTGTGGTTTCCGTTCTTGATGAATTCGGACAGTTGTCGTCGGAGCTCTTCTACCAGTTGTTCTGGTTCCATTCCGAACTCCCTGACGTACCCCTCTAATTGGGTTTTACTCAGGCTTGTCACCCATCCTCGGGTTAATTTATCCGTCGCGGACATGGTATACCTTGGGTTTTTTTAAGGACTCAGGAATTCAGAACGTTGGGCGCCAGTGTAACGACCCTCTCTTGGGTTGCGCGGCTTAGCTCGCCGAGGTCGGGGTTCACACAAATTTATAGAGTTCCGGCCCCTTGAGTCCCCAAATATACCCAGTAAGAACGCGAAAAGTTTACTTGAATTCTGGTTTATTGATAAGATAACTTCCTGAAAGAGCAGAAGATAAGAAAAGATTGACTCCGTGGTACTCTCGGTATGACCCTGTGTCACTGTGTGTGTCTCTCCGTGCGACTCTGTGTCTCTGTGTGTGACTCTGTGTCTCTCTGTGTGACTCTGTGTCTCTCTGCGTGACTCTACGTTTCTCCGCGTGACTCGATGTCTCTCTGCGTGACGTTATGTCTCTCTGCGTGACTCTACGTCTCTCCGCGTGACTCGATGTCTCTCTGCGTGACGTTATGTCTCTCTGCGTGACTCTACGTCTCTCCGCGTGACTCTATGTCTTCCTGCGACTCTGTGTCTCTGTGTGCGACTCGGCACCTCTGAGTGTTACTCCGTGGATCTCTGTGTGCTCCTGTGTAACTCCGTGTGCGTGTGCGTCATATTATTCAGGTGGGGCATCCGCGTACCTGAGGCGGTGTAGTCGCCCTGTCGATACCCTGGACTGGGTTTCCTCCAGACATGGACTTCACGGTGGGTGGTCGCGGAGGTGATTCGGGCGGCGAGTCCGGGGAACGGTGTGTCGCGGCGACGATCGTCGAGACCTAAGCTCGCACCGTCGATCCTACCTGTTGCTACCCTCGATTCCTTCCTCTCGCAAGATCTTGCTATCAAGAGCTAGACCTTGGCCCGTCCTACTCTCTCGCATGCGCTCGGTTACAGGAACCTTGCTCTGCTACCCTGTTCTCATCAAAACCTCGCTATCAAGAGCAAGATCTTGGACCCTCGGCTCGGCTACTGTGCTTGAGCTCGGTTGCAAGAACCTCGCCCCGCTACCCTGTTCTCATCAAAACCTCGCTATCAAGAGCAAGATCTTGGCCCCTCGGCTAGGCTACTGTGCTTGAGCTCGGTTGCAAGAACCTCGCCCCGATACCCTGTTCTCATCAAGATCTCGCTAGCAAGAGCAAGACCTTGGCCCGGTTCTAGTACTACTGATTAATTACTTGTTCAAAAACTCACCCAGATGTTGTTCGCTCGGCTGCTCGCCAAAAGTGAACCTGCCCTCCGCTGTGCGTCGCCTTATATAGGCCGCGATCAGCTGTGTTCCCCGTTCGATATTCGATTCCTATCGATAGGCACCTGGGTTGCCATATCGTTCACCGTGGCCGATATCCATCAGCTGTTCAGGGCTGGTGTCCCTATCGGTGCTGGGGTTGCCAGATGTTGCCCTTGTTGTTGTTGGCGTTGCCAGAATGGCGGACTATCGCCTTTTTATTTATTATTCATTAATTCATAACAATTCATACCAACTAATAGTAACAATTCAGGATGATAATATAATAATAACTTTTCATAGTAATAACCATGCTAATATGACATAATAATAACAATTCAATCTATTTAATTCAATAATAACCGTATCGAGATAGTAATAAGTATTAAATGTGTAGATGTAATAATCGTATAAAAATATAAACAATTGTAATAGGTAATAATATGGCGTAATAAGTATTAAATGCGGCGCGGGGCGTCGCAAAGGCTATACATTTTTATTTATTTATTTATTAGAAAATATAGCAAATGACTGCTATTGATAGACCGTATCCTTACCTCAGCCGAAGTAAGGAGTGTTTTTTATAGATGTGCGCCGACTCACATCATGTGGGCAGAGGCAAGGAGAGGTGTCTTAATACAGTTTGTGTGTTTAAATCACGAAAAGGGTCATGCAACTCGAAGTTTGTATTACCAAAAATCAAGAGCAATCGGACGAAAGTGACGAGAAGGTCTAGAGGAACTGAGAAATTCAATTGACTTAGAAGATTGGACTAACAAACTTGACCATTAATTAATTTAAATAGAAAAATCACTCCGTGGCAGGTCCGACGATCCTTAAGAGTGGGAAGGCTAAGAAGACGCAGCCTGTCGATGTAAGACGGGAGGCGGCGATGTGGATCCCAGTGCAATCCCCGAAGAGCGAACAAAAGGAATTGTCTCTGAACCGATTCAATTAGGTCTTGATACTTCGCATATTGAGGTGACCATATACACGAACAGTATTCGAAAATAGGCCGAACAAGAGAGACGTAAAGAAGTTTAGTTGTGTAAGGATGGTCAAACTCTTTAGACCAACGCTTGACAAAGGCAAAAACACCTTTAGCTTTACCAACAATTAAGCCAATGTGGTCGGAAAAGTTCAAATTGTGGGTAAAAATAACTCCAAGATCGGTAACAGAATGGATGCGCTCAAGATCACTCATCCCTAAAGAATAACTTGCAGAGAAACTATTTTTACGAAAAATTGACATCAATTTACATTTAGAGTTGTTAAGAAACAGCGTATTGTTAATGCACCAGGACTGCATGTTCTTTAGGTCAGATTGTAAAATCATATAAGAGTCAGAGATTGTCAGTGGCAAGCATAGTTTGACGTCATCAGCGTACATCATAACTTGGGAATTAAGAACGACATTAGGCAAGTCGTTAATAAAAATGCCAAACAAAAGTGGTCCAAGGTGACTCCCTTGCGGAACACCCGAAGTTACGCGGACGCAGTCTGAAAAAGAACCATTGAAGGCTTCGGTTGGATAAGTAGGTGACGATCCAATTAGTTAACAAGACAGGGAAACCCAGGAGTAACAGTTTTTTCAGCGGCAGCTGGTGATTCACGCAATCAAAGGCTTTACTGAAGTCCGTAAAGACAACGTCAGTTTGGGTGTTATTTTTAAACGCGTTTCTAATAACCGTACAAAACTTCAGAAGGTTTGTAAAAGTTTACCTGTGTTTCATAAAGCCATGCTGGTAGGGGGACATTATGGAGCGACATTGGTGCTGAAGTTGAGCAGTAATTTTGTGAAGGGTAATTATACAAGATTTCTTCCAACTTTCGGAAAAAATTAAAGCTGATAGGATATCTTAAATAGTTTTGACGAGGACTACATAATGCACTGGCAAAATATCTCAAAACACACCTAGGAACAAGATCAGGACCAGAAGAAGAGGATAGCTTAAGGGGGTCTTCTACTTACGAGTCCGATGTTTTGGCCTATTTTCAAAAATTAATTGTGAGAAAACTGTACAAGATAATGACAAAATTCTTTTTTTATTACTTTTTTTTATATTTTTATACATCTTTAAACCTAACACTACGGGAAATTTTAAGGGTGTACAGCAGGTCATTCGTGGATTATATAGGGTCAAAGTGGGGTCATCAAAATTTTAGGGGTCGTTTTTCTGGTATCATAACTACCCTTCAACTTGCCCGAATTGAAAAAAATTAATTTTATTTATATTCAGTTTTACGTTTTCTATGCTTCTCAGAGTACGATTTTTTTTTTAATTAAAAATTGCTTTTAAAGTAATTTTTTTTGTAAAAAGTTTTATTTTCAACAATGTTTTTTCACCTGTTGGAGGGTGTAAAAATTAAACAAAAAATTTTCAAAAAAATTGTACTCGCAGAAGCATAGAGAATTGTTTGGTAAAGAAGTGGGGAAATTGGTTAAATTTGATAAAAATTACTGGTAGAAGTGATACCAGAAAGTTTAAAAAATGTGATTTTCGGGAAAACGCGGTTAAAGATAGAAAAAATGGAGGTGGCAATCTTTCGGGCTTCGTTTACCCATGAAGGAATGCGAATTTTACAAAACCCTTTATATGGCGTATTCCTCAGATCCTTTAGTATTTAAAAATTTTTTTTTTTTAAATCGAAAATAAAAAAAATCGTAAGTAGAAGAGATATTGATATTGGGCAAAAAATACTGTCTGAGTGCGGAAGAGAGTATGGATATGGTGAGGTTGAGTCAAAATTGATAGATGTATAAGTAGTCTGAAAAAATTTTGCGAATAAGTTCGCGATATCATGCTCGTTCGAGGCGGACTCATTATGGAGGTGAAGACAGGATGGGAAAATGTGTGACTTTCGTTTCGAATTAACAAAAGCGTAAAACTGCTTGGGATTAGCCTGAAACTCAGTTCTACATCGATTTAGGTGGTTCTTATAACATTCAGAGTTGTGAGTCAGAAAGTCTGAGCGGGCTATTAAATATCTAGCACGATCGACTTACAGCCCGGTTCCTCTGAATTTTTTAAAAAGTCTGGACTTCACGTTTTTTAAATAGGAGAGTCGACGAGAAAACCAGGGAGGCTTATGCGAAACGTCAGGAGAGGGAAATGATGGAACAGACATATCAGAACCAGAGTACAGTATGCCATAAAAGCGCTCAACCATGTGCAAAGGATCGTCAGTGGAGTCAAGAAAAGTAAAATCGATTGAAGATAAATAAGAGCTCATGTCAGTGAAATTAGCTTTGCGGAAGCAGAGAAAAGTTGCTGGCTCAGCTAAAGGACACGGCAGTAATGAAGTCGAGGCTTCTAGATTTATCTTCAATGCACTGTGGGCTAAATTCCAAAAAAAGTGGCATAAAGTCGAAACTTTTGTCGTCTCAAATCTTTATTTTAAATTAATATATCTAAAATAGATTATTTATATAAAAAGAATCGATAAATCTTTTTGCTAAAAATGCAGCCGTGTCATTTTAATCGATTTTTTCAAAGTGAGGTGATTAGTCAGCTGACTTCTGCGATAAAATTTGGCGGGAAAGTTTTGCAAATTGTCAATTGTGGAATTTGTGGAATTGTCAATTTTACAAACTTTAACAAAAAAACATTACAAAACATGGATTTTGCTAACCAAGGTAGAACTAATAAAGTAAACACATTTTGTGTTTGAATTAGTAGTTTGTTACCCTTCAGTACCAATCCCCGAGGAAAATTCGGTGAATTTTCATACAAATTTTGGCTGGCGAAAATCCTCCATCTGAACCCTCCAAGAGGGCGCCGGCTGGGCAATGGGCACTGTATTATCCCGGACAACGGGTAATGCATTGCTGCTTGCTCCGTCCGCGGTAATACAGTGTCTAGCTAAGGCAACGGTTCAATTCCTTCCGCTGAAAAAGCCGGAGGAAATGAATCACTTTGCCATGGGTGGAGGTGCCTGGCGGTTAGGCATAAAACGCAGCCTGGCGGTTAGGCATAAAACGCAAGTGGGTGGTTCCCCGGAAAACTAACCAGTTTACTCTGTAATGGACGAACAAAACGGTTCAACTCGGGCTGGGATATCAGCCCAAACGTCGGTGGAAGGCGTGACTGCTACCACCGGCGAGCACGGGGGGGAGCAATCCTCTCTGCGTGTCGCCAGCGGTTACACCTCTAGCATGACGGGAGCAGGTCGTGCCAGTTGTACTGCTACTGCCAAAAAACAAACTCAGAGCAAACTATGCCGCTCAGGTGCCGCCGTCGATACAGACACGGGCCTGGAGAGCGCGCAGCTCACACTGGAGGAGGAGGAGATCCTACTGCGCTCGCCAGAACCAGGCACCAGCTCCCCGCGCAGGGACGGGCCGAAACGGTCTAGCGAGGGGAGGAAGGCGAAGGCGCAGTATAAGGCTGCCCTCGGAATTGGAAGCCGGCTTCGGGCCAAAGCTGACCTCTCCCAAGAGGAGAAGGCAAAGCTAGCCTGGGCCGAACAGAAGATTGAAGAGGGCAGGTTATACTACGCCAACACCCCCACATGTCCTCTACGGGCGGATTCGCCAACAAAGTGGAAGAGATGCTTGCCAGCAAAAGGCAACGCTCTGCCGAGAGCGCCACTAAAGACGCTCCGGCGAGGAAGCGGCAACGCGGGCCCAAGCAGGTAGGCCCGCCACCTAAAGCGAAGAAGCCTCAGAGGGCACAGAAGGTTAGTGAGGTGACCAAACGACATCTGATCGTGGTACTCATTGACCGCAATGACTAAAATGGAAAGATGTCCGAAGAACGGTGGAAGACGGTGCACACGAGGCTTGTCGAAGCGCTGTTTGCACGGATGGAGGATGGCTCCCTTGGTCCCATGCCCACTTTTGATGGTGCAGGGTAGCTAAATGGGGTCAAAATCCTGAAGTGCAAGGACGACCCGACTCGGAAGTGGCTGACGCAAACAATTAGCCAGATGGAGGCGCTGTGGGAGGGGGCCAAACTGGAGGTGGTGGACAGGGAGCTAATCCCATCCATACCGAAGGCGAAGGTACTCTTCCCCATCGTCATCCAAGGTGACCGGGCGCTGAAGCTGCTACAGCGCCAAAACCCCGATATTCCCACCGCAGATTGGAAGGTTGTGACGCGTGCCGCGCACAATTAAAGAATATTCAAATTCGAACGAGCCGCGCGCGCGCGCGCCCAAGCAAACCAAAGGCACACCAAAACCCGCCAAGCGCTATATAAAGCGGGCCGATGGCCTCAGATTAATCATTCAGTGGTCGGCGTCGACCAAGGTGGAAGTCACCAGCGAGCAGCAATCAAGCAGCAACTCAGGATTAGGAGCCAGCGGTAACAAGGAGTAAGACTGTAACCACACTAAGTATCTTTGCTGACGGCTTCGTCCTATTCAACCATATTACGTATCTCTGCTGACGGTTTCGTCCTGCTATATCAACACTACGTATCCTTGCTGACGGTTTCGTCCTACTGTATCAACCTTACGTATCCTGCTGACGTCTTCGTCCTGCGGTATCAATATTTCGCCCGCCAGAAGCCAGGGACCCCCCTTACACGGAGACCGGACACGCGGAGCTTCCCCAGGACGCGGACGCTCGCCGGCAACTGCAGTGGATAATCGGCAACACCATCATCGCAGCCAATCGTATTACTCTGTTAAGAAAACTAATAAACTTCGTATATCTATAAGCCTAGTTAAGGTTAAACTCTGAGCGTTATCACTGGGACTCGGGTCGGGAACTCCTCCCTAGCACCACTATCCTGAACCAAATAAATGTCCTGGATGACTCTGGCCCCACACTGACTATCCGAGGCAAGGCTTAACGTCACAAGGTGCTGCACATTGCGACCCCGACACCCAAAGAGGGGGGCCAGTGCGCAGTCCTTCAAATCAGCAAAGCGGCGGAGGACATCCTGTACCCCAGATACGGGAAGATGGCGTGGGGCATGCCTCAAAAAGCGCCACCCGGGGGACAAGGACGCGCAAACCCTGCAGGCAGGCGAGGTGGAGAAGGACCTAGGTCTGGATTCCATTGTTGACGCCGCCCAGGAACTGACCCTCGGCGTCTCGGAGGAGGAGGAGGACGGTGACCTGACAGTAATAGTCAACCCGTCCGAGCTGACCCAGGTACCCATGATACTAAGGGTACTGCAGCTCAACCTCCATAAGAGCAAAATCGCGTCGGCTGAACTCCTGATTGCCATGGAGCAAGGGTCCGTCGACATCGCTTTGGTCCAGGAGCCGTGGGTTGCCTCGGGCAATTCCATTGCCGGACTAAAGTCCTCAGCACACCATGTGTTCTACGCACCAATGGTAAGCAGGAACAGAACCGCCGTACTCGTACGGAAGGGTCTCCACGCTAACCTTATGTCTCGTTACAGCACGGATGACCTGACTGTGGTGATGCTTGAAAGCAAGAAGAAGCGCCTCCTGGCAGCTTCCTGCTACATGGCCCACGATAGATCAGCCCCACCCGAGGAACTCAGTAGCCTGGTGGAAGCCAGCCCGAACGAACAGCAACTGCTCGTGGGTGCAGACGCCAACGCACATCACTGCGTATGGGGAAGCCCCGACATAAACGACAGAGGTGAGTCACACCTAGACTTTTTACTATCCACTAACATATGTATAGCGAACGTGGGGAAGGAGCATACCTTCGTAGGTCCCACCTCCTCGAACGTGCTAGACTTAACACTCACACAGGGACAATGTACAATGGTATCAGAATGGAGAGTCCTTGAGAGACATCATTCTCAGATCATAAGTACATACAATTCCAATACGATTTCGACCATTCACCCAAACCAACCGTCTTTAGGAACCCCCGGAACACTAACTGGGGAAAGTTTAGGAAGACAATCTCAACACGACTCGCGACTGGCCCGGGCCTAGTAAAATCCGCTGAAGACATAGAAAAGTCCCTAGAGACCCTCTCCAAGGAACTACTAGATGCGCAACGCGCAGCATGCCCAACTTCTAGAGCTAGAAAGAGGACCAGGCCACCCTGGTGGAACAGTAATCTTTCGCTCCTACGCAATAAACTCAGAGAATTCTTCAAAATCGCCAAAGAGGCGAAAGAGGATGTGATTGATGAGGAATACAAAATCCTACTTAGGGATTACAAGAAGGAAATACGCAGGGCACAATCGAGACAGCCCCAGAAACGGCTAGACTCCGGAAGTTGCTATCGAAGCAACCCACCATACAGATTCAGCTCAAACGCGACGACGGACAGTGGACCGAGGGCAGCGAGGATGCCCTAACAGCACTAATGCATGCTCACTTCCCAGGATGCACCGAGATATCCGATGCCAACAAGCACCAGGATCTCGCACTTGGAGAAGAGAGTCTCCCAACAGATCTAATATCCTCTAGAAGAATCCAATGGGCTATAGATTCCTTCGCGGGAATAAAAGCACCAGGATTAGATGGAATATTCCCAGCCATGTTACAGGTGACCAAAGAAGTGATCACCACATGGCTACACGCTATATTCACAGCTTGCCTAAGCACGGGCTATATCCCTATCCAATGGAGGACCTCTAGGATTGTCTTCCTGCCAAAAACAGGCAAGTGCAGCCATGTGAGCCCCAAGGATTACAGGCCGATTAGCCTCACCTCATTCTTACTTAAGACGCTAGAGAAGCTGCTGGACAGATACATCAGAAACGATGTAGGACGACTGCTGTCATCCAACCAGCACGCTTACACGAAAGGGAAATCAGTGGAGACGGCACTACACTCGTTAGTAGCCACCATTGAGAGAGCCCTGTATAACAAAGAATATGCTCTAGGAGTGTTTGTGGATATATCCGGAGCATTCAACAACGTGACCACAGACGCTATAATGGACCGCCTAGAAGCGGCCAACACGCCCCCCGCCATCAGTATGTGGATAGGAAATCTACTAAGCTGTAGGCGGGTACAATCCGATTGGGGCACCGCCTCCACGGTGAAAGGAGCACACAGGGGCACGCCGCAAGGCGCTTCTCCTGTGGAATCTGGTGGTAGACGACCTGATCCAGAGATTCGAGAGGAAGGCCCCAAAGACAACAGCCTATGCTGACGACATAAGTATAATTATCACGGGAGTCAGCCCATCGACCCTCAGCTCGATTATGGAATCAACACTCAGGGAGATATGTGAGTGGGCGAAGAAGGTAGGACTCAGTATCAACGCGGACAAGACGGACCTCATTCTCTTCACCAAGAGATACAAGGTTCCGCTATGGGTCCCCCCGAAAATGAACTCAACCAGGCTAACCCCGAAGACACAAGTCAAGTACCTCGGAATTGTATTAGACAGCAAGCTGGCATGGAAGCCCAATGTATTAGAGAGGATAAAGAAGGCCACCATAGCGCTTTATGCATCCAAGAAGATGCTTAGCAGCACATGGGGCCTCTCACCCGCTCTAATGCACTAGATTTACATCTCGGTGGTGCGTCCAACTCTGATGTATGGAGTCTTAGTGTGGTGGCAGGCCATGGAAAAGAAGACCTATAACCAGCTCATGGAGAGAACTCAACGGCAGGCACTGCTCTGCATAACAGGGGCGCTGAGGTCAACCCCCACAAAAGCGCTCGAAACTATAATAGGAGTTGATCCCCTAGACATCCACGCGCAACTGATTGCAGGAAAGGCGGCACAACGCCTAGTTGCATCAGGGAATATGTCCTTACAGGGATTCGGGCACAGTTCAATTGGTCGAAACATGAGCGGTATATCTGACTACATGGTTACCAGAACGTGCCCGGATGTAAAAGCAACTACATTCATGGGACCAGATGACTGGAAAACAGGTCATACAGACCATGCTCAACACCTCAATATATACACCGACGGCTCCAAAATGGAAGGAGGAGTTGGAGCGGGCATATACTGCACAGCCCCTGAAATGAGGCTGTCGTATAAGCTACCAAGCCAATGCAGCATCTTCCAGGCGGAAGTATTCGCCATAGGGAAAGCGGCAGAGCTTGCGCAGAGCACAGATCGCCCATACGAAGCGGTCAACTTGTTCGTAGACAGTCAAGCGGCGATAAGATCCATGCAATCGTCAGCGGTCGGTTCCAAAAATGTACTGGCAAGCAGGGAGGCACTAGATATCCTCAGCACGACTACGTCAGTGCGGATCTACTGGGTTCCCAGCCACCTGGGCATCGATGGTAACGAGACGGCCGACGAACTTGCCAAGGAAGGCGTAGGACTGCCGAATGAAAGAATAGAAAACGTTCCTGTCTCCCTAAGAACGCTCCAAAGCGAGCTAGAGAGACGGGCCGACATACGAGCCAACAGCAGGTGGAGGAGTAATTCCACAACCTGCAAAATATCAAAAATCATGTGCAAAGAGCGCAACGCAAAACTTCTGGCATCGCTAGAAGATGCCTCCAGGAAGAAGCCAGGTGAACTAAACACGAAACACCTCGATTTCGAAAATCGCGTAAACACACTCTAGGTCCATTCAGAAAAATCTTTCGGACAGCTAAGGGCCATATTGGCCTATGCGTGGCCCCGTGAGGGCCTTCCGACCTAACCTAACCTAACCTACCTTCATACAAATTTTTTGTAAATGCCTTCCTGTCGGGGAATTCGAAGTAGGCGGGGAATTATCGGGGAAATCGCGGGGAATCCAGGGATCGCTGCCACCCTGTCCCTTTTTTTCAGTGGTCGTTCATGGGTGAACGAGTACGTGCCCCTGATAAACATACACGTGCGGGACAGGATCACTCGGGATCGTGGGAACCCTTGAACACTTGTTTCTCAAGTGTCGTTTTACATGCTGTGACCCTAATTTATTTCATCTTTATTACGCCGTCGGTTGACAGGTTGACATCTAACCCTCATAAATTCATTTTTATTACTTCAGCTAACTAACAGCTAACCCATTAATTGAATTTTTATCACCCCGTCGACATCAAACTTCCCGCTAATCGGGTATTTATATACAACCAGGATTAATACAAGCATTAAAGCTACTTTTTTTAATTAAAAAAAGGAAAAAAAAGTAAGTCCAAATTTGAATTTTTTTTATTTGCTTATTAAATTTATAAAATTTTTTTCCAGGGACCGAAAATAATGTTTTTATTTTTTTTTTTTCAAATATAAAAATCAAGTACTTTTGTGATTTTTTTCAATTTCTTCAATAATAATCATTGCATTTGAGTATAAAAATAAATAATTAATTAAAATAAAAATTATTTTTGATGAAAATAATTCAATTTCTTCAATAATAATCATTGCATTTGAGTATAAAAATAAATAATTAATTAAAATAAAAATTATTTTTGATGAAAATAAAAAACTTTTAAAAATAATAATTTTTTATGATTTATATATTTTTTTTTTTGTTCAAAATATAGCTAGTTCCTCAACATCGATGCCGAAAGCACGGATAAGACGCTCGGTATTCGGTGGAGGGCAAAGACCGACGAATTCTATTTTATCCCTCCTGAATTAGCGTTAGAACCCTCCTATACAAAGCGAGAAGTTTTGTCCCAAATCGCGAGGTTGTTCGATCCTGCCGGGTGGCTCGCTCCGTTCATCATCCGTTCCAAAATGTTCATGCAGGAGATTTGGTTGCAGGACTTAGGCTGGGACAATAAGCTTCCCACCGACATGAGTCAGAGGCAATCATTCTTAGATAAGTATTCCGACCTCAACCAGATCCGCGTTCCGAGATGGGTCTGGTATCAGCCTGAGGTAACCATAGAGCATCACGGATTCTGTGAGGCGTCTCAAAAAGCCAATGGAGCGGCTATCTACGTCCGCGTCGAGATAGGGCAAGAAGTCTTGACTCGTATGCTTACAGCCAAGACACGAGTGGCTCCAGTGAAAACCGTGTCTCTTCCCCGGCTCGAGCTCAGTGGTGCCATGCTGTTAACCAAAATGGTGACAGCAATCCTTCCGCATATGCCAACCGCTAGTTCAGTTATCCGCTGCTGGACAGATTCCACTATTGTTCTAGCCTGGTTAAGGAAGCCTGCTTGCAACTGGACCATATTTGTGGCCAACAGAGTTGCCAAGATCACTCAGGCGACACTAGTCGACTGGTGGGCACACTTTCGATCTGAACAAAACTCCGCTGATCTAGCCAGTCGAGGCGTACCCCTACATGAATTGGCAGGGAATCAACTCTGGTGGCACGGACCAGAGTGGCTGCAAGGGCCACGAGAGCTATGGCCAGCGCAAAGCGATACTTTTCCAGTTACAGAGCTAGAGCAGCGCGCATTTTTTCAAGGCCCCTTCTATCGACTTTCTCGAACGTTTTTCCAAACTGGACAAGGCACTACGAGTTCTGGCCTATGTTCAACGCTTCCTTAAACGCTGCCGCAAGGGTTCCATCTCGCCCAACTCACAATCCAGTAGTGAAGAAATCCGAGAGGCAGAAAGAACTCTGATCGCCAGAGCATACAGACAAGAGCTGAAGCATCTGGCAGAGAAAAGGCCACTTCTAGTGTCAAGTCCGTTGCTGAATTTGTTTCCATTCATTGACCGACACGGTCTTTTAAGGGCTTGCGGCCGCCTCACTGCCTCCAAAGCCCTACAATATGATGAACGTCATCCGATTATTCTTCCCTTCGACTGAAGACTGTCGCGCCTTCTCATCCAATTTACTCACCAGATTACTCTTCATGGCGGTAGTCAATTGATCGTACGCATGATCCGATCGAAGTATTGGATTCCTAAAATCAAGAATCTGGTGAAGGCTTTGGTCAATTCGTGTAAGATTTGCACGATTTACAAGAAAAGACTTCACACACAGCTGATGGGCGATCTTCCGACAGATAGGCTCCTTCTCGAGGGCTTTTACCTACACGGGCATCGACTATGCCGGCCCTTTTGAGATAAAAAATTATACAGGGAGAGCGTGTCTCATAAGGCAGGGATATGTTTGTGTGTTTTTTCACGAAGGCTATACATTTTTATTTATTTATTTATTAGAAAATATAGCAAATGACTGCTATTGATAGACCGTATCCTTACCTCAGCCGAAGTAAGGAGTGTTTTTTATAGATGTGCGCCGACTCACATCATGTGGGCAGAGGCAAGGAGAGGTGTCTTAATACAGTTTGTGTGTTTAAATCACGAAAAGGGTCATGCAACTCGAAGTTTGTATTACCAAAAATCAAGAGCAATCGGACGAAAGTGACGAGAAGGTCTAGAGGAACTGAGAAATTCAATTGACTTAGAAGATTGGACTAACAAACTTGACCATTAATTAATTTAAATAGAAAAAATCACTCCGTGGCAGGTCCGACGATCCTTAAGAGTGGGAAGGCTAAGAAGACGCAGCCTGTCGATGTAAGACGGGAGGCGGCGATGTGGATCCCAGTGCAATCCCCGAAGAGCGAACAAAAGGAATTGTCTCTGAACCGATTCAATTAGGTCTTGATACTTCGCATATTGAGGTGACCATATACACGAACAGTATTCGAAAATAGGCCGAACAAGAGAGACGTAAAGAAGTTTAGTTGTGTAAGGATGGTCAAACTCTTTAGACCAACGCTTGACAAAGGCAAAAACACCTTAAGCTTTACCAACAATTAAGCCAATGTGGTCGGAAAAGTTCAAATTGTGGGTAAAAATAACTCCAAGATCGGTAACAGAATGGATGCGCTCAAGATCACTCATCCCTAAAGAATAACTTGCAGAGAAACTATTTTTACGAAAAATTGACATCAATTTACATTTAGAGTTGTTAAGAAACAGCGTATTGTTAATGCACCAGGACTGCATGTTCTTTAGGTCAGATTGAAAAATCATATAAGAGTCAGAGATTGTCAGTGGCAAGCATATTTTGACGTCATCAGCGTCATCAACATCATAACTTGGGAATTAAGAACGACATTAGGCAAGTCGTTAATAAAAATGCCAAACAAAAGTGGCCCAAGGTGACTCCCTTGCGGAACACCCGAAGTTACGCGGACGCAGTCTGAAAAAGAACCATTGAAGGCTACTCTTTGAGTTCGGTTGGATAAGTAGGTGACGATCCAATTAGTTAACAAGACAGGGAAACCCAGGAGTAACAGTTTTTTCAGCGGCAGCTGGTGATTCACGCAATCAAAGGCTTTACTGAAGTCCGTAAAGACAACGTCAGTTTGGGTGTTATTTTTAAACGCGTTTCTAATAACCGTACAAAACTTCAGAAGGTTTGTAAAAGTTTACCTGTGTTTCATAAAGCCATGCTGGTAGGGGGACATTATGGAGCGACATTGGTGCTGAAGTTGAGCAGTAATTTTGTGAAGGGTAATTATACAAGATTTCTTCCAACTTTCGGAAATAATTAAAGCTGATAGGATATCTTAAATAGTTTTGACGAGGACTACATAATGCACTGGCAAAATATCTCAAAACACACCTAGGAACAAGATCAGGACCAGAAGAAGAGGATAGCTTAAGGGGGTCTTCTACTTACGAGTCCGATGTTTTGGCCTATTTTCAAAAATTAATTGTGGGAAAACTGTACAAGATAATGACAAAATTCTTTTTTTATTACTTTTTTTTTATACTTTAATACATCTTTAAACCTAACACTACGGGAAATTTTAAGGGTGTACAGCAGGTCATTCGTGGATTATATAGGGTCAAAGTGGGGTCATCAAAATTTTAGGGGTCGTTTTTCTGGTATCATAACTACCCTTCAACTTGCCCGAATTGAAAAAAATTAATTTTATTTATATTCAGTTTTACGTTTTCTATGCTTCTCAGAGTACGATTTTTTTTTTAATTAAAAATTGTTTTTAATATAATTTTTTTTGTTAAAAGTTTTATTTTCAACTATGTTTTTTCACCTGTTGGAGGGTATAAAAATTAAACAAAAAATTTAAAAAAAAATCGTACTCGCAGAAGCATAGAGAATTGTTTGGTAAAGAAGTGGGGAAAACGCGGTTAAAGATAGAAAAAATGGAGGTGGCAATCTTTCGGGCTTCGTTTACCCATGAAGGAATGCGAATTTTACAAAACCCTTTATATGGCGTATTCCTCAGATCCTTTAGTATTTAAAAATTTTTTTTTTTTAAATCGAAAATAAAAAAAATCGTAAGTAGAAGAGATATTGATATTGGGCAAAAAATACTGTCTGAGTGCGGAAGAGAGTATGGATATGGTGAGGTTGAGTCAAAATTGATAGATGTATAAGTAGTCTGAAAAAATTTTGCGAATAAGTTCGCGATATCATGCTCGTTCGAGGCGGACTCATTATGGAGGTGAAGACAGGATGGGAAAATGTGTGACTTTCGTTTCGAATTAACAAAAGCGTAAAACTGCTTGGGATTAGCCTGAAACTCAGTTCTACATCGATTTAGGTGGTTCTTATAACATTCAGAGTTGTGAGTCAGAAAGTCTGAGCGGGCTATTAAATATCTAGCACGATCGACTTACAGCCCGGTTCCTCTGAATTTTTTAAAAAGTCTGGACTTCACGTTTTTTAAATAGGAGAGTCGACGAGAAAACCAGGGAGGCTTATGCGAAACGTCAGGAGAGGGAAATGATGGAACAAACATATCAGAACCAGAGTACAGTATGCCATAAAAGCGCTCAACCATGTGCAAAGGATCGTCAGTGGAGTCAAGAAAAGTAAAATCGATTGAAGATAAATAAGAGCTCATGTCAGTGAAATTAGCTTTGCGGAAGCAGAGAAAAGTTGCTGGCTCAGCTAAAGGACACGGCAGTAATGAAGTCGAGGCTTCTAGATTTATCTTCAATGCACTGTGGGCTAAATTCCAAAAAAAAAGTGGCATAAAGTCGAAACTTTTGTCGTCTCAAATCTTTATTTTAAATTAATATATCTAAAATAGATTATTTATATAAAAAGAATCGATAAATCTTTTTGCTAAAAATGCAGCCCTGTCATTTTAATCGATTTTTTCAAAGTGAGTCAGCTGACTTCTGCGATAAAATTTGGCGGGAAAGTTTTGCAAATTGTCAATTGTGGAATTTGTGGAATTGTCAATTTTACAAACTTTAACAAAAAAACATTACAAAACATGGATTTTGCTAACCAAGGTAGAACTAATAAAGTAAACACATTTTGTGTTTGAATTAGTAGTTTGTTACCCTTCAGTACCAATCCCCGAGGAAAATTCGGTGAATTTTCATACAAATTTTTTGTAAATGCCTTCCTGTCGGGGAATTCGAAGTAGGCAGGGAATTATCGGGGAAATCGAGGGGAATCCCTAGGCTATTTCACAGGGAATTTCGAAATAATTTCCCCGGGGAATCGCATGTGAATATCGAAGTAAATTCTACGTGGAATCGCCGAGGAAAGACACTCGAAAACCTGTGGAGTCCACGGGGAATCGGCGTGGAAAACCTGCAGAAAGCCCCCGGGGAATAGCCGCTGAAACCCCGTGGAATACAAAAAAAAATATATGTATAATAATATTTAATACTTATTATTCCTCCCTATTTTTTTTTTTTATACAAGCTGTTCGGAGGGGGGTGGCTTTACTCTGAAATGCACTCGATAAGAAAAACACGGAAGAACTTTCGGGGTATTACGCGACGTGCGTCTTTATTTGTGGAATCGTAAATTAGTACTAAACTGAAGACGGCTTAAAACTAGCTTGGGAAGAGCGGATTAGAAGGTCTCTGCACGAAAGTGCAGTGGAAGAGGGAGAGAGAGAGCGAGTGTAGGGGATCACACTGCCTCCGGAAAATAAACGCCCTTCTGGCGTGAACACAAGATATTTTTATTTTTCTCCGGCAGCTGGCCCTGGCCTTCTAAAGATGCTATGCTATCTGAAAGGAAAATATATTAAAATCAATAAAATATCTTTTGCACTATGCTCAAATTACAAACATACCAATCAAAACGGAGGAAACCCGGGGAAACGATTTCAGTTTTTTTTTTGCCATTTAGCCCATCTAAATTATATGACGCACACATTTCCTCAGACAGACTCTATAAAGGAGAGTATCTCTCGGGTCCTGGCGAAGGACTCCAAAAATCAGCGTTTTCGAAATCCGGAACTTGGACGCCATCACGACGGAGAGCGAGATCCGCGCTGCCTTCACGAAGCAATATCAGCTCGGTGAAGGATCAGTCAAGGTCCGGAGTCTCCGCCCCGGCTACGGGGAGTCAAAAACGGCTGTAATTAGCCTGCCGTGCTCGATGGCTAAGGAGGTGCGGAAGCGCGGAGAGATCCGCATAGGATGGACGAGATGCAGAGTGCGGGAGCGTGAGGGCCCCCCTCGCTGCTACAGACGCCTGGAGCTCGGGCACATTGCCATCAGGTGCAAGAGCCTGGTAGACAAGAGCAGCTGCTGCATCAAGTGTGGCGATGCAGGGCATAAGGCAGCCGCCTGCAGTAAGGTCAACCTGAATCACTGCAGAGCGGCGCAGGATTTGCTGCTGCAGACGGTGCGGGAGGTAGCGGCAGATGTCGCTATCCTTAGCGAGCCCTATAGGACGAGGGAAGGAGCGGAGTGGGCCAAGGATCGCACTAGCAAGGCGGCCCTATGGCTGTGCGGCGACAGCCAAACGAGTATGTCCAGCATCCGGTCAGCGGATGGCTTCGTGAGGGCAAAGGTAGACAGCCACTGGATCTATAGCTGCTACCTGGCGCCAAGCCTTCCGTTAGGAGCGTTCTACCGGATCCTGGACGACCTGAGCAGCGACTTACGTGGAAGATCCAACGTCGTGGTCGGAAGTGACTTCAACGCGTGGGCCCAGGAATGGGGATCCACCATAACCAACGCCAGAGGACGGGCGGTCCTGGAGGCGTTTGCCTCGACGGATGTCGTTCTGTTGAACGACGGAGCAAGACACACTTTTGTCAGAGCTGGAGCGGCCTCGTTCATAGACCTGGCGTTTGTGAGCGCCGCAATTGCCCATAATGCCATATGGGAAGTTGGCGACGCTTACACAGGAAGCGACCATGAGGCGATCCTGTGCTCAGTTGGCGAGCATGCGAGAGATGCGCGATCGCTACAGCAACCCGGCAAGGAGTACAAACCGGACACGCTGTGCACCCGGGCGTTCACCAGTGCCCTGGAGGGCATGTCTGTCGTAGCGGCGGACGGAGCCAACGAAATGGCGAACCAGATGGCCGCGAACCTAGAGCGTGCTTGCGACCAGAGCATGCGGCGGAGGGGGGCGTGTCGGAGGAACCAGAGGCCAGCGTACTGGTGGAGTGCCGAGATAGCCAACCTTCGGTCCGCTTGCCTACACGCTCGGCGGCAAGTAAAGCGGGCGCGCGTCGCCGAGTGCAGCGAGGCCTATAGGGTGGCTAGAAAGGCCCTCAAAACGGCCATAAGGGCCGCGAAGAAGGAGTGCTTCCTGCGCCTTTGCGACTAAGCCGAAGACGATCCCTGGGGAGGTGCCTACAGGATGGTGGTCAAGGGCCTGAAAGCGGGCAGCACAGCCCCGTCCGACTCGGCAGCCCTCGATGGCATAGTGCAGGCACTATTCCCGAAAGGATGACCTGTGACCATGCCGCCGAACGCGGAGCGCCATCCCGACGACGCCGGCGAGATTTCGGAGGCGGAGGTGATCCGGACGGGGAGGAGCATACGCCCCAAGAAGGCACCAGGACCGGACGCAGTGCCCAACAGGGCACTAAAGCTGTCCATAGCGCTGCACCCCAAGGAGTACGCTTCCATGTACACGAAGTGCCTTGCGGAGGGAACCTTCCCGGAAAGGTGGAAGAGGCAAAAGCTCTTGCTTCTCGCCAAGCCAGGCAAGCCGCCAGGGGAACCATCCTCCTATAGGCCTATCTGCCTCACAGACACCACTGGCAAGGTGTTTGAAAAGCTGATAGTGGCTAGGCTTAATGCCGCCATCGAGGAGGCCGGGGGCCTCTCCCCGAGCCAGTACGGCTTCAGGAAGGGAAGGTCGACGCTGGACGCCATCGAGATGGTGAAGTCGATAGCAGAAGAGGCGATAGCCGGCAAGAGGTGGAAAGGCAGTTCCAAGAGCTAATGTCTAGTAGTTACACTGGACATAAGGAACGCCTTTAACACCGCCGACTGGAACCGGACGCTGGAGTGTCTTGCTGCCCTGAACATCCCGGGGTACCTGCTGCAGACCGTGATAAGCTTCTTTAGCGAGAGGGTGCTCACGGTGGACACGGACATGGGTTCCGGGGTATACGAAGTCTCCGCCGGAGTCCGCAGGGCTCCGAGCTGGGGCCCCTACTCTGGAACACCATGTATGACGGTGTTCTGCGGCTCCCAATGCCCAGCGACACCACGGTCGTAGTTGCGAAGGAGCGCTCTGCAGCGGAGGAGAAGGCGAACGTAGCGATCAAGGCCAACGAGACGTGGCTTTTAAATGCTGGCCTGGAGCTAGCGGCTCAGAAGACCGAGGCGGTCCTGATCTCGAATCGGAAAGCGGTGGAAACGGCCGAGGTGTGCGTCGGCGGAGCCGTGATCAAGTCGCAGAGGGCAATCAAATACCTCGGAGTCCTCCTAGACTCTCGGCTCTCCTTTAAGGAGCACCTACAATACGCCCAGAAGAAGGCCAGTGGGACGGTCGGAGCCCTCTCCCGCATGCTTCCGAACACCAGAGGGCCTAAGCACGCAACCAGGAAGCTGCTGGCGAGCGTTGTCACCTCGCAGCTGCTGTATGCGGCGCCTGTGTGGGCTGAGGCGATCGGGACAAAGTCCTATATGCGAGGGGGAGAGTCAGCCTACAGACTCTGCACCATACGGGTGGCGTGCGCATTGCTGGTGATAGCTGGCCTTGTGCCACTAAAGGAGCTGGTACAGGAAAAGGCGGACCTTCGCAACGCGTTTCGAGGGCACCCCAGACCCGAGGGTGTCTCCAAGGCGGAGCTCAAGACCGACGCCAGATGGAGGAGCTACGCCAGCTGGCAGGCTAGGTGGGACGCCTCGTCCAAAGGTCGTTGGACGCGCAGGCTGATCCCCAGCATTGACGTCTGGATGAAGAGGAAGCACGGGCAGGTGGATTTCTACCTGACCCAAGTGCTGAGTGGGCACGGATGCTTCAGGAGCTACCTGAAGAGATTCGGCCACGAGGAGGACGACGGCTGCCCGGAGTGCGGATCCGGGATAACCGAGGACGCAAAGCACGTCATCTTCGAGTGTCGCCGATTCGACGAGGAGAGGAGCGCGCTGGAGGCGGTTGCAGGGTCGGCGATCACCGAGGATACGCTGGTGCCGCTGATGCTGGCGGACCCAAGGACGTGGGACGCGGCGGCAGAATTTTCAGCAAAGCTGATGAAGACGCTGAGGTCCCTGGAGAGGACGAGGAACGAGAGGACTGGCTGAGCGGCCTTCCTTCGTGCGAAGCATTGCTTTGCGGCCGTACCGCACGAAGCGGGCCCTTGCCCCGTCACGCCACTAAATGGCTTGATCTTGTATGTTGTTTGCTTTCTTAGGTTAAATAAACGAATATAAAAAAAAAAAGACAGCACTGTCTTCAACAATTTTGATAGTGTGTTCCTCTTTAAGAGGGTGCTCACAGCAGTAATCTGCAGAAAGAAAGCCAAATTAATTACATGGGAATTTTTACTATAAACATTTTACTTACGGACGAGTCCAAATTCTCCGGGCACAAGTTCAGCTCCAGAGCTACCAGGGTGTCGTCATCCGAGACCGGGAAGGTGAAATTGGCTGCCATGCCCTTTTCCTTTGCCTTTCCCTTAATGAAAACTTCCAGCATGGTAGACAACCTCGACACCTCCTTTACTGCCGACTCCAAAACTTTTGTATTGCTCTCGAATACCTTGGAGACGGCCTCCACCTTCTCCTCCAGGACCTGGACCCTCTTCGTCAGCTCATTTGGTTGGGCTGCTTCGGACATTGTTTTACAAAACAAAAAAAAATATAAATACATATATCACAAATCACTTACCTGATTTCAATTTGATATTTAATAAAAAAAAATATATATGACAGCCGAACAGTTCGAAAACAAAAACAAATTTTTTTGTGCCTACTTTGTTTCGAACTTCGCTAAATGGAGCCCATGTAATTTATTTTTGTTTTTTGAGCATGTGTCAGGGAAAACCCGGGGACGGGGAATTTTGGTACTGAAGGGTATTTATGTGTATTGTTTTGTACTATCCAAAAGTAGATGAAACCAAACAAAATTGCTTGTGTTCTGTGGAGTGGAACTAACTTTGAGCGCGGGTGCGCGTCATGTAATGTATGTCAAAATAAACTAGAGAATGTATATTAAAAGTATTTTATAATTTTGCTTGCGACTTTTTGCGACTTTGGCCACACGTTGAAAATGTAGATGGGCTTGAATTCTGCCATGCAACTCTGCTGGATGCTTGGATCGACAACGGTCGCAACTATTCCGCCCTTGCTAACTAGATATTTGACCAAATTAGTGAAAATATGCTGAGCGAAGGAAAAAAAGGAGAAATTTTGTCAAAAACTAGAAGATTTGAGCTTCATGTTAAAAGATATCTCGAAAAGTGCGGTCGAAATATGATGAAATTTCGGGAAAAATATTCGATGTGGCTGTCAATGAATTTAAAAATTGCTTGCAAATTGTAAATTGCGTAAAAATGGGTAGACCAAAACTAAAATATGATGAAGCAGGTCCACGCCTTAAAATAAAACTAGCTTCCGATACAGCATGTAATTACAAAAACGATACCAAACTTTTAATCCCTGCTGCAACACTGTCAGCTAGAAAATCAAATAAAAATAATACTGCATTTGTACTAAAAAAATGTTATACGTCTGAAAATGAGGCAACCGAAGCCAAAAGGAAGCTTGGAATAGCAGAGCCAATACCTTTGACAACAAATGAAGCTTTGGAATTCTTGCTGGAAAATTCCTTAAGTAAAGCATTATACAATAAAATTCGGTATATGAGCTAACACCATAATTGTGATATATACCCGAGCTATTGCAAGGTTAAAGAAGCTAAATTGCAATTGAGACCTACAGGAATAACAGCAACGGAAACAGTGGCAAAAGTTGCCTTACAGGACTTGTTAAACCATACTGACAGCCGCATCTTATTGTTACAGGAGGAGCTGTTCGCAAATTTAGAAAGTGTTTCAGCAGTTAAATTAATAGCGAGTTCCGGATTCGATGGATGAACTGGACAAAGCATGTATAAAAAAAGATTTGAAACAAACGATCCCGAATCGTTTGATCAGTCTTTGTTTGTTACAACTGTTATACCTCTGAGGCTAGTAGATGAAGAAGGAAAATATTTGTGGAACAACAAAACTCCCCAGTCGGTGAGATTTTGTCGACCCGTCAAAATGGAATTTGCCAAAGAAACCAAGGATCACATTCTTAAAGAAAAAGAAGATTTGGATATACAAATAAAAAACTTGGCTCCTTATTTGGCGACAATTTTAAATGATAGAAAGATCTCCGTCTCATTTGAACTTTACATGACCCTTATAGATGGGAAAGTTTTGAATGTTTTAACGGGCACGAAATCGTGCCAATTATGTTCCATCTGTGGTGCAGGTCCAAAACAGTTTATGAAAAACACCGACATAAATTCATTTAAGCCGAAATATTAGTGATGTCTTAGTTGAATGATCGTGAAAGTCATGGTGGAGGTGTTGCAATGTATGTTAAGAAAAAACTGAAGTCAAAATTTGTATGTAAACATCCTGCTTGTAGTTCGGTGGAACATATATTTATTGAAATTACATATAAGCTGAAACAGACTGCAAAAATGCTTATTGGGTGCGCCTATCGGCCAAATTGTCGGACGAACTATGAAAATATTTTATGTGTCCTAACTGATTTATCGACAAATTATGCGGATGTCATTCTAGCTGGAGACTTTAATAGTGACTTAATAAGAGAATCGCACCTTACAAATAATATGGAATGCAGTGAATATTTCTTCCCCCACACATTTCTGCAACACTCGCAGCTCATTACTAGATGTGTTTTTTGTGACTAATACTGACAGAGCTGTTTTATATGACCAACTTATCTTGCCGTCCTTTTCAAAACATGACCTCATCTTTCTGACGTATGAAATTGACCTTTTATATCATGACCATACCATAGTTTTTACTTCTACTCCGCATGAAAACAACTTTATTAGTCGAAATACAATTTAAAAATTCTAAACTTTGTTTTTTTTTCTTGCGAAACTAACATAGTTCTGTTCGTCTATATCGGAGAAAACACTAAGTTGCACTCTAAAACATTGTTGTTAATAAATAACAAATAGCTCGAAAACACTGTGCTTTTTGTTATTGTCGTGCGAATTGAACAAATTACAATTACATCAAACCGAGTCAAACTGATGTGCATACGCTTATACATACATACATAAACACAAAGCGCGCACATAAAACACACAAAACAACAACAATATGACTTCCGTGGCAAAGCGATCAAGGAAGAAGACTCAGCTCGACCAGGACGGATTCCGGAACTCTGATGCCCAGCTGCTGCAGAAGTTCGACCTCAAATTCGCAGACCTTAAGAAAAGTCTGACTGTCTTCCTGGAGAAGAAGTTTCAGCCGATGACCGAGAGGTATGACAAGCTATGCCAGCTTGTGGCCAAACTGGAGAACAAGGTGAGAGGGAGCAGCGGGTCTCAGAACTGGAGAAGAAACTGGAAGACAAACAAAACAATAAACGCGTCGAGGAGCTTTAGGCCAGGCTAGTGGCAACCTGCAATGCGCAGGCAGAGGCCGAAATCGCATGCGACTTGCGCTGGCATGGAGTCCCGCTCGTGGAGGGGGAGAACTTGAGGGCACTTTTCCACGCACTCTGCTTCTCACTCGAATTAACTCCACCACCTAAAATTCGCAACATTTTTCGAGTGCGACCGAAACAACCCGCACAATCAATGGTTGATCCAATTATTATTATAAAATTGGATCACGTGACCGATAAGGCGATGCTGTTACGTGGGGTGGCTGAATACCGGCGAAACATCAAAACACAACTAAGTTTAAAGCTCATAGGCCTAGACTCGCCAGCGTTTATATACATCAACGAGCAGCTGACGAAGCCAAAGTCTCAAACGGATAAAGCGCTTATCAGCTGTTTTCACTCGGCGAGGGGAGATATTTGTGAAGGAAAGATTAGGAGGAGAGACCAGGTGCTTGCAAAATTTCGGCGACTTGGATCATCTGGAGATGGGCCTCGGTAATGAGTCCCTTACCTTAGAATCTTCGAGTGTTGGAGCTTTACAGAATAGTTCTTTTCGCGCCTAAACATAATTTTAACTTTAAATGCATTTTTTATATAATAAGTTTAGCAGTTTTTAAAATCAGTCGCTATAAAAGGATGCTTAAATGTATTGTGGGAGTATTTATTTGTCGTATAATTATTGTAAAAATGCGAGCGGAGCTAATACTTTTAAAATTTATTAGGATACATGGAGGACAACATAAATCAAAATAACCTAAATAGCCGTGCCGTACTGCGCATTCTCGGAACGCAGAGATCTGGACTAAAAATTTGTCATATAAATGCTCAAAGTCTGAAAAGAAAAATTGATGAATTTAGGTATCTCTTTATCAACTCAGCTATCGATGTTATATGTATATCTGAAACATGGTTTGTCCCGAATATTAGTGATGTCTTAGTTGAATGATCGTGAAAGTCATGGTGGAGGTGTTGCAATGTATGTTAAGAAAAAACTGAAGTCAAAATTTGTATGTAAACATCCTGCTTGTAGTTCGGTGGAACATATATTTATTGAAATTACATATAAGCTGAAACAGACTGCAAAAATGCTTATTGGGTGCGCCTATCGGCCAAATTGTCGGACGAACTATGAAAATATTTTATGTGTCCTAACTGATTTATCGACAATTTATGCGGATGTCATTCTAGCTGGAGACTTTAATAGTGACTTAATAAGAGAATCGCACCTTACAAATAATATGGAATGCAGTGAATATTTCTTCCCCCACACATTTCTGCAACACTCGCAGCTCATTACTAGATGTGTTTTTTGTGACTAATACTGACAGAGCTGTTTTATATGACCAACTTATCTTGCCGTCCTTTTCAAAACATGACCTCATCTTTCTGACGTATGAAATTGACCTTTTATAACATGACCATACCATAGTTTTTAGGGACTTCAGAACAATAAATTATGAACATTTAAATATAGCATTTAATTGCTGTAATTGGGATAGGCTGTTTTCTCTCACAGAAGTGGACGATCAAGTAAAGCACTTTCAGGACAACATAAGTAAATTGTATAACAGTTGCGTTCCGGTTCGAAGTAAACGAATTCGAGCATCGGAGAAACCATGGTTTCATAATGGCATTCGGACTGCAATCAATAAACGCGACGTAGCTTACAAGAAGTGGAAAAGGTATAGGACATCTCGAGAATATCAAAAATTTAGGTTTGTAAGGAAGCGTCTCTGGCCGGGGCGGCTCCAGAGGTCCCCACAGAAATTTATTTATTGCTGCGGCAGCCAGGACATAACGGCGGCCGAAGTTTTAGCTATATTTTAAAAGGGGGTCGAGCTAAGCGGGAGAAAATGAGAGAGAGAAACGAGAGAAAAGCCTCGGAACCTCCTGGAAGGATTTCCGATCGGCGGTCCCTGCGAACCCGGAGGGATTTCCGGTCGGTCCGCCTACGCCCCTGGACCCGTAGGATTTTCCGGACGGTCCACCTATGCGTCACGCCTGGAAGAATTTCCGACCGGCGTGCGCCCCTGGACCCGGAGGATTTTCCGGACGGTCCACCTATGCCCCTGGACCCGGAGGATTTTCCGGCCGGTCCATCTATGCCCCCGCCTGGAAGATTTTCCGAGCAGCGGGGTCCCCAGCGACACGAGAAATGGGCACAGAAATCCGGAGCGGAACACCGTAAAAAATGAGAGGCGAGGGTTTCCACGATATAGGTTTATTTCAGGCTCCAGAGTTATTTGGCCGGCGTCCTCAAAGAAAACGGCGCGGGAAAGGGGCCCTAATACGGCGGGCGCCTTTGCCCGGCGGCAGCAAAACTTAGGGAATTAATTAAATATATATATATGTCGGGGCGAAAATAATGTGTATGCACTTAATTGCTATTTACTTCTTCCCCATGTTCCTTCTGCTGTCATGCGTGTTCCTATTCACATCTACTCATACGAGTAGATGAATTTTCTAGAAACGAGACTCTGCTAGAATGAGACCAATATAGCTGTTGCTGAACGAGGCCACTTGCGCTGCTTGGTTAGAGTGAGAAAGAGACATAATGAAAAGGGAATGTCAAAATAGAAATGTCAAGGAAGAAAAGAAAGCAGGCTGTACGAAACGACATTACGCATTGAGAAGCCGAAGCAGACGCAAGTGGACTCGTTGAACGCGCGCAGCTTACAAGAAGGACATTATGAGCGACGCCGATATGGACGGACGGACGGACGACGAGGCCTCTGGCATCAACAACCCGACATCAGAAGTGGGATCTGTGCCACACCCTGCATTTTCTGAGGAGCAGTGGCGTGCAGTGGTCGAAATGCAAAATCGGAATTTTGCTGAACTTGTAAAAATCATGCAAGTCACGCCGGCACGCGAGCAACAACCTAGCTTTGAGGTTAAGCTACCCAAATTTAACCCTGAAGCTGCATGCGTGGAAGCAGCAAAGTGGTGTTCTACAACCGATATAAATTTGTCTGAGCACCCCCTCCAAGGAAGTAAATTGGTCATGGCACTTAGCAACTGTGTGGAGGGAACTGCATCTCAGTGGCTCACACAAATTTCGTACCATGGTATGACTTGGCGAGAATTCCAGGACCTATTTCTGCAGCGCTTTGAAACCGAAGAGACGCCGACCGCTACGTTTTTGAATTTACTCAACAGCCGCCCGAGTGCCGCCGAATGTTACGCGGTATATGCGAGTCGGTTGGTGTCGACGCTGACAACGAAGTGGCGAAATATGGGAATTGAAGAAATTGCCGTTACAACTGTTCTTGCGCATATGGCAAACATCGACAGTCGTTTGCAGCGCGTTCTCTTCACATCCAATGTGCGCACCAGAAGTAAGCTACAGGCGGAGTTAAAAGCGTTTACGTTCGACAAGAAGCGCCATGCTCGAGATGACAACGTTGGACCTAACCAGAAGAACCATAAGGCATCGCCAGTTGTATGTCACTTTTGTTCAAAGCCGGGACATCGAATTGCTGAATGCCGAATTAAAATGCGACAAGATAGAGAGGTGAAACCGCAGCGTGAGAAGTCAAATGTCACGAGCTATCGGTGCGGCCAATTGGGACATTTCTCCAACCAGTGCCCGAGGAACGGAGGTGCAGCCAAGCAAGATGTGACTCAACAGAAGACTGTTAACCAATGTTGTGTGACTGAGCCAAAGGGAAATTTGCATCAACGGGGTGAGATCTATCCAATTTGCTTCGATTCCGGTGCAGAGTGCTCCCTTATAAATAAAGGGTATTGGTGGTGGCAGTGTATGTAGTACATTGCAAATCTTAAGTGAGGTTACTATAAACGAAAACATTATAGAAATATTATTTCATGTAGTCCCGAATGAGCAATTGAGGAGTGATATTCTGATAGGGCGAGAGATACTCAAACAAGGCTTTTATGTAATTCTGACATCCGATAATTTTAAAGTAGTAAAATCAAAAACTGTTAATAATTGTTCCGTTGCTGAGCGATCGCTTACCTTGTCCGATATCGACACCGAATTAGTCGACAATGAGAAAGCTAAATTAATCGAACTACTTGAAAAGCACCCGACTTCATTTACCAATGGGATTCCTCATACCCGAGCTAATTCAGGTGAAATGAAAATCCGTTTAATTGATCCAACTAAAACTGTCCAGCGCCGACCTTACAGACTTAGCCCCGAAGAAAGAGAAGTAGTGCGTATGCAAGTGAGCGAATTGATAAGGTGTAATATTGTTCGCCCAAGTTGTTCTCCATTTGCTAGCCCTATGTTGCTCGTTAAAAAGAAAAATGGCACCGACCGTCTGTGTGTCGATTTTAGAGAGTTAAATTCAAACACGATTTCGGATAAATATCCCTTGCCGCTTATTAGCGATCAAATTGCTAGACTTCGTGGAGCAAATTATTTCACATGCCTGGATATGGCGAGTGGCTTCCACCAAATCCCGATTCACCCTGAATCCGTGGAATATACTGCATTTGTGACCCCAGATGGTCAATTTGAATATCTTACAATGCCTTTTGGCCTCAAAAATGCGCCATCTGTTTTCCAGCGCGCAGTCATGAATGCACTTGCTAATTCTTTTGTAATAGTTTACATGGACGATATAATGATAGTATCGCCAACCAAGGAATTGGCTTTGGAAAGGCTTGCAACTGTTTTGGATGTTCTTACAAAGGCTGGTTTTACCTTTAATCTTACTAAATGTAGTTTTCTCAAAACAACGGTCCAGTATTTGGGCTATGGAGTGCGAGCTGGGGAGATTCGCCCGAATGTGCGAAAGATAGCTTCATTAAGCTCCTTGCCTCCTCCTCAAACTGTCTCCGGCGTTAGACAATTCATTGGCCTGGCCTCGTACTTTCGCAAATTCGTTCCTGGATTCTCCCAACTTATGAAACCCCTGTATTCACTTTCGTCTGGTAACGGCAAGATTACATGGACCGCTGAGCTAGAAGAGATCAGACTCAAAGTTGTGACGATCCTCACAAATGAGCCTGTTCTGGTCATTTTCGACCCGCAATATCCTATAGAGTTGCACACTGATGCAAGTGCCTGTGGATACGGAGCGATACTTTTACACCGTATAGAAAGTAAACCCCATGTAATCGAGTACTTCAGCAAGACAACTACCTCTGTTGAATCTAGATATCACTCTTACGAGCTTGAAACCTTGGCAGTGGTAAAAGCCGTTAAACATTTTCGCCATTACCTAATTGGCCGTGAGTTCGTTGTCTATTATGACTGCAATTCATTTAAAGCTTCTCGCACAAAAATAGATTTAACCCCCAGAGTTCACCGCTGGTGGGCCTACTTACAATCGTTTAATTTTGAAATTCAGTATAGAGGGTAAGCGTATGGCTCATGTCGATTTCCTATCAAGAAATCCCTTACCATCCGAACACATTCTGTCAATGAACAAGATTCCCGAAAAACGAGTAAATCTGTCCGAAATTTCAAGTACTTGGCTTCTTGCTGAGCAACGACTAGACCCCGAGATAACAGAAATAGTTAACAAATTGGAGTCAGATGAATTGGCCGAAAACCTGGCCAAAACGTATGATCTGCGAAAAGGCGTATTATATCGCAAGGTCCAAAGACTAGGTAGAACAAGTTATTTACCAGTTGTACCCAGAGCTTTTAAATGGTCAGTAATTAACCAGGTGCACGAGTCAATAATGCATTTAGGATGGCAAAAGACACTTGATAAAGTGTACCAGTATTATTGGCTCGCTAAAATGAACAAGTATGTCCGGAAATTTGTTTCAAACTGTATTACTTGTCGGTCCGTGAAATCATCGTCTGGGAAGGTTCAGGCGGAACTTCATTCTATTCCGAAGACCAGTATACCGTGGCACACCATTCATATAGATATAACGGGAAAATTAAGTGGCAAGAGCGATATGAAGGAATATCTTATTGTGCAGATCGATGCCTATACAAAGTTTGTTTATCTATATCACACCTTAAAGATAGATGCCGAAAGCTGTGTCAACGCTATGAAATCTTCCATATCCTTATTCGGAGTACCAAATCGCGTTATCGCCGACCAGGGCAGATGTTTCACTAGCTCCAAGTTTTCAGAGTTTTGCGCATCACAGAAAGTTCAACTTCACTTGATTGCTGCGGGAATGAGCCGCGCGAATGGGCAGGTGGAACGGGTCATGAGCATACTGAAAAATTTGTTGTCAGTGGTAGAATCGAGTCAACGATCGTGGCAGGATGCACTTGGCGAAGTCCAACTTGCACTGAATTGTACAATTTCTCGTGCCACTAAGGCAAGTCCGTTGGAGATGTTGATTGGTAAGCAGGCTCGACCCCTTGGATTAGTTCCCCCATGTGAGACCGAATATGAAATAGATTTGGCAACTGTTAGAGCGCAGGCGACAGAAAATATGAATTCCTTAGCGTCTTACGACAAATCCAGATTTGATAGCAGTAAGGCAGCCGTTGACAAACACCACGTAGGTGACTATGTGCTACTGAAAAATGAAGAAAGACACCAAACCAAGTTAGATCCGAAATTCAAAGGACCGTTTTTGGTAACTGAAGTATTAGAGGGTGACAGGTATGCGCTAAAGTCGTTGATGAGTAACCGGTCGTTCAAGTATTGCCATGAAGATTTACGAAAGATGCCGGATGCGGAAATGCCTAATGAGTTAAATGAGAATATAGAGAAATAGCTGAAATATAGAAATAGTTTTAGGGGGCTAAGGCTATGTCAGTGAAGCGTGTGCGCCTGTCGCCGCGTTGATCCGACTACTAAAGACCGACCATACGTGGTGAAGAACCACATCCTGCTCGAGGTGCCCCTGCTCTAGACTAAATATGGCGGATCTAGAGAGGACAACTCGAAAAAACCCGTAATCACCGGTGTTACCGTACCGTGCCCCTGTGATGAATGGCACTACGTTAGTGTGTCTTTTAACGGTGGCTTCCGGATACCTGGCACCTCCGGTCGTACAAGCGCCCGATCCGGGGTATGAGGCTCTGCCCCGGGGGATACTTCCTTCCTCACTACTCGTGGGACCAATACATGGAAACCAACAAAAGTAATAATAAAACAGGGTGCTCTAGCAGCCCCAAATCGATCAATATCGAACCCACTCAGGAGCCCGAAGAAGCCATGGACGTCTGTTCACAAGGCTCTGGCGCCGAAAACATCACCAAAGAAGAGGAAGAAGCCCTTCTCGCCTCTCCCAAGGTAGATAAAATAAAGCGGATCGCTCTATCGGGCGCCGCACGAAAAAGGTTGCGCAGACACCTTGCGAACGGCATACCCTTAGAGGAGGCCAAAAGGCTCGCCCAGAAGCCTATGGACCCTCCTAGGGCAGTGCCTAGCAAGAGTGACCAATAAACGAGGTAGATCGGCCAACACGACCCCAGAAGGAGTGTCGAATAAGAGGCCCATGACCAAAACCGCGGCACCTAGTGCCTTGACGAAGGGTCCTGCAACGGTGCAGCTTGCCCCGGAGGCTCCAGTAGCCTCCACATCCGCTGCTGCGGCCAGGCAGGCAGCACTGGACCAGTCGACCCAAGTCGGTGTCATGGCCTTTTACAGGGACGTAGCCAGCTCCGTGAAGATGGCAATACTCCCTGAGGACTACCCGAAAAATCTGCTCACGACGGAGCAGCTGAAGACGGTGCAATCCGCCATCTTGTCGAGGGTGATGGCCCTGAAACACGGCTCCACGAAGCCGTTATTTTCGGGCTGCACCTTCCGACCAGGCTGGATGGCCATAACATGTGGAGACACAAAGACAGCCGAGTGGCTGAGCACCGAGGTGCCCAAGCTCCGTCTGTGGAAGGACGCCCACATAAAAGTAGTCCCCGAGGCAGAGGCTCCACGTGCCGCTGTCTACATCGGCTACTTTCCGCTCCCTAATGCGGACATGAAGACGTCGGAGGTTCTGGACCTTATTGAAGGCCAAAACAGTGGCCTAAGCGTGGGAGACTGGCGCGTCTTCCACCGCGAAACAAGGCAGAACACGGCGGTTGTAACAATAGCGCTCGACCCAGTCTCGGCCAATCGGCTGAAAGAGCTAGGGCATAGCCTAAACTTTGTGTTTGGCAAGGCTACCCTTAAGCCTAAGGCCAACACGCAGGCAAAAAGACAGGCAGTGGCTCCCGTTCCTGCAGCGGAGAAGCCCACCTGCTCTACTGCCAGTGCTCCTGCTATAGCTGCTGCGACACCACAGGGCACCGCGACGGCCCAGGAGCCCGCAACACTGCGAAAGTTCCTGCACCCCCCACTCCATGGGCGCATCACGCGCGGAACCGGGCGCACCACACGAGGCACCGGGCGCGTACCCAAGAGTGCGAGGCGCACCCAGGAGGAGGAGGCCCTTCTAGGCACTAACCGCGGCCGGAAGATTGCGGCTAGGGGCCGCAAGAGGGCGGACTAATGTCCTCCCCCTCTCTCCCCCCTCCACCCAACACCAGGAGACACCTCCGATGTCTCCAAGCGAACCTCCACCATGCAAAGGCCGCATCTGATGTACTTTGCGAGAGGTTCGCTACAATGGACATAGCGTTCATCCAGGAGCCCTGGATAAATGCAGGACGTGTCCTTGGGCTTAGCACCCCATCCGGTAAGTTGATGTATGCAAATAACCAACCTCGCCCTAGATCGGCTTTGTTAATTAACAAAAATTTAACATTTGTTCCCCTTTCACAGTTCATAACTGAAGACCTGGTGGCGGTTTGGGTTAAAATACCCACCGCCCACGGCGAGCAGGAGGCAGTGTTGGCCTCCGCCTATCTACCCGGCGACTCGGAGGAGGTGCCTACGGCGGCTACTTGTGCCCTGATAGAGCACTGCCAGAGAAACCGGCTCAGATGGATAATCGCCTGTGATGCCAATGCACATCACACGGTCTGGGGGAGCAGTGACATCAACAAGAGGGGTGAGTACCTTCTTGAATACATTATTAGTAATAACATAGGATTACTAAACCAGGGCAGCGAACCCACATTTATTAATGCCATTAGAGAGGACGTCCTTGACCTGACTCTCTGTAGTACAAATATGTTGTCCGTTGTCTCAAACTGGCACGTTGCAAGTGAGATCACTATGTCAGATCACCAACACATTAGATTTGACATAGGATGCCAGAAATCCCAGGAAAACCAACTGGGATCTCTTCTGTTTTGAACTTGAGCAATCCAGAGACTGCTCAACCCGTCCGATAATATCCATAGACGAGTTAGAGCGTGAAGCCACTGTGCTTCATACAAATGTTGAATCAGCATATCACGCCAGCTGCGACCAAAAGGTACGCAAGACCGGAAGGGCTGTTCCCTGGTGGAACAAAAGCCTTGACGATCTCAAAAAAGCAGGCTCTTCAATAAGGCGAGGAGTGGGAGGGCCTCATGGGACTCCTACACATCTGCTTTAACGCACTATAATAAAGAGCTGAGAAAGTCAAAACGGGCTACTTGGCGTCAACACTGCGGGCAGATCTCATCTCTCCCGGAAGCTGTTAGGCTGCAAAAAGCCCTCTCCAAAGACCACTCAAACGGCATCTGCACGCTGAAAAAGCCGGATGGAACATACACAAACAACCCAAAAGAGACGAGTAGCCTACTCGTGGCTACTCACTTTCCTGGGTGTGTGGCTGTGGAGCAACCCATCTCACAGAGAGAGGCACCAACCTACCTCTCTGAGACTGGAGAGTGCCCACACCTGCGCGTGACTATGGTGGCAGACTCCAATGGGGCTGAGAGAGGGGAACCCCCCCATCGCTCAGAACGTATCGGAAACATGCCCTATATAATGTTTCATCAAAATAGCGTACAATGGGCATTACAAAGTTTCAGCCCATACAAATCACCCGGACCGGATGGTATATATCCATGCCTGTTGCAGCGGGGACTGCACCTAATCGCACTCCCCCTGGTCCGTCTATTTCGAGCCAGTCTCCTGCTTGGACACATACCAAGCAACTGGGCTAAAGTAAAAGTCGTGTTTATCCCAAAGGCAGGGAAGAAAGATTCCCAATTGCCTAAATCATATAGACCGATTAGCCTTAGCTCCTTCTTCCTCAAAACCATGGAGAAGATAATCGACCAGCACATCAGGGAGGTAAATCTCAAGCAACATCCCCTAAACAAGCACCAATATGCGTATCAAGCTGGTAAATCAACTGAGACAGCCATACATAGCCTTACAACAACCATTGAAAAGGCCATTGGCGCTCAACAGATAGCACTAGGTGCCTTCTTAGACATCTCAGGAGCTTTCGACAACACGTCATATGAGGCTATACGTGCCTCTCTTGTACGAAAGAATGTCTCCACATCTATCACTAGGTGGATTCTGGAAATGCTTAAATCCAGAATCATAACTGTAGACCTTGGAGGAACTATGACCTCAATCACAGCCACAAGGGGATGCCCTCAAGGGGGAGTACTCTCTCCTCTCCTGTGGACTCTGGTCATCGACGAGCTACTATATGAGCTCAACAACTTAGGGTTCCCCACTCAAGGCTACGCTGATGATCTAGTCATCTATATAGTGGGCTGGCATGTGCAAACCATTTCGGACCGCATGCAGCAAGCCCTTAATATAGCCAACGGATGGTGTCAGGACAAAGGACTGTCCATAAACCCATCAAAAACAGTTTTAGTCCCATTTACCAGGAAAAGGTCTCTCTCTCTAAGGAGACCATCCCTAAATGGGTCCATTATCGACTTTTCGGTTGAGGCCAACTACCTAGGAGTCACACTTGACTCCAAACTCAACTGGAATGCACACCTGGAAAAGACTATAAACCAAGCCACTTCAGCACACTTTGCTTGCAACAGGCTTTACGGTATAACATGGGGCCTAAGTCCCAAAATGATCTACTGGTCTTTTAACACTGTGGTAAAACCGATCTTAACCTATGCATCTCTTGCTTGGTGGACGAAATCTACCCAGAGGACAGCTGCGGCTGCACTTACCAAATTACAACGACTGGTCTGCATAGGCATCACTGGAGCCATCCGGACATGCCCCACTGCAGCACTAGGAGTCATAGCTGGCATACCTTACCCCCTTTACCAATTACATTGAAAAAGGAGGCCTGCCTGGGGGCACTTCGCCTTCAAAACATCACCAATATCAAAAGCGGTGATCTTACCGGGCACCTTAGGGTCCTTGAACCCCTAATAAATGAGCCCATTCTGCGCGTAACTGACGAGCAGAAACCAAAACTCGTTTTCCACAGAAACTTCTCAGTAGTCTTGTACACTAGGAATGAATGGAAAACAAAATCAATATCTCTGCCCAGTGGATCACAAACATGGTACACTGATGGGTCAAAACTGGAAAACGGTGACACCGGGGCTGGTATTTTCGGACCAAGGTTCAACAAATCCATAGCCATGGGTAAGTCGCCCACCATTTTCCAGGCTGAGATACACGCCATAGAAATCTGTGCACGTGAATGCCTTCGCAGGAAAATGCAAGGCACACGGATTTACATCTTCTCTGACAGTCAGGCAGCGCTCATAGCGCTGAGTTCCTTTACGATCTCATCCGGACTTGTAGAGAACTGTTTCCAGCAGCTGAACGCCCTTGCCTCCAAAAACACCCTAACGGTAGGCTGGGTGCCAGGGCATGAAGGCCATATAGGAAACGAGGTGGCAGACTCCCTAGCTAAACGCGGGGCGATGACACCTTTTATCGGCCCTGAGCCGTTCTGTGGACTATCGAAAGGACACAATAGAGAAATGCTCAGGAAATGGGAGGAAACGGAGATAAATCGTCACTGGACCGACAGTGCAGGGCTGAGACAAGCCAAACAATTTCTCGTCCCCCAGATGACGCGATCAAAACGCATAATCAACCTACCAAAGAGCGAAATTCGCACTCTAACAGGTTACCTAACAGGTCACTGCAACCTTAGGTATCACCTTAAGAAATTAAAACTTTCAGAAATCGACACATGCAGATTCTGCGAGATGGAGCAAGAAACATCGGAACACATCCTATGTGAGTGCCCCTCGCTAATCAGACGTCGACTTCAACATCTAGGAGGTGAACTTATTCCCCCCTACAGGATTTGGGAACAAATAGACTATACCAAAGAGCTTTCTTTTATTAGAAGCCTAGGTATAGGGGCTTTACCCTAATCCTACAGGCCGGCACAAAAGACCTAACATCTGGTCGCAGTGCAACAAGGCCCTTGTAATAATAATAATAGAAATAGTTGAATTAAGAGAAAATCCCGCCAATGAGTTCTTTTGTGAACGAGAGATATCCGTCTAGGTGAGACGATGAATTGCGAGTTATCCGTCTATGTGAGGCGATGAATTGTGAGTTATCCGTCTAGGTGAGACGATGAATTGCGAGTAATCCGTCTATGTGAGGCGATGAATTGTGAGTTATCCGTAATAAGAGAGATCCGTCGAGGTGAGACGATGAATAAGTAATAAGAGAGATCCGTCCAAGAGAGACGATGAGTTTGCATTGAATCAATAGTCAAATGTGTGTGAACTGGCGGAAGATCGATACTAGTGATGTAATACTGATTGATGAAACTGTGACGAAGTCACAACCTTTGTACATATGTAAATATCTAGGTATAAGATAAATATAAGCTAGACATAATCATAGCCAAAACGCCTGCACTCACTCACGCACTCAGGCGAGTTCCACTCAAGCACACTCCCACACTCACTCAAAGGTGTACTCACACATGAGACCCACTCAAGCTCGACGAGAGAGGGAGCAGCGGCCGATCGCCGGGTGAGCAGCGACGTCGCCGCTATCACCACAGCGCAGGCGTGGGAAAAAGGGCCAAGCCGCCCTCCCGATTGGCCAGATCCGATCACGCCATGAGCACAAGACCGACACCAGAGCGACGGCACATGCGCTGAAGCATCCAGAGAGCGGCAGAATTGTGCTGCCAACACGATCGCCTGGAGGAGTGAGCGAGAGGGAGAGAGACGCCGCCGACACTCAAGCGACAAAACTAGGCCAGGGCCAAGCCGGGGAAAAACGAACAGTCAGTTCCCGACCAGGAAAGCGAGCAGCAGGAATAATTTCTAAGTGCCAAAAAAAAAAACCGCCTAAGTCCGCGATCCCGCACCACGCGGTAGAAACCCCCAAACGTAAAGTCGCCGCCGCGAGTGCCACGCCTTCAGCCCGCCCAGGACCTGCGACAGGACCGTTCCAGGACACCACCGCCCAAGGAGGAGAGGTGTGAGTGAGAGGGTGAGCCATGGCCGCAGGCCAAACTTAGCCAGGGGCCGGGAGAAGGCGCCAGCCTAAGGGCCCTTCTCTTCCCCCCTTTCCGCGCTTTTTCTTTGGGCCGCAGGCCATCATATATATATATTAAATTAATAATTCATATCTCGCCGCCGCCGGGCAGATAATCATATCGTGAAAAATAAATCTATATCGTGGAGAACCCTCGCCTCTCATTTGTCCCGTATTCCGCTCCGGGTTTCTGCGCCCATTCCTCGTGTCGCGGGGGAATCACGCCGTTCGGAAATTCTTCCAGGCGTAGGGCGTGGGCGGACCGTCCGGAAAATCCTCCGGGTCCAGGGGCGCCCGCCGTTCGGAAATTCTTCCAGGCGGGGCGCATAGGCGGACCGTCCGGAAAATCTTCCGGGTCCGGGGCATAGGTGGACCGTCCGGAAATTCCTCCGGGTCCAGGGGCGCACGCTGTGCGGAAAGTCTTCCAGGCGTGACGCAGGGTGGACCGTCCGGAAATCCCTCCGGGTCCAGGGCATAGGCGGACCGACCGGAAAATCTTCCGGGTTCGCAGGGACCGCCGATCGGAAAGCCTTCCAGGCGGTTCCGAGGCTTTCCCTCTCGTTCTCTCTCTCTCGTTTTCCCCGCTTAGTTCGACCCCTTTTTAAAAATATATAGCTAAACTTCGGCCGCCGTTATGTCCTGGCTGCCGCGGAAATAAATAAATTCTGTGGGGACCTCTGGAGCCGCTAAGGATTACCCCGGCCAGAGACGCTTCCTTACAAAACTGAATTTGAAAATAGAATAAGTAATCTCACCAACAATGAAATGTAAGTTGTTTGCTCCTTCACAGAATTAGGAAATTAAGAAATACACCTAATAAAGTCATGTAATGTAATGTAATGAAATAGTATTGAGAAGTGATGAAAGTTTGTAATCTTGGTACCCAGGTATTTCGGTATCAAAAGCTTACACGAGGACGTGTAAATGTCAGAATGGCCGTGTCGGGGCGAAAATAATGTGTATGCATTTAATTGCTATTTACTTCTTCTCCATGTTCCTTCTGCTGTCATGCGTGTTCCTATTCACTGTCAATGTATGAGTATGAGTAGATGAATTTTCTAGAAACGAGACTCTGCTAGAATGAAACCAATATAGCTGTTGCTGAACGAGGCCACTTGCGCTGCTTGGTTAGAGTGAGAAAGAGACATAATGAAAAGGGAATGTCAAAATAGAAATGTCAAGGAAGAAAAGAAAGCAGGCTGTACGAAACGACATTATGCATTGCGAAGCCGAAGCAGACGCAAGTGGACTCGTTGAACGCGCGCAGCTTACAAGAAGGACATTATGAGCGACGCCGATATGGACGGACGGACGGACGACGAGGCCTCTGGCATCAACAACCCGACACAACATGGCCTGCGGCCCAAAGAAAACGGCGGGGAAGGGAGAGAGAAGGACCGTAGTTTGGCTGGCACCTTCCCCCGGCCCCTGACAAATGTTGGCCTACGGGCATGGCTCACCCGCACACACACACCTCGATTCCCCTGGGCAGTCGGGTCCTGGCGACGATCCTGTCGCAGGTCCTGGGCGCGCTGACGGCTTGGCACTCGCGGCGGCGGACACACGTTTTCGATTTTTCAACCGCGTGGTGGCGGGATCGTTGCTGTTCGCTGGTAGAGTCGGGAACTAACTGCCAAGCTCGTTTTTCCCCGGCTTGGCCATGACCTGATTCTGTCGCTTGGCGTCTCTTCTCCTCCCTCTCGCTCCTACAGGCGATCGTGCCGGCAGCACCATTCTTCCGCTCTCGGTGCTTCAGCGCATGCGCCGTCGCTCTTGCTTCGGCTTTTGCACTCATGGCGTGTGCCGATCAGCCAATGGGGAAGGCGGCTTGGCTCGCGCCCTTTTCCCACGCATGCGCTGTTGCTCGGCTGTGCTTTGGTGGTGGCGGCGAAGCTGCTGCTCGGCAGTTTTTTTTTTTTTTTATGCTTTGCTTTTATTTATTAAATCTTCTCATTTACGAGACTAACAATAGGTGTATCAAATCTTATACTATAACCTAACTAGGAGTCATGTAGACTGAGAGAGTGGCCCTGACAAGTTATGGCTGGGTTGGAAGGTCTGTACGTTGCAGGCGGGTTAAGCTGGAGACCCGAGTCAAGACCCTTGCTAGAGGATTTGGGTGGACAGCGAGTTTTTTTTTGTAGGACGATTTTTGCTTGTCTATTTCATCTTTTACTGCGAGAATGCCGAGGTCCTTGTGGATGTTTTGGTTACGAATATACCATGGTGCCCCAGTGATAGTTCGCAGGATCTTTGATTGGGCTCGCTGTATGATGTCTATGTTGGTTCTGCTCGCGTTCCCCCACAGCTGGGAGCCATACGTCCAGATTGGCTTAAGAGTGGAGTTGTAGAGCAGGACCTTGTAGTCCAGACACAAGGGCGATCGTGAGTTTATAATCCAGTGGAGGCTGCTGGCTTTCAGTTTTAGGTGCAGTTTCTTGCATTCGATATGTCTACGCCATGTTAGACGTCTGTCGAGGTGGATGCCGAGATACGTTACTTCATTTACTTGGGGGATCTGCGTGCTATTCATACAGAGCGGAGGGCAAGTTTGTCTGTTAAGGGTAAACGATTATTATTATTATATTATATATTATATTATGTGTTTACACTTTTGTTCGTTTATTTTAATACGCCAGTCAGATAGCCACTTCTCGACTACCACGAGGTGGTTGGCGAGTTGGGTTGTTGCACGGACTGGGCATCTTGAGCGGCTAAGGATCGTCGTCGGTGAAGGTGGATGTTGTTAGTCGGTCGCTCGTGGGAATATCTGCTGTGTAGAGGACGAATAAAGTTGGCCCAAGTGCGCTACCTTTTGGGACCCCAGCTTCGATAGTGTAGCTGTCGGAAATTGTTGTGTTACATCTTACTGCGAAGGCTCTATTGTAGAGGTAGGATTCAAGGAGTTTATGAGTGTACCCGGGCAAGTGTGTTTTAATTTTATGCATGAGACCTTTGAGCCAGACGCGGTCGAATGCTTGAGATACGTCGAGGAATATCGCGCTGCAATATTCCCTATGTTCGAAGGCTGTGCGAATTTCTGATGTTATTCTGTTTACTTGCTCTATAGTTCCGTGTTTTTCTCTGAAGCCAAATTGATGGGCTGGGATAATGTTGTGGGCTCCCATATATGGTATTATGCGCGTTAGAAGGCATTTTTCGAATAATTTGGACAGGCATGATAATAAACTTATTGGTCTGTAAGACCAATAAGACCAATCGTGTAATCTTTTCCGGGCTTCGGTATCATTATAATAATTGATTTTTTCCATTTCCTTGGATAGTACCGAGACTTATGATTCCATTGAAGAGTTTACAGATGACCTCAATAGCACAGTACGGAAGTTCCATTATCATTTTTGTAGTTATTAGGTCACCGCCTGGAGCCCTTTTTGGTTTTAGCTCCCTGATGGCTTTTGTGATCTCGTTCGGCTGAAATGTAGTTGGCGTGGATTCAGTTTCGAGGTGGATTTGCGGAGGAACATATACATTAGCTGCGGGGTTCGGCTGGAAGACGCCTCTGAGATTTAAGGCAAATGATTCGGCTCTATCTTTTGTCGCTGCGGGCCCAGCACCCTGAAGAATTCCTTATAGGGGTGACGGTTTGAATTGGAGAGCTTAGATTTGGGTGATCCCTCCACAAGGGATGCTTTGTACTAGTTGGCGAGAGTTTTCCAATATATTTAAGTTGTTCATTTTCAGCTCTTGCTTCAGGGCCCGGTTTAGATTGCGGGTGGCTTCGGTAAGACGTTGCTTTGAGCATGGCGATCTGCTGGTTTGCCACGCTCGTCGCAGACGCCTCTTTTCCTGAACCAGCTGTTCGATTTGCCGGTTGGTTTTAAACTTCTTAAATTCCCCATCTTTCCGTATAGGGGTTGAGATCCTGGCTGCTGTGACGAGTACCTCTTCCAGGGCGGAGGTGGAGCAGTCGATGTCCGCTTCGATATTTAGTTGGGGAGTTAGCTCAATGTGGGAACTCACATACTTTCTGTATTTCATCCAGTTAGTGTTGTGCGACGTCAGCCTGTAGGGGTGGTCCGCAATTTCTGGGCTTTGAAGAAGGCTTATCAACAAAGGCGAGTGATCAGATGAGAGATCCGGTAATGCTATGGCGCTTATTAGATTGCGTGGGATGTTTTTTGTCACCGCGAAATCAATTAGTTCTGGGATCTTTTTCGGGTCTGCAGGCCAATATGTGGGGCTACCAGGAGAAACGTAGTCCAGTTTATTGCTCACCTTTATAAGTGCATTATACAGTTGCCTTCCCTTGGGAGTCACGAGGCGTGATCCCCAGTGCGAGTGTTTGGCGTTGTAGTCTCCTGCGGCTATGACGCGATCCCCCAGAGTGTTGTAGAAGTCCATGAATTGACCTTCAGAGATATTAAATCGAGGTGGGCAGTAGACAGCGGCAATGCAAAGGTTTCCGTTTCCTGAGTTCACTTTTATTGACGTGGCTTGCAGGTAATTTGTTGCAAACCTTTGATGAAAGTCGTGTTTGATGCGTTCTCTGATTAAGATGCCCGTTCCGCCGTGGGCCTTGCCATCCGGATGATCTGTGCGGTAAAAGGTATAACCTCTTATATGGAAGTTATATCTCCCTGTGAGGTGCGTTTCAACCAGCAGCATGGCGTCGATGTGATTTACGTTTAGGAATTGAGTTATTTCAAGTTTATGCCGTGAAATGCCGTTGGCATTCCACATGGATATACGTAGGTTAGTCATTTATTATTTGGACTGTTGTGCTACAAGCAACTGAATTACCATGTTCTGGTTCTGAACAAGGGTTTGCATGGTTGTTTTCATGAATGACATAAGTTCCATTATACTTTGTTGCATGGTGAACATCATAGATTCCAATTTGCTTTGCGGCTGCCCTGGAACCTGCTGAGCATTTTCTGAGTGAGGCTAGGGTGGATTTTCCATGCCTGTTCTTAGTACTTCGGCGTAGGAGATTCCCTTGGTTGTATTTAGCTGCCCAAATGATGATCTGGCTGCCTTGGCGAAAAATACGTCTGGCGTATTTAAGGCTTTGCTATCTGATTCGAGCTCGACCTTGAAAAGAGGTTGCGGTTTTTTGTTTCTGTTAACAATATTGCTAACATTTTTGGCACAGAAGCCCCTGGCCTTAAGGGCTTCTTGAATTTCAGAGGGGGTGACGTCAGGTTCTATACCTTTTAGCACAACTTGCAGTCCCTTGCTGCTTTTTAGTTGATAGGTGTAAAAGTTCTTTTTTGTGTCTTCCAGGTACTTAGACTCAGCTCGGAAGTGTTCTTCGGACTTCGTTTGAACCTTTGTTTCGTGTATGTTCCCTTTAATAAGCGGAAATTAATTAATGGAAATTCTCGTTCCCGACCAGCGCAACAATTTTGTTGACCAGGGCGCTTGAACTTTTTTCCCTTATGTAAATAGGTGGGGGCTAAGGCTGTGTCAGTGAAGCGTGTGCGCCTGTCGCCACGTTGATCCGACTCTGCTAGTGGTAGTTGGCAGTCACATGCCGACTACTAAAGACCGACCATACGTGGTGAAGAACCACATCCTGCTCGAGGTGCCCCTGCTCTAGACTAAATATGGCGGATCTAGAGAGGACAACTCGAAAAAACCCGTAATCACCGGTGTTACCGTACCGTGCCCCTGTGATGAATGGCACTACGTTAGTGTGTCTTTTAACGGTGGCTTCCGGATACCTGGCACCTCCGGTCGTACAAGCGCCCGATCCGAGGTATGAGGCTCTGCCCCGGAGGATACTTCCTTCCTCACTACTCGTGGGACCAATATATGGAGACCAATAAAAGTAATACTGAAACAGGGTGCTCTAGCAGCCCCCAATCGATCAATATCGAACCCACTCAGGAGCCCGAAGAAGCCATGGACGTCTGTTCACAAGGCTCTGGCACCGACAACATCACCAAAGAAGAGGAAGAAGCCCTACTCGCCTCTCCCAAGTTTGACAAAATAAAGCGGGCGCCGCACGAAAAAGGTTGCGCAGACACCTTGCGAACGGCATACCCTTAGAGGAGGCCAAAAGGCTCGCCCAGAAGCCTATGGACCCTCCTAGGGCAGTGCCTAGCAAGAGTGGCGGGACCAATAAAAGAGGTAGATCGGCCAACACGACCCCAGAAGGAGTGTCGAATAAGAGGCCCATGACCAAAACCGCGGCACCTAGTGCCTTGTCGAAGGGTCCTGCAACAGTGCAGCTTGCCACGAAGGCTCCAGTAGCCTCCACATCCGCTGCTGCGGCTAGGCAGGCAGCACTGGACCAGTCGACCCAAGTCGGTGTCATGGCCTCTTACAGGGACGTAGCCAGCTCCGTGAAGATGGCAATACTCCCTGAGGACTACCCGAAAAATCTGCTCACGACGGAGCAGCTGAAGACGGTGCAATCCGCCATCTTGTCGAGGGTGATGACCCTGAAACACGGCTCCACGAAGCCGTTATTTTCGGGCTGCACCTTCCGACCATGCTGGATGGCCATAACATGTGGAGACGCAAAGACAGCCGAGTGGCTGAGCACCGAGGTGCCCAAGCTCCGGCTGTGGAAGGACGCCCACATAAAAGTAGTCCCCGAGGCAGAGGCTCCACGTGCCGCTGTCTACATCGGCTACTTTCCGCTCCCTAATGCGGACATGAAGACGTCGGAGGTTCTGGACCTTATTGAAGGCCAAAACAGTGGCCTAAGCGTGGGAGACTGGCGCGTCTTCCACCGCGAAACAAGGCAGAACACGGCGGTTGTAACAATAGCGCTCGACCCAGTCTCGGCCAATCGGCTGAAAGAGCTAGGGCATAGCCTAAACTTTGTGTTTGGCAAGGCTACCCTTAAGCCTAAGGCCGACACGCAGGCAAAAAGACAGGCAGTGGCTCCCGTCCCCGCAGCGGAGAAGCCCACCTGCTCTACTGCCAGTGCTCCTGCTATGGCTGCTGCGACACCACAGGGCACCGCGACGGCCCAGGAGCCCGCAGCACTGCGAAAGTTCCTGCGCCCCCCACTCCATGGGCGCATCACGCGCGGAACCGGGCGCACCACACGAGGCACCGGGCGCGTACCCAAGAGTGCGAGGCGCACCCAGGAGGAGGAGGCCCTTCTAGGCACTAACCGCGGCCGGAAGATTGCGGCTAGGGGCCGCAAGAGGGCGGACTAATGTCCTCCCCCTCTCTCCCCCCTCCACCCAACACCAGGAGACACCTCCGATGTCTCCAAGCGAACCTCCACCATGCAAAGGCCGCATCTGATGTACTTTGCGAGAGGTTCGCTACAATGGACATAGCGTTCATCCAGGAGCCCTGGATAAATGCAGGACGTGTCCTTGGGCTTAGCACCCCATCCGGTAAGTTGCTGTATGCAAATAACCAACCTCGCCCTAGATCGGCTTTGTTAATTAACAAAAATTTAACATTTGTTCCCCTTTCACAGTTCATAACTGAAGACCTGGTGGCGGTTTGGGTTAAAATACCCACCGCCCACGGCGAGCAGGAGGCAGTGTTGGCCTCCGCCTATCTACCCGGCGACTCGGAGGAGGTGCCTACTGCGCCTACTTGTGCCCTGATAGAGCACTGCCAGAGAAACCGGCTCAGATGGATAATCGCCTGTGATGCCAATGCACATCACACGGTCTGAGGGAGCGGTGACATCAACAAGAGGGGTGAGTACCTTCTTGAATACATTATTAGTATTAACATAGGATTACTAAACCAGGGCAGCGAACCCACATTTATTAATGCCATTAGAGAGGACGTCCTTGACCTGACTCTCTGTAGTACAAATATGTTGTCCGTTGTCTCAAACTGGCACGTTGCAAGTGAGATCACTATGTCAGATCACCAACACATTAGATTTGACATAGGATGCGCCTTGCAATGTAGCCTAGTCACCAGAAATCCCAGGAAAACCAACTGGGATCTCTTCTGTTTTGAACTTGAGCAATCCAGAGACTGCTCGACCCGTCAGATAACATCCACAGACGAGTTTGAGCGTGAAGCTACTGTGCTTCATAGAAATGTTGAATCAGCATATCACGCCAGCTGCGACCAAAAGGTACGCAAGACCGGAAGGGCTGTTCCCTGGTGGAACAAAAGCCTTGACGATCTCAAAAAAGCAGGCTCTTCAATAAGGCGAGGAGTGGGAGGGCCTCATGGGACTCCTACACATCTGCTTTAACGCTCTATAATAAAGAGCTGAGAAAGTCAAAACGGGCTACTTGGCGTCAACACTGCGGGCAGATCTCATCTCTCCCGGAAGCTGTTAGGCTGCAAAAAGCCTAACCTCTCTGAGACTGGAGAGTGCCCACACCTGCGCGTGACTATGGTGGCAGACTCCAATGGGGCTGAGAGAGGGGAACCCCCCCATCGCTCAGAACGTGTTGGAAACATGCCCTATAGGATGTTTCATCAAAATAGCGTACAATGGGCATTACAAAGTTTCAGCCCATACAAATCACCCGGACCGGATGGTATATATCCATGCCTGTTGCAGCGGGGACTGCACCTAATCGCACTCCCCCTGGTCCGTCTATTTCGAGCCAGTCTCCTGCTTGGACACATACCAAGCAACTGGGCTAAAGTAAAAGTCGTGTTTATCCCAAAGGCAGGGAAGAAAGATTCCCAATTGCCTAAATCATATAGACCGATTAGCCTTAGCTCCTTCTTCCTCAAAACCATGGAGAAGATAATCGACCAGCACATCAGGGAGGTAAATCTCAAGCAACATCCCCTAAACAAGCACCAATATGCGTATCAAGCTGGTAAATCAACTGAGACAGCCATACATAGCCTTACAACAACCATTGAAAAGGCCATTGGCGCTCAACAGATAGCACTAGGTGCCTTCTTAGACATCTCAGGAGCTTTCGACAACACGTCATATGAGGCTATACGTGCCTCTCTTGTACGAAAGAATGTCTCCACATCTATCACTAGGTGGATTCTGGAAATGCTTAAATCCAGAATCATAACTGTAGACCTTGGAGGAACTATGACCTCAATCACAGCCACAAGGGGATGCCCTCAAGGGGAGTACTCTCTCCTCTCCTGTGGACTCTGGTCATCGACGAGCTACTATATGAGCTCAACAACTTAGGGTTCCCCACTCAAGGCTACGCTGATGATCTAGTCATCTATATAGTGGGCTGGCATGTGCAAACCATTTCGGACCGCATGCAGCAAGCCCTTAATATAGCCAACGGATGGTGTCAGGACAAAGGACTGTCCATAAACCCATCAAAAACAGTTTTAGTCCCATTTACCAGGAAAAGGTCTCTCTCTCTAAGGAGACCATCCCTAAATGGGTCCATTATCGACTTTTCGGTTGAGGCCAACTACCTAGGAGTCACACTTGACTCCAAACTCAACTGGAATGCACACCTGGAAAAGACTATAAACCAAGCCACTTCAGCACACTTTGCTTGCAACAGGCTTTACGGTATAACATGGGGCCTAAGTCCCAAAATGATCTACTGGTCTTTTAACACTGTGGTAAAACCGATCTTAACCTATGCATCTCTTGCTTGGTGGACGAAATCTACCCAGAGGACAGCTGCGGCTGCACTTACCAAATTACAACGACTGGTCTGCATAGGCATCACTGGAGCCATCCGGACATGCCCCACTGCAGCACTAGGAGTCATAGCTGGCATACCTTACCCCCTTTACCAATTACATTGAAAAAGGAGGCCTGCCTGGGGGCACTTCGCCTTCAAAACATCACCAATATCAAAAGCGGTGATCTTACCGGGCACCTTAGGGTCCTTGAACCCCTAATAAATGAGCCCATTCTGCGCGTAACTGACGAGCAGAAACCAAAACTCGTTTTCCACAGAAACTTCTCAGTAGTCTTGTACACTAGGAATGAATGGAAAACAAAATCAATATCTCTGCCCAGTGGATCAGAAACGTGGTACACTGACGGGTCGAAACTGGAAAACGGTGACACCGGGGCTGGTATTTTCGGACCAAGGTTCAACAAATCCATAGCCATGGGTAAGTCGCCCACCATTTTCCAAGCTGAGATACACGCCATAGAAATCTGTGCACGTGAATGCCTTCGCAGGAAAATGCAAGGCACACGGATTTACATCTTCTCGGACAGTCAGGCAGCGCTCATTGCGCTGAGTTCCTTCACGATCTCGTCCGGACTTGTAGAGACCTGTTTCCAACAGCTGAATGCCCTTGCCTCCAAAAACACCCTAACGGTGGGCTGGGTGCCAGGGCATGAAGGCCATATAGGAAACGAGGTGGCAGACTGCCTAGCTAAATGCGGGGCGATGACACCTTTTATCGGCCCTGAGCCGTTCTGTGGAGTATCGAAAGGACACAATAGAGAACTGCTCAGGAAATGGGAGGGGAGAAATCGTCACTGAACCGACAGTGCAGGGCTGAGACAAGCCAAACAATTTCTCGTCCCCCAGATGACGCGATCAAAACGCATAATCAACCTACCAAAGAGCGAAATTCGCACTCTAACAGGTTACCTAACAGGTCACTGCAACCTTAGGTATCACCTTAAGAAATTAAAACTTTCAGAAATCGACACATGCAGATTCTGCGAGATGGAGCAAGAAACATCGGAACACATCCTATGTGAGTGCCCCTCGCTAATCAGACGTCGACTTCAACATCTAGGAGGTGAACTTATTCCCCCCTACAGGATTTGGGAACAAATAGACCCTACCAAAGTGCTTTCTTTTATTAGAAGCCTAGGTATAGGGGCTTTACCCTAATCCTACAGGCCGGCACAAAAGACCTAACATCTGGTCGCAGTGCAACAAGGCCCTTGTAATAATAATAATAATAAATAGGTGGTATATTGAAATAAAATAAACATTGAGAATATCAAGTTGAAAATATAAAGTCAATTTCTTGGACTTAGAAAATATATGAAATTAACATGTTTGATATATAACAATATAACATGAAGAAAGAACTCCATATTAAAAGACATGATATAAAGATTATTATGATATATAGAATATATTGAGAAAATAAAGATGGAAAATTACTGATAAATATATATGTGGAAATATATCATTGTGAAAATAAAGTTGGAAAATATATGAAATATTAAACATGATATTATTGATTCTTTTTATAATGTATATATGATTATATACTAACATATTGAAAAAACTTTTTATATAGAAAAGTGCCATGAACTGATTATATATTGAAATAAAATAAACATTGAGAATATCAAGTTGAAAAGATAAAGTCCATTTCTTGGACTTAGAAAATATATGAAATTTCCTTTGTGTCTCCTGCCTCAACTCTGGTTGGTTGTTGTCCGCCTCTGCTAAGATGGAGAAACGGTTTTCATTGGAGCTCCTCGTTTGGTCGGTGCTTTTGTTGGTTCGGTTGATCTTTGGTTTATTACCAACCGTGTTGAGTGGACTAAGCATGCGCTTAATCTTGATGTAGCGGTCCATACCGGTCTGTATAGCCGGGACCTCTTTTTGCTTATCGAAGCTAACTGTTTTTGTTGCCATTTTATTTTGTTGTGCAGCCGTTGGGACCGAACTCGCAATATTGGTAGTTGGTTTAATTATTGGTTGTGATTTTGCTGCGACTTCAGAAATTGTTGCCCTGCTTGTTGTTGGAGCTTCATTCAGCGAAGCCGGCGGTGGTGGGGTTTGGCATTGGTAACTCCAAGATGCGGGAGTTGGGGTGAGCAGAGAGGGTGAGCAAGAGCTGGCTCTCTTGCTGTCGACGGTCAGTAGAGTCGAGTTGCTCTTTGTCGACTTCTGATTTTGATCTATATCGCTAGTTGAAAAATAAGAGTAGCAAGCATTTCTTGGGTGGCCGGAGCTTCTACGCTCATTCTTTTGATCGTTGCCCATTTTTCGAGCTTGTTATGCGTGGCACTTATTTGTTTAAATTAAATAAGCACTTGTATTAATCATAACACTAGTTATGATTATATTTTTCTTTGTTTTTTTAATTGTTAGCGTCTTTTCGCACTGTTTGGACTGCTCCAGTATGCTCGGCAGTGGCGTGGTATTTTTCCACTCCCGAGGGTACAGCATTCGCCGTCCAAGTTCCCTTTTGGCGCGTACCGACGCCTTTGCCGGCGATCGGCCGCTGCTCTTTCTCTCGTCAGGGCTTGAGTGGGTTCTTCCATGTGAGTGGTTTGTGCGCGCCTTTGAGTGAGTATGGGAGTGTGTTTGAGTGCGAATTGCCCGAGTGCGTGGGTGAGTGGCTTGTGTGCGGGGCAGAGCAGGCGTTTTAGCTATAATTAGATTTAGCTTATATTTAGCTTATAATTATATATTTACATGTATATACAGTGTTGTGACTTCGTCAAAGGTTGTTAAGACGACCTGTGACTAATCTCGTTGAGATTGCTTAGACAAGCTACTATTCCCGTAAGTTTAATAGTACAAACTTTAATCAAGAAACTTGGAAAACATTAAAAAGTTTGGGAATAGGGAAATTTAAAGGGAGAGTGGAACAGGACGTAGATGTCAATAAACTTAATAAACAATTTATAAAATGCTCAGTACCAGAAGTTATTGACAATCAATATTCAAGACCACCACCTGCAGCTGAAATCGTCTGTGATAGTAGGTTTAGGTTTATGTGCGTTAATCAATGTGATATTCTACAGACAAAAAATATAATTAAGAGTGATGCGACTGGACTTGACGACATTAATCCGAAGTTTATTAAAATCCTTTTACCAAAGATTCTACCTTATTTAACACATTCTTAATTCCTATTCCGAAATCAAATAATGAGTACAGACCTATATCGATACTGCCTTACCTTTCCAAAATATTAGAAAATATAATGGCAAACCAAATAAATAAATTCTCTACTGACAATGAAATGCTAAGTAATAATCAATCAATCAATCAGCTATTTTAAAAATTACTGACGATATAAGGAAACAAATGGACGATAACAATGTTACATTTTTAGTTTTACTGGACTATAGCAAGGTTTTTGACACTGTCAACCATAATATTCTATGTTCAAAGCTACGAAATATGATTTATTTTTCAAAAACGTCTGTTAAGCTTGTGTCTTCGTACTTAAATAATCGTCGTCAATCTGTTGTTTTGTCAAATGTGTCGTCTGATTTTGAAAGTGTTACTCGTGGTGTCCCCCAAGGTTCACTGCTTGGTCCATTGTTATTTACACTTTATGCTAATGACCTTTCATCTGTGTTATCGAATTGTAGTGTTCATTTGTATGCTGATGATGTTCAAATGTATGTGAGTCGTCCTTTAAACAGAATAAGTGAATGTATAGATGTATGTAACAGTGAACTTGCACTAGTAAATGAATGGGCAATCAAAAATGGACTAGGCATAAACCCATCCAAGTCTAAGTGTCTCGTAATAAATAGGAAAAAAATTAATCTAGATAATATAGGACGACTTCAGACTAAAAACACTCCATTGGAGTATGTCGAAAAAGGCGTGAATCTAGGATTTACATTTAATAGGACACTTACCTGGAATGATCACATCGCAGAGGCAGTAGGAAAAATATATGGAATGGTGAGAGCATTGTCTGTGACTAAGGGATGTCTGCCTACAAATGTTCGTATGCTAATAGCAAAAACATGTTTAGTTCCTTCTTCTTTATGGACTAGAAGTTTTTTCAAATTGCGACTCGATCAGCCATAATAAACTAAAGATAGTTTTTAATAGCATTGCATCTGCCACAGACGGAACATGTGTCTGGTTATGCCTATAAAATTTTTGACCTAGAACTTAATGGTTGGATAAAGATGAGAATACTGCATTTCTTCACAAATTAATTTATCAGAAAGAGCCAGATTATTTATTTGAAAAATTAACATTCACTGATTCTAGACGAATAAACAATCTAATATGTATAAGACCCAGATCACTGAATTCCGAAAGACAATTTTTCATAAATGCTATACGATTATGGAATCATCTTCCGTATAATATTAAAAACATTAGCAATGCGACGCAGTTTAAGGAAAAGGTACTCTCACAAATCAAAACAGCGCAATAAATTAAATTAAATTAAAGCGACTTAGGATTAGGATTAAGTTAAATTAAATACATAGATATATAAATAATAATAAATTATAAATTATAAGAAATTAAAATTGTTAGACTAAGAATATTTTATGCACCAAATTTGTCTGTAATTCATTGTGACTAGCGCTCTAATTTATAAGTTCTAAACTTGTAGCGTTAGGAAGTCCAATAAATCAATAAATTAAATCAAATCAATCAGATAATACATGTTGCATTATCCATGGAATCCAATGTCGCCAACGCTATATAAGATTTTGGTACATGGATAGCTGCATCAGTGGTGCCAGTGGGTTGCCTGGACGAAAATGCGTCAGAAGCGCGAAACAAATTATACAAACGCGACAGACGCATACACGCTAGACAAAATTCCCGGGCAAACAATATCTTAGATGTATTCCAAAGATCTATAGACTCATCAGATCCACTTATATCTAGTATAAATACAATGAAAAGGGGAGACCGACAAAAAAAACGAATTGAGCTTTTAGAAGCACCCCATAATGTTACTCCAAATAATGTTCAATCGTCATCTAATGACTACAGTTCTGATGAAGACTTGGAATCAGACGAGGTAAATCCATTTTCATTTGAATTGCCTACAGAAGAAAATTAAATAAAAATATGCCTTTGTATATTTTCAAGAAAACACCATAATAATGAATTAAACTAAACTTGTTATTAAAATTGAATTTAATTATAATGAACAGTTTTATTTTTAAGTTTACTATAAATTTTTATGTTTCTCACTATTAATTAAAAAAAAAAAAACAATTACTTTACATATTTTAGCCTATTATTCACATCATTAAAAAATACGTATACGCAATATCGGCATATATGGGCGGTCAGGGAAGGCGTGGTCCAATTAACTTAAAATTTTGTTTACATATTTATCATAAATACAAAATATCAGCTCGATATCTCCAATATTAGACTTTATGCCAATTTTTTTTGGAATTTAACCCACATTGCAATGTGGGATGATAAGCATCTTCGGGGCTGGAGAGAGGGTCGATTCCAGAGACGTAAGCATTGGCAAACTCCGACGAAAAAATTAAGTCTAAGACTTTGTCTCCACAGTTCCTTATAAAAGTTAATTGTCCCAATGAAAGGTCAATAAAGGCCATGAATAAGATCGTGAGGTGCAGTGGAAACCAGAAAATTCGAGTCCGGTGAGGGCACCCAGGATATGGAAGGCAGGTTGAAATCACCCATAACAGTGAGGTGATCATTCATGCCAAGGGAAAAGTGAATATTTTGAATTAGCAGTAAATGCTGCAAATATATATCAGTGTCAGACCGGGGTGCGATAAGAACACTACCGCCGATATACATAAGACGATCACGTCTATAAACAACATAGTTTCCTGCAGATACAGAAGAGTTGAGCCACGCTTCAGTAAAGGCAATGACATTGGCATCAAAGGAGACATTATTGACGTGTGGTAGTAAGTAGTAAGTAGTAAGCTGCATTCTGGTATTGTAGGATACAGGAATCTTTTAGTTTTTCGGAGTTCTAGCCGAGGGAGACCGTGGCACGTGGTAACCCGAGGGTCACTCTTGTTGAAAAATTCATGAACAATTGCGTGATCAGGCCATACCGAAGTATCAAGAACCCTATGTGCAACTCCGATGTGCAACTCCTGAAATTGGCGAATATTGGGGTGCACGGCTGGTAACTGGCGGCACTGAAATTGAGACCGCCGGAGGTACCCAAGGTTGGGCATCCAAGTTCGACGACACACAGGCAGCGGCATGCGACGTGACGGGCTGAAGATACAAAGGCATGTCGACGTTGGCGAGTTGAATATCCGAAATTATGTCGAAATTTGTACCGCCAGAAATGGGGGCATGTACGACATTATCACCAGAGCCGTTCCGTGGTGGGCTTAGTACAAGGACTGAAAAGCATAAGGGGGCTCGCAAGGTCTGGAACAAAGGTTGCTCATTTGTTGGTTTGCGGAGTCACTTAGCAGCTTAAGCGATTTAAAGTGCTGCTCCGCCTTCTGGAAACTGCTTGATAAGTCCCTGAAGCCGGCAGCCAAAGACTAAAACTCGAGCAGCTTAAGCGATTTAAAGTGCTGCTCCGCCTTCTGGAAACTGCTTGATAAGTCCCTGAAGCCGGCAGCCAAAGACTGAAACTCGAGGTGAGTTTGCCTCAAAAACGCCCTCATGTCCGATTTAATATGAAGGCAGCTCGGGCACGTCCAGTCCAATCCAGAATTGTCCCGTATGTGATCAGCAATACGTGGGCCAATTTGTCCAAGATCGGCGCATGCAGGGTGAGCGATATTGTTGCAGAGCCAACAATAAACAGTGGCCTGCCGCGCGGTAATTGATGCAACGGGTTGCTATTATTTCAAAATAATTAGCACAGCGGCAATCAAATCGAGCAATAAAATTGAACACATTTCTCGGCGAAGGAACCTTTCAAAACGATTTGGAACCCACTTCCGACCTTACAACCTGTGGCGACCGGCATTGCCAACAACCAAGCATCGGGAGATCAGCCACGGGAGAGACGCTAACGATCGCCCGGCGTCTGAGTGAGAGAAGGGATTATTCTAGAGTGAACTACCAAGCGGCGAGGGTGTGCGAGTGCCATAGATCTGAATAAAAAGAAACTTACATTAAACTGTAAATCCTAACGAGTGGAAAAAAAATCGGTAAATGATATTAATAATAACTAAAACTTTGGTAAATTCTACGGATTAGGAAAAGGAGCGAAATTACAGTAAACGAGTGGCGTGATTAGGCTGTGCGTGAGTGTATTTGTGGTTGAACGGGCGAACCGGCCCATATATGCATGAAAAATATGAGAAGAAAGAGAATGGAAGGAATATGCTGCGTGAGTGCAGATTACGTTGCAAACATAAACTGACTTTGATCACAATTCAGAATGAGTGATTTTGTATGCACAATTTTTCCCTCTCTCTCTCTTCCGTCCAACACACACGCACTCAGACAGATAGGCTGAGTGAAGAGATTACTCTTTGCAAGCTTTACGGAAGGTGAGATAGAGAGACACTCTCTAGCAACCAGTAGAAGAGGACAGTGAATAGAAAACAACCAATAATGCTGAGTAAAGAGTAATACTCTTTACAAGCTTGAAAGGTGAGCTAGAGAGACATTTGAAAGGTGAGCTAGAGAGACATTTCCCTAGCAACCAAAGAGTTACAAGGGCCGAGTACGCATTATAAGCTCTAAAGAGAGGAGCTGAGTAGTGGTACAAGCCAAAGCATATTTTGAATATAAAAAAAAATTAAATTAAATTAAAAAAACAAAAAACAAAAAACAAAAAAAAATGGAAAAAGGAAAAAATATTACAAGCTTGAAAGGTGAGCTAGAGAGAAATTTCTGTAGCAACCAAAGAGTTGCAAGGGCCGAGTACGTATTACAAGCTCTAAATAGAGGAGCTGAGTGGTGGTACAAGCCAAAGCATATTTTGAATAAAAAAAAATTAAATTAAATTAATTTAAAATAAAAGAGGAAAAGCTCCTAAGAGAGCCGGGTATTAATTACAAGTCAAGTCACAAATCTAATAATGTCTTTCGTCTTAAACCTCAATTCTAGGTCCCGTATTGAAAATGACCGACAGTGTTATTAAACCGTTTCTGTGCAATCCTCCGCAATGAATGGGAGAAGTGGTTGAGGGCGTTTACAATTTACCTCGAGGCCGAGGGTATTGTCACCGAGAAGCAGAAGAGGAGTAAACTACTGCTTTTGGGAGGAGTCCAGCTCCAGTCAGTAGTATACTCTCTACCTGGGGCGCTGGTTCAGCTCAACGAGGAAAATAAAGAAGACATCTATAAAATCCTCATCGACCATTTATATAAACACTTCTCACCGAAGCAGAACTCAACGTTTAAGAGATCTATTCAGAGGCCTGGCAGCGTTGGATACAGAAAGCTTTGGGGATTTTATGCTGCGACTCCGTCAACAAATGCAAAGATGTGCATTCGGATCCTCAAAAGCGGAGATTGAGGATATATGTCTTAAAGACCTCAAGAAAAGACTCCTGGGAAAGGAGAATTCACTAGAGGAAGTGATCGAAGCATGTCAGGTTGAGGAGCAGATCAACAAGGAATCAAAAGAAATGACATCGAGACCAGTTACGGAACCCATCTGTAAAATTGCACATCGTGGTTTCAAGGAGAGTGGGGAATGCCCCAGATGTGGAAAATTCGGACACACACACAATGACCCATCATGTCCGGCAAGAAATGTGACTTGCAATAAATGCTCGAAGCCTGGACACTTCGCCAGGAAGTGCCGAACTAACTTGAACGGCCGATTCCCTAAGTCCCAAAGGAATAACCTGAAAAGGCCTCGCAAGTAGATACGCTCTGTTGAAGAGGAGGCCACCAGCTCCAAACTAAAAAAGGGCGAGGCACATTGCTTTAAAGTGTCAAGCGAGGATGAAGAGGAGATAATACGATGCAAGTTTAACCTTATCAGCCACGCGGACTGGTCTCTGCTAGTGGAGAGAAAAGCCACAGTCTTTAACATAAGAACCCATACAGAAAAGCAATTCCGAGCCTATGCCTCTAATAAATTACTTCGAGTAATGTGTATTTTCGAGGCCCCAATTTCCGTTGAGCCGGGTGCCGAACAGATTGCCTCATTTTACGTGATTGAAAATGGAGAACAATCTCTATTGGGCCGAGACACGGCTATCGAGTTAAAAGTCCTCTGACTGGGAAGAAACCTTAACCGGATTGAAGAAATGAAGTCTTTTCCGAGATGGAAAAACATTGAAGTAAAGCTCTCTATCGATTATGACGTAAAAGGCGTTCAGCAACCAGTGAGACGAATCCCGTCAGCGCTCGAGGACAAAGTCATGGAAAAACTGGCGGAAGCCTTGAGTCGAGATATAATTGAACCAGTCACGGGGCCGTGCTTGGATATCTCCCATCGTGCTTGCATTTAAGGAGAACGGGGACATCCGCTTATGTGTCGACATGCGGCTGGCAAACAAAGCAATCCTACGGGAAAACTATCCATTAGCAACTTTCGACTGCTTTATGACCAGACTCAAAGAGGCTATATTCTTCCCACGCCTAGACCTCAAGGACGCCTATCACCAAGTGGCCCTTGAGGAATCGAGCCGAGAAATAACAACGTTCATAACCCCAAGGGGACATTTCCGCTATAAGCGTTTGATGTTTGGAGTAAATTCTGCTCCCGAAATCTTTCAACGCCTTCTCGAGCAGATGTTATCTGCGGTACCTAACGCCATGAACTTCATTGACGACATCATCATCTTTGGCGCAACTGACCTCGAGATCGACAGCGCCCTAAAAGAAGTATGCAAGATCTTCCAGGAAAATAATGTCCTACTGAATAGAGAGAAGTGCATCTGGAAGACAAGCAAACTAAAATTCCTCGGACATATTTTATCCGAAAAGGGAATAGAAGTCGACTCCGAGAAAATTGACGTCATCCGATCTTTCAGAGACCCGAAGAACAAAGAGGAAACACGGAGCTTCCTCGGTTTGGTAACCTACGTCGGGAAGTTCATTCCGGACACTGCAAGTCATACAGATCCTCTAAGAAAACTGCTGAAAACAAATTCACCTGGGGCGAAGCCGAGAAAAATGCTTTCAACAACCTGAAGAATCTCCTATCCAAGATACCCAAACTATCATATTTCGATCCAAGGCATCGAACACGGGTGATTGCGGACGCTAGCCCGGTTGCCCTTGAGGCTGTGTTATTGCAATTCAAAGTCGACAACGAACCATTAATAATTACCTTTGCTAGCAAGGCCCTGTCGGAGGTGGAAAAACGCTACTCCCAAACGGAAAAGGAGAGCCCAGCCCTATTTTGGGCAGTGGAGAAATTTTACTGTCTGGCAGGCCTGCACTTCGAACTCGTAACTGATCACAAACCCTTGGAAGCCATTTTCAAACCAACATCCAAGCCCCCGGCCCGCATTGAAAGGTGGCTGCTGCGGCTCCAGGCATATACGTTCACCGTTATCTATAAATCCGCAAAAGACAACATATCAGATGCGTTGTTTCGACTCTGGCAACTACCTACGGTAGAACGAATCGATCTCAGGACGGAATATAGCAACCTACGCGTCGTAAAGAGCTCAATCCCAAAATCTATGACAATCCCTGAAATAGCTGAGTCTTCCAAAAGGGATGATGAAATTATGGACGCAATCAGTTGCCTGGAGAACGACTCCTGGAAGCCCGATAGTTCAGTGAGCTTCTACCCTTTTCGCAACGAGCTTTCAGCGGTTGGCTCGCTCCTTTTGATGGGAACCGCTTAGTCGTGCCAACATCTCTGAGAGTTAAAATACTGGAGTTAGCCAACGAAGGTCATCCCGGCGAGACAGCAATGAAACGCCGCCTGCGGTCCAAAGTATGGTGGCCACAAATAGACCGAAAGGCAGAAAAGTTTGTCAAAGCTTGCAGAGATTGTTGCCTGGTATCACAAGACATCCGGCCACCCCCTATGGATAGAAATCCTTTTCCCACTGGCCCGTGGATTTGGGTAGCGTCGGATTTGCTAGGTCCATTACCCAACAATGAATATGTTCTAGTCTTTATTGACTACTTCTCACGATATATGGAGCATAAGTTTCTTAAAACCATATCTTCAACGACCCTGATAGAGGCAATGAAAGAGATTGTTTGTAGACTGGGATATCCTGAATACCTTCGAACTGATAATGGACGCCAATATGTTAGCGAGGAGTTTTCTAACTACTGCAAAGCGTGCGGCATTGAACAGGTTAGAACCCCACCATATTGGCCGCAAGCAAACGGGGAAGTTGAAAACATGAACAGAGCCCTTGTGAAACGCCTAAAAATAGCATACGCAAATGGGAAAAACTACAAAGAGGAAATCCAAAAGTTTGTTCTTATGCACAATGTAACCCCACATGGAACAACAGGGTCAGCGTCCACAAAGCTAATGTTCAACAGAGTCATCCGTGACAAAATACCAGGCATTGGGGATATCTGCGAAAAAACCTTAGACTCTGAGGAAAGAGATAAAGACATTATTGAAAAATATAAGGGAAAGCAGGCAGCCGACAAAAGAAGAGGGGCAAAGGAAGTCGATATAGAAGTGGGCGACAAAGTACTTTTGAAAAACGTAGTGTTCCCAAACAAACTTACATCAAAGTTCAACAAGACGGAATTTACGGTGTTAGAACGACACAATAGCATTGTGGTGATCGAAGGGGGTGGTAGAAAACTAACAAGAAATGCCTCACATATCAAGAAACTTCCAGCTAGCGAGACGTATCCAGCCTCCTGCCCAACGCCGCAATAAGATGCCAGCCTACCGGAATCAACACCTACTTCGGAGGACGCAGTACTCCAGCCCACAGAAGGAAGCCTTGGGATCCAGCCACCCCTGACGCCATTAAAGCTAAAACTCGTTAATAAAGAAGGGATGTGGCGACCGGCATTGCCAACAACCAAGCATCGGGAGAACAGCGACGGGAGAGACGCTAACAATCGCCCGGCGTCTGAGGGAGAGAAGGGATTATTCTAGTGTGAGCTACCAAGCGGCAAGGGTGTGCGAGTGCCATAGATCTGAATAAAGAAACTTACATTAAACTATAAATCCTAACGCGTGTTATTGTGATTAAGCGGGCCATTACACAACCTAAAAATTCCTAGCATCCTTTACTTGTTTCGTAGCGAGGCGCAGTTGTCCTCAGCGGGTAAATTCGGCTAATGGCCTTTGTGAGGGAAGCAACTTTGATTTCCAGGGACTTTCTCCAAGCCATCAAAGAGTCCGTGACCATGGTGGAATCATATAAGGTGAGAACAGGGCTCTCTCGTAGGGTAACACCAAAAGTAAAACGAAAAACAAATTCCTTGAGAGCGACAGAATCTTAAGGTAACAATGAGTGATATAGGAGAGTGATATAGGAGAGTGGGCTCACCTTGTATAATTCCACCATGTCCGTGACTGATGCATATAGCCATTAGGGACTCGTATGGCGGTTCATCACACCAGGCGCTCCACATATGGGGGGGTCTATGGGAAGCGGGGGTGAATTGTTTCAAAACCCTTTTCTATAAATCGACGTCCGCCCGCAAGTATACGTTTAAGGAGCTGGCGACACTTCTCGCTAAGATCGAGGCCTGCTTCAATTCCAGACCCCTCTCACCATGCAATTTCCTTATCGGAAGGCCCTTGCTTTCCACGGATGAGCCCGAGATACAGGGCGAAGCCATGTCGATATTAAATCGATGGCAACGATGGAAAGCGGAGTATCTTAAAGAACTCCACAAACGCATTAAATGGCATTTTCCGACCAGGAATCTTCAAGTCGACGATATGGTTGTCGTCATGGAGGACAATCTACCATCAAACGAATGGCGGCTCGGCATAATAGTTTCTGCCTTTCTTGGAGCCGATGACCGCATCCGTGTCGTCGAGATCCGTACGTCTCGCGGCACAATAAAACGCCCTCTCCACAAGGTAATTCTCCTACTTGCGGAAGACAAAGAGTCCTCCGTTCCGAGGGATTAGGACTCCTCCCCTATTCCGGGGTCCAAAGTGTAGTCTGCCCATACTAAACCCCGTTTTTTTGTTTTATTTATTGACAGACAGCATTCTCCTCGACTCCATGGCTCCTCGTCCTCGTGAAAAGCGCCTTCGAGCAGCGCTTATCAACAAGTACTGCTCGAACTGCCTCGCCCATGAGCACTCAGGAGGAGACTGCCGCAGCCAAGAAGTATGCAAGAAGTGCGGGCAGAACCACCACACCCTCCTCCACATGCACGAGGAACCCCGCCCCGCTCCAAAAGGATCCGCTCTGCCACCTCCGACACGCAGAGGGCCCCAGCCCGCTGCACTCCGTCCGGACGCGATGTCCATTTCCCGGTCTCCGTCGCCTGCCCCAGTCGCCAACGATCGCCTGCATCCATAGGTCTCCGTCCCGTCCCCTTCAGTGGCAATGTAGCCGCAACAGAAGGCTATCCACATCCTGCCGACAGCCATTGTCGTGCTAGACACGGGCTCTAGGACCTTCGAGGCCTGCGCCACGATCGACCCATGCATGCTGGTGAGCAGCATCGATCGGCCGTTGCCGTCTGCGTTCCGGCTGCTCACCACACGGCTGGGAGACGACGAGGTTTGCTCGGTGACTATCCGGTCCCTAACAAACCGCTTCCACCTCGATGTCGTCCTGAAGATCGACCCCAGCCTAAGGATCCGGACACTAGAGGTGCAGAAACATCGATGTTTGGAGACATCGATGTTTCGATGTTTTTCACAAAAAACATCGATGTAACATCGATGTGGGTAAAAGTGCAGAAACATCGATGAAACATCGAAGTTTTACAAATTTTTTTTTATATTTTTTAAATTCATGATATTCACGTTTATTTTAGCATTAGATAGTGACGACACAGAAACATCGATGGTAAAAAAAAAACATCGATGTTTTTGGAAATTTCAAAAATATCGATGCATCGATGTTTCCATCGATGTTTCTGCACCTCTACCGGACACCCATTCGAGCGCTGAGCGACGCCGCAAGGACCAAATTCGACGATATTCGTCTCGCGGACGACCGCTTCCACCGACGCCGTCTTCTTCTTCTGGAGGGAATATTTCTACCAGCACTTCAACTCCAGTCCTACTTCCAAGCCAGCGGCCATCAACGGACCTACAGCCCGAGGAAAACCGGACTAATACTTGGCTAACTCCGCCCACTCCATTCCACCTGCATTGTACCCTGAAATGCCAGCCCAAGCATAGGTATACCGTTTAAGGGGAGGAAAGTGACATATTCACATACTCAGTATATAAGAATATGCTGAGTAGGAGATCCCACGCAATCCACATTCATAAAAAAAAAACACAATGGAGTAAGCGATGCCGCTCTCCCTATAGGGATTCCAATTCTTTTGTTATTGTGTTTGTGGGAGTATTAATAAGTATTCCTTTATTAATTAAATTATAAACTTAAAATCAGAGTAAATTATGTTTTACACGAGGCCGCTGGTGGTGGAAGAGAGAGATCGTACTCGAAAGCTATCGAAAAAGCTAAGTATCGAAAAGTGCCATTCGCGGTGATGGCTGTTTGCCATTACACCGACGGACGCAGGCACGGTGCGGAAGTTAGTGGGTGGTCCCCACATTACTCCCCCCCAGAAATCAGCACTGCTAATTGCTGGAACTGCTGGACCAGGAGGCTGATTACTGGCTCTTGAAGCGAGCCGGCAGCCGCACATGACGTCCACTTCGCGTTGTAGTCGATGTTGGCAGCGGGTCGCTGGTTGCTGTAGGTTTCGCTATTTCGTCCTTATTCGATGACGCAGATGTATCTGGTGTAGTCGCTTGAGTCGATGCACGTCCTTCGTTTGCTTCTTTGTCGGGCAGAACTGCTGACTTGAGTCGATCGATCCTGACTCTTAATCGTTTGCTTTTTACATCTACGTAGAAAAATTTGTCCTCTCGCTGCAGGGCAAGATATGGATCATCGTATGGCGATTTTAACGGGGCGCGTACGGTGTCGTCTCTGATAAAGACATGAGAGCACGTCTGCAAGTGTTTGTCGACGAATGAGGTTGTTGTAGCGTGGTCTGAGGTTTGAGTTGGCTGGAGCTGCGTCATGATGTTCCGCAGGCTCTTGACAAAGTGCGAATTGCAGTCCTCGATCCGGTTAGACTCAAAGAGATCAACAGGCAGGCGTATAGTGGTGCCATACAAAATTTCAGCGGGTGATGCGTTGACGTCTGTTTTGAATGTCGCTCGCAGTCCAAGTAAGACGATGGGAATACGGTTGTACCAGTCGACGGTATTGCGACATTTCAATGCTGTCTTTAGTGTATGATGAAAGCGCTCAATGATTCCGTTCGACTGTGGGTGGTATGGTGTGGTTCTGCGCGAAAGCTCTTTGAAGAGGCCCGACTCAAACTGACGTCGTTGGTCGGTCGTAATCCTAATCGGGACACTATAATGTGCGATCCAACCGTGCAGGAGTGCGCGTGCCACTTCTTCAGCCGTGATTTCAGTTGATTGTTCTACTGCTGACCATCTGCTGAACCGATTGATTATCGTCAAGCAGTAGCGATAGCCATTGGATGGTGGTAGCGGACCAATCAGGTCTATGTTGATGTGCTGGAAACGGGCATCAGGCACATCAAAATTGCTGTGAGCGGCTCTGTTATGTCGATATACCTTACATCGCTGGCACTCGACACAAGACGACGACCATGAGGCGATGTCCTTGTTGATGCTGGGCCACACAAAGCGTTCAGTGACCAGTTTGACAGTGGCGCGTTTGCCGGAATGAGCCATACCATGCAGCACGTCGAATACGATTCTGCGCATCGGCGATGAAATGTATGGACGAATACGGGACGATGATACATCACAATATACGCTGATGTTGGAGTTCGGCAGCTAGAGTTTACGCAATTGCAACGAAGATTTGCCCGTCTCGATGTCTTTTAACAGCTGTTGCAGCTCGTCGTCCGCCTCTTGTAGGCCTGCGCACTCGTGCATGTCGATTTGTTTGATTCCAGCAATGCGGGATAGGGCGTCTGCCACAGTATTGGACGCACCACTAATATGCTAGATTTTTGTGCAGAATTCGGCGATAAACGACAATTGTCTCGCTTGTCGTGGCGATGCTTTCTCGTGATCCTGTCGAAACGCATAAATTAATGGCTTGTGGTCGGTGTAAATAGTACAGTCGCGTCCCTCAATCATGAAACGATTGAATTTGACGGCTTGGAAAATCGCTAATAGCTCCCGATCGTACGTACTGTAGCGCTTTTGTGTTTCCGTCATGCGCTTAGAGTAGAAACTCAGGGGAAACTCAGGGGCTGCAGTTGTTTGTCGTTGACCTGGTGAAGCGCTTCTCCGACCGAGTAATTGCTGGCGCCAACATGGAGAGCAAGGGGTGCGTTGGCTATTGGGTGCGCCAACCGTGCTGCGCTGGTCAAGTCGGTTTTACACCGCAAAAATGCCATTTCGGCGTCCTCGGACCAAACTACCAACGACTGTCGTTCTTCTTGTTGCCCGGGATGAGCGCTTGGAGAATGCCTTGAACAACGGCTGCTTGCGGCAGGAAACGACGGTAATAGTTGAGCATGGCAATGAATCGGGGCAACTTGCATATCTTGGTCGGCTTCGGGAACTCGTTGATCGCATTCGCTCGTTCGACCGTTGGGGATATACCGGATGCCGTGATAGAGTGTCCCAGAAATGTTACGTCAGTCTTTCCGAACACACTTTAAGCCACGTTAATATGTAGGTTGGCTTGCCGCAGGCGATCAAAAACAATTTTTAGGTGCTGACGGTGCTGAGCTTCACTTGCCGAAGCCACACAAATGTCGTCGATGTACACAGCCACAAAGTCGAGATCGCCAATGATGTTGTTCATGTGCCGCTGAAACGTTTGCGATGCATTGCGGAGGCCAAATGTCATTACATTAAACTCGAAGAGTCCGAATGTTGTGATGATGGCGGTCTTCTTCCGATCTTCCGGCGCGAGCGGGATCTGATGATAGGCACTGACCAGATCGATGGTAGAGAATATGGACTTGCCGGCGAACACCTGGTTGATGTCGTGGACATGTGGGAGCGGGTATCGGTCAGGATTAGTGATCGCGTCAACCGACGATACCATCTTCACCATATGTAATGGCGATGCCCAGCTGCTGCTGCTCGGTCGGCATATTCCCGCTTCGAGCATTCCTGCAAATTCGTTTTTGGCGGTAGCTAGAGTCTCAGCATTCAGACGGCGGACCTTTGCGAATACGGGCTGGCCCTCTGTCACGATGCTGCACTCGGGTATTTTGCATGAGTTCCTCATCGAAAACAGGAGGCAGGGTCAGGTCTTTATATTGTAGAATTATGTCGTGGTAGTCACATTCGGTGGCAACGGTCGAGATGGGTGAGTACTGGACATGACGAAGTTCACAGACTGTAGACAGTGAGGTGGCTCCATCGATGATTTTGCGTCGCTTGATGTCGATGATGAGACCGTAGCGAAAGATGAAATCGGCGCCGATGATAGCTTTTGACACATTGGCCACTATGAACGTCCAGTAGAAACGTCGTCGGAGTCCAAGTGTGAGTGCCAGGGTTCTCGTCCCGTAGGTGCTAATTGGTGTGCCATTGGCTGCGTATAATTGATGCGTTGACGATGGTTTTAGGTGAGGGAATGCGTTGGCGGGCAGAACTGATATGTCCGCGACAGTGTCTATCAAATATTCAGTGTACGAATTTCTGTCGAATATGAATGGACGTCTGGACTGGATCGCGCCCACTTCGCATGCTGCCTCTTGCGAAGTGGCGGTTAGTTTCCACAGATCCGTGCCGTGCTGACGCGCTATGGGTTGTAATCGGAGCAGATGCAGCGACCGCGATGATCGTGGGGTGCGCGTACTCCCAGGTCTGTCAGCCATTATCGCGATATTGTCAAGATCGCTTTGCGCCATCGCCACTACAAGTCGCAAGCCCTCGGGTAACCGCTCAAGCCACATGGCTTTCAGGGCGTCTTCTGCAATGCCGCCCCTGGCCAGTTCGCGCATGCGGCGCAGCAATATAGACGGCTTGCTGTCTCCAAGCTCCAACGACCGAAACAACTGTGCAAACTGGGACTGCGTTGAAGACATGTGTTCGGCAATAATTTTGGCCTTAATTGCTTCATACCTTCCGGTAGGCGGCGGATTTCGCAGAATTACATGATGGTCTCCAAGTACTCTGCCGGCAGTACGTTCAAAGTATGATGGTACTTTGTTTCGTCCACCGTTATGCGGAGACTTGCGAATTGCGACTCCAGTAGGGTGAAAAATACATCCGGATGCCCTTTCATGTATGGTGGAGCCCTAAACAACACTCGGCCAATCTCGCCTGACGCATGCTCGTCGCCTCCCGGCCTTATCGCGATCGATGGCGGCGGAGCGGATGAAGTCGGATAAAACGCAACGGGTTGCTGCAAAGCAATAGGTGCAAAATTTTGAGGTTGGAATGAACCTTGCGGTTGCCCAATTGGTTGGGTCGCCGGCTGCTGTTGCAGCGGTGTTTGAAGCGTCTGCTGCGGCCATTGAAGAGGCGCTTGTAGTGGAGGCGCTTGTTATGTGGGCACTGATTGTGCCTGCTGAGGCTGTTGCTGCCTCGAGTGGGCGTCTTCATCATCGCTATGGTTAACCATATTTTGAGGTTATGTACCACCAAAGTGCCGGTTTTCAACTTGTCAATAAGTTAAATTATAAACTTAAGATCAGAGTAAATTATGTTTTACACGAGGCCGCTGGTGGTGAAAGAGAGAGATCGTACTCGAAAGCTATCGAAAAAAGCTAAGTATTGAAAAGTGCCATTCGCGGTGATGGCTGTTTGCCATTACACCGACGGACGCAGGCACGGTGCGGAAGTTAGTGGGTGGTCCCCACAGTGTATTTGCTTTAAGGGCCAAAAATAAAAAAATTAAAGTCAAAACATTGGCTAGAATTGTATCAACCCTAACTCGGAATTGATCAAGCTACTAAAATGTATGATTGGTTTTGTTTTATTCTAACTATTCTCTTTAAGAATGAGTGCGAAACATAGAACAGAAAATTGGTTTGGCTTGGCAGCGTGCGCAACTTGCAAGTGACGGTCGCAATTAAAATATTATTACGCGTTAAAAAAAAAGTGTTTTAAATGGAATCATTTAATATTACAAATAAAGGTATTTACTGTAACTTTTTGCAGTTTTAGAGTTTCTGACGTATTGTTTTTAGTTTATTAAGTGATTGAGAAACCTGTGTCTTTTTAAGCATTAAATGTTAAGTGAACTCATTTTTCACTTAGAGTTTCAAAAGTAATGGGCACCTGATAGCACGATGAAATTAATTTTAAAATATTGGCCAATGTTTATAGATAATGTTTTAAGAAATTTCAGCTGCAGAACTTTGCAGATGGCTGAATTACAATGAAACGAACAACGGCGTCTCGCGATTTTTCGAGCATTTTTTGGTCGCCCGCTCCATACAAGATGATATAATATAGTAGTCCGATCTTGATAAAATTAAAACCGAAATTCTAGAATTGGCAGGAATTCTTCCTTTGGCAGCTATATGATATAGTTGTCCGATCTTGATCAAATTAAGCCCGAAATTCTAGAATAATACAAAATGGGCATATCTAAAATTATATGAAAATATGTTAAAAACTGTTGAATATCGATTATGATAAAAATCGAATATCTTTTAATTGTAAGCTCCATACCAACTATCTGGCAACTTTGCTTTTTATGTACTCTTTCTAAATTCAGTTTTTCATTAAACGTTCACAATGTAACACTGCGCGTGTGTTTTATTATCTGAAATAACCAACAAAGGTTATGGGGCCCAGATCCCTCGTAAATTGTGAAAAAGACTAGAAAACTTCAGAGAAGAACTCATAATGAGTATGTCAATTCAAATAGAAAAACTCGATGACGGGAATTATGACATGTGGAGTTTGTCTATGCGAAGCTTATTAATTACATCGGATTAGTGAAATGTTGTGTGCGAAAAACAAATCAAACCCGAGGATGAAACGCAGGCGGCGCGATGGGAAACAACTGATCAAAAAGCTTTAGCTAGTTTAATATTGAATGTTAAGCCCACGCAGTTGATGCACATAAAGTCGTGCACAACATCCGCAGAAGCATGGAAGAAACTGCGCAGCATTCATATGCCGGCGGGACCAATTAGAAAAACTCAGTTGTATCAAAAACTAGTGAGATTGAAAATGCAATCTGGGGATACTGCGTCTCAGTATGTTAATTCGTTTGTAAACATAACTGATAAATTTGCAGAGCTTGCAATAACTTTGTTGAAGGTCATAATGTTTTTGTCCAGTTTGCTGATTCGTGGGAAAATTTTGTAGTCGCAAAAGAAACACGCGACGACATGCCGCCATTTGAAACGGTAAAAATCAAATTTCTTGTAGAAGGCGCAAGAAAAGAAGTGAAACAAGAAGAACCAGAAGCAGTGTACATATACACAAAGCAGAACAACAGTAAGCAGAAGGACAATCGCCAAAAAGAACAAAGATAAGTTCAAAGGAAAATGCTACAATTGCCAAAAACAGGAGCATCGCGCGAGTGAATGCAGAAACAAAAAGGAAGAAGAGAAAAACGAAAAGGAGCGAACAATCGAATTTTTTAATGCATTGCAGTGTTCTTAAAGACAGAAAAAATATGTGGTGCCTTGACAGGTGGCGCTACTTCACATACATATGTGTTGTGACAAAACTAAATTTTCAAATATTAGTGAAAATAATACCACGATCATGTTAGCAGCAGATAAATCTGTTGAGTCGCCTGGTGTAGGAACTGTGATTTTACGTACTGAAAATCGGCAAATAACAACGAGAGACGTTCTGTATGTCCCATCGTTAAACATGAACTTTGTATCAATAAGCAAAGCAGCAAAATACGGTCACCATACGAAATTTGAAAATAACGGAGCAGTAATATGTAATAATAGTGGTGAAATTGTGTTACCCGCAAAACAAGAAAACAGTTTATATATATACGAAAATAAAATTGAACACAATGAATTACATATCTCTCAAGATTCATCATGGGTATCAATATGGCATAATCGGTTTGGCCATTTAAATTTCAAAAATTTTAAAGACTTAAGTGAGAAAAAGCTTGTGCATGGATTGAATATTAAAACAAATTGTGACACTTGCAATAAGGCAAAAATATGTGGGTTGCCATTCCCACAAAAGGCGGAACGAGTAACAAAAAGTGTTATTGAACTAATTCATAGCGACGTGTGCGGGCCTATGAATGTCAATTCGATCGCTGGAAATCGATATGTGGTTAGTTGTATCGATGATTACACGAGAAAGAACTTTGTTTACTTTATGCGCACTTTATTTTAAATTTATTTATTTATTATTTTATTTATTTATTTATTTATTTTTTATTTAAAAATTATGTTGAATGTTAAACAAAAAAGAAAATAAAGGTATTGCGTAGTGACAACGGCACCGAATATAAAAACAAACAATTTGACGATTTTTTGGAAAAGTGCGGCATTAAAAGACAATTGACGGTTCCTTACACGCCGCAACAAAATGATATTGCTGAGCGAGCAAATCGCACGTTAATAGAAATGGCAAAAAGTCTCCTAATTCACGGAAATTTACCGGAATTCCTGTGGGCTGAAGCTGTGCAAACCGCAGCTTATTTGCGTAATAGATGTCCAACTAAAATTCGCAACGGAGGGACTCCCTTTGAGTTATGGAAAGGGCGAAGGCCTTTGAGTTATGGAAAGATACGGAACGCAGTGACTCAGACGAAGAAGGGGAAGAGTTTGTCAGTGCCAACGATGAAGACGAGCCATTGGAACAGGCGGAAATTTCTGCACGACATGGACCAGGAAGACCAAGACTTGTACGGACAGGCCAACACGGCAGGCCCCGAAAACAGTATAATGTACTAAGTTACCTGGATAGTTCGGAAGATATTGAAGAACCAAAATCCGTTGCTGAAGCGTTGAGCAGTCAATATGTTCGTAACTGGCAAGATTCTATGCAAACGGAAATGGACGCTTTAAGAAAAAATGAGACATGGAAGTTGGTGGACCTACCAAAAGGCCATTGCATCAAAATGGGTTTTTCGTATAAAACGAAACAAAGATGGCGAAATCGAGCGATTTAACTCTAGACTAGTTGCCAAAGGATGCGGGCAGCAGTTTGAAGTCAATTACTGGGAAACATTCTCTCCAGTAATACGATACGAAACAATTCGAATGCTATTTGCTATCGCTGCAGAGAAGGAGCTATGTATGCACCAAGTTGACATCTCTAATGCATACTTAAACAGTACTTTGGAAGAAACAGATTACATGAAGCAACCGGAGAACTTTGTTGACGAGGATCACCCAACGAAAGTATTGAAGCTGCAGAAGGCAATCTATGGCCTAAAACAATCTGGACGATCCTGGAATAATACACTGGATGAGGTTTTGAGAAGTTTGGATTTCAAAAAATGTGAAAGCGAGCCGTGTCTTTACGTACATCTTACAGAGCAAAAGTACATTGCAGTGTACGTAGACGAATTAATTATCATTTGTCCTACCGAGAGTGACATTGATAAAATCAAAAGAAAGATTGCTGACAAGTTCGAGACACATGACAGCGGCCCCCTGAAATACTTTCTTGGAATGGAAGTTAAGCGAAATGGTGAACGAGGATCTGTAACCATTTCGCAAAAGAAGTACATACAATCATTATTAGCTACTTATGGGATGCAGAACTGCCGATCTGCGGTCACCCCACTTGAGCCTGGATTTCAAGTTTCCTGCCAAGATGACGATTGCGCCAAGTTAAATACAACAGAATTTCAATACCTTATGTACTTAGCAGTGTTGAGCCGACCTGATATATTGCATGCCGTTTGCAAGTTATCTCAACGGAACACGAATCCTCACGTCGAGCACCAAACTGCAGCCAAGCATATTTTACGATATTTATCTGGAACCATGGATCTGAGCATAATCATTAAAGGGCTTTGCTGATGCTGATTGGGCAAATGATCAGAATGATAGGAAATCGTATTCTGGATATGCGTTCATGTTGGGCGGCAGCGCGTTTTCCTGGGCATCTTCAAAACAAAGCGTAGTTGCCCAAAGCAGCACTGAAGCTGAGTATATCGCTTTATCGACTGCTGCCAAAGAAGCCGTTTATCTTCGCAGACTGTTAAAAGAAATTGGTTGTTTAGATCAAGATAAAATTGTCTTATTAGGAGATAATATTAGTGCGCAGCATATCGCTAAAAACCCTGTACATCACAAGCGCACTAAACATATAGACATTAAGTATCATTTCGTAAGAGAGAAAGTCGAAAGTAAAGAAATTGAATTAAAATATGTATCAACTAATGAAAATGTTGCTGATATCTTTACAAAAGGCTTAGGAAAGCAAAAGCATTATGAATTAATTAAATATCTTGGATTAAATTAAAATAACTGTATGTAGCTTAAGAGAAAGTGTTGAATATCGATTATGATAAATATCGAATATCTTTTAATTCTAAGCTCCATACCAACTATCTGGCAACTTTGCTTTTTATGTACTCTTTCTGAATTCAGTTCTTCATTAAACGTTTACAATGTAACACTGCGCGTGTGTTTTATTATCTGAAATAACCAACAAATACTGGTTAAGTTATAATTTTTTTTTTCAAAAACTTTCGATCGTTCCTATGGCAGCTATATGATATAGTCGTCCGAGATGTCTACTTTTTACACAATATATTTAATATATTTTTCTAGATCTACTGTAAAAATTTCATAGTGATATCTCCACTAGAAGTATTTTTGGCCGCCCGCTCCATACAAGACCGACCACTGTACACTGGCAGCACAACTAAACTAAACACAACTAAATTGTGAAAATAATTACAATTAAATACAAAAGAGCCAGTCGTCACCGCCTTAACCTAACCTAACCTTAATATAAAAAACAGAATAGCTGTATGCGTGCAAAGTGAACATTAACTTTATTTATCACAAAATAGAAAATTTAAATAAAACCCCGGTTGTTTTAATGAAAAATTAACACAAAATGAGAGCGCAATAGGAAAACACGTCCGTTCACTAGGAAAAGAGAATGACTAATGACTTATGAAAAATCCACTTATGTTTTCTAAGCGGAATTTCGGAGGCAGAATCGAAAGGGGGTATTCACTTCGTCTGGAACGCTTGATTTGCCTTTCCCAAGCTTAAGAATGAATAGTGCAGAATATAAAAAAGTATTTTGGAGCAAAATATGAAAAAAAAACATGTTTTTGTGCAAGATGCATCAATTCACAGAGCAGGGAGTAGCACGAAATAAGTGTTTTGGATTGGCCAGCGTTCTCCCCTGTCCTAAACCCAAATGAGAACATTTGAGGTATCTTAACCAGTTGAATTTACGCCAATAACAATTACGATTACGCCAATCGCGAAAGTCTTAAAGCTGAAATTTTGGCGCAATGGTCTTTTTTAGACCCATGTTTACTTAATAATTTATTTAATTCAAGTCCTTTTCAATGCTTTTCGAGGTAACAATACATCAAGGTGGCCCGATTATTTATTAAAAATTGTTTATATATAATTATAAGAATAAAAACCCATTACAATCTAAAAAATGACATGTGTCCGTATAGTTTTATATACAGTTGCAGGCTTGACGAAAATCCGACTTTTCCGCTTTTTTTACTGCTGTCTACTTAATTGTCGCGTAGCGAGTAGAAATACTACATCCTATATTTCCTTAGTAATGCGCCACTGTAGAACGTCTTTTAAATTGCAAATTATAATGATTTTTACATAATAACTTAAAACATAGATAACCTTAAGACATTAATTCTAGGGTTAGAATGCAAGCAATCTGGCAGCACGCCAGTAGTCACTTCCTCATATTCTTTTCCTATATTTTCATCTTTCGCGCCCACCTAACACGAACAAGCACGTGCTTGATGTCATACGGGCCACTTGAATGTACTGACTCAATGTACAAAAAATAGCTTCTGAGTTATAACTAATAAACTTTTAAAATAGAAAATGTATTCCTTTCTAAAGATATGAAAACTTCACCATTACTTAAACAAAAGTTATCCCATATTTAGGGAAATCACCTTGAAAACAGGAGGATTTTTCCACATTCAAGAAAAATCAAACAAGATTTAGAACGTTTTCCCTGGCTTAAGGTAAAATTTGTTTGTTTTTAAACGTATACATTGGCCGTCAGCCGATAGGGTACACAGGGGGAACAACGGTTGACCGATTCATCCGCCGTTACTGTGTGCACCATCGGTAGTGCGAGTATACTCTCCACTAGAGGGCGGCTGGTCGAGTTCGATCTACGAAGGCAATGTAAAACGTAACTATCTAGCTAGTTAGTTAACTATCTGCTATCGTAACTCTAGGGGACTTTAATATACCTGCAGCTCGTTGCTCATCTGATGGTGTGTCAAATGTCCTTCAGACTGTGGCACAGCATGACCTTATTGATGGCCTACTTGACATATCTTTGTCTCAAGTTAACCACGTCCCTAATTCCTTATACCGCTTATTGGATCTTTGTTTCGTCTCTGATCCTCTAGGTGCTGACTTAGTTAGAGTTCCTCCATTGACGCTACCATCCAACTTTCGAAGTGACTATTGATACGGAGACGGTTGTAAAGAATGAATCTGATTGTTTAGCCAATAACGTTCGCTGTTTTCGTAAAGCCAACTTTCATACGCTAAATAATCTAATATCTGAATTTGATTGGTCAAATCTGTACATGTGTACTGACATCCCCCTTTGCGTTTTTTTGGCACTTGACACATGACGGCTTATAAGTATTAGGGGCTCCGCAGCCATAGCAAAATATTTTGCGCTTTCCGTCGCAATCATGGTATCTGTGTCCCTCTTTTCGACAATTTCAACAAATAAGCGCCACCGCTCCGATTTCCACTTCATTCTCGATCTCTGAGAACTCGATGGCATCATCCGAAAGCAGCTCTTCGACCACCACTAAAACGCACCTTCCAGCTGTTAATTATGTTTGCTACTTTATCAGGCCTATACATTAGGTCGGACCCAAGACTTCCAGGATTCGATCGGGCCTCTCCTTGAGAGCCATTTGAATCCCGCCTTCTATCCGGTACTGATCAATGACATGACTGCCCAAAATTTTGCTCTGCTGCAATTTGGTTAGCGCGAGGAATAGATCCCAAGTTTTGCTCTACCGGCGTTGGAGTATTTCTAGGTAAGTATGCAGCGAGATTGGTTTGAATTAACAAAGCCATCTGCTGGGAAAGTTCGGTTAGAAGCATGGCCTGGGCCACCATATTTCCTACTTCTGCCGCAGAAATATTTTCTCGGCTGTCAGAAGGCGTTTTCCTCCCGCTGGCTTCTTTGCCGCTGGTGTGGTCATGGAGATTTGAAAGCATATGGTCTTGCAGGTAGGGCATTCCCGATTTGTTTTTGTGTATACGGCTAAGAAACTTTTGTGGTTGTATTTCATTTTAAATATAGTACCAGTAGATAGAGATTTGCCACATAAAGAGCACTCTGCTCCAGCACCAACCTCTTCCCTATCGGAATCCGCCATATTTAAAAAAAAAATAATCTTGATCTTCAGCAAAAATTTAACGACAAAAATTCTAAAACCTAAATATCTGACAGCAAACTAAACAAATTAATAAAGAGTTTGCTCTCACAAGCTTGAGCTACGCAACCAGCTGTTACTCTCTTTATTTCTCGACCTGCCTTAACAAATTCTTACGCCAAGAGCTTATCTAGTGCAGCTGCAGCTGTCAACGACTCGTTTGATTAATCAGCTGATCCCCTCTCTTTGGTTTGTCACTGACCTACATTCACAGCTTCCTGAAGAACGCACTTCTCTTAAGACAACGGTCAACGACCTTCAGATCTAAGAACAGTGGGCCACTTTCCGTTTCTGCTGGTCGACAATCTTAAGGAAACAAAACTTCCTCTGATGCTACGGACCAACCAACCAAAAATAAATGTACGACCAAAAATGTATATAATTTACTAAATATGTCCCAGAAATAAATCCCAGAAAAATGTATAAATAAATAAATAAAAGCATTTAAAATATGTAAAATAATTCAAAAAGACTAAATATAACAACGAAAATATTCAAATTCTGATTATGCCATCCAACCAAGCAGCGTTCCCCGCAACGCTTTACTTTTGACAAACAAATATTATGTATAATGAGAGAGAAAGAGAAGAAAAATTATGCTGCTGCTAAGCTGGAGTTATGCTGACATGCGCTCTGCAATCGCTGCGCCTTCTTTATCAGCCAGCTCCACTCAACTAACAACAACAATGCACCTTGCCCTTGAAACTGGCGGCTCCAGTACTCCTTACTTTTGCGAACGGCATATCGGTTTCTCTATCAGCCGTGGCCAGTTGAACGATTTAAACCCTCGAACTGTATTCCTAAGCACCTGATAGACGGGACATGTTTCGCTAAAAAGGAAAGGCTTCATTTAACTATCCGTAAAAACTGTAAGGAAGTCCTTGGCCAGGATGTGTCTCAGTCCTGCCAGGGTTACTCACAGAAAATTTGTTGAGTTACAAGGAATACAAGGGGGATTAGCGGTGTGCCGAACTAGCAAAACTTCCACTTCCGCGTTGACTTGCTTGCCGCCGTCGGTTGCGGCTATTTTCCAACAGCGAGACCCGCAGCCAGGGGCAAGAGGAGGGGGAAAAGGGGTCCTAGGTGCCGTCGCCGCTCGCGGAACTTCTTTTCCTAGCGACCGGCCAAGCAACCACTCGCACTAAGGCCAGAGGGAGCGTATAAGAAGGTGAGAAGAGCAGAAGGGAGGGAAGTGGGGAAAACCGCCGGTGCACGCTGCCCTCCAGAAGCTCGGCCTCCCACTGCTATGACCCGTTGCGAAATTTCCCGCCAACGTGTCGGTCGCAAAGAGGCGGCTCGCTCCGCCGATTACGAGCCTCTTCCACGAGCAGAGGAAACTTCTCGGAAACTCGTGGCTGAGGAACCCGAACCGGCTGAGTGCCCTGGTTGCGGAGGTACAGAGCGGAATATAGGCGGGATGGGGGTTAGGGCCGGGGAAGGAACCAAACTTAAAAGGCGAACACACACACTTCAGAGATTTAAGTTAAAAAAACCCATAATTTATTTTTATTTTATCTATTTTTATTTCTCTAGGCTGTGGCCCCTCCGCCGGTGCTAGAGCGGAGGAAACCCAAGCGTGCTTACGTGCAGTGATCCCGGGGATCATGTCCTCTCCAGTCGCAGACATCTCCAAATTTCCACTTCTTTTCACCACAAGGAAAGCTCGACTTGCCGGTTTCAGATCGCGTAGTTAATTAACTTTCGCTCCTCCTCTGACCCAGATTTTTCCCATTGTCGCTGGCGCTGACGTCGCTGCTGCGCCCGAACTTCCGCTCCCCCTTCTCCTACGTCATCTCGGGAGTTTCGGGAGTTTCTTTCCCACATTCCTCGGCCTCTGCTTGTAGTCGCTGGGCAGCGGCGGGGGCTCGGCTGTAGCGGTGACGTCTTTGCTGGCGCTCAGCGCTGCTCTCGTGCGCTGGGCTGCAGCGGCTTCCCCCAGCTTTGTTGTTGCGCCGCTCGGAGTTTCGGTTAGGCACAGCTGCACCTGCTCGGCCTCGGTGACTCACGTGTTCGGCTCAGCGCTGCTCTCCCGTGCTCGGCTGCCGTGGCTTCCCCAAGCTTCGCTTTAGCGCCGCTCGGCGTTTGGACAGCAGCTGGGCTTGGCTCTCTGGGTGCAATGTCCGACTCTCTTAGCTGCCCACGGTGATCGCTCTCTTAGCAGCCGTCGACAGTGGGCTCCCGGTTTAGCGTATTCCATATTAAATCTAAATTTCTAATTAAATCTAAATTTCTAATTAAATCTAAATCTAACTTCATATCCTTCTTTGCCTTCATGGCTGGTTTTTCTCTTGGCCTTCCTGGCCGGTTTACTTGTCATGTTTGTGAGGCCCATTTATGGGTCCTCACAAAACTACTAATAATTTTGCTGTCCAGGTATTCCAAAGCGTATAGTTGAGTCAAGTACGTGTCCTCGAAAAAAAATCTATAGAACAGCTTGTTGCTCTCTTAATTTCCCTCATCATCCGTGGCCATAGAATGACTGCGAACAGCTCTTATGTGTTCCTAAGCGTCTGACGAAGAGATTAAGAGAAACGAAATATGACACATCAAGGGATGTAAGGGAAAAGACAAGAATGTGAAATTATTTTAGACAATACATTTAAAACAAAACATGATTTGGCCAACACGTTAAGGCGCCATAATAATTATATTGATCTTTAATAATCATTAATGTAACAATCAGGCTAGGTGGTGTCTTGAAGAGGCTCTGCTCGTCGGCTAAGGAGGTGGTGGTCTTGCCTGCTCTTCAACTTTGCCTCTTACGAACAATATCCCTATTAGATTTGCGTGCAACGACGAGAAGGGGGGAAGGAAAAATCAATTCACACTCAAAGACAAAGGGACACTCTCTCATTGACACACAACAAACGTCTGCCGTCCTCTGATCTTAATGAGGACCCAGTTCGCCCTCCCTGCCAATGGTCATCCGTGCCGCGAAATTTCATTCTTATGGATAACCCTTAAAGCGGTTACGGGAACCCCCTGCTGGTGGAGGCAAACAGATCAAAAATTTAGAACATTATAAAGAACATTATAATAAACTTATTACTAATAAAAATTGCTCCCTAACTCTACTGTTTCGTACATTCTAAAATAGCGAGCGACACTTACAAATATACATATGTGTATTTAGAGGATTTGAACTTACAACTAGGACGTAATTAAAACTGAATTATCGGACATTAATATATTCGTCGTACTCGACCAATAAAATATAAATATCTGAACATTCCAACTCACAGAATTTTCTCCATCGATGAAAGCGCTTTCGTGGGATGCTAGCTGTGGGATAAAATTTAAGAAAATAAAAGAAATGCACCAGATGCGCATACAAATCCATGCGACATTCACCGAAAAAAATCAAACTTAAAATCAAATAAACAAGAGACCAAGCCACAATTAATTTTCTCTAAAAACATATAACTCCTTTCGCCATCTTGGCTTCAGAACTCTTCCCTTTCTATTTCGGATCCAAATCTCATTATTAAATATGACCTAAGAAAAATTGATATAAAACTAAAGCTTAATCTTTAATTAATCTGCCTCTCTTCCGGAATGGACCGCTTCAGCTTCTTCCGCTGAGCAGACGCGCTCTTCGATTATTGCTCGCTTAATATTTTCTAAGTGCGGGAGTGCGAGACGGAGCGACAAACCCACCAACAAAATTGCCGAAAATTAGCAAGGGGGCTAAGGCTGGGTTGGTGAAGTGTGTGCGCCTGTCGCCGCGTCGATCCTACTCAGCTAGTGGTAATTGGCAGTCACATGCCGACTACTAAAGACCGACCATACGTGGTGAAGAACCACATCCTGCTCGAGGTGCCCCTGCTCTAGACTAAATATGGCGGATCTTTTTTCGGACGTTGATGCACTACGATCAGTACATTCAAGTGGCCCATCTGACACCAAGCACGTGCCTGTTTGTGTTAGGTGTTAGTAGGCGCGACAAATGAAAGTATAGAAAAGGAATACGAGGAAGTTACTACTGGCGTGCTGCCAGACTGTTTGCCTGCATGCGTACTAAGTGGGTTAATATTAAGGTTTTTAGTTGGGGAAGGCTATCTACGTTTGATGTTATCATGTACAAATCGTTATAATTTGCACATAAGACTCTAAAGGGTTCATGCAATTCAAAAGACGTTCTACATTGGCTCAAAACTAAAGGAATATAGGATCTAGTATTTCTACTCGGTACGTGAAAGTTAAGCTGACCCAGCAAGTCAGCACTTTCCACGTTACCGTGGATAAGGTTAAAAATGAACGTAATGCCAAGCATGGTTCTACGGTTAGCTAAAGAAGGTAAGTTAATTAGGAGAAGTCTACTAGAGTAAGAGGGTAACCTCTGGTTTGGATCCCAGTTCAAACCGCGTAAAGCGAAAAGCAGAAAGTTCTTCTGAACTGACTCAATGCGTGTACTGTGAACCCCATACTGAGGGCTCCAGACGCAAGATCCATATTCTAGGATAGGACGAACTAACGAAATATATAAGGATTTTGTAACATAGGGGTCATTGAATTCTTTCGACCACCGTTTAATGAAACCAAGCACACCTCTGGCTTTATTCACCATGCACGAAATATGATCGATAAAGTCAAGTTTAGGGTCCAGTCGGACACCCAAATCATCGACTATATTAATTCTTTCCAAAGAGCAGCAGTTAAGCGTGTAAGTCGCGAGCTTGGGAGCGACACGTGAGAAAATCATTAGCTTGCATTTAGAGCCGTTTAGGTTCAATAAGTTTATACGGCACCATGTTTGGAAGTTATTGAGATCTGTTTGTAAATCAGACTGGCAGGAAGCGTCCTTATATTGCACACAAAGTTTGACGTCGTCCGCGTACATAAGTACTTTGGAGTTATTCAGAACTTTCGGCAGGTCGTTGATAAATAATGTAAACAACAGGGGACCCAAATGGCTCCCTTGCGGGACGCCAGAAGTAACCCTGAGGACATTAGATAAAGAATTTTTAAAGAGGACCTTTTGCGTTCTGCCATTCAGATAACTTGAGATCCAACTAAGAAGATCAACCGGAAATCCCATTAGATCGAGTTTCCGAACAAGAAGAGAATGGTTGACAGAATCAAATGCTTTACTGAAATCAGTATAGATTACGTCTGTCTGAAGGCCCTTATGGAAGCCCCTAACTAAGAAGGAAGTGAACTCTAAAAGATTGGTTGTCGTTGATCTACGCTTTAAAAATCCATGCTGACATGGAGAAATAATTGATCTACACAGGTGCTGCAAATGTGGAGTAATGATTTTCTCGAAAAGTTTCGGAATGGCCGACAACTTAGAGATTCCTCTATAGTTGCTGGCAACCGATTTGCTACCTTTTTTTGTGGAGAGGAATAATAAATGATTCCTTCCAAATAAGGGGAAAGTGGGAGGTTTCTAGGGACAAGGTAAACAATTTTAGAAGGGGATTGCACAGGGCGTCGGCACAATACCTAAGCACACAGCCAGGTATACCGTCGGGACCTGGCGAATAAATGGGCTTAACGCGATGAAGATCTGAAAGAATAGTGCTTTCGTCTAAAATAGGACTGAAAATAAAGCTCGATTTGGGCATGATGTAGGAATAAGTCTGATTACAGTCAGTTGAAGTTGAGTAAGTGGTTTGAAAAAACTGCGCAAACAGATCGGCAATAGCCCGATCATTTTTTACGGTAGTATTTTCAAACGAAAGCGAGGAAGGATGCGTAATTGGCTTACGTTTAGTGTTAACAAAATTATAAAACTGTTTTGGGTCCTGAGAGATCTGGACCCTACAACGAGTCAAATAATTTTTGTAACACTGCGCGTTCAACACGGTAAATCTTGACCGAGCAGATAAATAAAGGGATAGGGCAGAGTTAGAACCGGTACGTTTATATTTAGTATACAGCCTAGATTTTTTGTTTTTAAGATGACTCAACTCTTTAGTAAACCAAGGAGGCTTATTCGATGTTGCTGGATAGTATAACGGAACACATTCAGTAAAAAAGGAATTTATGGCACTGTAAAAAATATCCACGGCTTCTGACATGTCAGTGCACATGTATAAATCGGACCAATTAAAATCTAAAATAAAGTTATTCAGCCGTTCGAAGTCCGTTTTGCGAAAACAAAGGACTTTCTTGGCTGGACAGTCAGATATGTTCTGTAAGTCAGTCCCAATGTCGAGAGTCAAGTCGAAAGTCGGATGATAGGGATCTTCGGGAAGCGTCAACGGCGCCACCCTGGCTAAACTGACTCTTGCCGGATCTGAGACAAAACAGAGATCAAGCAAGCGCTCTAGGGAATTTCGTACATGGTTGACTTGAGACAGCGAAATGTCGAGCAAGCCAGCAATAAAATCATGCTGTGTGGAGGTGAAAAGTACATTAGAGGAAGTATTTGAGGACCAAATAGCCCCTGGGATATTAAAATCACCAAGAACTACTAAATGATCCTTATTAGAAAGTCGGTTGAAAACCGTTTGGATGGCGGAAAGATGGTTCCAATAAATAGGAAGTTCGGACAAAGGAGGAATGTAAGAACAGGTGATGAAAATAGAGCTACCATTGATGGTTAGCTTCACACAGAGGAATTCAACATCAAACTCCTCGAAAGTTATTAATTCCGACGCGAGAGTGGAGTCAACCGCTATGAGGACACCACCCCCACGTCTGATAGGCCGATCCAGCCGATATATTGTGAACACAGCTGGGAAAACTTCGGAGCTCAGAATCTCCGGCTTTAACCAGGTTTCTGTGAACACAATAACCTGGGATGCAACGAGAGACTATCAGAATACAATTTGGGAAGCTTACTACGTAGGCCTCTTGCATTCTGATAGGAGATAGAGAGGGAATTGATTAGTTTTTTGGAGCGGGTGTCGTAGAGGGCGCAGTGGTCTGGTCGGGCCTGGGAAGACTTATTCCTACGGGCCGCCGTTTCTTTTTCTTAGCTTCAAACTCTTTGACGACAATATACTCTGGCCAGAAATTGGTAGAGCATATTGTATCAAAGAGTTCATTCGGGACATTTATTTTAAAAGATGAAATATTCCTAGCATAAGAAAATTTGAATTTTTCCACCTTTATTTGTATTTTTTCAGCTCTAGTTTTGCCTTGGATAAAGGCAATAACATCTTCCGATGTCTGACCAGGGGAGAGCCGCGAAACAAATATCTGTTTCGTAGGTGGTACTACTACAAGGGCTTTCGGCGCTGCAGACTGATTGTCTGCAGTGCCGATATCGGCCGGTAGTCCGGGCCTGATACCCTGAGCAGGTGAATTAATGGGGCTTTGAGGGGTCAGTATTTGAGACCCCCAGGGGACAAAACGGAAATTTTCGGGGGAGCGGTCCCTCCCGCAACACATTCGGATGCCGAATCTTTTTGCCACTCGATCTCAGAACTCTTTGACTGAATTCTGAGGTCGAGGGCTGTGTTGAGAGAGGCTGCTGTTGGGAGTCCGCCGCTGGTTGGTGAGATCCGCCTATATGCTGCAGACCAGTTGCGGTTTTTTTGCGCCTAGGAGACTCATTTAATAGTTTAAGGCTATTAAATTGAGTGTCCAGCGCCAAGAGCATATCATGAGTTTTACGAAAACTCGATAATATGTCTTTAAAACCGCCCTTGGTCTGCCGCATAAAAGACATCATTTCTCTTTCAACCTCGCGACAGGCCTCGCAGCAGTAACGCAAACCGATGTTTCTTCTTACATCGTCCACCGTCCGAGCAACAACACCAATGCACTTTGCATGCACAATGTTGTCACACAGCCAGCAGCCGACTGTAAGATCGGTTGAATTAATTGCCTTTTTACAGGTCTTGGAGAAACAGACGATAGCAGACATTATAGGGACTTACCACTGTACCTTTACGTAGAAAGAGATAAGAAAAGTGCAGCTGCACCGAGAGAGCGGGAGAATGAGAGAGCGGGTAAACGGGTGAGCGTGGGAGCGAGCTTAACGTTTAGCTGTCGCGACGGCGCAAACTAAACGGAGAAGGCACAAAGAGGAATGCAAAAAATGCAAAGCAAACACCGGCAGCACAAACTAAATTGTGAAAATAATATCAATTAAATACACAAAACAGAATAGCTGCATGCACACGAAGTGAACGGGAACTTTATTAATCACAAAGTAGAAGATTTAAATAAAACCGCGGTTGTTTTAATGCAAAAATTAACACAAAACGAGAGCGCAAGAAAAAAACACGTCCGTTCACTTGGAAGAGAGAAACGAAAAAGGATCTAGAGAGGACAACTCGAAAAAACCCGTAATCACCGGTGTTACCGTACCGTGCCCCTGTGATGAATGGCACTACGTCAGTGTGTCTTTTAACGGTGGCTTCCGGATACCTGGCACCTCCGGTCGTATAAGCGCCCGATCCGGGGTATGAGGCTCTGCCCCGGGGGATTCTTCCTTCCTCACTACTCGTGGGACCAACTTATGGATACCAACTGTAACAACAATGAAACAGGGTGCTCTAGCAGCCCCAAATCGATTGATATCGAACAAATCCGGGAGCCCGAAGCAGCCATGGACGTATGTTCACAAGGCTCTGGCACCGACACAATCACCAAAGAAGAGGAAGAAGCCCTTCTCGCCTCTCCCAAGGTGAACAAACCCAAGCGGATCGCTCTATCGGGCGCCGCAAGAAAAAGGTTGCGCAGACACCTTGCGAACGGCATTCCCATGGAGGAGGCCAAAAGGCTCGCTCAGAAGCCTATGGACCCTCCTAGGATAGAGCCCAGCAAGAGTGGTGTGACCAAGAAAAGGGTAAGATCGGCTAACACGACCCCAGAAGAGGTGTCGACCAAGAGGGCCATGACAAAAACCGCGGCACCCAGTGCCTTGACGAGGGGTGGCCTTGCGACTGCACCGCCTGCCACGGAGGCTCCAGTAGCCTCCACATCCGCAGCCGTAGCTGTGGCTGGGCAGCAGACACAGGAGCAATCACCCCAAGTCGGTGTCATGCCTTCCTACAGGGACGTTGCCAGCTCATCGAAGATGGCAATACTCCCTGCCGACTACCCCCAACAACTCTTCACGACGGATTAGCTGAACAGCATCCAGTCTGCCATCCTGTCGAGGGTGATGGCACTGAGGCACGGCTCTGTGAAGCCACTGTTCTCCGGCTGCACCTTCAGACCGGGCTGGATGGCTGTGACATGTGGGAATACGGAGACAACTGAGTGGCTGAGCACCGAGGTGCCCAAGCTCCGGCTGTGGAAGGACGCTCATATAAAAGTAGTCCCTGATGCAGAGGCTCCACGTGCCGCTGTCTACGTCGGCTACTTCCCACTTCCAAGTGTGGACCTCAAGACAGCTGAGGTCTTAAACCTCATTGAAGGCCATTGGCGAGTCTTCCATTGCGAAATGAGGCAAAGCACAGCTGTATTGACGATCGCGCTGGATCCGGTCTCGGCCAACCGGCTAAAAGCGCTTGGGCATCAGCTCAACTTCGCGTTTGGCACGGCTACTCTAAAGCAAAAGGCCGACACGCAGGCGAAGAGGCAGGCAGAGTCTCCCGTTCCCCCAACGGAGAAGCCCACCTGCTCAAATGCCAGTGCTCCTGTTATGGCTGCATCGACACCACAGGGCACTGTAGCCGCACAAGAGCCCGCAGCACCGCGGAAAGTCCTGCGCCCTCCACTCCATGGGCGCATCACGCGCGGAACCGTGCTCCCCACTCGAGGCACCGGGCGCGTACCCAAGGGTGCGAGGCGCACACTAGAAAAGGAGGCCCTTCTAGGCACTAACCGCGGCCGGAAGATGGCGGCCAGGGGCCGCAAGAGGGCGGACTAATGTCCTCTCCCCCTCTCCCCACTCCCCCTAACACCAGGAGACACCTCCGATGTCTCCAAGCGAACCTCCACCACGCAAAGGCCGCATCCGACGTGCTTTGCGAGAGGTTCGCTACAATGGACATAGTGTTCATCCAGAAACCCTGGATAAATGCAGGACATGTCCGGGGACTTAGCACCCCATCCGGTAAGTTGCTATATGCAAATGACCAACCTCGCCCTAGATCGGCGTTGTTAATTAACAAAAATCTAACATTTGTTCCCCTTTCACAGTTTATAACTGAGGACCTGGTGGCGGTTTGGGTTAAAATACCCACCGCCCACGGCGAGCAGGAGGCAGTGTTGGCCTCCGCCTATCTACCCGGCGACTCGGAGGAGGTGCCTACGGCGGCTACTTGTGCCCTGATTGAGCACTGCCAGAGGAACCGGCTCAGATGGATAATCGCCTGTGATGCCAATGCACATCACACGGTCTGGGGGAGCAGTGACATCAACAAGAGGGGTGAGTACCTTCTTGAATACATTATTAGTAACAATATAGGATTACTAAACCAGGGCAGCGAACCTACATTCATTAATGCCATTAGAGAGGAAGTCCTTGATCTAACTCTCTGTAGTATAAATATGTTGTCCGGTATCTCAAACTGGCACGTTGCAAGTGAGATCACTATGTCAGATCACCAACACATTAGATTTGACATAGGATGCGCCTTGCAATGTAGCCTAGTCACCAGAAATCCCAGGAAAACCAACTGGGATCTCTTCTGCTTTGAACTTGAGCAAACCAGAGACTGCTTGACCCGTCCGATAACATTCATAGACGAGTTAGAGCGTGAAGCTACTGTACTTCATAGAAATGTTGAATCAGCATATCACGCCAGCTGCGACCAAAAGGTACGCAAGACCGGAAGGGCTGTTCCCTGGTGGAACAAAAGCCTTGGCGATCTCAAAAAGGCTGAGCGTAGGCTCTTCAATAAAGCAAGGAGTGGGAGGGCCTCATGGGACTCCTACACATCTGCTTTAACGCTCTACAACAAAGAGCTGAGAAGATCAAAACGGGCTACTTGGCGCCAACACTGCGGGCAGATCTCATCTCTCCCGGAAGCTGTTAGGCTGCAAAAAGCCCTCTCCAAAGACCACTCAAACGGCATATGCACGCTGAAAAAGCCGGATGGAACATACATACACAAACAACCCAAAGGAGACGAGCAGCCTACTCCTGGCTACTCACTTTCCTGGGTGCCTGGCTGTGGAGCAACCCATCTCAGAGAGTGAGGCACCAACCTACCTCTCTGAGACTGGAGAGTGCCCACACCTGCGCGTGACTATGGTGGCAGACTCCAATGGGGCTGAGAGAGGGGAACCCCCCCATCGCTCAGAACGTATCGGAAACATGCCCTATATAATGTTTCATCAAAATAGCGTACAATGGGCATTACAAAGTTTCAGCCCATACAAATATCCATGGATATATCCATGCTTGCTGCAGCGGGGACTGCACCAAATCGCACTCCCCCTGGTCCGTCTATTTCGAGCCAGTGTCCTGCTTGGACACATACCAAGCAACTCGGCTAAAGTAAAAGTCGTGTTTATTCCAAAGGCAGGGAAGAAAGATTCCCAATTGCCTAAATCATATAGACCGATCAGCCTTAGCTCCTTCTTCCTTAAAACGATGGAGAAGATAATTGACCAGCATATAAGGGAGGTGAATCTCAAGGAACTACCCCTACACAAATACCAATATGCGTATCAAGCTGGTAAATCAACTGAGACCGCCATACACTGCCTTACAACAACCATTGAAAAGGCCATTGGCGCTCAACAGATAGCACTAGGTGCCTTCTTAGACATCTCAGGAGCTTTCGACAACACGTCATATGAGGCTATACGTGCCTCTCTTGTACGAAAGAATGTCTCCACACCTATCACTAGGTGGATTCTGGAAATGCTTAGATCCAGAATCATAACTGTAGACCTTGGAGGAACTATGACCTCAATCACAGCCACAAGGGGATGCCCTCAAGGGGGAGTACTCTCTCCTCTCCTGTGGACTCTGGTCATCGACGAGCTACTATATGAGCTCAACAACTTAGGGTTCCCCACTCAAGGCTACGCTGATGATCTAGTCATCTATATAGTGGGCTGGCATGTGCAAACCATTTCGGACCGCATGCAGCAAGCCCTTAATATAGCCAACGGATGGTGTCAGGACAAAGGACTGTCCATAAACCCATCAAAAACAGTTTTAGTCCCATTTACCAGGAAAAGGTCTCTCTCCTTAAAAAGACCATCCCTAAATGGGTCCATCATCGACTTTTCGGTTGAGGCCAACTACCTAGGAGTCACACTTGACTCGAAACTCAACTGGAACGCACACCTGGAAAAGACTATAAACAAAGCCACTCGAGCACACTTTGCTTGCAACAGGCTTTACGGTAGAACATGGGGCTTAAGTCCCAAAATGATCTACTGGTCTTTTAACACTGTGGCAAAACGGATCTTAACCTATGCATCACTTGCTTGGTGGACGAAATCTACCCAGAGGACAGCTGCGGCTGCACTTACCAAATTACAACGACTGGTCTGCATAGGCATCACTGGAGCCATCCGGACATGCCCCACTGCAGCACTAGGAGTCATAACTGGCATACCCCCACTACCAATTACATTGAAAAAGGAGGCCTGCCTGGGGGCACTTCGCCTTCAAAACATCACCAATATCAAAAGAGGTGATCTTACCGGGCACCTTAGGGTCCTTGAACCCCTAATAAATGAGCCCATTCTGCGCGTAACTGACGAGCAGAAACCAAAACTCGTTTTCCACAGAAACTTCTCAGTAGTCTTGTACACTAGAAACGAATGGAAAACAAAATCAATATCTCTGCCCAGTGGATCACAAACATGGTACACTGACGGGTCGAAACTGGAAAACGGTGACACCGGGGCTGGCATTTTCGGACCAAGGTTCAATAAATACATAGCCATGGGTAAGTCGCCCACCATTTTCCAAGCTGAGATACACGCCTTAGAAATCTGTGCACGTGAATGCCTTCGCAGGAAAATGCAAGGCACACGGATTTACATCTTCTCGGACAGTCAGACAGCGCTCATTGCGCTGAGTTCCTTCACGATCTCGTCCGGACTTGTAGAGACCTGTTTCCAACAGCTGAATGCCCTTGCCTCCAAAAACACCCTAACGGTGGGCTGGGTGCCAGGGCATGAAGGCCATATAGGAAACGAGGTGGCAGACTGCCTAGCTAAATGCGGGGCGATGACACCTTTTATCGGCCCTGAGCCGTTCTGTGGAGTATCGAAAGGACACAATAGAGAACTGCTCAGGAAATGGGAAGAAATCGTCACTGAACCGACAGTGCAGGGCTGAGACAAGCCAAACAATTTCTCGTCCCCCAGATGACGCGATCAAAACGCATCATCAACCTACCAAAGAGCGAAATTCGCACTCTAACAGGCTACCTAACGGGTCACTGCAACCTTAGGTATCACCTTAAGAAATTAAAACTTTCAGAAAACGACACCTGCAGATTCTGCGAGATGGAGCAAGAAACATCAGAACATATTCTATGTGAGTGCCCATCGCTAATCAGACGTCGACTTCAACATCTAGGAGGTGAACTTATTCCCCCCTATTGGATTTGGGAACAAATAGACCTTACCAAAGTGCTCTCTTTTATTAAAAGCCTAGGTATAGGGCCTCTTCCCTAATCCTACAGGCCGGCACTAAAGATCTAAAATCTGGTCGCAGTGCAACAAGGCCTTTGCAATAATAATAATAATAGCAAGCTATGCTGGCAACAGGACTTTGCCTTTTTTTTGTTCCCTTTTTGCTTAGTTTGACCGCTAATCCCCTTTGATCGCGATTTTCTTTCCGCGCACTAACAAAATTTAACCGCTTATCTCTTTTTCTTTTGTGCGGCGGCTTGGGTAGCTAGCACCGCCTAAATTTTCGATACCGCTGCTACTGCTGCAGAGTCTACCGCCTGCCCCTGCGCCTGCGCCCGCCGAAGTCGTTGAGACTGGTGAAGCCGCTGAAGCTGCTGCTGCTGCTGTGACGGTGGCCGTCGAAGTCGTTGGAAGCTGGGCCTGTCGAAGCTGGGTGTCGATGCTGGGGCCACTGAATATCTTCCTTTTCCGTTTTGGGGCACACAAAGAATCTCTGATTTGGGCTTTTGATATAGCGCCAAGCCCTTAAAGGAAAAATTTCCCTTTTCAGAACAATTCCTCGCCACCATTTCTCTTCTCATTTAGCTTACCCTTGGGGATTCAGCGCTGCTCACTGGGTACTCGAAAAAAAATATAACTGTTGCCCTGGCAGTGGCAACGCGGAGTATATAGTATATGTATATAATATTATAAAAAATGGTATTTCACTCGCGTTTCTTATGTTTTTTTCCCACTTTGCAACTTTTCGTTTTCGCTTTAATTTTCACTAGGAAAAACGAACTGATCTGCCGACTGCCAAGATTGCTAATGACTTTCGAGACGCCCCGAATTGAGCGGGAACCCTCTGTCCCTTTTGGGCCCTTCGGATCGCAGCCGAAACCTGCCAATTGCCCCTCTTTGAGGTGGATTAGCCATTTAACGGATTAGCTTCGATCCGCACCCCGCTAAAGCTCTGCACCGCGCTTAAACCCCCTAGATGGCGCCAGAGAAGTATCTTAATCTTCCCCAAAACCCTGCATCAGGCGCTACAATTTGTAATAGATCTGTAAGTCAACGATATTGTTATTAGATTTAAGTTAGCCCTAAGTGGCCACCTTAAACTATCGAATAAGTTAGGAGAATAGCTAGTTTCCTGACGAAAACAGTGCACAAACAACGATCGCCTCGCAAGAAAATACTAGATGGAAAGTCACCACAGCGAAATTGACCACGGAGGATTTTTGGCAAAGCAAGCAACAGCCAGAGGTTTTGCAAAGAAAAAAAGGAAAACTTAGGAGACACAGAACACACGTACCAAAGCAGGAGAAGGAGCAGAAGAACTCTGACGACGGCAAGAAGGGTGAGCATTATGAGTGCGACAGGGACAGACAGGGCTAGCTAGGCAAGATAAAACGTGAATAAACCAAATAATTGAAAACCTGACCATTAAATATCAGACCTCTTTTATTCCTCATCAGTAGCGAGTATTCCGGGCATTTTCGTTGAGTTTTCCCTCGACAGCGTTAGCGACGATTGTTCCGCCTGTGAGTACTCCGGGCATTGTCGTCTAGTTTTTTTTTACCGAGCATTTTCGACTAGTTTTCTTGACAGCGCACACTGGTTTTTTTGCGTTTTTTTGGGCAGAAAGTAAAAAAAAAAATGTTTACGGAATTTTAAAAATTATGCTTTCTTTATAGTCAGTATAGTCCAATTAGATAAGAAAATCTATGACTTATCGTCCACCTCTCAAAGACAGCTGATTGTCGATAACATGCTTAAGGGAAAAATTGGTGGCAAATCATTTTGCAACATTTGTGGTTTATATTTGCACAGAGAATTAAAACACTTTAAAGTGTTCTAATGGAAACAGTAGTACAGGTATGTAGATTTGTAGTTCACTAACATTTTAGTGTATGTTATATGTTTTTGTGTAGTTTTATCGTGTTTTGTTTATGTGTCTTTTTTACAGTCAACTTAACAATTGTAGCATGTTTCGTGGAATATATGTATATGTATGGCAAACCACTTCAAAAGAATTTGAACGGAAAGTTATTAACTAACATGTGTATAATATTATACAACTAGTTTCATATGCTCCTTTTTGTTCCGTTTTGAAAAAATCACGTTTTTGTAGTTGAATATTTGTTTGGGAATGCAAAGCTTCTAGACATTTGGAGCAACAACAGTCGCTCTGAAGATGCAGTTAGGCAGCATATATTTATAACAATCGGTCAGAATAATTTAAATTAATGTTGTATTTCATTGGTAATGAAAAAAATTAAATCCTTATTTGGTTACATAAGGAAACATTTGCCAGGTTGCAATAGATCATTGGACAGGTTGAAGAAAAAACACCTCAAATGGCTGGCATCTAGTATTAGTATAATCGCTGATTGCAAAACTCAAAGCAAAGTAGGTCGTCCAGAACTATGAAAAGGCTAGTGAGCGACTTAAGTTAGCTTCGGACCTTGCAGAAGAAAATAATAATTCTTTACCCATACTCTTGCATGCTGCTACAGTTTCCAGTTGCCAGTTGTATTGAAAACATCTGGTAACAGCGATAATATAAATAATATAAAATGAAAAATTGTCATTTCTGAGCCCACACAAATGTCCGTTGACAATGCATTAGCATTTTTATTTGAAAACCGATTTACAAAAAGCCATTACATCATATCCATCATATCCTGATGTTCTTAATGCTAAACTAAAACTTAGACCAAATGGCGTCGAGTATTTTGAGAATAAAGCACAAGTTGAGTTACAACAGCTCTTAAACCACACAACTTCGCGGATTCATAAAATGCAGTATGAAACTTTCAAAGCAAATACCAACTTGATAGAATGCCAATTAATATTTAGCTATGGATATGATGGATCAACTGGACAGAGTATTTATAAGCAACGCTATTAGGAAATCAGTGCTGTATATGATGGATGGTTGTTTGTTACTTCACTTGTGCCATTAAAATGAGTAGACAATGAACAAAAAATAATTTGGATCAACACATCGCCACAATCTGTACGGTTCTGTCGTCTATTAAAATTTGAATTTATTAAGGAAACTCGAGAGCTTATATTAGCAGAAAAAGAAAACTTGGATTCGCAGATTTGTAATCTGCACATATATTTGCTTAAAATAAACAACATTAATATATTTGTAAAATATGTCGGTCAAATGCCACTTATAGACGGAAAAGTCTTAAACATATTGACAGAATGTAACTCTTGTTAATGTTGCCCGATTTGCGGAGCAAAGCCAAAGCATTTAATGAATGTGAAAGATTTTAATTCAGATATTTTTGATGCTAAATCTCAAGCTCTTCAGTTTGGAATAAGCCCTTTACATGCGTGGATTTGCTTCTTTGAATTCGTTTTAAAAATTGCATACCGAGCTGATCTTAAGACTTCGCCTGTAAAGGACTAAATTAGTTTACCGAAAGCATTTTATGCAACAACAAATGTTGGAGAAAATGGGGCTCAATGTGGACTAGCCGTTACCAAATGGATGCGAAAACTCAAATGATGGCAATACAGCCAGAAGGCCATTCTAATACAGCCTTACTGTCGTCAATATTAAATATTGATTACGACATACTTTATAATTTTTATATCATTTTAATAACGATTTCCTCTGAATACGAAATTGACTCAGAAAAGTTTGTTGGAGCAGCGGTACGCGATATCCCATGTACCGTAAATGTTTACGAGTTTAGGATGTCAGCGATTGCCTGGATGCATAACCGACGGTCTGAACTCAAAGTTTTGCGCACACGGCAAACATTTTTATCAATTCGTTTTGTTTATCGCGTACCGCTGCTCCAACGAACGCTCCATCGCACCGGTACACAAAAGAAAAAATGACTTAGAGCTAGGACACGTCCTTCCATTTCTATTGATCGGAGCGAACTGAAACTGGGCGCGTTGGAAATGGGAAGCCTCCCCCCCAAATGTTAAGACAGGTCCGAGCGAGCTGCGACAGTTAGTTGCGTTACAATGAGACCATGCCCATTACTTATCTAACACACCCTGTATATTTATGTATAAAACACTTTTCACTTAGGAATCGGACCATGTACAGAATGGAATTAAAAATCGTACTTATCTTGATTTTCCGCAAGGATAGATCCGGTTCCAAGGACCATGAACTGGAGTGGGCGGAATTGTAGCCTAAATAGGTTGATTCGCTGGGGTGCTCGTCGATGGTCGCTGGTGGAGAAGTTTAATTTTCTGCTGTTGCTGAAAGCTAAAGCGCAGGCCCTGGCCGCTTACACTGCCGCTCCGAAATTCGCTCTCTTCTGGCGTGCACATTTCGTTTTACTTTGAAAAACTAAACAAGAAAATACAGATTCAGATAACTTGAACATATTTTGATATTATACGCGCCTATGATAAATTTTTTATTTTTCCTAGTCCGAATGAGGACGAACTTTATATGTCAGCAATTTTTCTCCTAAGCGATTTATAGTCACCACCAACTTCAGTCACCATCCAACGTGTTGCAAGCCTGAAAAGATATCGCATTTTGAGTGTTTTCAATCAAATATTTTATATAGTTGTCACGTGCAGGATCACTAAGGATCAATAAGTAGAAGTGAAGTGTGAAGTAGAGTTGCGCATATTGATAGTTATCAACCTGCCTGCTTCACGATAGTTATGCGATACTCACTCAAGAACACTAGCGTGAAGAAAATCTAGCGACTCAAAAGCGTAGAAGAGCAGCAAATTGTAATCGTGAAGATAGATTCCAGTTGTAAAGTAGTCGTCAAGGGATCAAGTCCGAGCATAGAAGTTGGTGTGTCGGAGGGTCAATAGGCAAGTTGGAGCCATTGTCGGTCAAGTCGTCATGTTGTCAAGTTGCAAAGAATTCGCCATCTCATTTATTTGTCATCCCGCATCTCGTTTTTAATATTCAGCATAATTATATTAATAAACTGTATGTGTGTGTGTGTTCAAAGAGATTTCCAGATAGTCGTGCGCGTTCCAACTAGTGATGACAGTTTAACTTAAGTATCGTATATCTACGGCCTACAACTAGTTCAATATTTTTTAATGGATTAGATTTAAAGCTTAGGTTAACAGAGGAACAATACAAAATTACATATATCTATATATTATTATTATTTATTTACATAGCTTGAGTTTGTGACGTGGTTCCTCAAGGCAGTAATCATTTCTGCAAACGTATCGAAAATCTGCTCGATTCAAATCTTTTTATGCGTCGCAAATTACACAGTGTAACAGTGATTTTGAACTTTTGAAGTGACCTAATAGAGATTGTAAAAAAAGTTCATTTACTTTTTCAACATTTTTTTGGGGCGAAAAGTACAATTTTTAAGTTCTGTTTTTTAAATACTGTTTATCATTACAACAGGAAAATATTTTAAGAAAAATGGGCGTGGTCTCATCATTTTTTTAAGGTTTAAATTTTTTTTTTTCAGGGTAAAAGCTTTTTAAATTATGATTAGAATTACACAATTGTGTAAAATTTAGTATTTTACAATAATTTTTTCAAGCCAAATCACAGTATTTTTTTTGCCTGGTACATGCGGCCAATCACATACAGCATGAAGTAAATAAATTAAGAAACTGAAGTAAATAAACAAAGATAAATTGGAGGAACCTGGAATAAATATAAATTTGAATTTTAATACGCGCGCGCTCCATCGACTGAGGAGGGTCACACTAGAAGGGAGAGTTGGCCACACTAAATATTTAAAATCGGGAATCGTAGGCGGGCACACTAAAAGTCGCAGAGGCCAATATAAAGCTGGCAGCTGGCTTCATATCGACACTCAGTAGTCGACAGCGATCGGAAAAGGTAAGCCTACCAGCAGCAGTAGCCAGCAGCTTTGGTAAGCCGAATCAGTAGACCTGGGTAAATAAATCGTAGTTAGTTCCCCATAACACCCCTCTCTCCCCCTCTAATCGATAGATCTGAATGGTCACAAATTAGGGTTCTTGCTTACTCCTGTGGATGACCTGAATGGCCTCCGAAGGATTCTCTCTCGCTCGATAGATCTGAATGGTCACCGACTAGGGTTCTCACTCCCCCTGTGGAGGACCTGAATGGCCGCCTAAGGGATCTTCTATCTTTGCAGCGCCCAAGACGATCCAGGACGACGGCCACGCACCCTCGCGCCACTAAACGACGAGTCGACGCGGAACGACGCTTCGTCGTGGAATGACTCTTCGCGGTGGAACGACGCTTCGCTGTGGAACGACCCTTCGTGGTTGAGAGACGCATCGCCCCCCGAACGACGCCGACACCGGACGAGCTGCGCGGACCCCGCACTCATAATTCAAGCTCTGTAATCTCCCGTGAATAAATCAGCCTTATTCTCAGTTACCGTGTAATTCACCCTGACTTCTACTCTGGGAAGGGGGTCGGCTTTCTATTACAGCATCTACATCTGATCCAAATAAATACCTGCGACGACCCTGGGCCAGCCCTGAGCTGCCCAAACCTTCGACTAACCGTCACAAATTTCACAGAAAGTGCGCAAAAGTGAACTTTTATGCTTTCATAATATAATAAGAATTTAATGATCTACAACATAGTGCTAGTTCTAGAAGTGTAGAGAGCTGCACTCACTTTGTAGCTCAAATTTAATTTAAAATAAGTTTATATTTTTAACATTTTTTTTGGTTACAAGTTACACAAGATTAAAGCGAAACAATAGACTATTTCTACAGTTAAAACCCTCAAACATATAATTCAAACCATTATGAATAAGATTGCATCCAAAAAGTTTAACTTCATTTGGGATTTTTAAATTTTTTCGGCATTTAAAACTTGCACAATAATTAAGCGATTTAACAGCGCTAGCTTCTCGTCGCATTAAATGCTGATTTAACAGTTTTTAACATAGGAGTGGCGCGGTCTGTTAAAATTTCTTTAACTTAACATTACAGAATAATGTTTTATGAATACTATCCAATTTAAAAAAAAAAGTAATTTAACGACTTTTAAAAAATGGGTTTTGGCCCATAGTGCAGCGGTCGAATGGGATAGAGCCGTATAAAAATCCTATGCTAGTCATCTGCCTCTAAGCTACAGCCGTATTTGAGGTATAAATAACATAACTTTCTTTCATATACATATGTATGTAGATATTTCTTTTATTGTTATTTGTTATTTATGATTTATATAATTTTTTTATAAAATAGGGTGTATATTTATTTGGTTTTACTTTAAAACAAGAAAGAAAGGTAACTTCGGCATGCCCAAGTTTAAATACCCTTGCAGTAAGTAAGTAAGACTTTTTTCGTTTTCCCGGGTACTGACATAAATGTTGCGAGCGAAAATGTTGCGAACGATAATGTTGCGAACGAAAATGTTGCGAACAAACTAAATGAATTTATATATATATTCCTATGGGAGCTATATGATATAGTCGTCAGATCCGGCCCGTTCTGACATATATAGTAGGGATAGCATATAGAAGCATATGTGCAAATTTTCATTCAGATAGCTTTAAAACTGAGGGACTAGTTAGCGTAGAAACGGACGGACAGACAGACGGACATGGCTAGATCGACTCGGCTGTTGATGCTGATCAAGAATATATACTTTATGGGGTCGGAAATGTCTCCTTCACTGCGTTGCAAACTTCTGACTAAAATTATAATACCCTGCAAGGGTATAAAAATAAACACGGCAATAAAGATTCTAGATAACTTAAACATATTTGAATACTATTACATGCGTTTATGATCTGTTTTTTATTTTTTCTAGTCCGAATGAGCACGGAGTTGATATGTCTGCAATTTTTCTCCAAAGCGATTTATAGTCACCACCAAATTCAGTTAACATCCAACTTGTTGCAAGCCTGAAAAGATAACACATTTTGAGTGTTTTCAATCAAATATTTTATATTGTTGTCATATGTAGGATCGGATAGTTATCAGTGTGCCTGATTAGCGATAGGTTAGCGATACTCAAGGAAGTAACATCACCTGAATAAAAAAAGAGAAGTCACAAGCGTCGAGAAAATTTAGCGAGTCGAAAGCGTAAATAGAGCAGCAAATTAAGAGCGCGGACGTTAGAGTGCAGGTGTCAAGTTGTCGTCGAGGGATCAGAGTCGAGAAGTCGCCATCTCATTTAATTGTCATTGTTACATATCCAGCATAATTACATTAATAAATTGTCTTTAATGCCTTACATAAGTACATATAAGAAAACTACAATCGAGTGGTCTTCATTTAGCTTTGTGCATTACAAATTAAAAAATAAATGTGATCACTGGAAAAGGGTTATTTTGTAATGGGACAGAATAATGGATTATTTAGAGATGATTTTTCCGGCAAGAGGTCATGATGAAATGAATGAAAAAGTAGTTTTTTTATATGTTTCGGGTGCTCCTCAGAGCAAAATTTAACAAGTATGTAATAATTATAATTAAAATGTCATAGATTGTAAATTGAAATTTAATAAAAAACAAGAAAGAAAGCTAACTTCGGCATGCCGAAGTTTAAATACCCTTGCAATAAATAAGTAAGACTTTTTCGTTTTCTCGGGTACTGACATAAATGTTGCGAGCGAAAGCTGTTGCGAACGAAAATGTTGCGAACAAACTAAATGAATTTATATATATATTCCTATGGCAGCTATATGATATAGTGGTCCGATTTTGATCAAATTAAAACCGAAATTCTAAAATTTTACAAAATGGCCATGTCTGAAGTTTCATGAAAATATATTGCCTAAGTTATAATTTTTTCCTAAAAATTTTACGATCGTTCCTATGGCAGCTATATGATCGTCCGATCTGGCTCGTTCCGACATATATAGTGAGAGCATATAGACTATCTGCAAAGTTTCATTCAGATAGCTTCAAAACTGAGGGACTAGTTTGCGTAGAAACGGACAGACGGACATGGCTAGATCGACTCGGCTGTTGATGCTGATCAAGAATATATATACTTTATAGGGTCGGAAATGTCTCCTGCGCTGCAAACTTCTGACTAAAATTATAATACCCTGCCAGGGTATACAAATTATTTATTTATCGAGTGCATGCTAACCCACAGTTAAATTTCCAATTGAATATTTTCTATTTGAAAAATCGGGAGAGTTTTCCCGAAGAAAATATGTTATAATTGAGACTTGCGGCTATCAGCCTAGCTGGGGAATTTCCACTGGGCAGGCGAAGAAGAAGACGAGCTCGAAATCGTTTCCAAATTATTTATTGCAGCCAGCAGCTTCGATCTCAGTTTATCGACTCTTTTTACGAGCAGCATCCGAACATTGTGATGCTGCGACGGGAGAAAGCTTATCAGCTTGATCTCAGCCACTCGAATCTGCTTGAGCGCACTGATAAGCTTTTTACACTTCATTGTTTACATTCGCTTGTTTACATTTCATACCGAATTCATATTTAACAATACTAGGCTTATATCTAACTTATTTAACAATGAAACTTAAACTACTGCTCCAACATTCCGGCCCCGTTAAAGGCCTCCGGCACTTTGATCTCCTCGACAGGAGCAGTGTGCACTGGCAGCAATGCCAACTTGTGGATGGCGCGCTTGATGACGCCTCCTGACGTCCGTACTTCGGCCACACGCACTCTACCGTCCTCGCCTGCTGTTGTTGCCACCACGCGGCCTGTTAGCCAACGCTGCGGGGGTACGTTGTCCTCGTGGACGACTACTAGGCAACCGACCTCCAGATCGCTGCATCCGACGCTCCACTTGTTGCGCTGCTGCAGTCTGGCGATGTAGTCCTTGGACCAGCCGTCCCAAAACTGCTGCTTGAGAGCGGACAGCATTCGCCACCGCTTCAAATACGCGCAACTGGCCTTGCTGCAGACTTCTCCTATGACGGATTCTTGCGGCAGCGTGACAGGAGGTTGCCCTATTAGCAGATGTCCTGGCGTTAGGGCCTCTCCATCGTTGGGATCGTTGCCCGACGACGCGATTGGACGCGAATTGAGCAACGCCTCTACCTCGACCAGGTGGGTGCTCAACTCGTCCGCTGTGAGCTTGGCGTTGCCGACTCCTCGCAGCAACCGGTGTTTGGCGGACTTGACGGCTGCCTCCCAAAGTCCTCCGAAGTGTGGTGACCTCGGCGGTATGAAAAACCACTCGACGCCTCTCTGAGCCGCGTATCCTCTCAGCTCGTCCCGACTGCGGTGAAACGCTTCGCTCCTACGAAGTTCGTGGCGTTGTCGCTGTACATCTTCTCCGGCAGCCCTCTCCTCCCGACGAACCTTTTAAAAACGGATAGGAAGCTGTCAGTGGATAGGTCGACAACAAGTTCAAGGTGAACAGTCTTTGACGAAAAGCACACAAAAACGGCCACATAAGTTTTGATTGGAGGTCTACCGCGGATCTTTAAAGACACATAAAATGGACCACAAAAATCTACTCCGCAAACTAGAAAAGGGCGCTCCATTCGGACCCTATCGGCTGGCAAATTGCCCATTATCTGGCTCATCAGCACTGGTTTATATCGGAAACAGTGAACGCAGCTACGGACAATTTTCGTACATGCATCTCTCGCATTGATCAGCCATATCTGTTGCCTCAAAAGTGAAACCATCACCTTGACACCGGCATGGTAATGAGTCCGATGCAGGTTTCGAAGAAATAGCGAAACAAATTCTGACTTTGAGGATAGTAATAGAGGAAATTTGGCATCATACGGAATTGGTGCATTTAGCAATCTCCCCCAACTCGGATTAAGTTGAACTTCACACCTTCTAAATCGCTGGTGTGTATAAAAGGATTTAACCGTTGTAGATGTGGGCTTAAAATTTCAGACTTTTCCAACTTGACGTATTCTGAACTGAACTCCGACTTTTGAACTATTTGGACCATCCTAAGAAACGACAACTTCAGTTCGTTAGCCGAAATGACGACCTCGCGTTGACGCTTCTTCCCTTTAATAAATCGATTTACGTAGGCCATGACCCGTAGGAGCTTACTAAATGATGAACATCTTCCAACAAGCTCAATAAAGACATTCGGTGTGTTTGTTGTGACGGAACATACTGCCACGCTTTTTTTGTTCTCAGACAATTGTAACTCCGTTGAGACTTCAATCTGATGGGATCGAGGCCACTCGCTTGGACTTCGGAGTAAGAAATTCGGTCCATTTTCCCATAGAGTACACCTCAAACCCTCTATGTCTGTTCCACGTGAGACTAAATCAGCCGGATTCTCTTCCGTGGGCACACGACGCCAAACTACATTCTCTGTGAGTTCTTGGATTTCAGAAACTCTATTTGCGACGAATGTTGCTAGAGTGGATGGATCCCTCTTTAACCAGTATAAAGTGACTTGTGAGTCCGACCAGAAGTTAATGCTTTCAAACTCCAATTTGTTAAGCAAAGGAGTTTGGCCAGCAGATGCGCTGCACAGAGTTCGAGCCTTGGAATTGACTTTGTTTTCAGTGGGGACACTCTAGACTTTGCAGTTAGCAGTCTTGATAACCTATTTGTCCCAGCCACGGTACGAATATAAATGCAACAGCCGTAGGCGTGGCTCGATGCATCAGCAAATCCGTGGATTTGAACAGTGTCATAGCCAGACAGACAGATATATCGAGGAATGGAGATCTTGTCAATTGCTAGTAAATTCTGCTTAAATTCGTTCCAACTGGTGTGCAAGTTCATGGGAACCGATTCGTCCCAATCTAATTTCTGTAGTTCCTGAATCAAGATTTTTGCTCGTGTAATCAATGGACATAATAATCCCAACGGGTCAAACAAACGAGCTGTGACGGACAAAATGTTGCGTTTAGTTGGTGGTAAGGACTGAAACGAATCCTCCAAGCTATAATGAAACATATCATTCTGAGGATTCCATCTCATCCCAAGCGTTTTAACGGATTCAGAAGTGTTAAATATAAGAGATTTTTCTGATCCCTGGTTGATCATCAAACTTGGGTGATTTGTTGCCCATTTGGCTAGATGAAAACCCCCTAACTCCAAAATCTTCGTCACTTCTTTGCGAATTAACTCCAACTCTTTGATACTGTTCGCTCCTTTGAGCATATCGTCGACATAGAAGTCGCTTGAAATCACCTCTGATGCAGCAGGATGTGATTCAGCGTAAGTTTTTGATAGCTCAAAGAGGCAGCGGATGGCCAGAAACGGAGCAGAGGCTGTCCCATAAGTGACAGTGTTGAGGCGATAGGTTTGGAGAACTTGCGTCGAATTTTCCCTCCAAACGATAAGATGGAAATCTCTATCTTCATTTGCAATGTAAACTTGCCTATACATCTTTGAGATATCAGCCATCAAGGCATATTTGTGCAAACGAAATCTTGCCAGAATAGCGTAAAGCTCCCTCTGAATAGTTGCACCCACCATTAACGTCTCATTTAATGAGATCGAGGTTGACGTTTTACTTGAAGCTCCAAAAACAACTCGCAACTTTGTGGTGCTACTATCAGGTCTCAGGACACATTGATGTGGAATGTAATAGTGTTTCTCTGGAGGAGGTGTTGGAAGCAGTGACATGTGCCCAAGGTTAAGATACTCTCTCATAAACTCCTGATACATGTCGTGTAACTCGCGATTATTTGCAAGCTTGCGTTCCAATGCAAGAAATCTGCGCTTTGTCGTTTCGAAGGAGAAGCCTAAGACACTTGGATCTTTTTTTAATGGCAACTTCCTGTTCGGAAGCAATTTGTTCAGCTGAATAAACAGCCTTCGATCTCTAAAGAAAGTGTTCCAATTCCCAAAATCGTTGCACCAGAGAGTCGAGAGAACTTGCATTTTCATTGCCAAAGACTCTGCATACCTGAGCGGTTTTTGATGCGCGTTGAGTGAATTTTCCCGAAACAATTCATCCTAGTAAAGTTTTCTGAAGTGAAGGATGTTCAGAACCCAATTTTATTTGGCCTACGCTCAAAAGATCGAAAAAGGATTCTGCGCCAATCAGTAAATCCACTTTTGCGGGCTTGTGCAAACGAGGGTCCGCCCGTTCGATGTTTGCCGAAATTTTCAATTGGGCACAATTGTCTTCGTGATCGGGTTGATAAGATAAAATTGATCTCAGCACCCAAAAATCGGTAGCGAATGTATGAGCAATGACGCGAGAATGAGCTGACGTGTGGACTTTGTGCCGTACAACCGAGTCGTTCTTCCCTACATTAGTGATATTCAGATATGATTCTTGCCTGTGTAACCGCAAACGCTGTGCTAACTAATCCAGACTATAATGGTTGCTGCTCTACCCCGTATCTGTGAAGAAGTGTGTTATGAGGTTTAGCGCAAACACGACACTTTGTTGCTTTGCACTTCTTCACTGGATGACCTGGACTTAAACAGTTTATGCACAACCGATTGTGTTTGGTAAAATCGAACCGCTGAATCACCGATAAAGCCATGAAAGGTTGACAACTGCCTAAACTGTGATTTGTGGCAGAGCAATATCGACACTTTGATTCCGGTTTGCGGGTCTGTCTGTGTGCAAGAGAAAGAGGATTTGGAATATCCCTTGTTGGAAGCTTGGCTAGGCTTCCCTTTACTTTTGGTTGACTCCTCAGCAGCTAAATGCTGGTATCTTCGATTCAACTGAATCGCACAATCGGACCATGTGGTAGCGTATTGTAATCTAGCTGTTCCTCAAATCTGGATTTTGTAGTGTGATCTACCTTGGACATTGCAATGTGAATAAAAATTTCGTTATTTATGTCCTTTTCACTACCCAATGACTGTAACGACGCATACAGAGCCGATATTTCATCAATAAGAGACCTCAAGCCTGATGCAGATGGTTTCGATACTTGAGGGAGGTCAAACAATTGAGAAATTGTGTCGAAAAAAATCAAGCATTTATTGTCGTAAACATTTTTCAGACTAGCCAATGCCTTCTCATAATTTAAATCCGAAATTTGAAACGCCTTGACAGTTCCTAATGCATCGTCGGTTAAGCATGTTAGCAAATGGTTGAATTTTTCGATATTTGTTAGAGACGGGTCGTTATGCACTAAGCTCTCGAAAAGACTTATAAAATTTTTAAAGTCGGAATGCTTTCTACTGAATTTGGGCAAATTCATTTTTGGTAAATAGGACGAATGACGAAAACCACTGTTATCCCCTTGACTATGTCTCGGAGCCTCGACTCGACTAATTGCGGACCGATATAAAGCTTTTGTGATTATGCACATATCCTCGACAGACGCTCTTAAATCATTTCCTGGGTTTAGCACATCGATGTCTGACTGAATATCCATTAATATTTCACAATATGTTTCGAGAAGCTGCATTCGGTACTCCAGTTGAAAATTATCGAAAGAAATAGTTTTTTCATCAAATGCAGTTTTCATACGTCCAATATCGCTCATAACCCTATCGTGTTTTTGCATAGCCACTATTAATTTAGAATTAAGCTTTGCCGATATTTCCTTTCTTTTTATACCCTGGCAGGGTATTATAATTTTAGTCAGAAGTTTGCAACGCAGTGAAGGAGACATTTCCGACCCTATAAAGTATATATATTCTTGATCAGCATCAACAGCCGAGTCGATCTAGCCATGTCCGTCTGTCCGTCTGTCCGTCTGTCCGTTTCTACGCAAACTAGTCCCTCAGTTTTTAAGCTATCTGAATGAAACTTTGCAGATAGTCTTCTATATGCTCTCACTACTATATATGTCGGAACGGGCTGGATCGGACGACTATATCATATAGCTGCCATAGGAACGATCGGAAATTTTTGGAAAAAAAATTTTTACTATGCCAATTTTCAATATATTTTCATATAATTTGATACATGGCCATTTTGTATTATTCCGGAATTTCGATTTTAATTTTATTCAAATCGGACCACTATATCATATAGCTGCCATAGGAATATATGTATCAATTAATTTAATTTGTTCGCAACATATGTATTTCGTTAGCAACATTTTTCGCTAGCAACATTTTTTGCTAGCAACATTCTGAGAAAGCGGAAAGTCAGAAAATGTTTCTTCTTCTTCTTCTACTTAATGCCAGGGTATTTAAACTTCGGCATGCCGAAGTTAGCTTCCTTTCTTGTTCCATTTTAAAATTAATTGGAATAAATAAATGATCCAAATACTAGTAAATTTCCGAAACAAGGGTTAAATCTCCCTCGTAAATGCGCACTTAATTATATGGGCACTTAACCAATTTTTAATCGATGACCAAATATAATAAATCTGATGATTTCCGATTCAAATTCAAACAATAAATTTTATTGGGTTATACAAGGGTTAAAGGTGCACAAGAACCACCGAAATTAACCACCGAAATGCACAAAATATGTGGTTTGTATGTGTATGTACCGTTGATGGGTAAAACCAGGCCAAAAAATGCACAAAATTTGAATTTTATTCGACACATAAACTGTCCGAAATATTTAAGTGGATCCCATACGGGTTAAAGATTCCCACAAACACCGCCGAAAAATTCAAAAAATGTAATACAATTTTTTTAAGTACGAATATCTCCATATAAATCGAATTAATGTCCACGCAAATGCATAAATATACATACAAATGTGAGCAGGGCTTAAATTCACTGCAGAGTTTTGCAGGAACTTTCCACTATGTGAGGTTTGAGAGCCACTGCCACAGTATGTACTGCTGAAATAACCAATGTGCGAGGTATATATGGTTGGCCACTGACACCGTGTATATAGCAGACAAATAACTGCTCTGCAACTGCACAAAAGGGAACCGACGTTGGCGGCAAACTGGCGTTATGTATATGTATGTATGTAGGTTTACTGTAATTTTGCAGTTTGACCGTATGTATGTCACGCACATAAATTTCCCAAAATTTTCACAGAAATTAACACCATAAGATTTGTCAAAGGCAGTTCACTTTTTTATTTTATTTTATTGGGGGTGGTGGTTTATTTGGGATTTAAATTGGTTTTCCAATTTACCACATATGCCAAGAATTATTAACGCACACAATACACACATAAAGTGGAGTGCTTATGATTTTTAATTTTTGGCACTGAATACCTGGTTATTTGGCATAATTTCCAATAACTTCCCTTCGATGTCCACTCCAAATATACGCTCGCCGAATCCACAATAATTCGCCAAATTTCACCAGCTAGGTTTTTTCGCCAACAACAAGAAAAACAGAACAAGTGCCGAGACGACGAAAAATTCACTATTTTGTTCGTGTTTTCACTCGCGAAAATGTCAAAATTATAGCCGTAGTCCCTGTTCGGGCGCCATGGAAAATCGGGAGAGTTTTCCCGAAGAAAATATGTTATAATTGAGACTTGCGGCTATCGGCCTAGCTGGGGAATTTCCACTGGGCAGGCGAAGAAGAAGACGAGCTCGAAATCGTTTCCAAATTATTTATTGCAGCCAGCAGCTTCGATCTCAGTTTGTCGACTCTTTTTACGAGCAGCATCCGAACATTGTGATGCTGCGACGGGCGAAAGCTTATCAGCTTGATCTCAGCCACTCGAATCTGCTTGAGCGCACTGATAAGCTTTTTACACTTCATTGTTTACATTCGCTTGTTTACATTTCATACCGAATTCATATTTAACAATACTAGGCTTATATCTAACTTATTTAACAATGAAACTTAAACTACTGCTCCAACACTATTGTTTCTTATTCTTTTACGTTTAATTTGTTCCACAGCTTGCATTTATTTAACTGTGACTCCGCAGACTAGAGATGGAGACATCGATGTTTTCGATGTTTTTCCTCAAAACATCGATTAAACATCGATGTGGGTCGAGGTGCAGAAACATCGATAAAACATCGATGTTTTACAAAATTGTTTTAAATTTTTTAAATAAAATTCACTTTTATTGTTCTTTTAAAAATAAAAAAAAAAATATTCTTTCGTGATCTTAAAACACTAGGGTAAAGGTGGCAGTTGTGGACACGGGGGGGTTGTGGACACCCCTGTGTAACTTTTTCACGGGACATATATATGGATCTGTCAAATGTCATGTGTGCGCTATTGAAGCTCTATTGTTTTGTGCCGAATACCAAACGGAACGGACGAGTCTGCTTTGGGCCCCGGAAAAATGAATTTTTTTACCGTGAAAAAAATCACAAAAGTTTTATTGCACGTTTTTAAAAGTGGCACCGTGTGATGTGTGTCAATTAAAAAGTTCAGTGCAATAGATTTTTTGACGTGAAATTTAGTTATGTTTAAGATTCCAGTCCGAGTTTGGAGAAAATTTTCACAATAAAAAATTTTTTCATATGATTTTAAAACGACTGCTTGAGGCAGTTGTGGACACTTAAATGTCGGGGGTTTTGTGGACACCCAAATTTTTTTTTGACAAATCTTAAAATATCGCTGTTGATTGAATTATAGGTACAGCTATATAAGTAAATATATTTTAATGGTGTTTATATTCTTTTCTTCGATGTTTGTTGCCAAAAAAATTGACCGCCTCCAACTCCGTGCACTGCAATGATTGTGGTCGGCCAGTGCACTTGAAGTGTGCTGACATGCGTGCCAGCTATTTCACATGTGCGAATTGTGATTCTGATTGGGAATGAAGTCATGCGTAGTATTTATTTTTTTTGCTTTACAAATGAAGAAACTTCCATTTTTTCTTCATTTGATTACGTTTAACTTGATACTTTCATAATTTTAGCACATTCTACAAAGGTGTCCACAACCCCCCTTAAAATCTGAAATTGGCAAAAATTACTTTTTTACAAAAACTTAAAATTTTTTCTTTCAGTGATAGATATCACTGTAATTATTCGAAAACTAGTTAGCTAAGGTCTCTAGCTTTCCATTGATATGCACCTCTCCGCATAATATGCTCCAGTTAAAAAGATATAAGTGAAAAAGAAAACTGTTTCCACAACTGCCACCTTTCCCCTAATACAAATGCAATTAATTGGGATTAGATGTTAAACTGTCAATGGGGGGTTAATAAAGATTAAATAAATTAGGGTCACGAAATGAGACTTGAACAACAAGTGTTAAAGGGTTATCACTACCTCGGAGCGATCCTGACCCGCACGTGCTCGTTTATCCATGAGCGGCACGTACACGTTCTCTGACGACCCTTCACGTAGAAAAAGGGACGAGGTGAAATTGAAAAGGGCGCGACGTAGCGATACCGGACGGGAGCGTTCCGGCGCCGCAGCGATTCTGAGTCCTCGCTAAAAAGGGACGATGTGTAATTGAAGAAGGGTGCTAGAATCATAATGGAAAGAAGCAAAGGAAATTCCCATGATGGACGGTCACCCATGACCCTTAAAAGGGACAGTCTGTGATTTTCCAACATGAACCGATCGATCGAACCAGTTCCGGTCCTAATGACACAGTTGCCGCTCAATCCACGAAGCTCTGCAACTTTTCTATTCGAACCTCCAGACCCGGACTGGTGTTAGAGACGACTGCTTATGTCCCTCCTCATCTAGCTGGAAAACTTCCATCATTCCATATTCCGAGAGATCTCCTGAAGGAGCTCCTGATCTCCCCGTGGCGGATCCAACGTTTTTTGAGCCCTCCGAAATCGACATCCTGTTAGGAGCACATATTCATCCGTCTGTACTTCTGGGCGGTTCCAAGCGCAACATTCTAGGTTCTCTTCTGGCACAAGAGACAATTTTCGCTTGGGTGCTCACAGGCCCATTATCCACTACAGCCGCTCGCACCGTGTCTGTATTTTCCACGCGGGTTTCCTGCGCATCCAGAGGTCTGTTGGACCAACTCCTTGCCACTAGCAGTGCGGCCGTCTTAAGGGGCAGGATTCCCAAACGCACTCAGTCCTACCGTTGTCGACTCTGCAAAGGAATCCAACCCCTTCGGAAAATCCAACAGTTCCTCAAGCTTAGTGATGAAAAGAGGCTTGGTAACTTGGCAGTGCTTGGACTTCACCAAAACTCATCGATGATTTTCTCCTTTTAATACTGCTTCCGTGGGAAGAGTCGGCAAGATTACGTCTTCGTTGGAAGTCCCGCACCAAATGGACTGGCCAATCTCTCCTATTCGGGTTCCAGAAGTTAAGAACATACTCAGCAAGCTGAAGAACCGAAAGTCACCAGGACCTGATGGCATAACCAACAGAGTAGCCAAGTTACTCCCGAACAGAGCTATCCTTTTCCTGGTCCTTATCTTTAAAGCCTGTCTAAGAATAGGTTATTTCCCAAAAATGTGGAAGGTGGCTAACGTGGTGATGATTTAAAAAAGGGAAAGCAGAGCAAAGATGTTGAAAGTTATCGGCCAATAAGCTTACTTTCAGCCTTTAGTGAATTCCTAGAGTGTTGCATCCTTGACGGGCTTCTAAAGTCCTCTGGCGTCTTAAGAGCGATTCCACACCATCAGTTCGGTTTTAGGAGAAGACGCGGCACTCCAAAAATTTGGCACCTGGGACTCCTTTTTAAATTGAAAGGGTTGCTGCACCACCAGCCCTATGAACTAATTAGAAGCTTTTTTACTAATAGAAGTTTTCAAGTAGTACAAGATGTGATCTCTTCCTCGGCCAGATCCATCTTAGCAGGTGTCCCCCAATGGAGCGCTTTGGCGCCCACGCTCTCTGCGAACTCGTAGACGATGCAACAGCATCTGCGTTGCCACTTTTGCTGATGACACAGCATTATTGTCCAGAGAAGACTGTGTTTATGAGGCGACTGATCGGCTTCAAATTACACTGAAAGAATTTGAAAACTGGTGCTGTCGATGGATCCATCAGTCAGGAAAAATGTGCCATTGTCACAATGTGCCTTGCATAGAGACTCAAGCCCAGGCGTGTTTGTTCATGGACAACTCCTCCCCCAGCTTAAGCAATATCCCTTCCTGGGCCTGGTCCTCGACCGAAGACTGAACTTTGCGTCCCACATTAAAAAGACGAGAGCTAAACCGGAGAACGCTGCTCGGTGGCTGCATTGGTTTACCCGCGCTGCCAGCAAGCTAAGCCTTAGCAATAAGAGGCGAATTTACTTTACCATACTGGCTCCTATATGGAAATATGGACTCCCTATATATGGCGCAGCGTCTAAGACCAACCTCAACAAGATTACAGCCTTCCAGGCGAAATTCTTAAGACGCATCACTGGGGCGGAGTGGTTCATTCGCAACTTAGATATTCACCGAAAGCTCCAAGTTGCACTATTTGGGGATATCTTGAATAAGATGGCCAAGAGACATTGGGAGAGGCTTTTAGTACACCCAAACCCATTAGCAAGAGATGCAACTAGCTCTCGAACAAGAAGGAGGCTGAAACGGACCATACTCAATCAGCTAACTCGCCACAGAATTACATAGTAATCCATTACCCTCTTCACATCACTCCACTTGCATTCATTCATTCTAAATACTCTACACACTATTCCTGTTTATATCTTCTAAACCTTTCATTGAAAATCGCTTACAATGTCTGTTTCAGGTAGCTCCAACCTGGAATTTAAATATTTATATTTATATCTTCACCATACCTTCACACACAAATTGTTTTTTAATAATACGTGTTAAAATAAATGAGCGGCCTTTTCAATACCCAAAAAAAAAAAAAAAATCCATGACGGCGCCATCCTGGTCATCGGAAACCTGCTCAAGGTGCAAGTGGGTGCGATTGTGCGCCTTTAGCAGCGTGTACCCATAATCCTTGCAATGGAAGGGACTCCATTCCGGTATCTTGCCCTTCATTGGCTCCCTCCCCTTCTACAGCGAATCCTTGAGCGCCTCGTTGCGCACCTTATAGTCGTAGAGGGGACACAGCCTCTCGTGCGAGTGGTCGTGCGTCCAAATGGCTACATCCACGCCGAACTCGTACATCAGCGGCTCCAGGTCGAACATGTGGACCAAGACCAGCCGACATGGCTCAGTATCTCCGAGTGGGTGCAGTCGTTGTCGGTATATTTGCCACAGTACATCGGTCGGTGGCCACAGATAATGATGCAATGTGCCGAAGTTGAGGAAGAAGTAGACCTCAGTGCTGATGCCCGCGAAGTGAACGGGTCGAAGCTATAGAGCATGTTCACCGTTTAAGTTTAACTTTGCTGCCCGCCACCACAAGGTAAGGCAGGTAGGCGGACACCGTCTCGATCTGTCGCATAAACTCATCGCCCATGCGCACATTCTTCGTGTTCATGACGTAGGGAAAGTCATCCACATAGGTGGCATCGTACACGCGTCTCCTGCTGCAGTCGTGCCAGGGACTGGGCATTCTCGTTGCCCATGTCCTAGAATACGGCCCCGAGGGTAACCAGTCGGTTGAGCTGGTGGGCACCGTTCGGAACTGGATATGACCGACCAGCCGATGGCACTGCCGCAGTGGCGTTCGCCTCCAGGCCGCTAAGCGTTACCCGGTGGATGTACACCACATTGGACGCCCCACTTCCGGGTCCAGCATTAGAAGCATTTCCTCTGTCTGATAGTACACGGTGTTACCCACCACCCCACCAGATTCTCCTTCGCCTCCGTGGCCTGAGCCAGTCCCGTTGCCGCAGAGTCATCGTTGTCAGCAGGAAAAACAGCTGCTAGCGCTGCATTTTGGCTTCGCTGTTTTGCTTTCTTAGCTATAGGCCTCGAGAAGTAGTCACCAGATAAACTTTTCGTGAAAAAAAAATGATTTCGTACTCTTCCAAAATGTATCCGATACAAAAAACAAGAAAGGAAGCTAACTTCGGCAAGCCGAAGTTTAAATACCCTTGCAGAACGTATTTAAAATTTTGTATATTTAAAGATTGCGGTTCTTTTCGCTTTTGCATGTTCTTAGATAATAAGTATATATGTTGAGCGACAGTGAAAAATGTTGCGAAACAACTAAATGTTGTTTGCACCAAAGCTTTTAAAATAAATTAATTGATAGGTATACATATTCCTATTGCAGGTATTTGATATAGTAATCCGCTTTAGATAAAATTAAAACCGAAATTCTAGAATAATACAAAATGGCCATATCTCAAATTATATGAAAATATGATGAAAATTTGCAAAGTTATAATTTTTTTTATCAAAAATTTCCGATCATCCCTATGGCAGCTATATAATATACTTGTCCGATTCGGCCCGTTCCGACTTATATAGTAATGGAAAGCATATAGAGCATACATCTGCAAAGTTTCATTCGAATAACTTTAAAACTGAGGGAATAGTTTGCGTAGAAACGGACAGACGGACATGGCTAGATCGACTCGGCTGTTGATGCTGATCAAGAATATATACTTTATAGGGTCGGAAATGTCTGACTAATATTAGAATACCCTGAAAGGGTATAAAAATCAAGATTTATATGTACTTCCTAGTGAGAGTCTTCTTAATTTTTAAAAAGTTATTAGTGTCTTTGGGGAGGGGGGCAGGTTGGAAACCCAAAATGTAATTGGGATAATACGAAATAATTGTATGGCCTACTTTTTAGATGAAATACGATGTGAAATAAATAAAGTATATGATCATGGACAAGAAACTTAAATCCGCTTCGGACCTCACGGGAGAGGTAAGACCCTAAACCATCTCCGAAATCGACGAAGACGAGTTAATGTGCTCAGATGACGAGAAATTAACTTCGTCGAGTTCGGTGGGGACTCCCAAAACCACACTACAGACTACTAACACCACCACGGCGAGCCACGCCAAGGTGCACGGGGGTAACGAACAGCCAAATTCGTTCACCCACCAACAGTTTCATTCTGGCAAAGATTGCGAAAGAGGGCAAAGCTGACCAGCGAGACCAACAAGATAAAGCCCGATTCCAGGCAGTGGTCAATGATTTCGAGCGATACGAAAGGGTGCTCCCGGAAGAGTTCATGCAGTCGAATCGAAGCGCAACCGCTCACAGGAGGTGAGTGAAAGCGCTCCGAAAAGAGCAAAGGATGACAAGGGAGCCGGCGAAAAAATTCTGTGAGGTGGCTAGAGACATGCCAGCCTTTTTTATTCCTCATCAACAAGCAATGCCTGCCGCAACTGGAAAAGAAAGTGCGGTACGCAATTAGGACGGATAGTCGAACCAGACGGCAACCTGGTGACACCAAGCAGCTGCTAGATGACTTGGTTATGGACGACGACACCCCAAACACCACTCCGCAATAATACCGACTGGTGTGCATATAAACCTGAAGCGTAGCTCGCATGCTTCAGAGAATCTTGCAGTCCTCCTCCAAGAGGAGGACATCGAAATCGGCCTCTGACAAAAGCCAGGGTCGGCAAAACCTCTGGCGTGGCTATCAGAGGACCACACTATACACAAACTCGACAGGTAGGCTGAGGGCGGGTATAATCGTCAAAAACAACCTTAACGCTCTTCTACATCCCAATCTTAGGATGTCAGACGAAGCAGTGGCCAGGCTTGAAGAAGCGGTTGGGACAGCCATGCCCAATGGTCGATATTTTGGCATAAAGTCTAATATTGTTGCTGCAGAGCTGAAACTTGATATATATGATAGTTTTAGAATGTATAATACATGAAAAAAAATTTTGATGATTCTGGACACGCCTACTCTTAGCGCCCATATACGAATACATTGCGTATACGTACCGTGATGTTGTTTTTTTGATTTTACGGTTATACATTATTTATTTATTTATTAGTTGAAATAAATAGAAACATTTATTTAATATAAGTGAGTTGCAGACGTATTTATTAAGACATATTTATTAAAGCTTTTTCAAAAACACATTGCGCATTGTAAATAAGTACAAAAAAAAATTAATTATCTTCTACTTCTAATTCGAAAAAGTAGGAACTTTCAGCATCACATTCGGAATCAGATTCGGAATCAATGTTTAGTGAATCATCATTAATACAAGATGCAATATGAGGTATTTCAAGAAGTGAAATGACATCTTTTGGCAACATTGATTTTTTTAATTGAGCTGTCCTATTTTTTAATGCAATACTCGAAAGAAGTGGATCTGAGGAGTCAATTGATCTATGAAACACGTCAATCAAATTGTTCGCACGCGAATTATGACGAGCATGTGATCTCCTATCCTGTTTATACAGCTTATTGCGCTCTTCCGATGCATTTTCGCCAAGGCAACCCACCGGAAGAACCGATGATGTAATTATTTGAGATCCATGAACCAGTATTTTATGTCATTTTGGGGACATTGGGTACCACGGGTAATTGGTCATAAATGCAGTAAAAGTTTCTTCGCAGAGTTTTTGGAACTTAAGTGCATTAATTGGAAATTCACAAGAAATTGCGATTAATATAATCCGGAGGCTTTCAAGTAAATCAATTTCCAATTCCAAAATTGATGCTAATAATTTTATATTGGAAAACGCTTTCCTTGCCATCGTTTGTGTTCCCATTTCCATTATGCTTTGGTTTATCCACATGTAAGCCCATTTCTTGATACATTCTCTTTTGTACAAGTTTTTTTTTTCCATCATTTGAATTTTTCCCATTTTATCCCTTACTTGCCATTTTTATACCCTGGCAGGGTATTATAATTTTAGTCAGAAGTTTGCAACGCAGTGAAGGAGACATTTCCGACCCTATAAAGTATATATATTCTTGATCAGTATCACCAGCCGAGTCGATCTAGCCATGTCCGTCTGTCCGTCTGTCTGTCTGTCCGTCTGTCCGTCTGTCCGTTTCTACGCAAACTAGTCCCTCAGTTTTAAAGCTATCTGAATGAAACTTTGCACATATGCTTCTATATGCTCTCACTACTATATATGTCGGAACGGGCCGGATCGGACGACTATATCATATAGCTGCCATAGGAACGATAGGAAATTTTTGAGAAAAAAAATGTTTACTATGCCAATTTTCAATATAGTTTCCTATAATTTGATACATGGCCTTTTTGTATTAATTTTATTCAAATCGGACCACTATATCATATAGCTGCCATATCAATTCATTTAATTTGTTCGCAACATATTTCGTTTGCAAACATTTTTTTCGCTAGCAACATTTTTTTCTAGCAACATTCTGAGAAAGCGGAAAGTCAGAACATTTTTCTTCTTCTTCTTCTACTTACTGCCAGGGTATTTAAACTTCGGCATGCTGAAGTTAGCTTCCTTTCTTGTTTTAATTCCATTCCGTAAGCAATCTTACACTGATAAAAAAAAAAATCTTCTTTTAAGATTTTGTGCATTCTTAAAATTAAAATCTTAATATCAGACCAAAAATCCATAAGTGAGATTTTTTAGGGTTCATTCAAGCATAAAAACATCTAGATTTAAGATTTTCCACATTCTTAAAACAAAAATCTTAATTTAATACCAAATATTCTAATAACAATAACAATTCAGGGTTCATTCAAGCACAAAAACATCTAGATTTAAGATTTTCCACATTCTTAAATAAAAAAGATTAATTTAAGACCAAATATTCTAATAACAATACGAAATAATCCTAAACCAATACCAAAAAAGATTAATTTCAAGAATAAAAACTTACATTAAGGGAGGGGTCTGGTTTTGAGGGTTCAAAAAAAGTGATTTTTTTTATTGCATATTATGAAAGTATAGTATCTCAAGAATGTTGTATGTAAATATGAAGTCAATCGGAGCAAAACTCACAAAGATATAGCTTTGTAAGTAGACGGGTTTTACCAGGGTCTTACCGCTACGAAAAACTTTAAACGCGTTTTTCTCAAATCGATGTTTTTTGAGTCGGTGCACACTGTATCTCAAAAACTATTCAACCGATCGTTCTCAAATTTTTTACAGTTTTTCCTTACATAATTTATGAGGTAACAACGTCGAGATTTTTTCGAATTTGATTTTAATTTTTTTATTATTAACAACAATAGTCATGAATTTTGGCCAAAAATGTGGTATTTTCACTTTCAAGTCTTGTAAAAAATTCAAAAAATTACAAAAAATTAAAAACTCGACGTCAATACCTAGAGGGACATTTAAATTGATGGAAAAACTTTGGTTGTTTCATTTCACATGATCCAGTGCTGAGGTATGGTGTGCACCGCAAAAGCTTTTTTTTTTTTTGACGCCTGCGAAGAATTGCTGCCATTCGGTTAATTTTTAATATTTTTCAACCAATATTTCAATTACTACTCTTTAATGTACAATAATCAGAAAAAAATTTACTTTCACCGTACGCCCAAAAAAAATTTTGAAAAAACCTGTTATTTTCTGCCTTCAAAACCAGACCCCTCCCTTAAGATTTTTGTCATTCTTAAAATTCCTAGAGCGTGAGTATACTACTGTTGTCTCATTTTTTCTTACATGTAAAACATAATGTCCTCTCGCTCTTCCCACTCGGCTCTCTTCCCTCGGTACCCGGGTCAAGCTTTTAGTCGCACGTTGTTACTTGAACAGAACAGTGAATAAAAAGTGAACTAAGAACTCATGGAATTTTAAAGTGTTTGTTCTCTATTGCATTTTAATTAATAACCTTTTAAGGATGTATAATTTGGAGCAAGTGGGTGATACTTAAAAAGTGAGTATAGTTTAAAATAATGTTATAAAGTATACATGTACATATATACATATATATACAAATTATATTTTCGCAGAAATGCATGAAAAGGTTTGCCGCTAAATACATACTTATGTACATATGTATGTAACTGTACTTGCCCACATCTGTGAAAATATATTTTCGACAGAAACGCATGTAAACTAATACATACATACATACATATATACAGTGCCGAACTTAATTATTGGCACAGTTGACATGTCCGACTTTCGGAGTGTTTTTCTCCATGAAGAATAGTGATATTTAAATGAAACAAAATTTATTTTTATACATTTATCAATTTCTAACTAAACTAAGTTAATTTTATTTTTGTATATCATTCCACTAATTTAACAAAATTAAAAATGTAAAAAAACACCTAGATTTCCCTGAACAAAATTATTGGCACACTTGGGTAATAGTGAAATATTTTGTTAAAATTTGATAGATTTTGCAACTTTTTCATATTCCAAAGCCTTGGTATGTTTATTTCGTGTAGTCCTGTTGGTAAATTTTCAAGTTTAAAGCTTCCTGGTACTTTTTTTTATGAAATAGTAGCTAGATTTATCAAACTGACCCACAAACAAAATAAATCCATCAAATCTCAGTAAACAATTATTTTGTATTTGTATAATCAGGGCAAATTGTTCACTAAGATTGGGGAAATTATATATAGAAGTCCTTTTTTCCATTCTGAGCATTTCCCAGCGCTTTTAGGGAGCCTTATCAATGCAGAACTGTAAGAACACTGGTTGACTTTGGCTTTGAAGGACCGAAAACTAGCTAATATCGTCAGGAAGGTGAAGGTCAACCAAAAAGTCGAACCAACACACATTGTAACAAAGGTTAAAAATAAGTTTGGAAAAGATATTCACCCTATTACGGTTCGGAGGGCACTGATAGATGCTAATTATGAGTGCCACGTTGATAGGCGAAAACAACTCATCTCAAAGTCAACGTACATAGGCGTTTAGCCAATGCAAAGGATAATTTAAGGAAGCCAATTGACTTTTGGAATAATGTCATCCTCTCAGATTAAAGAAAATTTAACATTTTCCAAACGGATGGCCGACAAACTGAATGTACAAAGCCTTATATGGAACTTCAAAAAGAGAACCTTGCAATACTTTTGAAACATGGCTGTTGAATCATCACTGTGTGGATCTGGATGTCCGCCTCTGGTGTCGGCGAACTTGTTTTTATAAGCAGCATAGTGAACAAAAAGTATTATTTAGATATTCTTAAGAGAAATATTTAGAAAAGTGTCGATAAGTTGAACTTATCGGCCAAATTCACATTTCAAGACCATTATGACACAGGAAAACCGCTCGTGATCTGCGTATATGGCTGGCATGTCATGTAACAAATGCACTGCCGAATCCGCCACAATCCCCAGATCTAAACCTCATCGAAAATGTATAAAAAAAATTGGACAGACGAGTAAAAAAACGGTCAATTTCGGCAAAGATAGGGCTGAAGGTGGTACTTAAGGAGGAGTGGGGGTATATTGGCTCAGAAATCAGCCAAAATGTGGTTTCTTTGATGCCAAAACTTTAGGAAACTGTTATAAAAGATAAGATCTTAGCCACAAAATATTAGTTTATGTTAAAAATGTTTTTTTTTTAATTACTTTAAATATTTTTGCTTAGGTGTGCCAATAATTTTGTTCAGGGAAATTTAGGTGTTATTTTACATTTTTAATTTTGTTAAATTAATGGAATAATATACAAAAATAAAATTAACTTAGTTTAGTTAGAAATTGATAAATGTATAAAAATAAATTTAGTTTCATTTAAATATCACTATTCTTCATGGAGAAAAACACTCCGAAAGTCGGACATGCCAACTGTGCCAATAATTAAGTTCGGCACTGTATGGATTTACAAACATAGACATGTGCATTCGTATGCAAACCGAATTAGAAAAAGTTTGTACCCTTCAGTACCAGTCCCCGGCTTTTCCCCGGAGATTCCCCGCGCCAATTCCCCGCCAGTCCCGGGGACTGGCGGGGAATTTCCATACAAATCTGGCGGGGACTCTGCATACATCACTCCGACGTGGTGAGGAATTCGAAAATCGGCGGGGATTATTCGGGGAAAACGCGGGGAATCCCCGCGCCATTTCGCAGGCAATTTCGAAATTTCGAACTCGATTCCCCGGGGATTTCGCGGGGAAACACCGGGGAAAACTCGCGGGGAATCTCCGTGCAATCTCCGGGGAAACACCGGGGAAAACGTGCGGGGAATCTCCGTGGAAAACCCGGTGAAACCCCGTGGAAAACCTATAGAAAATTCCCGAAAAATATCCTCCTAGTAAAAATCCGGAGTAATTTATTTTTGTATTTAGTATTTATTTATAAAATGTTATACATTTTTGGTTAGCTTAACTTCTTTATTCCTAAATGCGTGTGACGGGTCTTCTCTGCCGGCGGGTGTCCCTTTACCAGACTAATGCTATCTGTAAATAAACTATAAAAATGTTAAAATCAAATTGAACACTGAAATATTTTGCACAAATATACATACGTACCGTTCATATAGGCGTGACCATGTTCAAGATCAAATCTGCAAATTAATTTATTAATGAAACACAAATAACTTTACTTACCTCCTTGTAATATTTCACTTTTACGCAACTTTAACTAATACGCAAAACACTTCTGAATGCAGCAACAGTCAACTCTAAATGCAAAGAGAATTAGGAGAAGCGAGAGAAAACCGAAGATCGAAAAACCTGCCTCGTGTCAGGGTATGCACGACCAAATCAATGCCTTTTAATTTCCCCTACATAAGGCAGAATAACAAATATAAACATTTTGCCTTTGCCCAAAGCAAATGTTTAATAAATATGCTAAAATACCATTCGACCAAATAGATAATAATTAATTAAATAAGAACTTAGATTTATAAATATTACAACTTATTTTAAAAAGGGTATTCTGACGTCGACCCAAAACAAATTTGTTTTCGACAGAGATTTTCTTATTTCCCTTTCGATCATTTCCCTCTCTCTCTAATATCCGAACTGTAGAAAACCGCTGGTCCGAGTCAATTCGAAAACAAAAACAAATATACAGTCCGAACTTCGTGAGAGATCGGCAATAGCCGAACGCAGGTCGATTTTTGTTGCGCCTACTTCGTTTCGAACTTCGCTAAACGGAGCCCATGTGATTTGTTTTTGTTTTTCGAGCATGCCGCGTGGAAAACCCGGGGACGGGGAATTCTGGTACTGCAGGGCTTTTCATGCGTTTCTGCGACAATATACATAATTTCTGCGGAAAAGCCCAACAAGAAAAAGTGCAGAAATTCATATATATGTGTATGTATGTACACATTTTCTGCAGTGCAGAAAGGCATGAAATGACTTGTCATAGCTGTTTGATACGGCTGCTTTCTAAAGCGATGAGACGCTGGTTTTATGCATGGCAAACATAAGCCAAAATATATAATATTAACTGTCTGTTTTTTATTTAGGAGCGAAAGTAACACACATAAGGCTATTCCTCCTTTGGGACTACCATTGCACTTCTGCGAGAATCTTTTAAATTGGAAGATAAATAAGGTAAGCATTAATAATTGTCTAAGACTTTAATTTAATTTTAAATTGTATATTCAATTTCAGAGTGGAATAATAGACGACAAATGTACTTATGATGGTTGGAATACAGAAGGCTGGAAATTACTTAAAAACACCTGCACCTCATTTGCTCCTCAAGATATATTTATTCACAGTGCCATAAGAAGGGTACATATATCTCAACAATAATTTTAAAAATGTAAGTTAAAAAGAAGGTTATAAAAATAACAAACAAAAATGTAATTTTCATTTTAAAAATAAAATACAATAAAAATTTATAAACAAGAAAATATAATCATAATACAAGAGTTTTGATTCTTAAATGGAGAATTTGTGGGTATAGTTTTAAGATTTCTTTTGGGCTTGATTTATGTACATCCATTTTGGTAACGAATTAAGATTTTTCGGTCTACATTAAAGACGCTTTTCGTTCTTATTTCAAGCTCGTTTATGGGTTGAAACAAGATTTAAAAAATCTTAAACTTAGAATGTAAAAATTCTTGAATGAATCCAAAAATCTTAAAAGAAGACTAAAATATGCTTGCGCTACTTTTGTAAACAAATGGTCACGATTTTATGACCAAAATTCTTGATTTTTTTTATCAGTGTAAGTAACAATTCAAATATCCGTATCCAGGAATGCAAAGGGCTAATCCCGTATTGAAGAGTTCCTTAATTTGGTGTAAATATCTGTGCGGAAATGTCAGTGGTTGCCATAAATTGTTTAGGTTCAGCTCCACAGATCGGGCATAATTGACAAGATTTTGTGCCAGTCAAAATATTTAAAATCTTGCCATCTATTAGCGTCAAATAAATATCATATGATATATTAATCTGTTTTCCGTTTGAAGTTGTGGATATAATTGATAACATGTTTACGTATTTGTCTGTCTAAATGTTCCTTTTCTTTTAGAATGTGTTCCTTGCTCTCCCTGACAAATTCCATTTTAAGTGGCCTACAATATCTGACTGACTGGGGTGTCAGATTTAGCCAAAGAACCCACTCTAAATCATCTATTAGCTTAATGGGAATGATTGTTGTCACAAACAAAGATTGGTCTAGGGAATCCGGCTCGTTTACTTCGAATCTCTGTTTATAGATGCTCTGGACCGTTGTGCCGTCGAATCCGTAGCTTACAATCAACTTTGCGCTCCTAATATCAAGATTTTTTAAAATCTCATCCTGCATAAGTACAATACGGCTAGCAGTATGGTTTAACAGGTTTAACAGGATATATGTTCGAATTTTGATTAATGTTAAGATTTCGCATTGAATTATATTGTGCTTTACTCAAAGAACTTTCAAGCATGAATTATAGTGCTTCACTAGGAGACAAAGGTACGGGCTCCGATGCAAAAAGCTTTTTTTAACTTCACTTGGTCCATTTGAAGAAAGCATTGCATTCTTTAGCACATACGCTGTAGCACATTTTTTTGTTTTTTTGAAGAAGAAGACTGGTGCAATTTGCATTAGTGTCTGCTAAGTCGGAAGCCAACTTTCTTTTTAAGCGTTGTCCTGCCTCATTATATGGGATCTTAGGACGACCCATTTCTTTAACGCTCTCACCTCGCCTCGTCTTTAACGTCTCCTCCTGGCTTTCAAAATTAATTGTAATTCTTGAAGATAGCCAATTAAAATGTCTCTTCTTAAATGTTCGGATATTACGGCAACATTTTTTCAGATTCATTTTAATATACGCAGCTTAATTTTAGGCTGATTTCATTAACTTTCTCATTGCTGATCTTGTAGCCGCTCATTTGCTCCAAAACCCAGCTTTTAATCGCGGTACCATCTGAATTGCCATTTAGCTATACATCGATCATACTCGCGTGGGAGAACTCAAGCGTACCTACAAGTAAAAAATACCGCCAGGGCCGCAAATTCCCCCAAAAAGCATAAATAACATAATTTAATATACATATTGAAGTTCATTTTAACATACATTATAATTGAATCCCGTTAAATCCAAAAAAGTTCTACTCTATAGAAGACGACCACTTTGGTTAAGTTTTCTTTGTACATGGACAACACAAAATAACAAACATTAATACACACATACTAAACATTATAACAAAACACTTTCATTTATACATTCTACATACTCTGGCCTTCAATATCCATTATTTACAATAAATAATTGTGCAAATTGAAAAAAAGTGCAAGTCCACAAAGTTCACATAAATTTGGCGCAAATTTTTTCACAACAATCACTTTACTCAACAGCTGACTTTGATGATCGATAACATTTTCAGGGCTGCCAAAAAATCGAAAATTTTATTCGATTATTTGTATATAGACTATATTGTTTAAAGGTGTAAGTTAATTTATTTAGTTATAAATTAAATAAAAAAATAAATTTACGAATTTAGTTTTATCAACTTTCTTTATTGAATGTAAAATTTAGACTGATTTAATGTTCTATTCTGGTTCCCTAATCTGGACTTTTTGTGAATCAGGTTTTTTATGTATCGGTGGCAGCGACGAATCAAATATTGGTAACAGTGTGTCAGGGCAGCGATGGTGGCAGCGTTGGTGCAGCGACGGTAGCAGCGACGAATCCAAGATTGATAACAGCGTGTCAGGGCAGCGATGGTGGCAGCGCTGGTGTAGTCGGCTGTAATTGGTTAATTACAGTTCTGCTGATGATTTGTGTTTTCCCTGTTGTCAATACTTCTCGGGAACTGCATATGCCCGTGTGACTGCAATCCATTTCCTGCTTTGGCTTATATTTCTTGGGAATTGGAATTGGGAACAGGTGCCCGTGTGAACTGCAGTTCAATGCTCTGTGATTTTGATGATTTGTTTACTTTATGTTGGCGCGTGCAGGAAATACTGCAGACGCTGACCTAGGCTTTACCTTATAAGCTTTATAAGCTTTTGGTAAATCGTGTTGTTAACTCCTCCCCCTCTATTTTGAGCTTGTCCTCAAGCGACGTTCATTAGAAGAATGGTATGGTGTTGAGATTAACTCTTTTGGTGGTTTTCAGGGGTTCGGGAGGTGCCACTTGTAGAATAATCTTCTCTTGCTTTCGTTTACAACAGTATAAAAACCCTGCGACGATTGTGGAGGTAGCGAAAAGAAGGGTGACGTAGTATTTGTTATAGTTGCTATCTGTTTCCAATTCTGCCAAACGTTTGGTGTTGTTAATATGTAAACTTTCCAGAGCGTTGAGAGATAGTATTTTGATTCGTTCTTTCTCTGCGGGGGTTATTTGGATCATGGGCCTTGATGATTGTATGGGCTTCGTCTCAACGTTGCTGAACTCTTTTCCGTTGATGGTGAGTGTCTCGTTGAAGAAGTTGATGACGTATGTTCCCTCCAGTTTCTGCATTTTGTTGTTCCACTCTAGTGTGCCATTGTAGTTGTTAACCATTATAAGACCGCTGCTTATTTCCTCTATTGTTTCGATGTGGTCTGCGTTGCTGAATTCACATAACCCTTTCTCTCCTATCAAAAGCTTAGGTAGACAAGTACTATTGCTTATGTTTACAATATTATTCTTGTTACAAATTTTAATTTTATGATAAGTTTTACATTTATTTCTTATGCCAAACATATTTTCGTTATTAAAAAATATTTCTTGAAATTTGATGTTTACAATTGTGTTCTTTTTGATAATGGGCTTGATACGTGTGTTTTCGTATATAGTTTTTTCTAAATTTGGGACTTTAATTATATATAAAATTGTAGTTTTGTTATTTAATATAGTTACATCAGAAAATTCTAGCATTTCTTCTATTGATAGTAATGGCATATTGCTTTCTTTGAATATTTTATCAATTTCAATTATTTCTTTTTCATTTAATAAGAATGTATTTATTACATTTAGCTTAGCCCATTGAATGGCGTATTTAACATTTATGATTTCTTCTTTGACGAGCCTGATTTGATTTTGCAAGTTAAAAGTTATTTCTGTGTTAACATAGCTGTCTTTTCTGATAGAATTTGATAAAGAATTAGTAAATTTAGTTATCTGATTTAGTCTTTCCTGAAATTGATTGTTAATTAAGAGTTGTTTGTTGCTATTGTTAATTAGATCGTTCATATTATCTTGGAGTAGAATTAGGTCATCGTGGTCTGGAGTACCAGCAATGTAGCAATAAAGCAATAAAGTTTGGAGAATGGAGAATGTTTGAACTAATTCGTGTTTTATGGTGTGGTAACTGTTTGAATTTTTTAGTTCGTTATCTACATATGAAGCTAAGGTATTTAAAGTGTTTGTAATGTGGTTTAAATCTATAACATGAATTATTCTTGTGGTGGATGTTTGAATTTTCCCCAGTCCTTTATTTATTACTGCAGTCTGTACGTCAGTATAGTTGGTAATGTCTAGAAGTCCATTCGCTATTGTTATGGTGCATAGCATTAATGTCCTGAAAGGGTAAGGTAATTTTAGTTATTTCGTATGTTACTTTTGTGTATTCTCTTCCCTGATTCTGTTTCAACTGTAGTATTCTTGTTAACTTTAACTATTTCTTTTCTATATCTTGCTGATAATTTAGAACCAAGTCGTGTGTTTATCTTAACATAAATTTCGTCACCTACGTTATAGTTTTTTAATTCGTTACGGTTCTGGTTATGATATTCGAGGTCCTTTTTCTGTTTGTCTATTAGTCTGTCTATGTTGTCTAGTCTGGTTTGTTCGTAGGCTTCCGGATTAGTTGATACTGTTCTATCAAAGAACACTTCAAGTGGTCTTTTCTTTGTTACAGAATGAATAGTGTAGTTATATTCGTACACTGCTCTTTCTAGTAATTCTGGAAAGTTTCTGTGGGTTCCATCTTTCTTGATACATCTCATTATTTCAGAAAGTGTAGAATGGAATCTTTCGACCTGACCGTTTACGGTGCTTTTGTGGGGTGGTGCTTGAAAAATATCTATGTTGAGTTGGTCTTTGAGCATAAAGGTTATGGACTGTGAATTTAAAGACTTTTCGTTATCCATGACAACATATTTGGGGACGCCGTAGTAGAAAATAATCTCTCTTAGAGGGTTTCTTATGTCTTCTATTGCTTTGGACTTTATTATTTTGGCCTGCGCTAATTTAGAGAACTTATCTATGGCTGTTAGAACTAAATTCTTTTCTGTAGAATAGATATCGATGTGGATAATTTGTCCGGGGTATTCCGGAATAGGTGTTTGCTCTAAAACGGGGTTAGTCGGATGTCTATCATATTTTTCTTCTTTGCAAACTTTGCATTGTTTTACCAATTTTTCTATTTTCTTCTTCATTTGGGGAAAGTAAAATTTTTCGGACAATTGAGTTTTATTTTCCGTAGCATTTCTATGGGCTCTATTGTGGATTTTAAGTATCTCCTCTTCTTGCTCTGATTCATTAGTGAGGTCGGTAACTTTACTTTGGGTAAAACGAATTTTAACTTTACTAAAGTTATCTGGGTATATTGATTGTATTTTCCCCATGATATCCTCAGAAGTTTGTATTCCGTTAATAACGGATGGGTTAAGGTATTTCCGAAGTATTAGTATAAGTTCGTCAAGTTCGTAAGTTTGTAAGTATATGTCATGTCTATGAAACGTAGGGAAAGGTATGCTAAATTTATAGTCGTTGTTGTCTGCTTTATGGATGAAGATTTGATTTCTAAAAGCGTTAATGGGTACTTCTATACTAGGGATGAGGTTATGGCTTGAACTCTCGTCGCTATGTTGAGTGGATACTGAGTTTATCTGACCTAAATTTGAAATGCGAGACAATGCATCTGCTACTACATTGTCTTTTCCTGGTTTGTAGAGTAACTCGTAGTCGTATTCTTCTAAGTGAGATTTCCATCTTTTAATTCTAGCGTTGCCATTCCAACTACTCAATGAATGTGTAAGCGGTTGGTGGTCAGTGAATATTTTCACTTTGGCTTTACCGTATAGATAGTTGCGTAACGCTTTAAGGGCCCATATAATGGCCAACATCTCTTTCTCGTTAGCTGCATAATTTTCTTCAGCTTTGGAGAGGGTTCGTGAGATGAATGAGATAGGTTGACTGTTCTGTGAGAGAACTGCACCAATGGCATAGTTTGATGCATCGGTGGTGAGGTGGAATTCTTTTTTAAAATCGGGGTATTTAAGTATCACATCTTGTGAAATTAATGAATTTTTTAGTTTCTTAAATGCTTTTATGGCTTCTTGGTTGAAGCTTATTGCTTTAGTTGATGCTGCTTTCTTGCTTACGTGTCCATCTTCACCTCTTAACAGTATGGTGAGTGGTTTAGCAAGTTTTGCGTAATCCCTTATAAATCTCCTATAGTATCCTGATAAGCCTAGAAATGATCTGAGTTCTCTTATTGTCCTTGGGGTAGGAAAATTAGCTATCGCCGATACTTTGTCAGGGTTGGTTTCAATACCTTTATCGGATATTACGAAACCTAGAAATTCAACTTTGCTCTTGAGGAATTCGCATTTATCAAGTTGACATTTAATGTTGGCTCTATATAGGGTATCGAATATGATATTTAAGTTTTCAAGATGAGATTTTTCGTCTTGGCTAAAAACAACTATATCATCAATATAGATATAACAAATTTTCCCTATATGTTCACGCAGTATATCGTCTAGTGCTCGTTGGAAAATGGATGGAGCATTTTTAAGACCGAATGGAAGGCGTGTGAACTCGTATTTGGCATTATTTATAGAGAAAGCGGTTTTCTCTATATCTGAGGACTTTAGTTTTATTTGATGAAATCCGCTTTTTAAGTCGAGAACGGAAAAAAGTTTGTTGTTGCCCAATTGGGCAAGCACTTCATTTATCTCGGGGATAGGGTATTTATCAGCTATTGTTACTTTGTTTAATTTCCTATAATCTATTACCATTCGGTATTTCTTTTCGTTTGAAGCGTCGATCTTCTTGGGAACAATCCACACAGGTGAATTGTACGGGGAACGAGATGGACGTATTATACCGTTTGCCAATAGTTCTGAAATCTGTTTATTAACCTCGTCTTTTAGAGACATGGGATATTGGTAGAATTTGGAATATACAGGTTTTTCATTGTTCGTACGTATTTCTGCTGTCACGTTAGTAGTGTACGTCAATTTTTCGTCTGGTTTTGAGAATAAGTTAAGAAAATTTTGTAGTAGATTTTCTAAATTATTTTTTTGTTGATCGGACAAATGGGCTGTACGGGGGCAAATATTGTTTATTGAATCATATTTTTTTTCTTTAATAATTACTTTTACGTTGTCCTTAATGGTCATATAATTCGAATGTGTGTGAATTACTGCTTTAAGTTCTTTTAAAGTGTCGTTGCCGAGAATGGCATCGAAAGATTTTAATGTCGGCAAAAGGAAAAATTTAATACGCACATCTCGGATATTAAACAGATGTGCCATTTTATAGTGTGTAATTTTAACGTTACCGCCAACTGTAACGGCTTGAAACGGTTTCTCGATTAGAGCGGGATTACTAACTAAACTAGGTTTAATATAATTTCTATTAGATCCCGTATCAATAAGTATTCTCAAAACTTCTCCTCCTACGTTCACCTCGAAATACGGTAAGGAGGAGGAATTTACTCTAAAAAATGCAGGTCGGCGTATTGTTCTTGTCCTACATCGGTCCCGTAACCGTACTCGTATTGTTCTTGGTATTCGTCTAACGTTTGTCCATATTCGTTTGAGTCTGTTTGGCTGTACGCTAACTGTTCATATTCTGTTTGTTCGTTTTCTGTGTTCTGGTCATTGCTACTAGGTGTGGTAGTGTCATTATTTTGTTCATTACTTTCTATATTGAAAGTACGTTGTCGTTTGTCCTCCTGTGCAACAGGGGGAATGGAGTTTCCTGGTCGTTTACCCATTTCGAAGTTCCGTGGTTTGTTCATATAGTTCACTTGTTTTGTGCGGATGCTGGTGTCCACGTCCATAGGCTCAGGACGGCGCAGCGGTTTTGGTGCCGTGGGGCGATTCGGTGAGAAAGTTGGGTTTGGTGCGTACGGCTGTCTTGCGTATAGTTGCTGTGCGTATGGTTGTTGCACGTATGGTTGTTGATTGCCAGAGAATGTCATGTTGTGCATTGGTCTGGTATATTGTTGAGCAATTGGTGCTCTTTGGGGCATGTTTTGAAATGCTCTGGGAGTCGAATTATTTAAGTATTGAGTTCTAGGCATTGGTATTGGTTTTTGGTTTGGTCGGAAGACCGTCGATTGAATTTTGCCTGTAGCATAGTTTGATCGATATGTTTGGTTTTCGATTTTCAAACATAGATGCAAAGCTTGGGGTAGATCTTCAGGCTCTTTCATTCCCAGAAGGCGAGGTAGGTCTCCTCTCAATCCACGAATGAAAGTGTCTAGAGCTTTATCTCTGTAAAGCTTAGTCATCATTTGTTCTGACTCGCGACATAATTCCATACAACCAACTTTATTCGGTAGTAAGGACAGGTGACGATAAACTACTTGATGGAATTCCTCTACTGTTTGATTGACACCCTGAGTAATGGTTGTCAATTGGTACTCTAATGTACTCAAATCGCGCTTATCTGCGTAATGCATTGTTAAGCACTTTGAAATAGCATTCCAGTCTAGTGGCACGTTATAGGATTCTAAGGCTGTGTCGGCATTGCCAACAATTTTGTTTCTTATGGTATGTATTATACCGAAATATTTAGGAGTGCCTTGTAGTGCCGCGTAGTTCTCTATGATTCTATCTACGCCCTTTTTCCATGAACTAAGACTTCCCCGATGTTGAGGCTGAATTATTTGGTTTGGTACATCTAAGAAATTACTATTCGGGTTATTTTGTTGTCTGATTAATTGGGGAACCTGAGAAGCGATGGCCTCTGAAATTAGTCTGCCAATGTGTGCGTTAAGTTCTTGTTGATTCATATTGACTCTGTTTTGTTCTATCTGGTTTGCTGGAAGCATTGGGGGTCTAAGTAAGTTATTAGGATTTGCCATTAACGGTCAATGAAATTTAAAAATTTTAGAATATGTCGTATTAATTCAGGCTTATAAAAATAGAAATCGTAAGTGTTTGTTCGCAAAGGGATTTGTGGTAAAATATGCTCTTCACCAGTGAGAGTGATTCAACGAAATTTGAAATATTTCGGTCGAAGAAGAAAGTTTTTATATGTTTGAAAACCAGTAGCTGGTTTTTTCCTTCTACTTTGGAGGGTCCTCGTAGGGAATCGCAAAGTTGGAAATTGTTATACTACAGTATTCTGTAGTCAATTAATCGTTTATATTTTTACAGTGTTTATTTGCTTTGGTTGATCACTTCACTTTCGTTTTCTTATGCTAATATGTTTTTTTCTTTAAAGTTTTGTTTGATTTGAATTGTTAATTTCTAATTTTCTTTTACGTTTTTGATTGTGAGTTTTTTTTTTCTCTTTAAATATTCCTTAAAACTATCTTACAAGTAGCTTATTGTTGCCATCCTTCCCGATCGTCTGGATTTGGTCCGGTTTGCTGTATCTACTGAGGATCCAGGTGCGATACTTCCTTCAGAAGGTTCCGTGGGGACGGGCCTTGCACGGCGTTGGTCTTTGTAGGCGATGAGTTGCCTTTATATTGTTTTTTTAGGGCCACCACTGTGGGTGGGAGTCTTCCCTTTTGTTTGGCGGAACACGGTTATTCGCGACTTACACTTTTGTTTTTCGTCACGACGCGAGCGTAGAGGCTTTTTGCTCTTTTATTCGCGAACACTTAGAGGCTTTTTGCTCTGTTATGTTAGTTATAAACCGGTCCCTGTTCGGGCGCCAGTTAATTTATTTAGTTATAAATTAAATAAAAAAATAAATTTACGAATTTAGTTTTATCAACTTTCTTTATTGAATGTAAAATTTAGACTGATTTAATGTTCTATTCTGGTTCCCTAATCTGGACTTTTTGTGAATCAGGTTTTTTATGTATCGGTGGCAGCGACGAATCAAATATTGGTAACAGTGTGTCAGGGCAGCGATGGTGGCAGCGCTGGTGTGGCGAAGGTGGCAGCGCTGGTGCAGTCGGCTGTAATTGGTTAATTACAGTTCTGCTGATGATTTGTCTTTTCCCTGTTGTCAATACTTCTCGGGAACTGCATATGCCCGTGTGACTGCAATCCATTTCCTGCTTTGGCTTATATTTCTTGGGAATTGGAATTGGGAACAGGTGCCCGTGTGAACTGCAGTTCAATGCTCTGTGATTTTGATGATTTGTTTACTTTATGTTGGCGCGTGCAGGAAATACTGCAGACGCTGACCTAGGCTTTACCTTATAAGCTTTATAAGCTTTTGGTAAAGCGTGTTGTTAACTTGTATTATCAAAAATGAGTTTTGTTTCCATGAAATTTTCGACTTTATGCCAAAATATCGGCCATTGGGCCCAGTGTGGGATGGGAGGAGGTCCGAAATATAACGCTCCAAATGGAGCACAGTAACCACAGGGTAGGAAAATGGAGGGTTTCGCCAAAAAACTCTTTTTCAGACCATAGATAGATATTGTTTGAGATTTCGATGCCGACCTGCGAGACGGCACCGAAGCGCAATCCCTGCAACACAGACTGAAACAAATATAAAGAGATTGTACAGTCAAAGGTGAAGAACAGGAGGGTCAAGGTAAGATTCACCCAGGAAGGAATAGAGAAGGAAGTCGAGGATTTCACGAATATTCTCAACAATGCGTACGAAGAGTCGTGCAGAGTAACGTACTCCAAGAAGACATTTCCACAATGCTGGAACAAGGAGCTAAGCGAGCTCAGGAAAGCTTTCAATACGAGTTACGAAACCAAGGAAATACACAAAGAGTACAAAAGAGCGATATACGTAGCCAAGAAAGATTCTTGAAGCAGGTACTGCAAATCGCTGGAAGGAATCGAAGATATGGCTAGGTTGAGCAAAATACCAGCCAAGGGGCATACAAGCCCTTTGCTTATAAACACTGGAGATCCGCTCGACACACACTTCCCAGGTAACTAGAAAGAAGAAACGATAACAGTGGAAACCCAAGTGGCGAAACACCAGCTACTAGTCGAAGAGATCGTCACTATGAAAAGAATCCACTGGGCAGTAAACTCCTTTGACAAGTACAAAATTCCTGGATCGGACAGAATCATACCAGAAATGTTGCAGACAACAAAAGCATGCACTGGCAAGTAGCTGCAAGCCATCTTCCAAGCATGCATTAAAACTGCACACATACCACTTTGTGACGAGTAGACGCGCACAAATATGGTTTTATAATATTTAAGTTTAATAATATGACAGAAATAGAGGAGTAAGGAATGGAATCGATATATATTCGAATCAAATGCGCGCGTGCGCCAACGACGGCCTAAAATAAAGCGCCTATATAAAGCGGGCGACTGTCCGTATATCGCCACTTAGCAACAGCGATTGGTTGAGGTCCTCCCAGTCGTCAGTAGCCAAAGTCACTTTTTTTGGTTGGACCGGATTATTTGATCTGGTTCAACTTATACATTGTAGTTAGAAGTATTTTGTAGCTAGTAGCTTTCTCGCTCGTGGCAGACCTAGCGGTCCCCGAATTAGGGTTCTTTCACTCTTGCGGCTGACCTAGCGGTCCCCAAGTGACTCTCTCTCTCTCGCGGCTAACCTGGACGTACCCGAGCTAGGGTTCTCCGACTCTTGCGGTTGACCTAGCGGTCCCCGAGCTTACCCATTTCTCTCGCTCGTGGATGACCGAACGGTCCCCGAGCATATTAATCCTTCCCGTGGACACCGACGACCCGGACAGGACCACTTCAAACTATTAGCCAGAAAGGAATGGTCGATGAAGGCGGAACACAGAAGATCGATACTAATCTGGCCTGAATTTAATAGGAGACGGACTGCAGAGCTGATCTCCAAGAGAAAATCTGACATCAGGAGGGTAACAGCAGCCATCACCGGCCACAAGCCAATAGACACGCATGCCTGTAAGCTGGGCCTACCATACAATCCACACTGCAGAAGCTGCATTGAATCGGACGAGCAGATACCAGATCATCTTCCGTGTCACTGCCCAGCAAACTCGGGTCACTAGGGGAAGTGGGAAGGACGACAGTAAATGCCATCCTGGCTTACCTGAATGACCAAAACGAGGGCGTGGATCAAAATAGAGAAAAACCTCACCACATAAACCTACATACCATAAATTATGGTTGACAGCATATAATTGTACTACAAAGTGTAATGATATTCTTGTTTTAGTTATCGCAGCAATCATAATAGCTGTAAAACTATTATTTTTCTTAATGTACAAGGAAAAAATTGTACCGGGAAGAACAGAGCCCTAAGAATTAAAATATGTCAAAACTTGACGTACTAAGGTCGGATTCGAGTTCAGCGCATGAAAAATCTGTGGAGAAATAGTATATTTATATTTTATGAAATTTTATACAACAGCACAGAATAAAAAACTGTTATTGGTGCTGTGACAGCACACGATATACTGGGCCTTTATTTTAGCTAGCTGTCATTACACCAATTCAACTTCGGCAGGCGCTACTTGGACGAGAAGGAAAGAGAAATTTCGGATTATATCTTCCATTCCCACCCTCTTCAGACATTAACTGTAACATATATGGGGTCGGACCCTAGGAATCCTTACTAACAAAACTAGAGTATATGGTCAAGGGTACAGTCGGTAACGTTACATTCTTACGCACATTTTTGGCTATATCTCAGAAAAAATAATGTAAATGCATAATGTCTTATATGCATCTGAAAGTACTCTTAGAGACCTACATTTTGTGGGTTCAAAGTTTATCTTTACCTCTCTTGCCTTCGGAGTATTCAGCTTTTAAAGTCGGTCGGTAACGTTACTTTTTTTGGAAGTGACTTCTGAGGTTAGTGCACAAATGCTTTATTATTAGTGAATGTAGCTGCACATATTTTTGATTATAAGCATTTTTTGAAAGATAAGGAATGAAAGAGAAGATATAACTATCTGATTAGCCGAAAAATGTATTTTTTCGTGCCTTTACGAGCCTAAAACCAAATTTGGTAACGTTACACAAAAAGTCGGTAACGTTACACGTACGAAATTCTCCGAAATTTTGACGAAAATAAAGCAAAAAAAAACACTCCAATTTTATCAATAAGTTTAAACAAGCAAAAATATAGTAAACTTTATTGAGTTTTTTGGTTTTCAGCTGCTTAAATAGTCACTTTGAGTTGCTTAATAGTCATATTTCTTAAATATGTTTTGAGGTTTCAGAAGTCACTAATTTTCCGTTCAATACTTGAATTTGATGGGCAGATGAAATACCAGGAATGTCCTTCGCACCGGCAAACACAGCAACTGAGTTCAACTCATTGTTGATTTGGTGAAATTCTACATCTGTGACTTCTTCGTGTACTTCAATTCGTTTGAACCAAAAATACTTTCGATTGAAACAATTCGTTATGGTACAAAGCGCTCGTAAAGATTGTTAACTGACGTTGATTCTAGTGGGCACTTTGTACTTCATCCTGGGCCTAACAAACAAAGTTTTCGGCGAAATCCACTTGTATCAATGCCTCATCGACAAATTCGATATTGGAGGCCAGTTGAAGATCGTGAAGGTTGTATATTTTAGCTTGTGCACGTTTGACAAAACAGTGTTTGAGAAAATGGGACGATATGGCAGCAAGATGTGCGATGAGCTCTGATAAAACACAGCCCTCTGTAAATATACAATGAATTCATCAAAAATGGTCGGTAACGTTACACATGTTTTCAGTCATTTATTCCACCATGGTACTATTTTTGATTAATTTCAATTTGGTTTCTTAAAATACACTCTAAATACACACAAAAAATGTATATCATCAAATTGGTTGAGTTGCTTAAATATGTGTAAAAAAACTTTTTCTACATTTTTGTCGGTAACGTTACTCCCAAAAAGCGGTACATTGAAATGTTGTTAAATAAGACCACGGATAGAATTTTTGTTCGAAATTTTGATATAGTTCGTTGCTTTGGAGTATATTACACTGAATTTAATCAAAATTGCATCATAAAAAGTTGAATAAAATATAAATTCTTACCTTTTTCTGAGGCTCTGTTAATTTTTCCATATTCGACACACAGTAAGAACAAGTGAATGAGTTGCGAAATGTCAAACCAAAGAAACATTTCTTTGTGTGACATTAGTGTTTCCCGATGCTATGGACAATATTCGAACAGAATATCATAGCAATAGCGGTAAAATAAAAAAAAAAAATTTTTTGCTTGGTTTCGTTTAACGTACCCTTGACCATATACATTTTTGAACACATACTTATTATTATTTTTATTTTTTTGTTCTAGACGTTGATGCACTACGATCAGCCCGTTCGTGTTAGGTGTTAGTAGGCGCGACAAATGAATGTATAAAAAAGGAATACGAGGAAGTGACTACTGGCGTGCTGCCAGATTGTTTGCCTGCATGCGTACTAAGTGGGTTAGTATTAAAGTTTTGAGTTTGGGAAGGCTTTCTACCTTTGATATTATCATGTACAAATAGTTATAATTTGTACATAAGACTCTAAAGAGTTCATGCAATTCAAAAGACGTTCTACAGTGGTGCACAACTAAGGGAATATGGGATCTAGTATTTCTACTCGGTACGTGAAAATTAAGCTGATCCAACAAGTCAGCACTTTCCACGTCACCGTGGATAAGGTTAAAAATGAACGTAATGCCAAGCATGGTTCTACGGTTAGCTTAAGAAGGTAAGTTAATTAGGAGAGTACGAAGGTTCCCTCTGGTTTGGATCCCAGTTTAAGTCGCGTAAATCGAAAAGTAAAAAGTTCTTCTGAATTGACTCAAATCGTTTACTGTGAACACCATACTTAGGGCTCCAAACGCAAGATTCATATTCTAAGATAAGACGAACTAAAGAAATATATTGGGATTTTGTAACATGGGGTCGGTGAATTCTTTTGACCACCGTTTATTGAAAGAAAGCACACCTCTGGCTTTATTCACCATGCACGAAATATGATCGATAAGGTCAAGTTTAGGGTCCAGTCGGACACCCAAATCATCGACTTTAGTAATTCTTTCTAAAGAGCAGCAGTTTAGCGTGTAAGTCGCGAGCTTGGGAGCGACACGAGAGAAAATCATTAGCTTGCATTTAGAGCCGTTTAGGTTCAATAAGTTTATGCGGCACCATGTTTGGAAGTTATTGAGATCTGTTTGTAAATCAGACTGGCAGGAAGCGTCCTTATATTGCACGCAAAGTTTGACGTCGTCCGCGTACATAAGTACTCTGGAGTTAGTCAGAACTTTGGGCAGGTCGTTGATAAATAATGCAAACAACAGGGGACCCAAATGGCTCCCTTGCGGGACGCCAGAAGTAACCCTGAGAACATTAGATAAAGAATTTTTAAAGAGGACCTTTTGCGTTCTGCCATTCAGATAACTTGAGATCCAACTAAGAAGATCAACCGGAAATCCCGACAGAATCATATGCTTTACTGAAATCAGTATAGATTACGTCTGTCTGAAAGCCCTTATGGAAGCCCTTAACTAGGAAGGAAGTGAACTCTAAAAGATTGGTTGTCGTTGATCTACTCTTTAAAAATCCATGCTGACATGGAGAAATAATTGATTTACACAGGTGCTGCAAATGTGGAGTAATGATTTTCTCAAAAAGTTTTGGAATGGCCGACAACTTAGAGATTCCTCTATAGTTGCGGGCAACCGATTTGCTACCATTTTTGTGGAGAGGAATAACAAATGATTCCTTCCAAATAAGGGGAAAGTGGGAGGTTTCTAGGGACAAGGTAAACAATTTTAGAAGAGGATTGCACAGGGCGTCGGCACAATACCTAAGCACACAGCCAGGTATACCGTCGGGACCTGGCGAATAAATGGGCTTAACGCGATGAAGATCTGAAAGAATAGTGCTTTCGTCTAAAGCAGGACTGAAAATAAAGCTCGATTTGGGCATGATGTGGGAATAAGTCTGATTACAGTCAGTTGAAGTTGAGTAAGTGGTTTGAAAAAACTGCGCAAACAGATCGGCAATAGCCATATCATTTTTTACGGTTGTATTTTCAAACGAAAGCGAGGAAGCATGCGTAATTGGCTTACGTTTAGTGTTAACAAAATTATAAAACTGTTTTGGGTCCTGAGAGATCTGGATAATAATTCTTGTAACACTGCGCGTTCAACACGGTAAATCTTGACCGAGCAGATAAATAAAGGGATAGGGCAGAGTTAGAACCGGTATATTTATATTTAGTATACAGCCTAGATTTTTTGTTTTTAAGATGACTCAACTCTTTAGTAAACCAAGGAGGCTTATTCGATGTTGATGGATAGTATAACGGAACACATTCAGTAAAAAAGGAATTTATGGCACTGTAAAAAATATCCACGGCTGCTGACATGTCAGTGCACATGTATAAATCGGACCAATTAAAATCTAAAATAAAGTTATTCAGCCGTTCGAAGTCCGTTTTGCGAAAACAAAGGACTTTCTTGGCTGGACAGTTAGATATGTTCAGTAAGTCAGTCCCAATGTCGAGAGTCACGTCGAAAGTCGGATGATAGGGATCTTCGGGAAGCGTCAACGGCGCCACCCTGGCTAAACTGATTCTTGCCGGATCTGAGACAAAACAGAGATCAAGCAAGCGCTCTAGGGATTTTCGTACATGGTTGACTTGAGACAGCGAAATGTCGAGCAAGCCAGCAATAAAATCATGCTGTGTGGAGGTGAAAAGTACATTAGAGGAAGTATTTGAGGACCAAATAGCCCCTGGGATATTAAAATCACCAAGAACTACTAAATGATCCTTATTAGAAAGTCGGTTGAAAACCGTTTGGATAGCGGATAGATGGTTCGAATAAATAGGAAGTTCGGACAAAGGAGGAATGTAAGAACAGGTAATGAAAATAGAGCTACCATTGATGGTTAGCTTCACACAGAGGAATTCAACATCAAACTCCTCGAAAGTTATTAATTCCGACGCGAGAGTGGAGTCAACCGCTATGAGGACACCACCCCCACGTCTGATAGGTCGATCCAGCCGATATATTGTGAACACAGCTGGGAAAACTTCGGAGCTCAGAATCTCCGGCTTTAACCAGGTTTCTGTGAACACAATAACCTGGGATGCAAACGAGAGACTATCAGAATACAATTTGGGAAGCTTACTACGTAGGCCTCTTGCATTCTGATAGGAGATAGAGAGGGAATTGATTAGTTTTTTGGAGCGGATGTCGTAGAGGGCGCAGTGATCTGGTCGGGCCTGGGAAGACTTATTCCTACGGGCCGCCGTTTCTTTTTCTTAGCTTCGAACTCCTTGACGACAACATATTCAGGCAAGAATTTGGTAGAGCATATAAAACAAAATTAAGACTAATCTGCTCATGGGCAATAGCCATATCTGAAGCTAACACATACTTATTATAGTTGACTATAAAACAAAATAAAGACTAATACTAATGCTCATGGTCAATATCTATATCTGAAGCTGAAATTCATTTAAAAATTGTATTCTTTTTAACAATTTTTGTCACCATCCAATGTGGACATTTGGAATATATTTAAGCTGACAAAAGAACAAATTCATAATACAAAATTTATGGGACTGAAAGATAATCCATCAGTGCAGAGATTCTAAAATATTTTCCAAAGACTCACATGCTTAAAGACATCCAAATTTGTTGTTCCAAAGAAAATTTCCAATCAACGTAATTGCAGAAATGTATATTATTGGAAACCTTTTTAAGTATTCCTGTCGCGCCAAACCCTTCTATAATGCTTAGAAAAACTTTGGCCACATTGTTAACCTGAAATTAAAAAATAAATAGATAAACAAAGTTTGTATTTTTAATTTACTTTAGTGTTGTTGCAATACAGTTTTCTTATATTCAGCAAGCGCAGCTGTCAAAACATTTATAATAATAATAATAATTTCTAGAGGTTAGTGCATTGCGACCACTAGGGTCTATTGTGCCCTCGTCCTAGTGTATGATCTAAAGCTCCTCGAACAGTTCAATCGATCGCAAGAATGCGATGATGTCGCCTGGTCGAAGAGCCCTCATTTCCTTTGTGGTGAGTGTAAGGCCCCCAAAGTGGGCCAACCTCAACCGACTGATAGCCGGGCACTCCTCAAGTAGGTGCTCCGGAGTCTCTTCTCCTTCCAGACAAAGTCTGCAAAGGCTGTCCACCCCTTTTTTGAGATTGTGCAGATGCTTGCGCAGTCTGCAGTGCCCGGTCAGGAAACCCGTGACTATTCGGAGAGATACTTTGCTCAACTCCAAAAAGTCCTTGGTCCTCTTACTGTTGTAGCTACCTAGCAGACGTTTACTCTGCCTTGCCCCTTTCGACGACTGCCAGAAGTCATCGCAGGCAGTCATGAGATCCACACGACTGCTCTGGCTAATGACTCCTGGCCCTAGTCCACAGAAGGGCTCCGGACCATAGAAGGGCGTACTCGCCCCCTTTCTAGCCATTAGTCGGCCACTTCATTGCCGGGGATCCCCGCATGCCTTGGTACCCAGTATATGGTTACTTTATTGTTCACACCCAACTCATTGAGTGTTTCTATACATTGCCATACTATTCTGGAAATAATCTTATGGGCTCTGAGTGCTCTGATTGCTGCCTGACTATCTGAGAAAATGGCAATGTCTCTCCGATTGTAACCCTGCTCAGTATTGAACGAGGCACATCTTTCTATCGCGTGTACCTCCGCTTGGAAGATACTGGCGAATTTCCCTAGAGGTTCGTGATATTTGAGTCGGGGTCCACAGACACCCGCACCCGCACCATCCTCTCTTAGTGAGCCGTCAGTGTACCACCTAATAGCATGTGGTTTCACATCATAGGTGGTAGACATACTGGTCCACTCCGACTTATTGCTAAGCTCTGTTTTGAAGAGCTTGTTAAAGCTAAACTTGGCCAATTGACCATCCTGCGGATATTCTAATAACAGGTCTGTTGCAGTCGCGGCCGAGTCAGCTGGTCTTGCCCCTGTTATCCTCATGGTAGATCTGCGCGCACTGTGCTTGATATGCAAGTGCAGTGGTGGAATCCCGAGTAGCACATCCAGAGCAGTGGACGGGCAAGTGCGCATAGCGCCCGAGATGCACGTGCAGGCAAGTCAAGGTCAGCGCGATTCGCCCAGACCGCAGCCCCGTAGCTGACTATGGGCCTCACCATAGCAACATACATCCACAGTAGGATCTTTGGAGACACTCCCCAATTTTTCCCTGCAAGAGATCTACAGCTCATTAAGGCCATAGTGGCCTTGCGAACGGCATGTTCCACATGTTGTCTCCACATTAGTCTCTTGTCTAGGATGACTCACAGATATTTGACTTCAGTGGAGATCGGAATCTCTGCGCCCCCAATGGCTATGGGCCGAATGGATTTCAGCTTGTAGCGATTGGTGAAGGCGACCACTGTGGTTTTTGCTGGATTGATATTCAGCCCTACGTCTCTGCACCAGTCTAAGCTAAGTCTTAGGCCCAGTGTGATCCTGTCGCACAATGTGCTCTCAAAATTTCCTTTAAATACTAGAGTGATATCATCGGCATAGCCTTGACATTCAAACCCATTTGCTGTAAGTTTAACTAGCAGCTCGTCCACCACGAGGCTCCAGAGTAGTGGTGATAGGACACCACCCTGCGAACAGCCTCTGGTGGTTTGAGCTCTAACAGTCACACTGTTGACAGTGACTTCTGCTATTCTGCTATCAAGGAGTTTGCCCAGCCAGGTCGTGAGACCCGTCTCAACTCCCCTTCTACAGAGTGCTCTTACCACAACGTCATGAGCTGTGTTATCAAAAGCACCCTCTATGTCCATAAAAGCACAAAGAGCTACCTCTTTGGCTTTTACAGAGCGCTGTATACTGTTAACCAGGCTCAAGAGAGCCGATTCAGTAGACTTTCCTTCTCTATAGGCATGCTGATTCGCATGCAGAGGCCTTCGCACCAAGTGCGAGTTTCTAATGTGGTTGTCCACAATCTTCTCAAGAGTTTTCAGCAGGAAGAAGGTTAGGCTGATCGGCCTGAAGGATTTGGGATGAAAGGGCTCTTTCTTCCCAACCTTCGGGATAAAGATCACCCTAGCCGTTCTCCATGCCCTAGGAATGCAACCAATTCCTGGGCTCCCCCGGATACTTATAAGGAACAGCATTAGCTGTTCGACACCCTTCTGAAGATGGATGGGTATGATTCCATCCACCGCCGGAGCCTTGTAGGGGCTGAGTGTACTCAACGCCCACCTAATATTTTGTTCAGTTACGATCGCTGCAGCCAGGCTCTAGTTGGGTCTCCCGTTAGGGATCCTTTCGTAACTGCTGTCTATATCAGAGATGGTTCTACACATGGGGAAGTGAGTTTGTAGGAGAAGTTCTGCCTTCTCCTCCTAGTCCTCGGTGAATGACCCATCCGCCCTCTTCAGACAAAGTTCAGAAAGTACTTTGCCTTTTGAGATTGCCTTAAAAACTCTAGCCGCAGGTGCGGCTTGCTCTGTGGTGAAACAGAATTTCCGAAAGTGAGGACGCTTACTGAACCGGATTTCTTTGTTATATTCGGTCAGCTTTTTTGTGTAAGATTCCCAATTGGCGCTGTTCTTTTTAGCTGTGTTAAACAGCTTCCAGACTTCTGTACGAAGTAGTCCTACTTTCCTTTTACACCAGGGACTGTCCCTACTGGACTCTATGGCTTTTTCGAGACAGCTTGCATGATATGCATCCAAGATTGTGTCTCCTATTTCTCTTGAGAGTTGCTCAAGATCCTCTGGAGACGATACTCTCCTACTATGATTCAGTCTGCTCAGATTTAATTCCAAGCAGGACTGATAGGCTGGCCAGTCAGTCCGTCGTGGATTCCAGATAACCTTGCTGAATCTAACATTGTGCGCATTGGCATCACACCCTAGCAGTAGGGGTAGCCTTTTGCTGCTGCAATGCTGCACCAGATCCTGCACCTCTGGTGGGGGGGCATCCGACACGTTTCCTGGGAAGTACGCCGACGCCACCACAATACTCCCATGCTCGCTAGTGATCATCACCGCTACAAGATCTCTGTTGAGAAATTGAGAGAGACAAAGAAAGTTAATGTCCTTTCGCACCAAGATACAAGCTCTCGATGATGCCTCCCTTACGTCTGCAATAGTTTGCATACTCACTTTACATAGGCCGCAGATCCTGCCTCTGACGACCCAAGGCTCCAGGATGAGCACCAGCCGCAGGTCAGACCTGGAGATCAACCTGCTGATGACAACCGAAGCTGCCTTGGCTTGATGCAGGTTGATCTGTGCCACGCTGGTGACCCCCATCCTTAGAGCTCTTCTTCACCCTCCGAGCGCGTCAGATAGGCCTCTGATTGCATCTCGGTGGGTGTCCGCTCATCATCGGATGGCTCCTTATCGCTGGTTGGCTCCTCTGCGCCGCCCATGTGCAGGCGCGTCAGGTCCAGCCCCTCTAGAGAGACCGAGTCCAACTCGGCCTCCACTGCAGCTAACTCCTTGGCCTCCGCTGCCTCGTCCGAGGGGATGGAGGGAGCCACCTTGGCTGCAGCCGTCGATGTGCCAGGCACATCGTCGCCGACTGCCTCCGTGGGCATCTCCGCCTTTACAGACTCCTGCTTTTTGTGCAGGCGGCATTTAAGCTGGCCGAAACGATAGCTCACTAGCATATCTCGCTTCTTGAGGAGTGTAAGCGCCTCCTCATCCAGGCCGAGCATCAGCACCTTGCCGCCCTTCGACTCCAGGTGCCGGATGACACGTCTCGGTGAGCAGGCTCTTATTCTGCTCATTGAGCAGTCATTGAGCATTGAGCAGACCTCTCCATCGTCTCCCCTGCGGTACGAGCCAGGTATATAGTGACGACGTTAGTCACCGGAAGGTCCTCCTGCTTGCAGGTGCGGAGCACACCCACCTTGGTGCTGATGCTGGGGACCTTCAGTTCGTGCCATTGGCAACACTGGCGTACGAGGCCGCCTTCGGACGCTTCGCGACTTCCGAGGTCCTTAAGCCCTCCAGAGCTGCGGTGTTTTTTCGTTTCGTCTTCTTGGACTCATTCTTAGGGAGATCAGGGGCGACGTATGGTGTAGATGCCATTTCCTCCCCGCAACGGCCTGGCCGCCGACTCTCTCTACTGGAGATATATTCACCCCCGAAACTGCCAGGCAGTTCGAGACTCGAAGATGGTGATCATAGGTTGGGCGGGTCTCCAATGACGTAACAACACCTAAGTCTCAATACCGAATTTCTATACTCTTTTCTTTCTTTAACCGCTTTCAACTGTCTCTGGACTGGAATTTGTTTTCGTTTCTCTACCCGATTTCATTTCATTTCGTATGCCGTCGCAGCACGCTCAATTCTTGATTAATAAATAATAAGCCAATGCCAGATCAGACGGAGCAAGACCACCACCCCCAAAGCCGACGAGCCTACAGCGTGCCCCACAAAGTCAGATCTTGTTCGAAACAGTGCTTTACAAACGTTGCACGTTACAGACGTCCAAGGACGATGACTTTTTTAATATTGGAATTTAGTGAAAATCGGACTCAGTACTATTTACTAAGCCAAATTTTAAATGTGATCAAAATTTGGCTACCTAAATATCATTACTGCTTAATGAGTAATACAATTATAGGTAAAAATGTATTGGTAAATATTAAGGTGGCAAATAAATTAATTATAGACACGGAAGTTCACTTTGATCTAATAAAAAGAATAAAATACCTGATATATCACTGATCGTTTCCTTCGTCGGATCTCGTCGGTTCCACCATTAATTTCGGTAGATTCCGTAGCTTCAATGGGTAGCATCATTACACTATTTTGGTCTTCTGTACTCTATAAGTAAATAAAAATCAATGTGATTGGTAATAATAATTTTTTATATAAGTTCCAAATCACTTTGTCTAAAAATACGAAAATTAATTTAAAAAAAAAATAAAGAAAAAAAAGGGCAATCCTTCCGCTAAAAAATATCCTGAAACAAAGAGGTTTGAGTGAAAAAAACTTGCGCATCGTGGGGTCATTCAGCGTCAGTTCGGGTCAGCTTATTTAGCTGCATATATATGTAACTAACTTAAGCTTAAACATAAAGCCGGTTTACTTCGTTAAAACGAGAGGGACAGATTGACGGCCGGCGAGGGGGGATTTCGAATTCAGCACGAGCTCGGGGCGCTGGTGCACACGAGGAGATGAGCACGAAAGCACCAGAGGGGCGAGAGCGAATAAGCTTTGTGTTACAAAATTTGCAAAAGTAAATTAACTTTTAAATTGACCTAGTAGAGATTGTTTATCTGGTCGAATATAATACAAAACTTTTTCAAACACCCTCAAAATCTATATTTATTGTCAAATCACCGTTTTTCGGTACGTTTTCGCTTTGAAAAATTCCTACTCGAAAAGTTGTTGACCAATTTGAAAAACTCCTGGCGTTTTTTATATCTTTGTGGAGTAGCTTACAGGAAAAAAATAACTTATTGCTTGATTCGAATGAGAAAGACAAAATTTTTTTTTTTTTTTTTCTTTTATGCACATAGAACTTTTTTTTGTGTGTTTTTTTCGACATTGGCGCCATTTTTTAAACAAATCACCCATATTTCTCAATGATGCACGCTCAAAGGGCGCTTATTTTCCAGAGGCAGTGCGATCCCTCTTCCACTGCACTTTCGTGCATAGAGCTGCTAATCCGCTCTCCCCAAGCTAGCTTTAAGACTTCCTCCATTTAGTACTAATTTCGGATTCTACCAATAAAGACATACGCACGTGTTTTTCTTATCGAGTGCATTCCAGTTTAAAGCAATCCCCCTCCGAACATTTGGTCCATCAGAGCCGGATAATTCCATTCCAGCAGCTCCGGTGGCTTTAACACCGCACAAGATAAGTGAACATTTTATTATTGCTGCCGGTCATTTCCATGATTTTGCCTAAATCCGAGTGGGATTGATCCGGCACTACGGCACTTCGATACGAAGTCCGATTATTATAATCAAATTGTTGCAAGTAATTTCTGCGAGTTGCAAAATTAAAAAAGTGTGTGTTTAAATTAGTGCCATAAGCCACAGTGAAACTTCTAGTTCCGAATTTCTCTTCGTTCACTGTGTACGCTTGCATTTATTTACACTCTACGATATAAGATCGCCACCAGCAATTTACATAAAAGCAAATAAATATATACACTTACAAATATTTCGGCACGGGTATTGTTTGGGAACGAGACACCCTGTATGCGCGCGAACAAGACACCCTTTATCTTTGTTTACCTTTTGCATTGTTCGCCGCTGCAGCGGAGCTTATCAGCAATATCAATGCAAGCATCCCACCGCTGCGCGAGCTTGCCCAGTATTTTTCCATAACTCCTAACTGTAACTTGTTTACTTCTTAAGCTAGCATAATCGTATGGCGTGTTCGCCGCCAAAGCTTAGCTCAGTCACATTTTGCTCTTCAAATAAAACGTACGCATCGGTGTCGACATAACCAACTCGAGCGTCTGGAATTAACCAATAAATTAACTAAACAGTATACACTGGCGGTTTCATTTATAAACATACTAAAAAAGTGGTCCTTCGAGCCGGATAACCGGAACTGCGTTATTTCCGGACATTTGATTTGGTTATTTGTTTTTTGTCAACGGTGATCTATAGATTTCTACATCGTATAGAATCGTTCCCTATTCTCGACCACCATGCGGAATGTGATTCAACAACGGGGCTTCTGCAAAAGCCAAATTACTCGTGCGCATAATAATGCCTTAAAATTCGTTGATGACATTCATTCAGTGCAAACGATAGTTGTCCGCCTGGCGCAACTACAAGAAAATTATTTGCGGTTTGTGCGGCTCTCGGAAGAGCTGTATGCCTTCCAATCAGAAGCCGATTGGGAGAACCCTGACGAGGATTTCGATGCATATGAGGAGAAACACTATGCTACACACGCCATTCTCAGCAATACTCTGGAGGAGTTGAGAAAGGAAGTCAGTTCAAAAAGTATCGCGGCCACTGTTCAAGCCGCAGATACATCCCAGAGAAGCCATGTCGATTTTCAGTTCGAGCGAATTAAACTTCCGACCTTTTCCGGAAATTATGAGGACTGGAAACATTTTTCTGACATGTTTATTGGATCGATTGCTTCAAATTCGAGCCTGACGGATTGCCAACGATTTCATTATTTAAAATCGTACCTTGCCGGAGATGCGCTCGCATTAGTTAAACATATTCCAGTTACTAATGAAAACTATCGTGAAGCCTGGGATCGGCTGGACCAGCGATATAACAAACAATCGCTAATTATTCGGTCATTCTTAAACAGTTTTCTGACCCTTGTGACGTTCAGTCAAGCCTCGGGTAGGTCAGGGCTGGCCAGGATCATCCAGGACATTTATTTGATTCAGGAAAGTGGTGCTAGAAAGGGAAATTCCGACCCGAGCCCCAGTAATAACGCTGGTTTTAACCGTAACTAGGCTTACAATATATATATATATAGTTTATTGATATTAGTGACAGAGTAATTATTTCCGGAGCCGGGGTTCCGACCAACAAGCGTCCGTGTCCCGCGGAAGGGGTCTCGTGTCCGGGGTCCGTGGAGGTGGCTTCCTGCCGTCCGGGGGGGAGGATTGGGGATTCCGCGATGCGCCCCTGGCCTTCGGGAAGACGTGGTACGGGTCAATTGAGACGAGACCGTCAATAAGGATACGTAGCGTTAATGGATAAGGACGGAACCGTCAGCAGGTTTGCGAGAATTAGGACGAAGCCGTCAACGATGTATGAGAAATAGGACGAAGCCGTCTGCAGGACGAAGCCGTCAGCGATGTATGAGAAATAGGACGAAGCCGTCTGCCGGACGAAGCCGTCAGCGATGTATGAGAAATAGGACGAAGCCGTCTGCAGGACGAAGCCGTCAGCGTGTTGCGAGAATTAGGACGAAGCCGTCAACGATATACGAGAAATAGGACGAAGCCGTCTGCAGGACGAAGCCGTCAGCGATGTATGAGAAACAGGACGAAGCCGTCTGCAGGACGAAGCCGTCAGCAAGGTATGCGAGAAATAGGACGAAGCCGTCTGCAGGACGAAGCCGTCAGCGAGGTATGCGAGAAATAGGACGAAGCCGTCTGCAGGACGAAGCCGTCAGCGAGGTACGAGAGAAATAGGACGAAGCCGTCAGCGAGGTATGCGAGAAATAGGACGAAGCCGTCTGCAGGACGAAGCCGTCAGCGAAAGACTTAGTATTGAAATATAGACTTAGTATGGAAAAATAGGACGAAGCCGTCAACCGATACCTAGTATAGTTAAGTCTTACTCCTTTGTTACCGCTGCTTCCAGTTCCTTAGTTGCTGCTTGCTGCTTGCTTGCTGCGCGCTAGGTGACTTCCACCTTGGTCGACTCCGACCACCGAATGATCGCTCTGAGGCTAGCGGCCGGCTTTATATAGCACTTGGCGGGTTTTAGTGTGCCTGCACGGGCCGTGGATTTGCCCGAATAGTGTGGCCGCTGCCTGGGAATTTGCCCGACTTAGTGTGGCCAGTGTCTTTGTTCGTTGGGGCGGGCGCGCGCACCGTGTTTGAATTTGAATGTCTTTCTCGTTGGGCGGTTGTTTATGGGTTTGGGATTATTAGTTATTTACAGTTGTTTATTATTTATTTAGCTTATTCTTATTATTTATATATAGTTCGTGTTATTATTTATTTAGTTTAGTTATTATTATTATTTATATACAGTTTTCTATTATTTATTTCTTTATTTGTGCGCCCCGCGTCACACTCCCCCCTCCTTAGGGAAGTGACGCTTTATGGTCACGAAATTGCCTCTGTTAGAGGTAATCCGCCACCAGTTTCCGCCGTCTCTTTCCAGCCAGCGTTTCTGCGTTCGCTTCTTCTTTTGTGCCAGTGTTGCCCGTATCTTTTCTATCGTTTCGTCGGATATTCGGGCTCCTTCCGGCATGGTCCATCCTGAAACTCTTCCTGTGTTGTCTGAATCGAGTTCCAGAATGTCCTGGTCCGGTGAGCTGTCTCGCGGTGTTCTATCCCTTGTCGCTGAGCTCACTATTCCGGCCGTGCGGAAGTTGACTGGCGCTGGTGCTGTCTTCATTGGTCGGTTTCCGTATCCTTGTCCGGTTGGCTGTGCGTTGGTCGTCGTCGGTCTGTTTGTTTGCCTCTCCCCGCTGCTCTGCTGGTGTCTAGTGCCATCCCTTGGGAGATGCGCGATTCTGGTCCGGCCCCTTTGGACGGTCTCCGTCACCGGTCGGGCCCTTCCGTCGTCGCTCACCTCCCTTGGGTTTGTTCTGCCAGTGGGTGGGGTTCCGGCTTCCCCGTCTCGGCCCTGTTGGACGATTTCCGTCGGCTGTCGGACCGGGGCGGGGTAGCCTGATCCCCTCTGGCATGGCGGTTGCGACGCTCCAGCTTGGATCTTCCGTATGGTTTCCGTCGGCTGGATCCTCGCTTCGCGGCTTGATGCCGTTCCCTCGGCGTTTGGCTGGGCGCTTGGGTCGCTTCGGCCTCCCTGGACGGGCTCCGTCGGCCGTGAAGTCGTTGCAACCGTTGTCCCCGGGCGGTTTGGCGGTACCATTTTAGGTGGTGCCGTCCTTTTACGGGTCGTACCCTGTGCCGATGGCTCGATCGGTGGTCGGATTCGGTGGTCGGAACTGGACATTACTTTCTCGGCGTCGGCTCCTTCTAAACACCACTTAAATCTGCTCGGGCGCCACCTGTGACGTTCAGTCAAGCCTCGGGTAGGTCAGGGCTGGCCAGGATCATCCAGGACATTTATTTGATTCAGGAAAGTGGTGCTAGAAAGGGAAATTCCGACCCGAGCCCCAGTAATAACGCTGGTTTTAACCTTAACTAGGCTTACAATATATATATATATAGTTTATTGATATTAGTGACAGAGTAATTATTTCCGGAGCCGGGGTTCCGACCAACAAGCGTCCGTGTCCCGCGAAAGGGGTCTCGTGTCCGGGGTCCGTGGAGGTGGCTTCCTGCCGTCCGGGGGGGGAGGATTGGGGATTCCGCGATGCGCCCCTGGCCTTCGGGAAGACGTGGTACGGGTCAATTGAGACGAGACCGTCAATAAGGATACGTAGCGTTAATGGATAAGGACGGAACCGTCAGCAGGTTTGCGAGAATTAGGACGAAGCCGTCAACGATGTATGAGAAATAGGACGAAGCCGTCTGCAGGACGAAGCCGTCAGCGATGTATGAGAAATAGGACGAAGCCGTCTGCCGGACGAAGCCGTCAGCGATGTATGAGAAATAGGACGAAGCCGTCTGCAGGACGAAGCCGTCAGCGTGTTGCGAGAATTAGGACGAAGCCGTCAACGATATACGAGAAATAGGACGAAGCCGTCTGCAGGACGAAGCCGTCAGCGATGTATGAGAAAAGGACGAAGCCGTCTGCAGGACGAAGCCGTCAGCAAGGTATGCGAGAAATAGGACGAAGCCGTCTGCAGGACGAAGCCGTCAGCGAGGTATGCGAGAAATAGGACGAAGCCGTCTGCAGGACGAAGCTGTCAGCGAGGTACGAGAGAAATAGGACGAAGCCGTCTGCAGGACGAAGCCGTCAGCGAGGTATGCGAGAAATAGGACGAAGCCGTCTGCAGGACGAAGCCGTCAGCGAAAGACTTAGTATTGAAATATAGACTTAGTATGGGAAAATAGGACGAAGCCGATACCTAGTATAGTTAAGTCTTACTCCTTTGTTACCGCTGCTTCCAGTTCCTTAGTTGCTGCTTGCTGCTTGCTTGCTGCGCGCTAGGTGACTTCCACCTTGGTCGACTCCGACCACCGAATGATCGCTCTGAGGCTAGCGGCCGGCTTTATATAGCACTTGGCGGGTTTTAGTGTGCCTGCACGGGCCGTGGATTTGCCCGAATAGTGTGGCCGCTGCCTGGGAATTTGCCCGACTTAGTGTGGCCAGTGTCTTTGTTCGTTGGGGCGGGCGCGCGCACCGTGTTTGAATTTGAATGTCTTTCTCGTTGGGCGGTTGTTTATGGGTTTGGGATTATTAGTTATTTACAGTTGTTTATTATTTATTTAGCTTATTCTTATTATTTATATATAGTTCGTGTTATTATTTATTTAGTTTAGTTATTATTATTATTTATATACAGTTTTCTATTATTTATTTCTTTATTTGTGCGCCCCGCGTCACACCCTCCCAAGTGCTATAAATTCAAATATCGGCACAGTGCGTAAAATTGCCGATGGTGCAGACGAAGTTATTCGTGGTTTACGAGCTCTTAACTGCGAAGAGCGAGATCCCTGGCTAATTTTCATATTACTTTCAAAATTAGATAGCGATACCCGTCAAGCCTGGGCTCAGTGCGCAGAATCCGAGGAAAAAGGTGTGACCATCAGCCGATTTCTGAAATTTCTCACATCACGCTGCGATACTGTGGAGGCTTTTAACTTAGCTCGACCAACCCAAGCTCGACGCGCAGTTACAACGCACCACGCAGATACGCACCCAAGACGGGAAGAGCCCAAATGCACATCGTGCCAGCCGAATCATCATCTGTTTAAGTGTCCTCAGTTCATCGCACTCGACATTGCATCTCGACGGGAATTCCTCAAAACAAAGAAGCTTTGTTTCAACTGCCTCAGCCCTGCTCATATGGTGGGCACCTGCACATCGAGGCATACTTGTCGGATCTGCCGCCGCAAGCATCATACTTTGGTTCATGGCTCGGCGCAGCCAACTCAACATGAACACCACGTTGACACAGCGAGTGTTGACAGCCGTGATCGACCATCAGTCTCACATGCGGGATCTACAATTGGCCACAATCAACCGCTAGCTCGAGAAGGTCATCACTTGGGGAGCGTGCCTCCCGCGGAAAACAACTTTACACATCATACCCTGGAGAATCTTCCTGCTGCAGGTTCTCAGACTCTGTTGCCAACCATCCTTGCTGACGTCATCGACGCCTGGGGAAACACTACAACCTGCAGGCTGCTCCTGGACACTGGATCTACAATAACCTTGGCTTCGGAATCATTTGTTCAGCGAATAGGCGTGCGTCGAACGCACGCACGGATTTCTATTCTCGGTCTCGCCGCCAACAGCGCAGGCGTTACCCGAGGACGCGCAAATATCAAGCTGCGCTCTCGTCATTCGGGCCAAACTGTCGAATTGGTCTCGTTTATTCTCAACTCGCTGACTTCATCACTCCCAGCCCAAGTTATTGACACCTCAACTTCTACGTGGAAGCAAATCTGCGAGCTTCCTTTGGCAGACCCAACGTTCTGCACACCAGGAGCAATCGATGTCATCGTTGGATCGGATCAGCTCTAGTCTCTATACACCGGAGATCGGAAATACTTTGGTAACGACTTTCCTATCGCTCTGAATACTGTTTTTGGTTGGATTATTGCAGGTTCTTACTCGGCCTGCGATGATTATCCCACTACTGCTGTTACTCATCACGCGGACCTAGACACAATGGTTCGCTCATTTATGGAGATGGACAGCATCCAGCCTAACCAGGCTCTGTTGGACGCCAACGATCCCACAGAGCGTCATTTTGCTGCCACCCACAAGCGCTCGGCCGACGAGCTCTATGTCGTCGAGTACCCCTTCAAGGAGAAGGCACCGCCTATTGGATCGACCTTGCCACAGGCCATTAATCGCCTTTACTCGCTGGAACGGAAATTTCGTCGATCTCCAGAATTGAAGCAGCAGTACGAAGCTTTCCTGGTCGACTACTTGCAACGTGGACATATGGAACAACTGACATCGGCTCAGGTTGAAGAGTCCCCAGATACTTGCTTCTATTTGCCGCACCACGCTGTCATCAAACTGGACAGCTTGACTACCAAATGTCGGGTAGTTTTCGATGGATCTGGAAGGGACAGTTCTGGAGTATCGCTCAATGACAGACTTCATATTGGTCCACCGATTCAACGCGATCTTGTTGGCGTTTGTCTACGCTTCCGGCAGCACTAATATGTTCTGTGCGCAGATATCGAGAAGATGTTTCGAGGAATTCAAATCTTCAAGCCGCACACCAATTATCAGCGCATTGTTTGGCGCAAGTCTGAGAATGAACCGCTGCTTCATTTTTGCCTGCTGACGGTGACCTACGGATTGGCACCGTCTCCTTTTCTGGCTGTTCGGGTTCTAAAGCAACTCGCCGACGATCACCGTCAAGAGTACCCTGCAGCAGCACACGCACTTCTGCACGACGCCTATGTGGACGACAACCTAACAGGCTGCAACACCTTCGAGGACCTTATGACTCTAAAGAACGAGCTTATTGGACTCCTGGATAAAGGCAAATTCAAACTACGCAAATGGAGTTCCAATAGTTGGCGTCTTCTGAAATCATTACCAGAAGAAGATCGATGTTTTGAGCCTATCCAGCTCCTCGACACATCAGCCGCGGATTCAACAGTCAAAATTCTGGGTATCCAATGGAATCCCGGCAAGGACGTCCTGTATCTCAATCTAAAGGACATCGATACGACCATTTCTCCGACGAAACGGGAACTCTTGTCGCAGCTATCACGACTTTATGATCCGCTCGGACTGGTAGCACCGGTCACAGTTATGCTCAAGCTTATCTTCCAAGAAAGCTGGACAAGCGTCCTGCAATGGGACGAGCCGATTCCCGAGACTCTACGCACGCGCTGGAGAGCCTTGGTAGAGGATTTGCCAGCACTTACGCAATGCCAAGTACCACGGTATATTGCGTCACCATTCAGCTACGTTCAGCTACACGGATTCGCCGACGCATCCACGCACGCCTATGGTGCGGTAGTCTACGCTCGAGTTGCAGTTGGATGCGGCTTTCAAGTCACCCTCGTAGCTGCCAAGACTCGGGTGGCCCCGATCAAGCCCGTATCGATTCCACGCTTGGAGCTAAACGCTGCTTTACTCCTATCTCGACTGCTTACTCTTGTCAAAACGTCACTAACAATTCCTATTTTCAGCACGAGCTGCTGGACTGATTCAGAAATTGTGTTACACTGGCTTTCAGCTCCCCCCCGACGTTGGAATACTTACGTCTGCAACCGAACTGCTGAGATCCTGAACGAGTTTCCCCGCAACTGCTGGAACCATGTTCGCACGGAAGACAATCCTGCTGATTGTGCTTCTCGAGGACTCCATCCGTCAAAGCTTCTGGAGCATCGACTGTGGTGGAAGGGTCCATCCTGGCTGGCCACGGCGACCTCTGAGTGGCCACCTTCAACAAGTAAGTTCAGCGTATCTTCAAGCTTCGATATCAACACGGAGGAACGAGCCATAAAGCCCACAACTCTACATAACTTTCCGGATGAAAGTATCAACGAGTTCCTCATCCACAAATTCTCAACCTGGACGCGTCTCATACGGATCTCTAGCTACTGTTATCGCTTCATTCACACTCTTCGATCTCATCAAAGGAATTCGGCACCATTCCTTACGTCGGAAGAGCTGCTGGCAGCACAACGCCAACTTATTCGACATGTCCAACAGAAGTTCTTTGCCAGAGAATATGCGCAGCTAGATAACGGACGCCAGCTCAACGCTAAATCGCATTTAATCCGGTTCTTTCCGTTCCTGGATGTTAATGGAATCATGCGAATCGGTGGGAGGATCGAGCAGTCTACACTCAATTACAATGCCAAACACCCTATCCTTATACCAAAGGATTCGCCACTAGCTGGATTACTTGTTCGACATTTTCATGTCTCCCATCTGCACACTGGAGTTGATGCAACGTTCACCAATCTCCGTCAGCAGTACTGGATTCTGGGAGCCCGCAATCTCGTCAGAAAGGCTGTCTTTCAATGCAAACGCTGCTTTCTTCAACGCAAAGGAACAAGTAACCAGATCATGGGAGATCTACCCATCCCTCGAGTTCAAGCTAGCCGCTGCTTTCAACATACAGGGCTGGACTACGCTGGACCGATCGCAATCAAGGAATCAAAGGGACGAACTCCACGCATCGGAAAGGCATGGTTTTCTATTTTCGTGTGTCTCACCACAAAGGCACTACATATCGAGGTTGTTAGTGATCTAACTACAAAGGCTTTCATCACAGCCTTTCAACGATTCATCGCCGCCGAGCGAAGCCAACTGACCTTTATTCGGACAACGGAACCACATTCCATGGAGGCAAGCAAACTTTGGATGACATGCGACGCCTGGCCATTCAACAAGCCAAAGATGAAGAATTGGCCGGATTCTTCGCCAATGAAGGGATTTCTTGGCACTTTATACCCCCATCTGCTCCCCATTTTGGAGGGATGTGGGAAGCCGGAGTTCGCTCAATTAAACTCCATATGAAACGGATACTTGGATCCAAGGCTCTAACATTTGAGGAGCTCTCGACTGTCCTGGCCCAAATTGAAGCTATCCTGAATTCACGCCCTCTGTGTCCAAATGGGGATAATTCTTTGGATCCACTGACGCCTGCTCATTTCTTGACTGGATCTCCGTATACTGCATTGCCTGAACCCAGTCGTCTGGATATGCACATCAGTCGATTGGAGAGATGGAATCAGCTGCAAGCCATGGTCCAAGGTTTCTGGAAACGGTGGCATATGGAATACCTGACATCTCTTCACGAACGTACAAAGTGGCATTTGGAAACGGATAATCTGAAGATCGACACCGTGGTAGTTCTCAAGGAGCCTAATCTACCCCCTTCTAAGTGGATTCTTGGACGCATCACCGAGGTTCACGCAGGATTAGACAACAAGGTCCGGGTCGTCACGGTGAAGACTGCCCACGGCTCATATAAACGCCCTATTGCCAAGATCGCCGTACTGCCTCTGTGCTGAACAACCGTTCAGGGGGGCCGGTATGTTTGGGAACGAGACACCCTGTATGCGCGCGAACAAGACACCCTTTATCTTTGTTTACCTTTTGCATTGTTCGCCGCTGCAGCGGAGCTTATCAGCAATATCAATGCAAGCATCCCACCGCTGCGCGAGCTTGCCCAGTATTTTTCCATAACTCCTAACTGTAACTTGTTTACTTCTTAAGCTAGCATAATCGTATGGCGTGTTCGCCGCCAAAGCTTAGCTCAGTCACATTTTGCTCTTCAAATAAAACGTACGCATCGGTGTCGACATAACCAACTCGAGCTTCTGGAATTAACCAATAAATTAACTAAACAGTATACACTGGCGGTTTCATTTATAAACAGGTATTTTAATAATTTAAATAATTTATTCCACAACTTAAAATAAATATATTTATAATAATTCCAAAACTTTAAACTAAAACATTCTACAAATACAGTACACAGTTCCTATAAATAAATAAATATATCCCCAAAATCACTCCCCTGGTCTATCCTGTGCCGGGCTAAATCAAATGAAAAATATATTTTTTGTCGTTTCTTTGCTGTATCCTAAACTGAGCTAAATGCAAGCATATGCGAACAAATCTACATTACAATTACATGCTTAATCGACTGCAAGTCGGCGCTCCGATTTTGTTAAATTTTTTCCGCCTCTCGTTGTCTCCGCTATTCTGCATTGGCAAACGGCGAATGCACAAACATACTCACACGCACGCATTATCTGCAAAAACAGAACCGCGGTAAATACAGAAGCGGTCAACTGAATATTTCCGTGGACATATGTAAAATAATTTTTAAATTATTTTGAATAAAAATTCCAAATAACTAATTCAGTTAGAAATTCCAGTACGCTTCCATATCCGAATTAGTGTGACCGTATCCGTTTTGCAGCAGAGAGAATTTTATTCAGTTAATTCGTACATCTCCGCCACTACACAATAAAATTCATAAATTAAATTCCTAATATATTCCGATTGGTTCCGAAATTCCAATCCAGCTTCCACAAATAAATAAATCTTAATATATATATATAATATATATATGTAAGGTGTTAAGGTACAGCCGGGCAGAGGGTACACATTTGCCCCGTTGCGAATGGCAATGTCCCGATCAAGAGAGCCGAGAACGACGATGAACGAGAGTTGCAGAGAGGCCGTACAAGAAGAGCGACGAGTCGCAGATAGAAGTCAGCAGAAGCAGTCGTGTTTTCGGGAGTCGTCCCATAAAGCTGATAAAGAATATGAAATTGTCTAAAGTTGTCTAAAGTATTGTAACGGACGGTATATGTCCTTCGAGGTACGCTCTGTCTACTAAAGGATGCCAGCTGTGCTCAGGGAAAATGGCGTGGTTCTTTGTACCTCTTGGGACATTCCCATTACTCGAATTAATTGTAGACAGAGTATCGGGAGAAAAGAAGGAAACCCAAGAAATAAATATGCGGCATGAACTATTTTTTTGTTTGAGAAATAAAATGTTATTTATTTCCCTATCTTTGAATCCATCTGAGGTGTTGATCACTTAAGGTGCCTCAAGAAATGACTCTAATAATTCATGATTTCAATTTCGTTATAATTCCATAAATTGTTGATGTTATATCCATACATCGTATGTTATATCCAAACATCGTATGTTATATCATAACATCGAAAGCAATTAATACTAAGATTGTATATAAAAATTCAAAAGTAGTCGATATCATAAGTACTTATGTACTTAGAATATATAGAAAATTAAGTTAACCAAATAAAGAGAAAAACTCCCTAAATAGGAGCGATCTTCCCTAACTTTGTGCTGGTCTTGGCTTTTCACAAGATTTTTATTCCGGCTATGCCGTACTTACTACCGTGTCCCTCGGTGTCGACGGGCCCGCTGACCTTGGTGACCTTGGCTGATAAGGGTGGAAATTAATAGCAAATATGAAAAACCAAACTCGTCAGCAGCACATGAAAATAAAGTTAGATATAAGTATAAACTCGTTTTAAATATAATCTTAGATTAATCAAAATATAACGCAGGCGATACAAATGTTCCTGCGAGGAATTAGTTGCACATTAATATATGCTGCAGCGCCCTTGAGGGCTCCGCCGATATAGCTGGTGAAATTCCAAAATTCCGTAGGGAAACGACCTCCTTCTTAAGTTCGTTTACAACCTCCAAAGAAATAGGCCAAAACGGGCGTAGGTTGGCCAGCGGCCGTAGCCGGCCAAAAGACTGGGCGGAGCGTCAGAAAAATGCAAATATGGATCGCTGCCGCAGCCACTTAATTTGGTGTCACTGGCTCTAATGATTCGCTGCCCAAGCGGGAGCAGAATGGCTCGGATGATCCGGCTAGAAAACCACAATTAAATTTCACTCTCACACTAGCACAATATTCTTACCCGGACTGTACGGGCCACCACACACAAAGGTTTATTTTGGGGCTTTTATTTAATTCCAATTCCAGATAAAAAGTATTATGGGTGCGAAAAGGCACACTCAAAAATTAAGCGAGTTTGGAATGAATTTTCCTCGTTGAACCTGCCGTCTTAGATTTAAGTGAAAATCGTAAGAAAATCAAGACGTTTGGCTTGGCACAGATCTCAAATAGAATGAGAGAAAATTTTGAGCGGATACGAGGGTAAAATTAAGCTCGGTTTGACAATTGCATTAAAGCTCATTAGAGTTGCATCGATGCATCGATCAGCTGTTATCAGTACATTGATAAGCTTTTTCTACTTCTATTTTTGGAGAGTGCAGAACTGCAAGATAAGCTTTTTTTATGCAGTTTACAGTCGCGTCCGAATTTATTGGTACATATTATATTATATATTATATATATTAAATGAAACTGCCTTTCACCCCCACAGTATAAAGTTGCTAAAGATCCAACACTCTCATTGTACGCCAATCTTAGTATCATCCTTATTATTAATAATCCAAATAAACTATTCTATATAATACAAATTCTACATTTGGGGGTTCGTGCCGGGTCTAAGATTGGTATTAAGTGTCGAAAAGTGGAATGAACAGAGATAAAGAACCTTATGTACATATAACTAAAAAGATGTAAGCTGAATTACAGAAGTTGTGAAATTTGTTTAATAAATGACAAGATCGAACAAGAACGCGGAGCTGAATTACAGAATTTGTGAAATTCGTTTAATAAAAGACAAGATCGAACAAGAACGCGGAGCTGAATTACCGAAGTTGTGAAATTCGTTTAAGAAAAAGAAACTGCGCATTTAAGTGATTGGTGAAGAGACAAGATCGGATCGGAAGATTCGGATATAGACACAAATTTGGTAAAAATGACCCGTCGAATGCCGGCAAAAAACAAAAAAACAATACAAGACCTTGAGGAAATCGAGAATGATCAAGACAAGACAGAAGTCCTAGAGATAGAAGAAAAGAAAGGATTGAATGTTTCCGACATGCAGAATAAAATCGACAATACTTTACAGTTGCTGTCATTAAAAATACAAGTTGAAGAGAACTTGAATAGCCGTGTTAAGCCGCAAATTGATAACTTTGAGAAGGTGGTGAACGATTTTGACGGCCAGTTGGTGCAACAGTGGTTCGACAGTGGTTTGAAAAAAATGCAGATGCATACGATCTAAGACTTAAACAAATGTATGTGCAGGCCAGAGGCAAGATGACAGGCGCAGCCAAATTGTTTGTATAAGGCTATACATTATTCATGCAAGACGTACAAATCTCTCAGAGAGCAACATGAAATTATAATGCAACTGGATGATAAGCCTCGTAATTTTTTAAACAAGAGGAGTGCATTACCACACGAACATAAGAAAAGAAAGGAATTTTGTTTCAAGTGTGGTTCAACAGAACATAAAATCAAAGATTGTCTGTCTCCTACGAAATGCTTTAAATGCAATGAATACGGTCATATAGCCAGAAATTGCCCGATCGTAGAGACAAGTGTTTGCAAGGTTGTTGATCAAATTCGCTTCAAACGGATCACCGTAAATGGCGTTGATCGATACAGGATCGGATATGTCGCTTGTCACAAAGAATGTTGCTGAAAAAATAGAGAACGTTGAAATTTATAAAAGTGCATCTTTGTTAAGTGGTCTGGGCCAGAAGAAATCAAAGCCGATTGGATTTTTCACTGCTAATGTTGTTGCTGACGAGTTAAGTTTTTCTACGACGATAATGGCTTTAAGTTGACGGGTTTGAGAGCTGAATATAGAGAAGCAGATGGGTTTGGATCCGATATATATAATATTGTTGATGCATATAATTTGTGTACTGTTTCCCCCCAGTTTGAAGAAGCAGTGACCGAACTCGTTGAAGATGTCCAGCGGATGCCATCTAAACCTTCAAAACAGTGTCCAGTTGAACTGAAGATAGCCACGGATGACGTAATAAAACCTTTTCAGAAGCGGTAAAAAAACAAACCGATGAATGGTTGTTGCTGGGGATTATTCGGAAGTCCTCATCAAACGTAGCCAGCAGAGTTGTAGTGGTCAAGAAGAAAGACGTTACTCTTCGCGCTTGCATTGACTACAGAAAGCTGAACAGCATGGTGTTGGCGAATCGATTTCCTGTACGTCTGAAGGAAGAAGTATTGGAAAAACTACAAGAGGCCGCATTTTTTTCAACACTAGATCTGGAAAATTTTTCCACGTAGCTGTGGAGGAGGCAAGCAAACAGCTAACTGCATTTTTTACAAAAGAAGGACTGTTTGAATTTAACAGAGCTCCATTCGGTTTTAAGAACTCACCGGCTGCATTTATCAGATTCGTCAACCACATATTCCAAGACCTGATCAACGACGATATTATGCAGTTATACATGGAAGATATTATTGTATATGCGTCTACATCTGACAAATGCATGGAAAAAACAAGACGCGTACTAGAGACAGCAATGCAGGTTGGGCTGAAGATCAAATGGAAAAAATGTAGCTTTATGCAATTCCGTATACATTTTTTAGGACATACGAGCGGTGCAGTCGTTTCTGGGTTTAACTGGTTTCTTGAGAAAATTTATTCCAGGCTATGCAAATATTACCCGACCGTTGACCAATCTCCTCAGAAAGGACGTCGAATTCCAAATAGGAAGTGCAGAATTAAAAAAACTTCTGACCTGCGAACCAGTGCTACACATATATTTAAGAACAGCACCCACTGATCTGCACACTGATGCATGTAGGGATGGATTTGGGGCAGTTTTACTGCAGGTATTTTATGGTCCACTGCACCCGGTCTATTTCTGGAGTAAGAAGACGTCATCCTCAGAGGCCGAAAGACACAGCTACATCTTAGAGGCGAAGGCAATTTATTTGGCACTCAGAAAGTTTCGTCAATACCTTATGGGAATTCATTTTAAGCTTATCACGGATTGCTTTGCTTTTAAAGACACGACCAGGAAAGATGATATTCCGAGAGAAGTTTCAGCCTACGTGATGTATCTGCAGGATTTCAGCTGCGAGGTTGTCCACAAGCCAGGAGACAAAATGAAGCACGTAGATCACTTGAGCCGCCATCCAGAGTCGGTTTGGATTGTTACATCAGAAGTAACAGGCGAAAGCCTGCCTACGTCTATAAGTTGGGTGATCTCGTCGCAATCAAGAGGACTCAATTTGTCGCAGGAAGGAAACTGGCGAGTCCGTATTTGGGGCCGTATGAAATTGTAAAAATGAAACGAAATGGCCGGTATGACGTCCGCAAGCCAGCCCAAGTCGAAGGACCGAACTTAACCAGTGTTTACGTGAGGGGCCTATTGTACCCGCTGTAATCTTCGGCCGCTCCGCGCACTTATCCGGTGCTCATCGGCCCTCTGCAGCATCCGCGCTCCGCGCTAGGGCTCGGGTTGCGAACTTCGCGATCGGCCGCCGTCGATCTCCCGCGCTCACGTCAGCAAAGGAGAGTGGCTCTAGTTTTTAAGTGCATTGTTGAGTTATAGGAATGCAGCCGAATAAAACTGACTATTGCCCACGACGCCCCCGCTTTCTTCATCTTTCGGTTCGTTTTGGGTTTTCCTACTTTTCGTTCTGCGCCGTGGGAATGCGTTATTGAATGCCTTATTATAAATAATCCAAATAAACTATTCTATATAATACAGAGCTTGCAAATAACTCTCAACCGTCTTTCGTTTTGCGGTCTGCTCACTAACACAACCATAACAGACGATGCACGTGTGCCCTCGGTCTGAACATAACATTTCGTGTTCCTTTCTTTTGGTGTTTGGTTAACTGTTCATTTGTGTGGATCCGGATTTTACTGTCATATGGACCGGTTGTGTTTGTTTTTGGAGCTCCAGTAAATTTTGTTTGGCAAAATATAAATTTCTATCTGGAAAATTTTTCAAAGAATTCGTCGTTCGACAAAATTTCGTTCCTGTTCCCTTCTCTAGGTTCATCGGATTCAATTATCGTGTGCTCTGCCCTTAGGGCATTTTATTCCCCCCTGCGCGTAAGCGTATTAGGGGGTAATTAAGGATGGAGAATTCGGAGATGAGAAAAATAGCTGGTGCTGTTCCAGCTGAGATAAGATCTCAGCTCTCTGTTAATCGTTCGGATTTATCAACATTATTTGATTCATTGAATGCTTCGCAAACAGTCTCTGTTGCCAATAGCAATACCATCAACATGGAGATTGATATTGTTGCTGGGTCTACTTTAAGGAAGGCTAATTGGCAATCTCTGCAGCCCAAATGCTTGCCAGTTAAAAGGAGTCTTAACGCTCCGGTTCCGGAAATTGCGGCCAAAAAATTAAATTCATGTGTCAAATTTGATAATTCTCTAAGCCCCAACTCCAGCAGCAGTGTCTTGGAGCTTGAAGAAGATGAGGCCCGTCCTTTCATATTCCCGAAAAAGACTGCCAGGATACAGGTTCGTGACAAGCAAGCTTCAAAAATGGATGTAGAGCCCAGCACTTCAAATCAATTTGCAACACTGTCTGTTGAGGACAGTCATGCCAATATCAATGAAAACGCAGAGCCAATGGCTGCTCCCAAACCTCCCCCAATCTTTATTCCGGGGGTAAGGAATATAGCAGAGATGCTAAAAAATTGTAGAAGCAGGCAGTTTTTCATACAAGTCTTCGGGCGGAGGAAACATAAGACTTTTGCCAAAGGATAGCCTCACTTACAGGAAAATTGTTGCCCATTTAGATAATTGCAAAGTGGCCTTTAGTACTTATCAGTTAAAGGAGGAGAGAGCGTTCCGAGTTGTCCTTAAAGGTTTGCATTTTTCTACTCCCACAACCGAGATTGTGGAGGCTGTTGAGAAGCTCGGACACAAGGTACGAGACATCAAAAATGGTCTTTCAAGGTCAAACAAGTCCCCGATGTCGATCTTTTTTGTCAACTTAGAGCCAGCTATTAATAACAAGGATGTATTTAAAATTACCAGACTGTGCCATGCTGTCGTCAAAGTGGAGGAGCCCAGAAAGTTTGACGATGTTGTGCAGTGCTTTCGCTGCCAGGCTTTTGGCCACACAAAAAAATATTGCCGATGGCAGTTTTCTTGCGTGAAGTGTGGGCAAGAGCATGTCACTCTTGTATGCAGGAAGGCCAAGGAGGACCCACCCATGTGTGGAAATTGCGGTGAAGAACACACCGCCTTTTATCGGGGTTGCCGAGTTTATCTGGAAGCCAAAAAGCGCTTCGGAGCTAAGCCAAAGGCAGCGGTAGCAACACCTTTCAGTCGTGGTCCGCAGGCAAACTTTTCTCCTAGTTCTGGTGCAAGTCAGAAATTCAGCTATGCTAATATTGTTAGGGGTGGAAATTCACAAAATTTTGGTAATGATCATTTTTATAATCAGAATCCCATCGAAGGTGACTCTACCTTGGAGCAGAGACTGATGAGGCGAATGGAAGAAATGATGAATACCATGTTCATTCAGCTAAAAAATATGATGTTGGCCATGTTATCAAGTCAATTGAATACCTTCCAATGTCCATAAACACGCAATTAATAATCTGGAATGCGAACGGCTTGACTAAGAGCAAGCCTGAAGTGGAGCATTTTATCAAAACTAACCAAGTTGATATAATGCTCGTGTCTGAGACTCATTTTACCACCAGAACTCACTTTTCCTTCCCTGGCTATGACATCATAAACGCAAAACATCCTGGCGACAGAGCACGTGGAGGAGCTTCTATTATTATAAAGCGTGGTATACAGTACGAAGAGCTTGAGCCCGTACAGCTTGAGTGGATGCAGTGTGCGCAGATATATCTTCTGACGTCGACTGGCAGGATCACAATTGCCGCTGCGTATTTGCCCCCTCGTTTCACAATAACTCATGCGGATCTAGACCAAGTACTGACGGGCTTGGGACCTAGATTTATACTTGGTGGTGACTTCAATGCCAAACATACTTGGTGGGGCTCCAGAATCGTCAATCCTAAGGGCAGATTACTTTTCAGATGTATAATGGAATTGGGTTGCAGCGTACATTCTACTGGTGAGCCCACCTACTGGCCTACTGATCCAACTAAAATTCCGGACCTCTTAGACTTTGCTATTAGCAAAGGAATCGACCCATTAAATCTTTCCACTGCTGCCTGCTACGACCTCCGTTCGGACCATAGTATGGTCAAATTACTTTTCAATAGCTCGTACTTGAGGAGACCAGCCACTGTAAAGCTTATTAGGCGCAACAGAAGCATTGGCACATATAAAAGATGGCTCGAGGAACACGTTGACCCCCAACCGGTAATCCTAACTCCAATGGATATTGATGAAGCGGTGGAAAGCCTTACCCGAAATGTACATATGGCAGCAAGTTTTGCAACCCCAACGGTAGAAGCGACTCTGACGACAAATTATAGAGCTCGTCGAGACAATTACCTTTGGTCGACAGAGTTGGCTTTTATGGTGAGGGAGAGAAGAAGGCTGAGGAGGGTTTGGCAGATTAGCAGACGTCGGAGCGACAAGACTGCTTTCAATAGAGCATGCAAGGATCTCAACAGAAAGCTACTAGATCTTAAAGGTAAAGCTCTGGAAGCGTATCTGAAGGACCTTGAACCTTGTAGCGCTGAACATAATCTCTGGAATGCAACCAAATATCTCAAGAGACCTGTAAAGTGGGTTGCACCTGTCAAAACAAATACTGGGACTTGGTGCCGGACCGATCAGGAAAAAGCTGATGCCTTCGCAGAACATCTAAGATGCAGCTTTCAGCCCTTTAATTTATGTGATCCGGAAGACCTGGCTGAGACGACACAGTTCCTAGACATAGCATGTCCCATGGACCTTCCCATATCTGAAATAGACAGTGAAGAAATTCAAGAAGAAATCTGTAATCTGAAGTCGACGAAATCTCCTGGATACGACCGCATAGATGCCTTAGCCTTAAATCACCTCCCATTGAACTGCATAGATAATATAAGATCTATAATGAACCAAAGCCTGAGACTTGGTCATTTTCCATCCCAGTGGAAGTGCGCAGAGGTCATCGTTATTTTAAAACCAGGAAAACCAGAGACTGACCTGACGTCCTACAGGCCAATTAGCCTCTTAACAATCCTGTCTAAAATTCTAGAGAAGCTATTCGCAAGGAGGTTGATGCTTATAATAGAGGAGAAAAACATCATCCCAGACCATCAGTTTGGCTTCAGGAGAGGTCACGGCGCCATCCAGCAATGCCACAGAGTCGTTAGCAAGATTCTGGACTCCTTCGAAAACAAAAAATTCTGTGCTGCAACTTTTTTGGATGTTATGCAAGCCTTCGATAGGGTGTGGCATCAGGGACTCCTCTATAAAGTCAAACAATGTGTGCCTACGCCATTCTATCTCTTCTTAAAGGCCTATTTAAATAACAGACGTTTCTATGTGAGGTATAATCACGCGGAGTCTCCTATTCAGGATGTGAATGCTGGAGTACCACAAGGTAGTGTCCTAGGACCGATTCTGTATTCAATTTATACAGCTAATATGCCGATTCCAATGGGTACACATATTATATGTACATATGCTGATGACACAGCATTCCTGGTCTCAGCTGATACAATTGCTTTGGCAGCTCATAGACTCCAACAAACTCTGGACAACTTGCAGACGTGACTACACAGGTGGAACATCGTCATAAACGCTGAGAAATCTACACACGTTACATTCACACTAAGACCAGGCATCTCCCCGGCGGTATTTATTAATGGAGCAGTCATCCCACAGAAGCCAGCAGCAAAATACTTGGGGTTGACACTTGATGCTAAGCTGTTATGGAGAGAACATATCTCCAGTAAAGTCAAGCTTCTGCGGCAGAAAAGTGGCCAATTGTACTGGTTACTAGGAAGGAGAAGTAAACTATCAATTAAAAATAAGCTTCTTATTTACAAGGCCATTATCAAACCAGCATGGACTTATGGCATTGAGATGTGGGGTTCTGCCGCTAAAACAAATATTAAGAAATTGGAAGTTGCAGAAAACAAAATACTCAGACAAATTGTTAATGCGCCTTTTTATGTTCGCAACACCACCATTAAGCGTGATTTAAATATGCCTTCGGTCGTAGAAGAAATTGCGAAATCCAGCAGAAGACACCTGGACAAAATGCAGGAACATGTAAACCCACTAGCCACAAGCCTTTTTGAAAACACAGATCAACGAAGACGACTACATAGATGTCACCCACAGGACCTGCAGTTCAGATTCCCATAGACCCATACCTCCCATACATCAACCATTTCCCCAACATCAAACCCGCCCCAATAACACACCTTAATTAACATAATTTGTTAATCAAAGAGTCAATTTTTATCAAACAATTTAATTTATTGCTCCCAGAGGGCAGATGTAAATAAAGGTATATTAAACTAAAAAAAAAAAAAAAAGTTGTGTGGCTCTTGTTGTGCTCTCTCAACAACAACTCAGAGAGAGCAATCCAAATGAACGGTCGCCTATTGAGGGTTAGCAGAGGAGCAAACACACAAAAGGCTCATCAAAAACGGTCTTTTGTTCTCAGTGCCTTTTAAATAAAGCGTAACAACAATTTTAACATATTTATTAAATGTCAACATTATATTTATTATTTATTCGGAATTAAGCCTTACAATTAGTAGAGAATTTACATTTTCTGCACTTAACGAGCTTCGTCGCTCGCTTAAAATGTAGTGAAGCGCTGAAAAAGCCCGCTCAACAGACACCTGAGTTGCCGGTACAACATGTGCAAGCGCATTTAGGTGTGGCGACTGCAGTTTAATATCACTAAAGTACTGCAAAATGTTCGCATTTAGTGGCAATCGTCCATGCATAAGCTCGAAATTTTCGATGTCATTATAGATTTGGAGCAGTTTTTAGAAGCAGGCTCTTCTTTAATTTCTGAGATTGTCTTTACGCCATCCAAATAGGCGAAAAATAGAGACTTCTCCTTATTACCGTCGGATGTGAGCTCCTTCTTCTGGTCTTGGACCTCACATGATGGCGCAGTTTGTGTTGGGGAATGCACTTAAAATAAAAACTAAATTAGAACATATTTTTTGCAATTTTAGTTTAGAAAAATTGTGAGTTTTTGACAAGGACAATATACTTAGTTAAAACATTTAATAACAACAATTAACAACAATAAAACAAGACATTTACTTCAAACACACGTAGCCTTACTTGTTTTAGCTCAAATAAACGATATGCTATTTTTTTTAGATTTATCTTTGCTAAGCATTTTTGCTGGTCATTTAAAACGCAATTGACGCGTGGATCAATGTAGATTGCAGCTAACATCGCATCATTTTCTAGTAATTTACATTCTCGAATTTTGATCTGTCCTAGTAATTTTTTTTAAATATAATTTTGGCTGTTCTCGCACTTTAGATTAAGCTCCATCTATATTATGAAGAATTCGCTGTATACTAATTTTGTAGTCCGCAACTTTAAAGTCGCTTCGTATGCGTCCTTAAACGCGTCAATATATATCTCCATCCAATCCCAATCCGCATCAATACTAATGCTAGGGTGTACAGCAAGGAACTCTTTTAAATCGAACAATTTTAATATCATTAAATATGTAGAGTTCCATCTCGTAACAACATCGACATCTTTTGCCCTCGTTCAACCAACGTCTGCTCAGGTTGAATATTTAAAAAAATATTAAATATTAAATAAATATTAAGAAATTTTTAAGTTTTGACTTACCTATTCGTTTCTGTACGCAATAACTTACAAATTTTTCGACATGATGAAACTTGTTCGGTGATCTCATCTAGCTTGTTTCTGTCCATTACGCACAGTTGAGGGGAGTGCGCAGCACACCTTACAAGGTGTATATTCGCCAGCTGTATGGCATCCAGTTTTCTCATCACATTTTCACCGTTAATGTCATCTCGTGTGTCTTCGTCAAAGAGAGACTCCGATTCATCATTTAGAATTTGAATGGCTTTTGTCATGTTTTTTCCATTATCCGATGTAATGCTGGTTTTCAATAAGAGTCATTTATCATGCCTAAACTCTTGATGGCGATCTCGGCTTTAGACATAGTAGATTGTATCATCTGTAAATTCACGCCCAAAATAGCCTTATCCATTCTTGTAGCAACATCTATTTTCAGTGATACAAGCTTTCCCTTTACAAGCGCTTTTATATTTTCTTTAATGGTCTGCTCTTTGACGGTCACATATTCCATAACATTTCGAGAAGTTATGGGATTCATCGAAAGCGCGTTATAAATTGGGTTTAATATCTGTCGAAACACTTCGCTATCCAGGAATAAAAAAGGCTTTCCATCGGTGGTAACAATCTTTACAATAGAAGAGACGATTGATTCTTCTCTGGTTTCATATGAAATTTTTCTTTTTTTCATATGTTGTTGAATTTTGTCGTCGTCAATCTCGAATTCATTAAAAACTTCAAGTCTACTATCGCCAAGAACTTGAAAGATTGCGAAAACAACTGAACAACGTGCGCCCAGACATCGCTCGTAACTGGATCCTTTATCACGACAACGGGCCGTGCAACACAGCTCTCAACGTGTCCCAGTATTTGGATTATAAAAGAATTGCCGTGATGCAACAACCGCCTTATTCGCCCGATATGTCACGCTGTTGCTTTTTTTTTCCACGAAAATAGAATCGGTGGTGAAAAGAACCCACTTTGAGTCGATTGAGGGCATCCAGGCGGCCATGACGAGGGTATTCGCGAGCATCTCAATCGGAGCGATTCAAAAATGTTACGAAGCATGGAAAACGCGCTGGAATCGTTGTTTAGCTGCCCAAGAGGACTACTTATAAGGAAAAGGCAGAGTTGTAGAATAATTTTTAAATATATGGTTTTTATGGAATCAGTCTCATTACTTAATTGTCACACCTCGTATTCAACCTCCTAAGTTGAGCCTCCATCCGTCCAAACCGACACCCTCCGACGTGTCACCACAATTACTGAAATCATTCAGTACAAGGATCGTTCCGATACCCAAAGGATGCGATTTATGTTCCACGCCATAAGGGCGCTTATTTTCCGGAGGCAGTGTACACTCGTTTTTCATATCTCTCTCTCTTCCACTGCACTTTCGTGTATAGAGCTTCTAATCTTGTATTTAGTACCAATTTTCCAAGACGCAAGTCGCGTAATACCCCGAAAGTTTTCCTCCGTGTTTTTCTTATCGAGGTCATTCCAGGTTAAAGCCATCCCCTCCGAACAGTTGTTGTATAGTCAATTACGAATAAAACAAGACAAATTTCATTAAAAAAATAGCGAAAATTGATGAATTTATGACGATTTTTCCCCCTCCAAAAAAAAAGATTCGTACAGAGCGTACTGAGATAAACAATCTCTTCTAGGTCACTTTAAAAGGTCCGAATCACTGTTACACTGTGTAATGTGCCGAGAAGCGGAGTTATAAACAAGCTTCTCGATAAGTGTAAATTAAGCTGACCTTAATAGTAAGCAGATTAGCCTATAAATGAAGGTAATGCTAAGCACGGTTTTACAGTTAGAAAAAAATGGTAAGTTAATTAGGAGGATTTTTCTAGAATACAAGGGTAACCTCCGGCTTACATCCCAGTTTAAACCGCTTAATGTATTCTAAGCATTTACTGTGGGCCCCGTACTGAGATCCATATTCTTAGTTAAGGAGTGTTTATGCGAGGGGCCACTGTGCCGCCTCGGCGGACAGAGCTTTCGCTCCCGTCCGCTCTCGACCCTCTTGTGGGCTTACGCTTTCGCGCTCCGGAGTTCGGGCTCGGGTTTCGTCGCTCTCCCGTGCTCGCTTCAGCGGAGTTAAGCGGGCGGGAACGCGACTTTACTTTGAAATCTAGTTTAGTTCCATGTATGAATGCAAGAAATAAACACTGAAGTCCCACGACGCCCCCGCCTCTTGATATTCTGATATTCTGGTGCCTTCGCTTCCCTTTCTTTTCGGAATTGTTTCGCTTTGCGCCGTGGGAATTCGTGCATTTTTCATCCTCTACGTGATCGCTGCTTATTGTTGGAAACCGAGATCGCCCCCCTACAAAACATTGGTCCTACAGAGCCGGATAAGGATTCTTCTTCTGCCAGCAGTTCCCGGCCTTTGGTTCCCCAAGATAAGTACGAATTTTCGTCATTTTTCTCACTGCCGGTTTTCAGTAGAGCTCCGAACATTCCATTTCGGTCGCACTGCTGCAAGACTATTTTTCCGTGTCAATTCCACCTCCGCGAATTTTCCTGACATAACGGCAGTTGAGAATTTCATTCCTCCTCGTCAATATTCATTCCATTTGTCTCCGCTACGCTTCTTATTTCGCGCCGCCATATTCCGCGCCGTTTTTGGTCCGTACATCAAAGTGCAAACGGTCGCGGCATATGTACATATATATGTGTGTGCATTCATCCCATACATGCTGGCACATATATATGTACATATATTATTATATGTCGGAGCAATTCCAACTCAGCAAGTGAAAAGTGAAATTGTGTGGTGAAAAAAGAAAGACAAACAATATCGGCCAACGAGTGTGCACTGTGCGGTAGTTTCCCTGTTCGTCGAACAGTCTGCCGTTGTTTCGATATTCATTCTGTTTTCATTCCGGTGTGTGTAATTTTTTTCGCCACATAATTTTACTGTCCTTTTCAAAACAGTCCAAACTAATACAGTCCACTTCATCGATGCTCTACTGTGCCCTTACATACATATGCATGCATGCCCTTATATGTATAATTAAAATACAAATCAAAAGAGGGAGACAAACCAACAATTATTAAAAACAGTTATTATTGCAAATCCACACGGGCGGGACCGCGATTGCGTTTTTCAAATATTTGGATATTCCGCAGCAGCCGTGTTATTGCTGTTGCTGTTTTTTCTTTCGTTGTTGTTCCTTCCTTTTCACACGCACTGCGTTGCGGACGGCAAGCAGTGAGGCCTTCTCCGAAGCAAGCCACGGTTGTTAATTCCACCCTTCCGGCTTCGCAGTATTATTACGTTGAAGAGTTAATAATTTTTTCCGGTTACTAATTATTAAAGAAATTATTAATTAATTGATTTTCGGATTACGGCACCCGATCGACCCTGTCGCGAGCCAAATTTTTATCCTGTGTCAAAGACAAAAATATTTGAGATCCACGTCTGAGCCACGCAGTATATATATTTATACCGAAATATGTATATTTAAATTTTTTCGTCCCCGACCACAATTTTCCTGTCAATTTTGGCTATTTTCCAGTCAATCCGCATAGGGCGATATCCGCACGCAGCAGCAATCGGCCGTCAAAAGTTGATTTTTTTTTTTTACCGAATTTCGTTCTGTGCCTCCTCGAGCCCCGCTCCACTTTTGCCAGTTACTCCGTTTGTGTTTGGATGCAAATTATTCCCTGGCAAGTGGTTTCTGGATTGTTGGGTTTTCTTCCCCTGTACTAAAAATACCGCAATATTTCAACCGCCGTCAGCGGCCGTAGGCAACTTTGATTTTTGCGTATTTTTTCATTTTTTTCGGCGATGCCCGCTGATCAGCTGAGATTAATTCGGAGAATGCCCACGGGAGGCGACAAAAAGCCGGGTCTGAAAAAAGCCCGGGCGCCCCAGAAACTGACCGATTTTCTCCGCATATGTGCCGAGTCCATCTGGACGAAATCCGGGCCTTATGGGAAAGTGTAAAGAAGGGCTATGAGAGCTGCTCCGATCTTCTTTCCGGGTCCGCCGAGGACCCAGTCACCTCAACAGTGCTGGAATCCAAATACAGCTACTGTTACTCCGTATATTCGAGGTGCGTAGCCAAGCTTCAGGAAATAATAGAAAGTGCCGCCGTCCAGTCCGCTCAGGCTTCCACTCCCAGCCAACTGCCCACTTCTACTAGTTGCCGGTTACCGCCAGTGGACACTGAAGTTTTCTCTGGTGATTATCTTCGGTGGCCCACCTTCAGAGAGCTACAGAGCTAAAAGAGCTACAAGGCACAGTTCAGGGTTGCCTCACTGCCTTACGCATGTCCTCCATTAATGTCGAGGCTTGGGATTGTCTCCTGGTATATATGGTTTCGTTAAAGCTTCCCAAGATCACGCTTTCCATGTGGGAGCAATCAGTCCACAACAAGGCCGAAATTCCAACCTGGGGTGAGTTGGACGCATTTCTGACAGAGCGCTATCGGACTCTGGAGGCAATCGACGACATCAGACCTAGCGTTTCGGGGCAAATTCCGCCAGGACCGTCAACTGCGAGCGCCCCACCGCGCAGGCTCAACTCGTATGAGGCCAGGGTGGCTCCAGCGCCCAGAGGATGTGATCTCTGTTCCAGGGAGAACCATCCTATTCGCATATGTATACGGTTCCTCGAAATGGACGTGAATGGTCGCTCCGACTACATCAAGATAAGGCAACTTTGCCTTAACTGTTTTGCCCGAGGGCACCAGCAACGGGACTGCACCAGTACCCACAGCTGTTTCACATGCCACAGCCGGCATCACACCCTCCTGCACCGCGGTAATCCTTTTGCAACCGCTCCAAGTCCGTCGACGACAGCCAGGCCTCGGCCCGCGTCTACTCCAAGAGGCACGGGTGCCTCAGACGATTCCGCCGATGTGCAAGTGTGCTTCGCTTCCGGTTCAAGAGCCATCCTACTGGGCACAGCCCTCATTAACGTGTGCCATCTGGAATGCAACTTCCAAGCGCGAGCCTTGATTGACTCGGGGTCCGAAGCGACCTTCATTACGGAACGGCTGTTCAACCTAGTCAGACTTCCTTTCAAGACTATCCAGGCCCAAGTGTCCGGCCTGAACCAAACCGTTGCCGCTCAGTCTACGAAACTGTGCAATTTCTCCATTCAATCGCCTTCCACACCTGGGAAACAAGTAGACACTACAGCTTATGTTCTTCCTCAGCTGGCCGGTAATCTGCCGTCGTATCCGGTTCCACGGGATCTTCTTAAGGACCTCTCTGACGTCCCTCTTGCGGACCCCAAGTTCTTCGAGAGCTCCCAAATCGACGTCTTAATAGGAGCAGATATTCTTCCTTCGATCCTCCTCGGCAACTCCAAAACGAACATTTGCTGTTCGCTTCTCGGCCAGGAGACCATTTTCGGGTGGGTGTCCCAGGCCCAATCCACTCGACAGGCCCCCGCCGTGTGACTGCCTTCTCCACGAGAGTTACATGTCGCCTCGAAGACTCCCTGGATAAGCTCCTCACTAAATTCTGGGTGGTGGAGGAAGTGCCCACTCAGATAGTCCCCGAGGCTGATTCTTTTTGCGAAGAAAATTTTGTAAAAACCACCAAAAGGGACCATCGGGGCAAATATATTGTGACGCTCCTCTTGCGCGACCCCGAGCACAAGGGTTCTGAGCTAGCATCTTCATGATCCTTCGCTCTAACTCAGTTCCTCCGCAACGAGCAGCGCTTGAAAGTTATCCTATCCTCAAAGACCGGTATGGCGCTGTGATCCAGGAGTACCTCGACTTGGGACACATGACCGAGGTTCCTATGACGAGCAGTTCCGCCACGTATTACCTTCCGTATCACGCCGTTCTCAAGCCCGAAAGCACAACTACTAAAGTGCGGGTAGTCTTTAATGCCTCTAGCCCTTCCGCAAACGGGACCAGTCTAAATGACATTCTATTCGCGGGCCCGGTCTTACAGTCCGACCTGACGATTCAGATCCTGAAATGGGGATACTTCAGGTTCGTTTCCAATGCCGACATCGAGAAGATGTATCGGCAAATTTGGGTAGACCCCCGGCACACTCCGCTCCAGCGCATTCTGTTTCGCAACCCCGACGGGGAAATCCGCGACTACGAATTAAAAACGGTCACCTTCGGGATCAATTGTGCCCCATTCCTGGCAATACGCGTCCTGCAACAGCTCGCCAAGAACGAAGAGTTGAGTTATCCGCAGGCTAGTCAAATCATCCGACATTTCATGTACGTCGAAGATGTGCTCGCGGGGGCAGACTCAAAGTCGGAGGCGCAGGCAGCTATCCAAGAGCTCGAGGGGGCCCTGGGTTCGGCAGGGTTCCCACTTAGGAAATGGACGTCCAATAGCAAGGCGATTTTGGCAAATATCCCGCCTAACCATCTCCTTCGGGCTGATTTCCTCGAAATCGACGCAGAAAGCACGGCCAAGACTCTCGGCGTGCGTTGGAAGGCTACGTCTGATGAGTTCTTCTTCATTCCGCCAGAGTTGACCCTGGGATCATCGTTCTCGAAGCGTCAGGTCCTTTCCCAAATTGCCAAGTTGTTCGATCCAGCCGGCTGGCTAGCTGGCTAGCCCCCTCCATTGTCCGGGCGAAAATGTTTATGCAGGACATTTGGCTCCAGGATCTGGGCTGGGACGATGTCCTCCAGCAAGAATTCTGCAAAAGATGGGTTGACTTCCTGAAAAATTACTCAGCGCTCGGGCAGATCCGCATCCCCCGCTGTGTCGCTTTCCGACCACACTTGAGGGTGGAGCATCATGGTTTCTGCGACGCCTCGCAAAAGGCTTATGGTGCCGCCACTTACGTTCGAGTTGAGGTGGGGTCCACGGTATCGGTGAACTTGCTAACGGCAAAAACGCGGGTGGCCCCAGTCAAGACGGTGTCACTCCCGCGGCTGGAGTTGTGCGGAGCCGTCCTGTTATCCGAGATGGCTAGCGGCATTCTTCCGAAGATGCCAGGGCCTGCGTCCGCCCTCCATTGTTGGACGGACTCGACTATTGTTCTCGCCTGGTTGCACAGGCCGGCATGCCACTGGACAACATTCGTGGCGAATCGGGTGACAAAGATCACTCAGGGCACGGAAGTGGAGAAATGGGCACATGTCCGCTCCGAGGATAAACCGGCGGATCTCGCTAGCCCGGGGGTAGGGCTTCAGGACCTCGTGGACAGTCAGTTGTGGTGGCATGGTCCTGCATGGCTGCAAGGGCCGCGTTCTGAGTGGCCCATTCAAGGCAATGACTCCCCCGAGACTGAACTCGAGAAGCGAGCGGTTAAGGTCCATGTTGCGAAGGCCCCGCCGGAATATATTCTTGAGCGTTCTTCCACCTTTGACAAGGCGCTACGAGTCCTCGCTTATGTTCGGCGCTTCATCCAGCGCTCGCGAGAGGCCAAGACTTCGTTTAAAAACCACTTGACTTCTAATGAGATTGCGTCGGCCGAACGTCTCCTAATTTCCATCACGCAACGCCAGCATTTCATCCAGGAGATTGGCTGTTTAAGCCAAAAACGTCCACTGCCAGCAGGCAGTCCGATTCAAAACTTGAACCCGTTTCTGGATTCTCAAGGGCTCATAAGATCTTGCGGCCGGGTTACAGCCTCCGAACTTCTCCAATATGACGAACGGCATCCGGTAATCCTGACATACAACTGCCATCTGTCTCGTCTCCTCGTCCATTTTACTCATAGCATAACGCTGCACGGCGGTAATCAGTTGATGATCCGTCTGATCCGTTCCAAATTTTGGATTCCAAAGGTGAGGAATTTGGTCAAGAAGTTGCAAACGCAACTCATGGGAGAGCTACCCAAGGACCGGGCGTCTTTCTCGCGTCCCTTCACACACACCGGCATGGACTATGCTGGACCCTTTGACATCAAAAACTATACGGGACGAGCCTGTCTCATTACAAAAGGGTACGTGTTGGTATTCGTGTGCTTCTGCACCAAGGCTATCCATTTAGAGCCGACATACGACCTCACAACTGAAAAATTTCTCGCCGCTTTCGCCCGTTTCGTGTCCCGAAGAGGATGCCCCCGTCAAGTCGGACAATGGAAAGACCTTCGTGGGTGCGGCTAGCCTACTCTCCCGCGATTTCCTCCAGGCTCTCAAGGGGGCTGTGACGAGTGCCTATAGTCACCAGCAGCTGCTTTGGGATTTCATCCCTCCGGGAGCCCCCCACATGGGAGGCTTGTGGGAGGCAGGCGTCAAAAGCTTCAAGACCTTGTTCTACAAGTCTACTGCCACGCGGAAGTACACATTCGAAGAGCTGTCTACGCTCCTGGCTAGGATCGAAGCGTGCTTGAATTTGCGTCCGCTCCCCGCTGACTTGTTAGCCCTTACTCCTGGGCACTTCCTTGTTGGAGGCCCCCTCCTGGCGATAGTGGAACCTGAGATAAAGGGGGATACCACGACCATTATAAACCGCTGGCAACATCTGAAAGCTCTCCATCAGCAATTTCGTCTGCGATGGAAGGAAGAGTAGCTTAAGGAACTCCATAGGCGGAATAAGTGGCGAGCCCCCACACGAGATCTCAGGGTCGGAGATAAGGTGGTTGTCAAGGAGGACAACCTTCCGTCCAATGAGTGGCGATTAGGCCGAGTTGACGCAGTGTTTCCAGGATCCGATGACCATGTCCGGGTGGTCGATATCCGCACTGCGCGAGGGCTCATTAAACGTCCCATCGCCAAGGTCGTGCTTCTTCCGATAGAAGCACCGGCTTGCGCGCAATAACCAGTCGTCCGTCCAGTCCAATGTTCCACGTCACCGTGCTGTTTTGTAGTTGTCCAATTCGTAGATTTTTACCAGTACAGATTGCTACGTTTTTTTTATCCTATTCCGCTAGACATATCAAGCACGATGTCTCTACGTCCACGCAGAGCCATCGCACTGCAGAGCAGATGTATTCGAGGTACTAACTCCTACCGATGCCGAGTCTGCACTGGGATCCATCCGTTACGGAAGTGCCGCCGATTTCTTCGCTTGAGTGCCGAGAAGCGGCTACGGGCAGTCCTCGCCAATCGGTACTGCCTCAGTTGTTTGGCTCACGAGCATTCCGACGGAGCGTGTCGGCGAGGAGACTATTGCAAAACGTGCGGCCAGGATCATCACACGTTGCTGCACCTTTTCGAGCAGCCGTTGGCTGCGCGCCAGTGCGTCAGGAGGCTCGCCGGTCGCGGAACCACTCCCCACGGAACTCTTCAGCTGCGCGTCGCCAGTCGTCTGCTACTCCACGGCGTTCCCCAACCGTGCGTCGGCCCTCATCCGCCACTCCACGGCGTCCTCCAGCCGTTCGTCGGCCCTCATCCGCCACTGCTCGGCGTTCCCCAGCTGTTCCTCGGCCCTCCTCCGCCGCTCTGCGGCGTTCTTTAGCAGCTCGTCCGCCGCTCCTCGGTCCTCGACCGTCACACCACAACGTGCTTCGAGGACTCTTCAGCAGCCGTCCGCCGCGCATGGGCATTTTTCCGCCACCCGTCCAAGGAGCCCGCAGAGCGAGGCCACCGCTCCCTCACTGTCGTCGCTGTTGCAGCGGCACAGCGTGAACCTGCTACCGACTGCGCTGGTACGGATCCATACAGGGACGCAGGTCTTCGACACGGCGGCGCCCACGAGCTGCATCGACGCGTCGCTGACAACCGCTTTCCGACTGCCAACGACTAGAGGTGGGGATGAGCAGATGTGTGCGGCCACCGTGGGCTCCAGACAAGACAGTAGTGTCCGGTTCGAGGTCGTATTTAAAGTCGAACCCCATGTGCGCATTCGCACTCCAGTCCGGGAGCTGAGCGAGACGGTGCGGGCCCACTTCCGGGACGTTACCCTGGCTGATGAGCGTTTTGACCTACCCGCGACCATCTCCGTGGTCCTAGGCGCGGATATGTATCCGCGAGTGATGCAATCCGGCTTAATGAAGATCCAGAAGGTACTGCCGGTGGCCTAGATCACTGTTTTTGGATGGGTCGTGTCCGGAGCCTGCCACCAATCGTAACAAGACCCATGTTGCAACCCGGGTGCTTGCAAGGGGGGGCGGAATGTTTATGCGAGGGGCCACTGTGCCGCCTCGGCGGACAGAGCTTTCGCTCCCGTCCGCTCTCGCCCCTCTTGTGGGCTTACGCTTTCGCGCTCCGGAGTTCGGGCTCGGGTTTCGTCGCTCTCCCGTGCTCGCTTCAGCGGAGTTAAGCGGGCGGGAACGCGACTTTACTTTGAAATCTAGTTTAGTTCCATGTATGAATGCAAGAAATAAACACTGAAGTCCCACGACGCCCCCGCCTCTTGATATTCTGATATTCTGGTGCCTTCGCTTCCCTTTCTTTTCGGAATTGTTTCGCTTTGCGCCGTGGGAATTCGTGCATTTTTCATCCTCTACGTGATCGCTGCTTATTGTTGGAAACCGAGATCGGCCCCCCTACAAACAGGGAGCTTGCGAGCGACTCGAGAGAATGCGGCACCATGTTTGAAAATTATTATTATTATATTTCTCTGTCTCATCGAAAGATTCCTAAATTAGGAGAAACACCAGACGTACATAATATAATTTATTATTAACTGTATTTACAAAAGCGCAAAACTCAAGGCGCATAAAAATCTTTTGGCAAAGCGTAAAGCGTTGCAAACTTGGCCTAGATTACATTTTTTGCCAATCCTCATATGGCCAATCCTCATTTTATACCAGTTCGTCTAATGGATCGCACCGTTTATGGCCTGCTTGATTCGGGAGCGTCGATAAGTTGTGTAGGAGGCGGTTTAGCATCTCAACTGGAGAGAGGCAACTTGACTATAGTACTTCGGAATAGACTTCTGGAGGCAGTATGATGTTCTTCCCAATAGCTTAGCGATAGAGAAATATTAGCTTCTGATCATAGGTCCAGCGACATCAGTGTGGATGATACGCATGTGTTATCCGGCGTTCAGAGAGCAAAGCTAAAGAACGTAATCGATCGCTTTCCCTCTTTTACAAATTAAGGGCTGGGTAAAACCAGCATAATCTCACATTCCATTGACGTGGGTAATGAAAAACCTATAAAACAACGTTATTTCTCGATATCACCAGCCGTGGAAAATTCCATGTATACGGAAATAGACAGAATTTTGCATTTGGGTGTGATAGAAGAGTCACAAAGTGCTTGGTCTTCACCTATAGTAATGGTAACGAAGCCTGGCAAAGTTCAGATTTGTCTTGACTGCCGGTAAGTAAATAGTTTTACCGAGAAAGACGCATATCCTTTGACTCAAATAAGAGGGATTTTAAGCCGACTTCCTAAGGCAGAATTTATAACTATCTTTGATTTAAAAGATGCCTATTGGCAGGTGCCCTTAGAGGTCAATTCTCGTGATAAGATGGCTTTTACGGTCCCAGGTAGACCGCTCTACCAATTCAAAGTAATGCCATTTGGCCTTTGTAATGCGACATCTAGACTGATGGACAAAGTCATACCACCGCTTTATCGAAATGAAGTTTTTGTTTATTTAGACGACTTGTTGATTGTTTCTCAAGCTTTGAGACGCATTTAGAGGTTCTCAGAGAACTGACTTTTACATAAGGAGAGCAGGACTGACAATAACCGTCGGTAAGAGCAATTTTTGTATGAAGCGAGTTCGATATTTGGGCCATATCATTGGTGACGGCGGGATATGCACATATGCTGAAAAAGTAGCAGCGATCACTAGTTTTCCGATTCCTAAAACCTTGCAAGGACTTAGAAGTTTCAATTAAGGCTTTTCATGAGCTAAAGAAATGTCTCACGAAAGCACCGGTGTTCTCTAACCAGATTTTTCGAAGCTCTTCTCGATACACTGTGATGCAAGCAAGACAGGAGTAGGAGCAGTTTTGGTTCAGGTTTCTGAGGAAGGTGACGAACGACCGATTGCTTTCGTGTCGAAGAAGACGAACAAAGCTCAACGCAACTATACGGTCACGGAACAAGAGTGCTTGGCGGCCATAATTGCTTTTAAACATTTCCGAGCGTACGTCGAAGGTTACAAAATTCAAATTATTACTGATCACGCGTCTCTTAAGTGGATTATGGCCAATCGCGACTTATATTCCCGGTTGGGACGATGCTCGATCGTTCTACAGCTCTTTAAATTTTAAATCGATCACCGCAAGGGGTCTTTGAACGTAGTTCCCGATTAATTGTCTCGGGTCAACGAAGACGAACTTGCTGCTGTAGATTTGCAAGATGGTCTACTTGTCGATTTGAATTCGATTCAATTTAAATCAACTGAATATAAGGAATTAATCCTAAGTGTCAGTGCTAACGAAGCGAATTTTCCTGACGTAAAAGTTAATGATGGGTACTTATATAGGGAGGCAGAACATCTGACGGGTCAAACTCTGCACAATGAATATGCATCGAAGCTATGGTTCCCCAAGGAAATGGTTCCAGAAGTCCTCGCGCATGCTCATGACAGTCCGTTATGCACGCATGGCGGGATACATAAAACCATTGAGAGAATTAGGCGATATTATTATTGGCCAGGACTCGTAAAAGACGTAAAGGCTTATGTCAACGCTTGCGAGGTGTGCAAATCCACCAAGGCGCCGAATTCCTCTTTTAGACCTCCGTTAGGAAAAGCTCCAGAGACACAGCGGGTTTTCCATTGATTTATTGATTTTCTCGGTCCATTTCTGCGCTCCCGAAGTGGAAATATCGATATCTTTATAGTGCTCGATCACTTCTCAAAATATGTCTCTTTTAAGAAGATCAATACGGATGTAGTCGTTAATTACCTTGAGAATTAACTTTTTATGACATTTGGGGTGCCTGAAACTATGTGACGCGCAGACGCGCACATATATAATATAATATATTAGGTATAAATAAGTAATAGGAACGATCGAAGATACAAGAATGGAATTTGATTTGAATTAAATGCGCGCGCGCGCCAACGATCGTGCACGACGGGTCACACTGGCCGCGATAGATCGGGCACACTAATACGGCCAAATGCGGGCGGCGATGCGGGCACACTAGCCCCGCCGAACCGCTATATAAAGCGCACCCCAGCACTACGGAGCTCATTCAGTTTCGGCCGGCGAACGGCAAAGGTCTCCTGACTAGGACCAGCGATCAGCAGCCAAGGATAAGCGGATAAGGACGAGCAAGGAGCATCGGTAAGGACGACATCAGACATCAGCGGAGACGGGTAAACGGCGTGGTAATTAACTAATCCTAGTAGCCTTTGCATAGTACGTCTCATTCTACGGCTCGGTCTACCGATCTGCAGGTATCAATATATAGTAGACCAGAACGGCCTCTAAACTCTTCTCATTAATTAGTAGACCAGAACGGCCTCCAAACTCTTCTCCGTATATAGTAGACCAGAACGGCCTCTAAACCCTTCTCAATATATAGTAGACCAGAACGGCCTCTAAACTCTTCTCGATATATAGTAGACCAGAACGGCCTCTAAACTCTTCTCTATATATAGTAGACCAGAACGGTCTCTAAACTCTTCTCAATATATAGTAGACCAGAACGGCCTCTAAACTCTTCTCGATATATAGTAGACCAGAACGGCCTCTAAACCCTTCTCACCAATTAGTAGACCAGACCGGCCTCTAAACTCTTCTCATATATAGTAGACCAGAACCGCCTCTAACACTCTTCTCATAATTAGTAGACCAGACCGGCCTCTAAACTCAACTCTTCTCATATTTAGTAGACCAGAACGGCCTCTAAACACTCTTCCCAATTCTTAGGACCTCAGAACGAGCCGATGGAAGGGAGACGAATGCGACGTCACTAGATCACGACGTTACCCGGCGACGAGAAATGAAACTATCAGTAATTTGTACCCATTAAGTCAATAAACAGAAAGATAATTTGTACCGAATCAGCTAGCGTTCTACTCAAATTCGCATATGACTCACATTAGGTTTCTTGCCACATAGGGAGTAATTTTTACAAGAGCTGCAGTTGGCGACCGATTTCTGATGTAGCACCCTGTCATCACCGCCTCTGCCCAAAGACTCTCCAGCATTCCTGAGTGAATAAGCAAACTCCTGGCCATTTCCACCAGGGTCCGGTTGGCTCGCTCTGCCACGCCGTTTTGCTGCGGACTGTATGGGACCGTCAACTGCCTTACGATTCCATTTTCCTGAAGCAAATTGTCAAAACGTTTATTAACAAACTCATGGCCATTATCGCTGCGTATTGCTTTTATCTTGCATCCGAGCTGACTCTCTGCCATGTTTTTAAAGACTACAAACTTTTCGTAAACCTCGTCTTTGGACTTTATGAAGTAAACAAACACACGGCGAGTCATGTCATCAATAAATGTGACAAAATAAGAAGCTCCTCCAATTGACTTCTTTTCCATTGGGCCACACACATCCGTGTGAATCAGTCCAGTTGGTGCTTCGATCTGTTCTCCGATACTGGAAAGGGCTGTGTGTGTATCTTGCTCTTCATACACGACAGGCACTGGCTTCTTTCTGAAAAATTAACACAGTTAATGAATTGCACCATTGAATGCTTAACTAACTCGGATAAACTGGCATAATTTAAATGACCATATCGGTTATGCCACAAACTTGCGCTGGTCTGTATAGCGCCGAAACAAGTGTTCCGTTTGCTCTCGAAAATAAACAGCTTGTTCTTCCTTTGCGCTTTCAACACTTCTTCTCCATCCTGGTGTACAATCGCATAGTCTTTGCGAAATGTTACAGTACATCCTCGAGAAACTGCACAATTAATAGACATGAAATTTCCTTTCATTTCTGGAACGTGCAATACATTCCGCAGGGTCAGATTGCAATTCTCTGTTTTCACGATCACGTCACCTTTACCTACTGCTCTTATTACGTTGTTGTCTGCCAAAATAATATCTTCTACTTGCCGCACATAATTGGTAAAGAGACTTCGAGTGCAACACATATGAGCTGTAGCCCCGCTATCAAGACACCAGCTAGACGCTTCCAACTCTCGTACGTCACTCGCAGGCACTACTGTATATGATCTGTTCCTGTACTCTCTCTCTTTTGGCAATCCGTTTTTGCCTTGCGCTTTGCACTGATTTTTATAGTGGCCTCGCTGTCCACAGTTATAACACTCCACGTTTGATTTGTCTCTTCTCTTGCTCTTTGTGTTCTCCGATTGCGCCTTTGCCTGGAAAGCTAACTGTTCATTTCCAGCTCCATCTCTGGCTTCGGTGTTCCTTCTCTCTCCTTCAGCAAGTAGTTTGACGAAATTTTCGTATTCTCGGCTTAAACTCGAAAGTAATATTATTGCTGTTAGTTCGTCACCTAACTTAATTTCCACTTCAATGAGTTTATCCACTGTCGAACAAAACGAATTTATATGCGCTGCAATATCGTCAACTTCTGCCATACGCATCCCGAATAACTTTTTATATAGCGAAACCTTTCGCACTGGCCCGCTTGGCTGATGAACTTCTTTCAGCTTTTGCCAAGCGCTGCCAGCAGTTGCACAGCTCTTAAGATAACCCAACTGCGTCTGTTTTACACTCAGCGTAATCATAGCTAGAGCCTTCTGATCGAGTCCATCCCATGTTCCGTCGTCTCCATCTGGCCTCTGTCCCTGGATCACTCTCCAGACCTCTGCATGGATCAACACACTGCGCATTTGGATCATCCAGGTGTCATAATTTCCTGTGTCCAATTTATCAATCTGATACATGGCGCTCATGATGACCGATGACGACGTATTCCGCGTAACTACCGTTATCCCGCGGCGTAGACCGATCTATGTAACTTTTAATTTTACTTCAAGCAGGAAAAACTAGGCTCTGGGCCCATAACCTGATGAGGGGAGAATCCGGCCGATTTGGAAGTAAATTAAAAGATTAGGCATTGATTTAAGTTTTATGGAATATTTTATTAGTGACTCCGCGAGGCGATCAGCTTGCGTTCGCTTTCAGTTCTCAACTCTAATAAAAACTACATAAGCATAACAGTTCTCTCTCTGTCTCTCAGTTTGCTACATTCTGTTATTCCTATGTTCTGTTAATGGAAATATTGTACCTAATTTCAACAAATTTGACAATGAAATGGAATAGGATGAAATTTAAGCCAGCAAAAATTATAAGTTAAATTAATTTGTAGATGCAGAAGTTTGCGAGAGATGAAGAAATTATATGAGGAAATGATTTAGAAGTTCTTTTTTATTATTATTAAGGGAACCCCCCTACCTTGTGTGGTCGAAAAAATCGATTTTTTTGTTTTTGGGATTTTTTGATTGATATATCATTCTAGAGTCCGCTCCTAAAATTTTAATTGGTTATCTTAAAAATTACGGAACCTACACCTTAAAACAGGGAGCACCTACACCTAAAACAGGGACTGAAGCAAAACTTCAAAAGCCTTTTACTCGAAACGACATTTTTTGACCTTGCGGAAGTGATTCAAGCCAGACGAGTTGAGCAATCGCCACGAAATTTTAAAGTATCGTGTATTAGAGGCTTATCCATGGCCTGTACCAGAATCTTTAAAAAATATTAAATATTTTTCATTTTATATAACAATTAATATCAAAAAAGGCGTAAAAATCGAGTTTTTCATTTAAAATCGCATACATTTTTCAATTTTCTTTTTTTTTCGCAATTCTGATACCAGCCAAGCACAAAAGTATACAAAGTAAGAATAAATTTCATTTTTGTGTTTCAGATCATTTGGGGTAGCAGCAGGACTTAAGAGTGTGGTAAAAATTCGGCCTCCATTGCGCAATGCCCCCTTCCCCTCCCCCTGTGCATATTTCTACTAGAAACTTTTTGTACTTGAACAATAAACTTGTAGATACACCTGAAAAAAATTATTTGTGTTTATCTTCAATACATTCCACGAAAAAAAAATCAATAAAAAGCATTTTTTTTAAGTCGCATTCTCTTACAGCCATCGCTCGGGAGATCGATCTTTCGTCGCTGGAAAAATTATTTCACTGTGAGTTACAACAAATAAATAGTATAATTATTGGCCAGTATTTTGCCAAACATTTTAATTTAAATGAAAGTCGCTACACAACGCCTAAATTGGCCAATTAAACGCTAAAAATAAATTGATAATTAAAATCAAGATGAATTTATTTAGAACTACTTAAAACCGAACCAAACAAAACCGAATTATCTTCGTTAAAAGAATAAATATTTTTAAATATAAAAATATAAAAGAAAAGTTTATGAAATCTAGCAAGAAAGCAGATTAGAGAAGGTCTAGTCATGAAAAAGAAAATTGAAATATTAATTAAAACTACTAATTAATTTAAGAGGCACCCAATGAAATTGTAAATATATTTATAACCAAAATAATTAATTAATTAATTATTATTTAACATGCACTGTCCCATTAATTATTGTTTTCTATCTTTTACTTTATATTTTGTTTTTTTTATTGTGGATCTATATCCTACTCTTAGGCACTGCCTAATCCAACCCATTTTTGTACACATGCAGAGGTTTACGATAGTAGGAAGAAAATTGTATTATGCTGTTGGACTTAATTGTTATGATTAAAGTATATACTTTTGAAATCATGGAGTAATTATTTTGTTTGAACTCGGCAGGTGATTCAGCAGTCGTAAGGGGTATCAAAAGGGATCATCCGAGTGAGACTCGAAGATGGTGATCATAGGTTCGGCGGGTCTCCGATGACGTAACAACACCTGCGTCTCATTACCGAATTTCTATCCTCTTATCTTTCTCTAACTGCTTTCAACTGTCTCTTTTGGAATTTGTTTACGTTTCCCTACCCGATTTCCAATATCTTTTCGTATGCCGTCGCAGCACGCTCAATTCTTGATTAATAAATAATAAGCCAATGCCAGATCAGACGGAGCAAGACCACCACCCCCAAAGCCGACGAGCTAGAGCCGGACTCTATAGCGTGCCCCGCAAAGTCAGATCTTGGTCGAAAAAGTGATTTACAAACGTTGCACTTTACAGACGTCCAAGGACGATGACTTTTTATACCCTGTACCGTAGGTACAAAGGTATATTAATTTTGTGCAAATGTATGTAACAGGCAGAAGGAAGCATTTCCGACCCCATAAAGTATATATTATTATTATTATTATTATTATTATTACAAAGGCCTTGTTGCACTGCGACCAGATTTTAGATCTTTTGTACCGGCCTGTAGGATTAGGGAATAGGCCCTATACCTAGGCTTTTAATAAAAGAGAGCACTTTGGTAAGGTCTATTTGTTCCCAAATCCTGTAGGGGGGAATAAGTTCGCCTCCTAGATGTTGAAGTCGACGTCTGATTAGCGATGGGCACTCACATAGAATATGTTCTGATGTTTCTTGCTCCATCTCGCAGAATCTGCAGGTGTCGTCTTCTGAAAGTTTTAATTTCTTAAGGTGATACCTAAGGTTGCAGTGACCCGTTAGGTAGCCTGTTAGAGTGCGAATTTCGCTCTTTGGTAGGTTGATGATGCGTTTTGAGCGCGTCATCTGGGGGACGAGAAATTGTTTGGCTTGTCTCAGCCCTGCACTGTCGGTCCAGTGACGATTTATCTCCGCTTCCTCCCATTTCCTGAGCAGTTCTCTATTGTGTCCTTTCTATAGTCCACAGAACGGCTCAGGGCCGATAAAAGGTGTCATCGCCCCGCGTTTAGCTAGGGAGTCTGCTACTTCGTTTGCTATATGGCCTTCATGCCCTGGCACCCAGCCCACCGTTAGAGTGTTTTTGGAGGCAAGGGCGTTCAGCTGCTGAAAACAGTTCTCTACAAGTCCGGATGAGATCGTAAAGGAACTCAGTGCTATGAGCGCTGCCTGACTGTCAGAGAAGATGTAAATCCGTGTGCCTTGCATTTTCCTGCGAAGGCATTCACGAGCACAGATTTCTATGGCGTGTATCTCTGCTTGGAAGATGGTCGGAGACTTTCCCATGGCTATGGATTTGTTGAACCTTGATCCGAAAATGCCAGCCCCGGTGTCACCGTTTTCCAGTTTCGACCCGTCAGTGTACCATGTTTGTGATCCACTGGGCAGAGATATTGATTTTGTTTTCCATTCGTTTCTAGTGTACAAGACTACTGAGAAGTTTCTGTGGAAAACGAGTTTTGGTTTCTGCTCGTCAGTTACGCGCAGAATGGGCTCATTTATTAGGGGTTCAAGGACCCTAAGGTGCCCGGTAAGATCACCTCTTTTGATATTGATGATGTTTTGAAGGCGAAGTGCCCCCAGGCAGGCCTCCTTTTTCAATGTAATTGGTAGTGGGGGTATGCCAGTTATGACTCCTAGTGCTGCAGTGGGGCATGTCCGGATGGCTCCAGTGATGCCTATGCAGACCAGTCGTTGTAATTTGGTAAGTGCAGCCGCAGCTGTCCTCTGGGTAGATTTCGTCCACCAAGCAAGTGATGCATAGGTTAAGATCCGTTTTGCCACAGTGTTAAAAGACCAGTAGATCATTTTGGGACTTAAGCCCCATGTTCTACCGTAAAGCCTGTTGCAAGCAAAGTGTGCTCGAGTGGCTTTGTTTATAGTCTTTTCCAGGTGTGCGTTCCAGTTGAGTTTCGAGTCAAGTGTGACTCCTAGGTAGTTGGCCTCAACCGAAAAGTCGATGATGGACCCATTTAGGGATGGTCTTTTTAAGGAGAGAGACCTTTTCCTGGTAAATGGGACTAAAACTGTTTTTGATGGGTTTATGGACAGTCCTTTGTCCTGACACCATCCGTTGGCTATATTAAGGGCTTGCTGCATGCGGTCCGAAATGGTTTGCACATGCCAGCCCACTATATAGATGACTAGATCATCAGCGTAGCCTTGAGTGGGGAACCCTAAGTTGTTGAGCTCATATAGTAGCTCGTCGATGACCAGAGTCCACAGGAGAGGAGAGAGTACTCCCCCTTGAGGGCATCCCCTTGTGGCTGTGATTGAGGTCATAGTTCCTCCAAGGTCTACAGTTATGATTCTGGATCTAAGCATTTCCAGAATCCGCCTAGTGATAGGTGTGGAGACATTCTTTCGTACAAGAGAGGCACGTATAGCCTCATATGACGTGTTGTCGAAAGCTCCTGAGATGTCTAAGAAGGCACCTAGTGCTATCTGTTGAGCGCCAATGGCCTTTTCAATGGTTGTTGTAAGGCAGTGTATGGCGGTCTCAGTTGATTTACCAGCTTGATACGCATATTGGTATTTGTGTAGGGGTAGTTCCTTGAGATTCACCTCCCTTATATGCTGGTCAATTATCTTCTCCATCGTTTTAAGGAAGAAGGAGCTAAGGCTAATCGGTCTATATGATTTAGGCAATTGGGAATCTTTCTTCCCTGCCTTTGGGATAAACACGACTTTTACTTTAGCCCAGTTGCTTGGTATGTGTCCAAGCAGGAGACTGGCTCGAAATAGACGGACCAGGGGGAGTGCGATTAGGTGCAGACGCCGCTGCAACAGGCATGGATATATACCATCCGGTCCGGGTGATTTGTATGGGCTGAAACTTTGTAGTGCCCATTGTACGCTATTTTGATGAAACATCCTATAGGGCATGTTTCCAACACGTTCTGAGCGATGGGGGGGTTCCCCTCTCTCAGCCCCATTGGAGTCTGCCACCATAGTCACTTGCAGGTGTGGGCACTCTCCAGTCTCAGAGAGGTAGGTTGGTGCCTCTCTCTGTGAGATGGGTTGCTCCACAGCCACACACCCAGGTAAGTGGGTAGCCAGGAGTAGGCTACTCGTCTCCTTTGGGTTGTTTGTGTATGTTCCATCCGGCTTTTTCAGCGTGCAGATGCCGTTTGAGTGGTCTTTGGAGAGGGCTTTTTGCAGCCTAACAGCTTCCGGGAGAGATGAGATCTGCCCGCAGTGTTGACGCCAAGTAGCCCGTTTTGACTTTCTCAGCTCTTTATTATAGAGCGTTAAAGCAGATGTGTAGGAGTCCCATGAGGCCCTCCCACTCCTCGCCTTATTGAAGAGCCTGCGCGCAGCTTTTTTGAGATCGTCAAGGCTTTTGTTCCACCAGGGAACAGCCCTTCCGGTCTTGCGTACCTTTTGGTCGCAGCTGGCGTGATATGCTGATTCAACATTTGTATGAAGCACAGTGGCTTCACGCTCTAACTCGTCTATGGATATTATCGGACGGGTTGAGCAGTCTCTGGATTGCTCAAGTTCAAAACAGAAGAGATCCCAGTTGGTTTTCCTGGGATTTCTGGTGACTAGGCTACATTGCAAGGCGCATCCTATGTCAAATCTAATGTGTTGGTGATCTGACATAGTGATCTCACTTGCAACGTGCCAGTTTGAGATACCGGACAACATATTTATACTACAGAGAGTTAGATCAAGGACTTCCTCTCTAATGGCATTAATGAATGTAGGTTCGCTGCCCTGGTTTAGTAATCCTATATTGTTACTAATAATGTATTCAAGAAGGTACTCACCCCTCTTGTTGATGTCACTGCTCCCCCAGACCGTGTGATGTGCATTGGCATCATAGGCGATTATCCATCTGAGCCGGTTTCCTTGGCAGTGCTCAATCAGGGCACAAGTAGCCGCCGTAGGCACCTCCTCCGAGTCGCCGGGTAGATAGGCGGAGGCCAACACTGCCTCCTGCTCGCCGTGGGCGGTGGGTATTTTAACCCAAACCGCCACCAGGTCCTCAGTTATAAACTGTGAAAGGGGAACAAATGTTAGATTTTTGTTAATTAACAACGCCGATCTAGGGCGAGGTTGGTCATTTGCATATAGCAACTTACCGGATGGGGTGCTAAGTCCCCGGACATGTCCTCCATTTATCCAGGGTTCCTGGATGAACGCTATGTCCATTGTAGCGAACCTCTCGCAAAGTACGTCGGATGCGGCCTTTGCGTGGTGGAGGTTCGCTTGGAGACATCGGAGGTGTCTCCTGGTGTTAGGGGGAGTGGGGAGAGGGGGAGGGGACATTAGTCCGCCCTCTTGCGGCCCCTGGCCGCCATCTTCCGGCCGCGGTTTGTGCCTAAAAGGGCCTCCTCCTCTAGTGTGCGCCTCGCACATTTGGGTACGCGCCCGGTGCCTCGAGTGGGGCGCCCGGTTCCGCGCGTGATGCGCCCATGGAGTGGAGGGCGCAGGACTTTCCGCGGTGCTGCGGGCTCTCGTGCGGCTGCAGTGCCCTGTGGTGTCGATGCAGCCATATCAGGAGCACTGGCACTCGAGCAGGTGGGCTTCTCCGTTGGGGGAACGGGAGCCTCTGCCTGCCTCTTCGCCTGCGTGTCGGTTTTTGGCTTTAGAGTAGCCGTGCCAAACGCGAAATTGAGCTTATGCCCAAGCGCTTTTAGCCGGTTGGCCGAGACCGGATCCAGCGCGATCGTCAGTACAGCTGTGCTTTGCCTCATTTCGCGATGGAAGACTCGCCAGTCTCCCACTCGCAGGCCGCTGTTCTGGCCTTCAATGAGGTTTAAGACCTCAGCTGTCTTGAGGTCCACACTTGGAAGTGGGAAGTAGCCGACGTAGACAGCGGCACGTGGAGCCTCTGCCTCAGGGACTACTTTTATATGAGCGTCCTTCCACAGCCGGAGCTTGGGCACCTCGGTGCTCAGCCACTCAGCTGTCTCTGAATTCCCACATGTCACAGCCATCCAGCCCGGTCTGAAGGTGCAGCCGGAGAACAGTGGCTTCACAGAGCCGTGCCTCAGTGCCATCACCCTCGACAGGATGGCAGCCTGGATGGTGTTCAGTTGCTCCGTGGTGAGCAGGCTGTTGGGATAGTCGGCAGGGAGTATCGCCATCTTCGACGAGCTGGCAACGTCCCTGTAGGAGGGCATGACACCGACTTGGGGTGATTGCTCCTGTATCTGCTGCCCAGCCGCAGCTGCTGCTGCGGATGTGGAGGCTACTGGAGCCTCCGGGGCAGGCGGTGCAGTAGCAAGGCCACCCCTCGTCAAGGCACTGGGTGCCGCGGTTTTTATCATGGCCCTCTTGGTCGACACCTCTTCTGGGGTCGTGTTGGCCGATCTGATCCTCTTTTTGGTCGCGCCACTCTTGCTGGGCTCTACCCTTGGAGGGTCCATAGGCTTCTGAGCGAGCCTTTTGGCCTCCTCCATGGGAATGCCGTTTGCAAGGTGTCTGCGCAACCTTTTCCTAGCGGCGCCCGATAGGGCGATCCGCTTGGGCTTTTTCACCTTGGGAGAGGAGAGAAGGGCTTCTTCCTCTTCTTTGGTGATTGTGTCGGTGCCAGAGCCTTGTGAACATACGTCCATTGCTACTTCGGGCTCCCGGATTTGTTCGATATCGATCGATTTGGGGCTGCTAGAGCACCCTGTTTCTGGGTTTTTACTTAGAATGGTTTCCATAGATTGGTCCCACGTTAAAAGACACACTGACGTAGTGCCATTCATCACAGGGGCACGGTACGGTAACACCGGTGATTACGGGTTTTTTCGAGTTGTCCTCTCTAGATCCGCCATATTTAGTCTAGAGCAAGGACACCTCGAGCAGGATGTGGTTCTTCACCACGTGTGGTCGGTCTTTAGTAGTCGGCATGTGACTGCCAACCACCACTAGCTGAGTAGGATCGACGAGGCGACAAGCGCACACGCTTCACCAACCCAGCCTTAGCCCCCGAAATTCGGTATGTAGGTCGGAATGTTTTGCACGCAGATCAAGTTTGTTTCAGATTTAAAAATTTCCCTCCCACTCCCCCGCAAATAAATAAAAACGTTTTGCAGCTACAAATATTACCATAGATCTTTCTTTTTGTTCATAGGTATGCATATGTAGAGCATGTATCAATACCGAAAATCTGGTAATGATCGGGTGAAAAACACAAAAGTTATTTACTTATCAGTGTGCTATCTATTTGGCAGCTAGCAACAGGAGCATCCCAAAAAACAACAACAAAACTGATGAGCGCAAGAAACTAACTCCCGTGCGAAAAAAAGAGAGAGGGGTTATCTCTTTCTCTGTCTTGCACACACAAGTGCAAGATGGTGGTGGTTTTGCAAAGAGCGAGTTTGTTTACATTTCTCTTGTAAGGAAGCGTCTCTGGCCGGGGTAATCTTCAGCGGCTCCAGAGGTCCCCACAGAATTTATTTATTGCTGCGGCAGCCAGGACATAACGGCGGTCGAAGTTTAGCTATATATTTTAAAAGGGGGGTCGAACTAAGCGGGAAAACGAAAGAGAGAAAACGAGAGGGAAAGCCTCGGAACCGCCTGGAAGGCTTTCCGATCGACGGTCCCTGCGAACCCGGAGGATTTTCCGGTCGGTCCGCCTATGCCGCTGGACCCGGAGGGATTTCCGGACGGTCCACCTTGCGCCACGCCTGGAAGACTTTCCGAGCGGCGTGCGCCCCTGGACCCGGAGGGTTTTCCGGACTGTCCACCTATGCCCCGGACCCGGAAGATTTTCCGAACGGTCCACCTATGCGCCACGCCTGGAAGAATTTCCGAACGGCGGGCGCCCCTGGACCCGGAGGATTTTCCGGACGGTCCACCTATGCCCTACGCCTGGAAGAATTTCCGAACGGCGTGGTCCCCAGCGACACGAGGAATGGGCACAGAACCCCGGAGCGGAATACGGGACAAATGAGAGGCGAGGGTTTCCACGATATAGGTTTATTAGTTTTTTTTTTATTTGGACGTTGATGCACTACGATCAGTACATTCAAGTGGCCCATCTGACACCAAGCACGTGCCTGTTCGTGTTAGGTGTTAGTAGGCGCGACAAATGAAAGTATAGAAAAGGAATACGAGGAAGTGACTACTGGCGTGCTGCCAGACTGTTTGCCTGCATGCGTACTAAGTGGGTTAATATTAAGGTTTTTAGTTTGGGAAGGCTATCTACGTTTGATGTTATCATGTACAAATCGTTATAATTTGCACATAAGACTCTAAAGGGTTCATGCAATTCAAAAGACGTTCTATATTGGCTCAAAACTAAAGGGATATAGGATCTAGTATTTCTACTCGGTACGTGAAAGTTAAGCTGACCCAGCAAGTCGGCACTTTCCACGTCACCGTGGATAAGGTTAAAAATGAACGTAATGCCAAGCATGGTTCTACGGTTAGCTAAAGAAGGTAAGTTAATTAGGAGAAGTCTACTAGAGTACGAGGGTAACCTCTGGTTTGAAAGAAAGCAGAAAGTTCTTCTGAACTCAATGCGTGTACTGTGAACCCCATACTGAGGGCTCCAGACGCAAGATCCATATTCTAAGATAGGACGAACTAACGAAATATATAAGAATTTTGTAACATAGGGGTCATTGAATTCTTTCGACCACCGTTTAATGAAACCAAGCACACCTCTGGCTTTATTCACCATGCACGAAATATGATCGATAAAGTCAAGTTTAGGGTCCAGTCGGACACCCAAATCATCGACTATATTAATTCTTTCCAAACAGCAGCAGTTAAGCGTGAAAGTCGCGAGCTTGGGAGTGACACGAGAGAAAATCATAAGCTTGCATTTAGAGCCTTTAGAGTTTAGGTTCAATAAGTTTATGCGGCACCATGTTTGGAAGTTATTGAGATCTGTTTGTAAATCAGACTGGCAGGAAGCGTCCTTATATTGCAAGCAAAGTTTGATGTCGTCCGCGTACATAAGTACTTTGGAGTTAGTCAGAACTTTGGGCAGGTCGTTGATAAATAATGTAAACAACAGGGGACCCAAATGGCTCCCTTGCGGGACGCCAGAAGTAACCCTGAGAACATTAGATAAAGAATTTTTAAAGAGGACCTTTTGCGTTCTGCCATTCAGATAACTTGAGATCCAACTAAGAAGATCAACCGGAAATCCCGACAGAATCATATGCTTTACTGAAATCAGTATAGATTACGTCTGTCTGAAAGCCCTTATGGAAGCCCTTAACTAGGAAGGAAGTGAACTCTAAAAGATTGGTTGTCGTTGATCTACTCTTTAAAAATCCATGCTGACATGGAGAAATAATTGATTTACACAGGTGCTGCAAATGTGGAGTAATGATTTTCTCAAAAAGTTTTGGAATGGCCGACAACTTAGAGATTCCTCTATAGTTGCGGGCAACCGATTTGCTACCATTTTTGTGGAGAGGAATAACAAATGATTCCTTCCAAATAAGGGGAAAGTGGGAGGTTTCTAGGGACAAGGTAAACAATTTTAGAAGAGGATTGCACAGGGCGTCGGCACAATACCTAAGCACACAGCCAGGTATACCGTCGGGACCTGGCGAATAAATGGGCTTAACACGATGAAGATCTGAAAGAATAGTGATGTCGTCTAAAGCAGGACTGAAAATAAAGCTCGATTTGGGCATGATGTGGGAATAAGTCTGATTACAGTCAGTTGAAGTTGAGTAAGTGGTTTGAAAAAACTGCGCAAACAGATCGGCAATAGCCATATCATTTTTTACGGTTGTATTTTCAAACGAAAGCGAGGAAGCATGCGTAATTGGCTTACGTTTAGTGTTAACAAAATTATAAAACTGTTTTGGGTCCTGAGAGATCTGGATAATAATTCTTGTAACACTGCGCGTTCAACACGGTAAATCTTGACCGAGCAGATAAATAAAGGGATAGGGCAGAGTTAGAACCGGTATATTTATATTTAGTATACAGCCTAGATTTTTTGTTTTTAAGATGACTCAACTCTTTAGTAAACCAAGGAGGCTTATTCGATGTTGATGGATAGTATAACGGAACACATTCAGTAAAAAAGGAATTTATGACACTGCAAAAAATATCCACGGCTACTGACATGTCAGTACACATGTATAAATCGGACCAATTAAAATCTAAAATAAAGTTATTCAGCCGTTCGAAGTCCGTTTTGCGAAAACAAAGGACTTTCTTGGCTGGACAGTTAGATATGTTCTGTAAGTCAGTCCCAATGTCGAGAGTCACGTCGAAAGTCGGATGATAGGGATCTTCGGGAAGCGTCAACGGCGCCACCCTGGCTAAACTGACTCTTGCCGGATCTGAGACAAAACAGAGATCAAGCAAGCGCTCTAGGGAATTTCGTACATGGTTGACTTGAGACAGCGAAATGTCGAGCAAGCCAGCAATAAAATCATGCTGTGTGGAGGTGAAAAGTACATTAGAGGAAGTATTTGAGGACCAAATAGCCCCTGGGATATTAAAATCACCAAGAACTACTAAATGATCCTTATTAGAAAGTCGGTTGAAAACCGTTTGGATAGCGGAAAGATGGTTCCAATAAATAGGAAGTTCGGACAAAGGAGGAATGTAAGAACAGGTAATGAAAATAGAGCTACCATTGATGGTTAGCTTCACACAGAGGAATTCAACATCAAACTCTTCGAAAGTTATTAATTCCGACGCGAGAGTGGAGTCAACCGCTATGAGGACACCACCCCCACGTCTGATAGGTCGATCCAGCCGATATATTGTGAACACAGCTGGGAAAACTTCGGAGCTCAGAATCTCCGGCTTTAACCAGGTTTCTGTGAACACAATAACCTGGGATGCAAACGAGAGACTATCAGAATACAATTTGGGAAGCTTACTACGTAGGCCTCTTGCATTCTGATAGGAGATAGAGAGGGAATTGATTAGTTTTTTGGAGCGGATGTCGTAGAGGGCGCAGTGGTCTGGTCGGGCCTGGGAAGACTTATTCCTACGGGCCGCCGTTTCTTTTTCTTAGCTTCAAACTCTTTGACGACAATATACTCTGGCCAGAAATTTGTAGAGCATATTGTTTCAAACAGTTCATTTGGGACATTTATTTTAAAAGATGAAATATTCCTAGCATAAGAAAATTTGAATTTTTCCACCTTTATTTGTATTTTTTCAGCTCTAGTTTTGCCTTGGATAAAGGCAATAACATCTTCCGATGTCTGAGCAGGGGAGAGCCGCGAAACAAATATCTGTTTCGTAGGTGGTATTACTACAAGGGCTTTCGGCGCTGCAGACTGATTGTCTGCATTGCCGATATCGGCCGGTAGTCCGGGCCTGATACCCTGAGCAGGTAAATTAACGGGGCTTTGAGGGGTCAGTATTTGAGACCCCCCAGGGGACAAAACGGAAATTATCGGGGGAGCGGTCCCTCCCGCAACACATTCGGATGCCGAATCTTTTTTGCCACTCGATCTCAGAACTCTTTGACTGAATTCTGAGGTCGAGGGCTGTGTTGAGAGAGGCTGCTGTTGGGAGTCCGCCGCTGGTTGTTGAGATCCGCCTATATGCTGCAGACCAGTTGCGGTTTTTTTGCGCCTAGGAGACTCATTTAATAGTTTAAGGCTATTAAATTGAGTGTCCAGCGCCAAGAGCATATTATGAGTTTTACGAAAACTCAATAATATGTCTTTAAAACCGCCCTTGGTCTGCCGCATAAAAGACATCATTTCTTTTTCAACCTCGCGACAGGCCTCGCAGCAGTAACGCAGACCAATGTTTCTTCTTACAGCGTCCACCGATGCACTTGGCATGCACAATGTTGTCGCACAGCCAGCAGATCGTTTGAATTAATTGCCTTTTTACAGGTTTTAGCGAAACAGACGATAGCAGACATTATAGGGACTTACCACTGTACCTTTACGTAGGAAGAGATAAGAAAAAGTGCAGCTGCACCGAGAGAGCGGGAGAATGAGAGAGCGGGTAAACGGGTGAGCGTGGGAGCGAGCTTAACGTTTAGCTGTCGCGACGACGCAAACTAAACGGAGAAGGCACAAAGAGGAATCCAAAAAATGTAAAGCAAACACCGGCAGCACAAACTAAATTGTGAAAATAATAACAATTAAATACACAAAACAGAATAGCTGCATGCACACGAAGTGAACGGGAACTTTATTAATCACAAAGTAGAAGATTTAAATAAAACCCCGGTTGTTTTAATGCAAAATTAACACAAAACGAGAGCGCAAGAAACAAACACGTCCGTTCACTTGGAAGAGAGAAACAAAAAATAATCTATAATTTAATTTCATATTTATATATATATATATGGCCGGCGGCCCAAAGAAGCGGCGCGGGAAAAGGGCCCTAATTCGGCGGGCGAACTTGCCCGGCGGCGGCGAGATTATGTTATTTAATGTAATATATGTATAAATGGCCTGCGGCCCAAAGAAAACAGCGCGGAAAGGGGGAGAGAAGGGCCTTAATAGGGCTGGCACCTTCCCCCGGCCCCTGACAAAGTTTGGCCTGCGGCCATGTCTCACCCGCACCTATCTTCGCTCTGACGCTGACTGCAGCTTCCCAGGTTACGACCTACACCGTGCAGATTTCCTAGGATCAGTAGCCAGAGGAGGCGCAGCTCTTATAGTTAAAAATGTGTGACGATCAGTCAGTGTCCGGATGGCTCAGGGATGGCCAGGGGTCGTCGCAGATATTTTATTTGGTTCAGGTGGGGTTGCTGTAAGAGAATCCGACCCGGGTCCCAGAGGAGAAGGCGAGAGAATTACACAGTAATTGCAAACGGGGTCTTTATTGTACGAACGCAATTGGTTACAAATGAGTCAGGGGTCGCGGTCTTTGTCGCGCTCACGGGTGACCGTCCGGTTCGGAGTTTAGAGGCCGTTCTGGTCTGCTATATATCGAGAAGAGTTTAGAGGCCGTTCTGGTCTACTATATATCGAAAAGAGTTTAGAGGCCGTTCTGGTCTACTAATTAATGAGAAGAGTTTAGAGGCCGTTCTGGTCTACTATATATCGAGAAGAGTTTAGAGGCCGTTCTGGTCTACTATATATTGATACCTGCGGATCGGTAGACCGAGCCGTAGAATGAGACGTACTATGCAAAGGCTACTAGGATTAGTTAATTACCACGCCGTTTACCCGTCTCCGCTGATGTCTGATGTCGTCCTTACCGATGCTCCTTGCTCGTCCTTGTCCGCTGGTCCTTGGCTGCTGATAGTTGGTTCTAGTCAGGAGACCTTTGCCGTTTGCCGGCCGAAACTGAATGAGCTCCGTAGTGCTGGGGTGCGCTTTATATAGCGGTTCGGCGGGGCTAGTGTGCCCGCATCGCCGCCCGCATTTGGCCGTATTAGTGTGCCCGATCTATCGCGGCCAGTGTGAACTGTCGTGCACGATCGTTGGCGCGCGCGCGCATTTAATTCAAATCAAATTCCATTCTTGTGTCTTCGATCGTTCCTATTACTTATTTATACCTAACATATTATATTATATATGTGCGCGTCTGCGCGTCACAAATGGCCTGAATCATTTCCCTCACCCTTCTTTATGCCTCAGTTCGGCTCAAATGGCAATGATATCCTTGGAATCTACGCTTGGAGTTATCAACCTTGCGTCGGTGTATCTCCCTCCTCAACCTGCATGGTCTGCCGACAGTTTTGGTACTCTTCTTCAGCAGTGTGGGGAGAGGTTTGTACTAGGAGGCGACTTTAACGCCAAACACAGATCCTGGGGTAACTTCAGAGCTGACCGGAGGGGTACTGCGTTAGTGGAAGCCCTTGAGATTTCTCGCTCTCAAGTGCTTTCCACTGGCAGACCCACTTGCTATCCTTGCAACGGAGGGACACCCTCCTCCCTTGATTTTGCGGTGTATAAAGGAATCCATGACTATCGCTTATCCATTCAAGATTCCTTGGATCTCAGCTCAGACCATCTCCCACTGATAGTGCGTCTAGCTCTTCCTGGAAGTCCGGTGCCTGCCAACCGAACGCTTCTTCCTCCTGGCGCCGACATAAGGAAATTCAAGAGTGCCCTAGAGAATTCCATTCACCTTCAGTTGGAAATAAGCTCGGCGGAGGATCTGGACGACGCAGCTGAATTATTTTTATCAAAAATCAATGAGGCCTCGCCTCAGGCAGGTATACAAAGCAGGCGTAGGAATACCGCAACTATCCCTGAAGAAATTATCGAGCTAATCAGGATGAAGCATCGTCTTAGGAGGGAGTACGTTCGCACGCTGAATCCTGAGATTAACAGGATTCTAAGAAGGTTGGGAAACAGGATTCGCAAGCGCCTGAAGTCACATCGGCAGGACACTCTGCATAAGGAGTTAGCTGATGCCACATCTAATCGGGACACAAACTTCTCCCTATGGAGACTGACTGGGAGACACAAACGCCAAAATTTCCGATAAGGAAGACAGACGGAACTTGGGCACGGTCCCCCTTGGAAAGGTAAGAAATTTTTGCGGACGCCTTGGAAAAACGCTTCACTCCATTCCATACGTCATCCGCTAAAAACAATGACGCTGTCGCAGCTATAAATGCAGCTCCTCATCAGCTGTCCTGGCCGCTGCCTCCAATTACTTTAGCGGAGACTAAAGCAACGGTAAAAGCGTTGAAAAGCCGCAAGTCTCCTGGCCCAGATGGTGTAACAAACCGAGATGTCAAACTTCTACCAGACCGAGCGCTGCTTTTCTTCATCCTGCTGATGAATTCATCCCTAAGGCTGGGGTACTTCCCAAGGATTTGGAAGGTAGCAAATGTAATTATGCTCCACAAAAGCGGGAAACCAATCCACGAGTCAGAGAGTTACCGTCCGATTAGCCTGCTCTCTGCTTTTGGTAAGATTCTGGAACGGTGTATTTTATCACGCATCCTTTCTCTTCCTGCTGTTAACGATGCCATCCCTAAACACCAGTTTGGATTTCGGAAAGGCCATGGTACCCCAGAGCAACTTCACAGAGTGGGCAAATTCATTTTGGATGGATTCCAACGAAAACAGTACACGGTGGCAGCATTTCTGGACATTCAGCAAGCCTTTGACCGCGTTTGGCACCCAGGATTGCTTGCTAAACTTAAGGGCATTCTTCATCCACAACTATTGGAAGTAGTTAAAAGCTTCCTCTGCAACAGGACGTTTCGAGTCGTCCAGGATGGCGTGTCCTCCAGAGTCAGGCCAATAGCAGCAGGAGTCCCCCAGGGGAGTGTTTTGGCACCAACGCTTACTCCCTGTACACCCACGATGCGCCACAAATTCCTCGAAGCACTCAAGGGGAAATGTGCATTGCCACCTACGCAGATGACACCGCCATACTGGCAAGATCCTCCTGCGTCTACGAGGCTACTGACGATCTTCAAACCTACCTCAAAAAGTTTGAGAACTGGTCCTGCAGGTGGAATATAGCCATAAATCCAGCCAAATGTGCCCTGACCACCTTTTCCTTGCGTAAAGACGTCTCCCTTGGAGCTTTCCTTAAAGGTCAACTGATCCCGCAAGTTAAGGAGCACACTTACTTGGGGATCACGTTCGACAGGAGACTCACCTTCTCAACCCACATCACTCGCACTTGTGCCAAGTTGAAGGAGGCGGCCCAGCGTCTTAATTGGCTTATCCACCCCTCTTCAAAGCTCAGTCTCAGAAACAAGAGGCAAATATATTTGGCAATACTCGCCCCAATTTGGCATTACGGGCTAGCCATTTACGAAGTCGCTGCTGCAATCCACTTGAAGAAGATCAGAGTGTTCCAGAGCCATTTTCTGAGAAGAATTTCCGGAGCCGAATGGTATATTCGGAATGTCGACATCCACCGCGAGTTGGAAATCCCCTTTGTAGGAGACGTCCTCAACAAGCTCGCAATAGCTCATAGAGCAAGACTGAGAAGACACCCTAACCAGCTAGCAAGGAGCACGCGACTAGTCAGTTCCAGGAGAAGACTCCGGAGATTTACTTTCGGGCAGCTGCAGTCCCGTAGACTATAAAAAAAAAAAAAACTTGAAATCAGATTGTTTTCTAAATAAATGAATGTCCCCCTATCCCTCATGTACAAATTGTTCCAAAATAATAGACATAAGTAAAATTGTTTGTAGCCAATTACCACAACAATAATAAAAAAAAAAAAAAATTAAAAAAAAAAAAAACCCGCACCCACACTTCCTTGTCCTTAGGCTGTCGTGTCCTGAAGGCTGAAGGCGTGGCACTCGCGGCGGCGACTCTTCGTTGTGGGGTTTTCAACCGCGTGGTGCGGGATCGCGGACTTGTTCGGGTTTTGGCACTTTAGAGTTTTGCTGCTGCTCACTTTCCTGGTCAGGAACAAACTGCTAAGCTCTGTTCAGTAAGGCTTGGCCCTGACCTACTTTTGTCGCTCAGCGCAGGCGGCGTCTCTTCTCTTCCCGCTTGCTCCCACAGGCGATCGGGCCGGCAGCACTATTCTGCCGCTCTCTCGGTGCTTCAGCGCATGTGCCGTCGCTCTGGCTTCGGTCTTGCGCTCATGGCGTGATCCGATCCGGCCAATGGGGAAGGCGGCTTGGCACGCGCCCTTTTTCCCACGCCTGCGCTTTGGTGATAGCGGCGACGCCGCTGCTCATCCGGCGATCGGCCGCTGCTCCCTCTCTTGTCAGGGCTTGAGTGGGTTCTCGTGTATGAGTGCACTTTTGAGTGAGTGTGGGAGTGCGTTTGAGTGGGAACCGTGGATGAGTGGTTTGTGTGCGGGGTAGTGCTGGCGTGTTAGCTATGATTAATCTAACTTATATTTAGCTTATACTTAAATATATGTATGTCGGGTTGTTGATGCCAGGGGCCTCGTCGTCCGTCCGTCCGTCCATATCGGTGTCGCTCATGATGTCCTTCTTGTAAGCTGCGCGCGTTCAACGAGTCCACTTGCGTCTGCTTCGTCTCGTTTCTAGAAAATTCATCTACTCATACTCATACATTGACAGTGAATAGGAACACTCATGACAGCAGAAGGAACATGGAGAAGAAGTAAATAGCAATTAAGTGCATACACATTATTTTCTCCCCGACACGGCCATTCTGACATTTACACGTCCTCGTGTAAGCTTTTGATACCGAAATACCAGGGTACCAAGATCACAAACTTTCATCACTTCTTAATACTATTTCATTACAGTACATTACATGACTTTATTAGGTGTATTTCTTAATTTCTTAATTCTGTGAAGGAGCAAACAACTTACATTTCATTGTTGCTGAGATTACTTATTCTATTTTCAAATTCAGTTTCATCAATCAGTAATACATCAGTTTACAACTTATCTTAACATTATCATTTACCGATTACTAGTATCGATCTTCCGCCAGTTCACACACACTTGACTATTGATTCAATGCAAACTCATCGTCTCTCCTGGACGGATCTCTCTTATTACTTATTCATCGTCTCACATCGACGGATCTCTCTTATTACTTATTCATCGTCTCACCTCGACGGATAACTCGCAATTCATCGTCTCACCTAGACGGATAACTCACAATTCATCGCCTCACATAGACGGATAACTCGCAATTCATCGTCTCACCTAGACGGATATCTCTCGTTCACAAAAGAACTCATTGGCGGGATTTTCTCTTAATTCAACTATTTCTATATTTCAGAAATTTCTCTATATTCTCATTTAACTCATTAGGCATTTCCGCATCCGGCATTTTTCGTAAATCTTCATGGCAATACTTGAACGACCGGTTACTCGTCAACGACTTTAGCGCATACCTGTCACCCTCTAATACTTCAGTTACCAAAAACGGTCCTTTGAATTTCGGATCTAACTTGGTTTGGTGTCTTTCTTCATTTTTCAGTAGCACATAGTCACCTACGTGGTGTTTGTCAACGGCTGCCTTACTGCTATCAAATCTGGATTTGTCATAAGACGCTAAGGAATTCATATTTTCTGTCGCCTGCGCTCTAACAGTTGCCAAATCTATTTCACATTCGGTCTCACATGGGGGAACTAATCCAAGGGGTCGAGCCTGCTTACCAATCAACATCTACAACGGACTTGCCTTAGTGGCACGAGAAATTGTACAATTCAGTGCAAGTTGGACTTCGCCAAGTGCATCCTGCCACGATCGTTGACTCGATTCTACCACTGACAACAAATTTTTCAGTATGCTCATGACCCGTTCCACCTGCCCATTCGCGCGGCTCATTCCCGCAGCAATCAAGTGAAGTTGAACTTTCTGTGATGCGCAAAACTCTGAAAACTTGGAGCTAGTGAAACATCTGCGCTGGTCGGCGATAACGCGATCTGGTACTCCGAATAAGGATATGGAAGATTTCATAGCGTTGACACAGCTTTCGGCATCTATCTTTAAGGTGTGATATAGATAAACAAACTTTGTATAGGCATCGATCTGCACAATAAGATATTCCTTCATATCGCTCTTGCCACTTAATTTTCCCGTTATATCTATATGAATGGTGTGCCACGGTATACTGGTCTTCGGAATAGAATGAAGTTCCGCCTGAACCTTCCCAGACGATGATTTCACGGACCGACAAGTAATACAGTTTGAAACAAATTTCCGGACATACTTGTTCATTTTAGCGAGCCAATAATACTGGTACACTTTATCAAGTGTCTTTTGCCATCCTAAATGCATTATTGACTCGTGCACCTGGTTAATTACTGACCATTTAAAAGCTCTGGGTACAACTGGTAAATAACTTGTTCTACCTAGTCTTTGGACCTTGCGATATAATACGCCTTTTCGCAGATCATACGTTTTGGCCAGTTTTTCGGCCAATTCATCTGACTCCAATTTGTTAACTATTTCTGTTATCTCGGGGTCTAGTCGTTGCTCAGCAAGAAGCCAAGTACTTGAAATTTCGGACAGATTTACTCGTTTTTCGGGAATCTTGTTCATTGACAGAATGTGTTCGGATGGTAAGGGATTTCTTGATAGGAAATCGACATGAGCCATACGCTTACCCTCTATACTGAATTTCAAAATTAAACGATTGTAAGTAGGCCCACCAGCGGTGAACTCTGGGGGTTAAATCTATTTTTGTGCGAGAAGCTTTAAATGAATTGCAGTCATTATAGACAACGAACTCACGGCCAATTAGGTAATGGCGAAAATGTTTAACGGCTTTTACCACTGCCAAGGTTTCAAGCTCGTAAGAGTGATATCTAGATTCAACAGAGGTAGTTGTCTTGCTGAAGTACTCGATTACATGGGGTTTACTTTCTATACGGTGTAAAAGTATCGCTCCGTATCCACAGGCACTTGCATCAGTGTGCAACTCTATAGGATATTGCGGGTCGAAAATGACCAGAACAGGCTCATTTGTGAGGATCGTCACAACTTTGAGTCTGATCTCTTCTAGCTCAGCGGTCCATGTAATCTTGCCGTTACCAGACGAAAGTGAATACAGGGGTTTCATAAGTTGGGAGAATCCAGGAACGAATTTGCGAAAGTACGAGGCCAGGCCAATGAATTGTCTAACGCCGGAGACAGTTTGAGGAGGAGGCAAGGAGCTTAATGAAGCTATCTTTCGCACATTCGGGCGAATCTCCCCAGCTCGCACTCCATAGCCCAAATACTGGACCGTTGTTTTGAGAAAACTACATTTAGTAAGATTAAAGGTAAAACCAGCCTTTGTAAGAACATCCAAAACAGTTGCAAGCCTTTCCAAAGCCAATTCCTTGGTTGGCGATACTATCATTATATCGTCCATGTAAACTATTACAAAAGAATTAGCAAGGTCACCAAGTGCATTCATGACTGCGCGCTGGAAAACAGATGGCGCATTTTTGAGGCCAAAAGGCATTGTAAGATATTCAAATTGACCATCTGGGGTCACAAATGCAGTATATTCCACGGATTCAGGGTGAATCGGGATTTGGTGGAAGCCACTCGCCATATCCAGGCATGTGAAATAATTTGCTCCACGAAGTCTAGCAATTTGATCGCTAATAAGCGGCAAGGGATATTTATCCGAAATCGTGTTTGAATTTAACTCTCTAAAATCGACACACAGACGGTCGGTGCCATTTTTCTTTTTAACGAGCAACATAGGGCTAGCAAATGGAGAACAACTTGGGCGAACAATATATTACACCTTATCAATTCGCTCACTTGCATACGCACTACTTCTCTTTCTTCGGGGCTAAGTCTGTAAGGTCGGCGCTGGACAGTTTTAGTTGGATCAATTAAACGGATTTTCATTTCACCTGTATTTACTCGGGTATGAGGAATCCCATTGGTAAATGAAGTCGAGTGCTTTTCAAGTAGTTCGATTAATTTAGCTTTCTCATTGTCGACTAATTCGGTGTCGATATCGGACAAGGTAAGCGATCGCTCATCAACGGAACAATTATTAACAGTTTTTGATTTTACTACTTTAAAATTATCGGATGTCAGAATTACATAAAAGCCTTGTTTGAGTATCTCTCGCCCTATCAGAATATCACTCCTCAATTGCTCATTCGGGACTACATGAAATAATATTTCTATAATGTTTTCGTTTATAGTAACCTCACTTAAGATTTGCAATGTACTACATACACTGCCACCACCAATACCCTTTATCATTACAATATTGTTTATGCGTTTACCCGATAACTTATTACTAATGTCGTCTTTAATAAGGGAGCACTCTGCACCGGAATCGAAGCAAATTGGATAGATCTCACCCCGTTGATGCAAATTTCCCTTTGGCTCAGTCACACAACATTGGTTAACAGTCTTCTGTTGAGTCACATCTTGCTTGGCTGCACCTCCGTTCCTCGGGCACTTGTTGGAGAAATGTCCCAATTGGCCGCACCGATAGCACGTGACATTTGACTTGTCACGCTGCGGTTTCGCCTCTCTATCTTGTCGCATTTTAATTCGGCATTCAGCAATTCGATGTCCCGGCTTTGAACAAAAGTGACATACAACTGGCGATGCCTTATGGTTCTTCTGGTTAGGTCCAACGTTGTCATCTCGAGCATGGCGCTTCTTGTCGAACGTAAACGCTTTTAACTCCGCCTGTAGCTTACTTCTGGTGCGCACATTGGATGTGAAGAGAACGCGCTGCAAACGACTGTCGATGTTTGCCATATGCGCAAGAACAGTTGTAACGGCAATTTCTTCAATTCCCATATTTCGCCACTTCGTTGTCAGCGTCGACACCAACCGACTCGCATATACCGCGTAACATTCGGCGGCACTCGGGCGGGCATTCAAAAACGTAGCGGCCGGCGTCTCTTCGGTTTCAAAGCGCTGCAGAAATAGGTCCTGGAACTCTCGCCAAGTCATACCATGGTACGAAATTTGTGTGAGCCACTGAGATGCAGTTCCCTCCATACAGTTGCTAAGTGCCATGACCAATTTACTTCCTTGGAGGGGTGCTCAGACAAAATTATATCGGTTGTAGAACACCACTTTGCTGCCTCCACGCATGCAGCTTCAGGGTTAAATTTGGGTAGCTTCACCTCAAAGCTAGGTTGTTGCTCGCGTGCCGGCGTGACTTGCATGATTTTTACAAGTTCAGCGAAATTCCGATTTTGCATTTCGACCACTGCACGCCACTGCTCCTCAGAAAATGCAGGGTGTGGCACAGATCCCACTTCTGATGTCGGGTTGTTGATGCCAGGGGCCTCGTCGTCCGTCCGTCCGTCCATATCGGTGTCGCTCATGATGTCCTTCTTGTAAGCTGCGCGCGTTCAACGAGTCCACTTGCGTCTGCTTCGGCTTCTCAATGCGTAATGTGTCGTTTCGTACAGCCTGCTTTCTTTTCTTCCTTGACATTTCTATTTTGACATTCCCTTTTCATTATGTCTCTTTCTCACTCTAACCAAGCAGCGCAAGTGGCCTCGTTCAGCAACAGCTATATTGGTCTCATTCTAGCAGAGTCTCGTTTCTAGAAAATTCATCTACTCATACTCATACATTGACAGTGAATAGGAACACTCATGACAGCAGAAGGAACATGGAGAAGAAGTAAATAGCAATTAAGTGCATACACATTATTTTCGCCCCGACATGTATATATAAAATTGTGACTTCGTCACACTCTCCTCTTACTTCATGGGGGGGTGAAGTGTCGATCGTACGTCCTGAAGGTGAGGGTGCGTCGGGCCCGCGATGCAGGTCCTGGTGGCGACTTGATCCGGTGCGCGGCTCCGGGCGGCTTGACGCCCCGGAGGCATGGGTGACGAGTGATAGCGCAGGTGCGCGGCTCCGGGCGGCTGTGCGCCCCGGATGCGATGGGCGCAAGTCCTGGTGGCGGCGTCTGCGGCGGGTGCGCGGATCCGGGCGGCTTGGCGCCCCGGATGCGGTAGCGTTAGTCGGCGTTGATGGATTGGGCGCAGGTGTGCGCAGCTCCGAGCGGCTGGGCGTCTCGGGGGCCTGGGTGCAGTTGCAGGTGCGCCGATCCGGGCGGCTGGGCGCCCCGGATGCGGTGGGCGCAAGTCCTGCTGGCGTAGGTGTGCTGATGCACAGTTCCGAGTGGCGCGGTGCCGCGGGTGTGTGGTGGCACGAGTCGACTGACGAGTCGTTCTGGCCTGAGCCAAGCGGTGTGGCGGTGTTGCGTCCTGGCGTGGCGCTGGACGCCGTGATACCCTGGCAGCGGCGGCTCAGGGTTTGGTTATGAAGGCGCGATGGCGCGGTGTCGCGTCCGGGCGGTGTGGGCGACGTGGTGGTGATAGCGAGGGTACGGCGGCAGGGACGGCGGTGGAGATGCGGCGGTGTGGTCCTACTGGCGCCGTAGAGCGTCGCTTAGGTGGCCCATGCTGGCGGTCAGGGAGCCTAGCGCTTGATCCATGGTGATGCCGTGCCAATTCGGCCGCTGTTGGTGGTCCAATTGGTACTGTGCTGGATGTAGCTGGGACCGGATGTGGCCTAGGTGGTGTAGGAACGTGCCCCCTTGTCGGCGCATCTCGTCCTGACAGATAGGGTTAGTGCCAGCTTCGGGCATTGCGTGGAGCACCCGGTCTATGGAGCGGCGTATCCGGAGCAGTGCGGGCATCAGTGGGAGCGTGATGCGCTCCACCTCGACCCCGAACTGGTCCTGTGCTTCCTGGTCCGCGGCGCGCTGCGCCGTGTTCGGCCTGATAGGTGCTGGCGGCCCTGTTGGTGGCGAGGCGGGACGGGGTCCCGGCGGTGGTGCCTGTTGGCGGCGAAGTGCTGCTGGTGGCGAGGCGGGACGGGGTCCCGGCAGCGGTGCTCGTTGGCGGTGGCGTGGCATGTTTTCTGAACGTGTGTTTGCGAAGTCCCGGTTTGGTTGTCGTTTGCGCGATCGATTGCCCTTGGCTATCGATAGTTGATCGCCGTATGTTTTCGTCGAACTGGCAACCTTGCGAGGGCCTGGCAATCTTGGCATGGCGGTTTATCATTGGTCATTTTTGCCCTGGCGGTTTGTTTTGGTTTTGTAACGACACAGATACGGGGTGTCGTCCGGTGTCCGGGCGTCCTAGGGGCGATGGCGAGGGCAGACCCGAGTGGCTATGCGCCGGGACGCTGCGGGTGATGCCCTGGCGGTGGTGTGGGCCAAGCGGAGTGGCGTTGACGCTGTGGGACCCTGGCGGCGGCGGCTCAGGGTCTGGGTTCTGCAGGCGCGATAGCGCGGGGAGGCGGAGCCGAGTCTTGGCGGTGAGGTGACGTGCGGCGGCGGGGTCGGCGGCCTACCTCCGAGAGGGGAGCACGTAGACCCCTACTCGGTAATTGGTGCTGATGTGCACCCTAAAGCGCTGGCCTTGCTTTTCCTCACGGTACCGGAGGGCCCTTCGTCGGATCCCCGGGACACGTAGCTGGATCCTCCGGATGAGTCGGGCTGGAAGGGATCCGTTTGAAGTTGTCCACTCCTCCAGCGCCGGCACCCACGGCTGATGGCGAGGGCGGTGAGGCGGAGACCCTGTCCCCTCCGAGTCCTCGCTCTCGGAATCTGCCCAGGGGCGTCGGGGCCTCCTGTTGTCGCGGGGAGGCGGTGGCTCCTGCCGAGGGTCCGGTCGGTCGTCCGCGAGCTCCGCGTGCAGTAGCTCTGCGCGGTGGCGGGCAGCACCGGCTTCGTACTCCTGGATGGAGGGGAAGTGGGGCTGCGTCCGGATGGCCTGGCACCGTACCGCAGGGAGGCGGACTTCTGGGTCGGCATTGTATGGGCCTGCCCCGAAGAGGCTCTCATAGGAGGGCGGTGGTCCTCGTGCTGCCCACTCCCGCAGCTGTGCCCTTGGGTCCCGGATTCGTTGGGGCTCGTAGTCGACCACGTCGTCGTCCTCCTCGGGGAATCCAGGGCTCTCGTAGGAGGGCGGTGATCCCCGTGCGGTCCAATCCCGCGGCTGTGCCCTTGGGTCCCGGATGGGTTTGGGGCTCGTAGTCCTCGGCGAGGGGGTCGAAGATTTCGACTACATCGTCGTCTTCCTCGGGGAATCCAGGAGCGGGTGCGTTCTCTCCGTCGGATATCGGCTCGTAGGTGGCCCCGAGGGGCCCGGGTCTTGCCTCACGGGGCATCTCGCCGAATAATTCCGGGGGCAAGTCTCCGAAGCATTCGCGGAGGGCGGTCTCCACGTCGTACTCGTCGCTGGGAGGAGGTGTCTCTTCGTCGAGGGCTCGGGGAGAATCCTCCTGCGGCGGCAGCACGATGACTGCCTCGTCGTCGGTGTGGGGGCGCCGGTTTCCCTCCTGCTGTAGGACCTCGAGGAGCTCATCCACCGCGGCGGCCATCCATGCGAACTCACCGTCCTCTTTTGGCCCTGGGACTGGGACCAGGCCTGGCGGTTTGAGAGGCTCGGCCCGGATTTCCTCCCGGTTTAATGGCCGATCCTCGGGCCACTGGTACCTGGCGGCTGGCGGCTCTCCGTCCATGGCGTCGGGCGGTGGCGCTGGTTTTCGTCAGCGACGGCTCGAAGGACGTGGAACCAGGCAGTAGGTGCTGGCTGGGGTGACGGCGGCGCGGGCGCAGCTCGTTGGCGCAAATCCGTGCGGAGGTGTATTGGCGTCGATCCTTGGCGTCGTGGCGCCTGGACGCGGATCCGGGCAGTGGTGCCGGATAAGTTGGCGTCGGCGTGGGCGCTGATTGGTGGCGCAAATCCGGGTAGGGGTGCCGGATGCGTTGCAGTCGGAGACGCGGCTGGTCTCGGCGACAACGGTTGCGGGACGCGGCGAGGGCGAAGATCCTCGGCGTTGGTGGCGTGAATCCGGGCAGAAGCGCCGGATGTATTGACGTCGGTATCTGTGGAGGGAAAGAAAAGAGAAAGACCATGTTAGGGGGTTCGTTGTACTGGACCCTACCAAACAGAGTGGGACTCGATTGGTCTCGCTCATGTGGGGGTGCTGTCCAGGAGGACCAATGTTCCTCCCCTTTCGGGGTCGAGGCGTTGGACAGGCGCGCCTGTCAGCAAGTGGCCCCTGCGAAAACATGGTCTCCTTCCCCCTGGACGCGGCATTGGGCTTTAGCGGCGGCGTGGGGTCTCCGGGGCCCTAGCGGGCGGCAGTGGTTCCCTCTGGCTTTCTTCCTCCTCGGGCGGTTGAGTGTCCTTGCTCGCGACGTTCGATGTGTTGTTGTCCTCCTCCCGTTGGTCGTTTTCCTCGTCGGTTTCCCCCTCGTGATAGGGCTTCAGTTGGCCCAGGCTGGCCGTCTTCCGCCGGCGGCTGCCGGGGATGATGAGCTGCACGATATTGGGCGACGGAAACTTTGAGACTCGGAAGGGTCCCTCGTACTTTGCGGCCAGCTTGGCGGCGAATCCCTCGGCTGCATTGGACAGGGAGTGGCGTTTTACGAGCACTAAAGATCCTACTGGTGGACGCCATGTCCTCCGGCGTAGGTTGTAGTGTCGCCCTTGGTCGGCTGCGGCGCGATCGGCGTTGTTCCTTACGACGTCGAAGATGGTTCGGAGTTGCTCGCTCCGCTCGGTCGGGCCTACCTCCGTGGTGCCTCGGCCAGGTGTGACCTCGTCGTACAGGTTCCTCGGGAGCCGCGGTTCGCGTCCTTGCGTCAGGAACGCCGGGCTGAACCCCGTGGTGTCGGAAATACAGCTCTGGCAGCGGCGGACGTAGCGGGCAACTTCGCGAAATAGACCGGGCCAATAATAGCGCTGGGCCACGCGGTTGCTGGTCTTCCGGATTCCCAAGTGTCCGGCGGTAGGGTGGTCGTGGCACTCCTCGAGGACTCGCTGCCGGTAGTCGCTTCCTACTCATAGCTTCCATGGTGTGTACTCCTCCTCTTCTGGTCGTAACCCGATGCGGCGATACAACTGGCCATTCTCCTCTCTGAAGTCCGGGAAGTTTGCGGGTTCGGTCCGAACATTCCGGAGCATCCTCGCGAGCCACTTACAGTTGGTCTCCTGTATTTGAGCTTGTAGCGCCGTGGGCAGCGGATGGCGAGAAAGGGCGTCAGCCACCATGTTTTGGGATCCTTTCCGGTAGTGGACATCATACTGGAATTGCTGCAGCTCAAGAGCCCAGCGCGCGGTTCTGCCAGTCGGGTTGTCTATCGAGTTCAGCCACTTCAGAGACTGATGATCGGTGAGAACGTCGAATCGGTAGCCCTCGAGGTAGCAACGCATCTTTCTGATGGCCCACACGATGGCGAGGCACTGCTTTTCGGTCACCGAGTAGTTCCTCTCAGCTGTGTTGAGTCGGCGGCTCGCGTAGGCGACGACTCTTTCCTGTCCGTCGAGGTTCTGTGTGAGCACGGCTCCAATGCCGTACTCGTTGGCGTCCGTTTGGAGGACGAACTTCTGGCCGAAGTCCGGACACTCCAGGACTGGATCCTCGGTTAACAAGGTCTTCAACTCTTGGAAGGCGAGATCCTGCCTCGGCGCCCACTCCCACTTTTGGCCCTTCTTCAGCAGCGATGTCATGGGCTCCACAACATCGGCGAAGTTGGGAACAAAGCGGCGATACCAGGATGCGACTCCCAGGCATCTCCGGAGTTGCCTTAGGCAGGTCGGGGGCTTCAGCTCGCGGATCGCGGCCACCTTTTCCGGATCCGTGTGGATTCCGGCTTCGCTGATGACGTGACCTAGGTATACGATACGGCGTTGGAAGAAGTGACACTTCCCTCGATTCAGCCGTAGGTTCGCGCGGCACAGGCGCCGGAAGACTTCTTGGAGATTGTCGACATGCTCCTCCAGGGTGGCTCCGACGACGATGATGTCATCCAGATATGCGTACGCGTGCGGTTCCATATCCCGTCCGATGACCGTGTCCAAGGCGCGTTGAAAAGTGGCGGGGGCCGAATGGAGGCCAAACGGCATTACCCGCCAGTGAAAGAGGCCTCTGCCGGGGACGGTGAAGGCCGTGCACTCCCTACTCTCGGGGGCGACCGGTATTTGCCAATACCCGTTCTTGAGGTCCAGCGTCGATATGAACTTGGCATTCCGCAGGCGCTCCAAGATTTGGTGGATCCTCGGGAGAGGGTAGGCGTCCGGTACCGAGTTCTCGTTGAGCTGGCGATAATCCACGCACATGCGGACGTCGCCATTCTTCTTGGCTGCTATCACGATGGGTGCGCTATGTGGGCTCTTCGATGGCTCGATTCGCCCGTCACGGAGGAGTTCGTCGATCTGTTTGTCGATGACTGCCCTCATGGTCGGATTCCGGGGAAAATACCGCTGCTTTAGCGGCCGGTCGTTGCGCATGGTGATACGGTGTTCAGCTATGTGTGACACTCCCGAGAGAGTGTCGAACAGGGCCAGTTCCCGCTCCAGGAACTCCTCTACCCAGGGCTCTGGGTAGCTGTGGGTCAAGGGCTCCTCGGGCTCGGCTGAGTCTCGATGCTCGGGGTCGTGGCTCACCGAACACACTGCTCCGCACAGGGGAGGACTCTGATCCGGCGTTTCCTCGGCGCGGTCACGGAAGTAAACTCGTTTCTTGGAGGTACGGAAAGGGTTCCGTTGCGCGGCTGTGGCGTCTGCCACGAGCTGAATTTTTTTTTGTATTCATAATTTATTTCCACCTTGTGACGTTCAGCCTTGCCTCGGATAGTCAGTGTGGGGCCAGAGTCATCCAGGACATTTATTTGGTTCAGGATAGTGGTGCTAGAGAGGAGTTCCCGACCCGAGTCCCAGTGATAACGCTCAGAGTTTAACCTTAACTAGGCTTATAGATATACGAAGTTTATTAGTTTTCTTAACAGAGTAATACGATTGGCTGCGATGATGGTGTTGCCGATTATCCACTGCAGTTGCCGGCGAGCGTCCGCGTCCTGGGGAAGCTCTGCGTGTCCGGTCTCCGTGTAAGGGGGGTCCCTGGCTTCTGGCGGGCGAAATATTGATACCGCAGGACGAAGCCGTCAGCAGGATACGTAAGGTTGATACAGTAGGACGAAACCGTCAGCAGAGATACGTAATACGGTTAAATAGGACGAAGCCGTCAGCAAGGATACGTAGTGTTGATATAGCAGGACGAAGCCGTCAGCAGAGATACGTAATACGGTTGAATAGGACGAAGCCGTCAGAAAGGATACGTAGTGTTGATATAGCAGGACGAAACCGTCAGCAGAGATACGTAATATGGTTGAATAGGACGAAGCCGTCAGCAAAGATACTTAGTGTGGTTACAGTCTTACTCCTTGTTACCACTGGCTCCTAATCCTGAGTTGCTGCTTGATTGCTGCTCGCTGGTGACTTCCACCTTGGTCGACGCCGACCACTGAATGATTAATCTGAGGCCATCGGCCCGCTTTATATAGCGCTTGGCGGGTTTTGGTGTACCCGCTCGGGCTGTGGGTTTTGCCCGAATTAGTGTGGCCGGATCTTGGGTTTAGAGTGACCCTTGGTTTGCTTGGGCGCGCGCGCGCGCCTCGTTCGAATTTGAATATTCTTTAATTGTGCGCGGCACGCGTCACAACCTAACAATAAGTACGTAAATAACACTAAAAACTAGGACTAAAGACAAAAGACTAAGGGCTACGCGCCGTGCGGTACCGCCGCCTGACATTGCTTCGCATGCGCGGGGGCCCCTAATCCGTCTGCTCCTTCCGCCTCCTCTCCAGAGCTCTGAGCGTCTTCAAGACGTGCGCGGCGAAGGTGGCTGCCGCATCCCAGAGTCTCTGCTCCCTCAGCATCGTCGGCACCAAAGTCTCCTTGCTGATAGAGCATCCCGCTTCTGCCTCCAGCTCCTGCCTCTCAAAGCCGAACCTGCGGCACTCAAAGAGGACGTGTTGCGCGTCCTCCACGATGCCAGAGCCGCACTCCGGGCACCAGTCTTCCGTCTCGTGACCGAAGCGCTTCAGGTAGCTGCGGAAGCAGCCGTGTCCGCTAAGTGCCTGGGTGAGTTAGAAGTCCACCTGCCCGTGCGGCCTCTCCATCCATTGCACCAAGTCTGGAATGAGGGTGTGCGTCCATCGGCCCTTAGATGAGGAGTCCCACCTGGACTGCCAGCTCTCCATGCTTCTGCTCCTGGCTGCAGCCTTGAGCTCGGATGTGGTCGGTTGCACCGCCTCCCTGGATCTCGAGGCTGTGAAAAGCTCCTCCCGTTCCCTGGCTAGCTTGTTGAGCGGAACCAGCCCGGCGAACACCAGCGCCGCGTCCTCAGAGATGGTCCGGAAAGCGCACGCTGTCCTGATGGCGCACAGCCTCCACACCACGCTTATAGGATTTAACCTTAGTGGCTTTCGTCCACACCGGCGCTGCATAAAGGATTTGCGAAGTCACCACCGAGGTTAGCAGCCTCCTTGTTACCTGCTTTGGCCCTCTCATGTTCGGCAACATCCTCGACAGCGCTGCTGCAGTCCCACTGGCTTTCTTGTGGACATACTCCAGGTGCTCCTTGAACGCCAGGCGTGTGTCGATGAGAACGTCTAGGTACTTGATGGCCCGGTGCGACTGGATTGTAGTCCCTCCGACCGACACCCTGGCAGACTCTACTACCTTACGGCTCGAGATCAGGACAGTCTCCGTTTTGTGAGCCGCCAGCTCCAGCCCAGCGACGCCAAGCCACGACTCCACGGCTTGGATGGCCGCGTTGGCGCGGGCCTCCACTGTCGCGATCTCCTTCGCAACCACCACTATGGCTACGTCGTCGGCAAATCCTACCAAGCTAGTGTAAGCTGGCATTGGCAACCGTAGGACTCCATCATACATGGCGTTCCAGAGCAGGGGTCCCAATACGGAGCCCTGCGGGACTCCGGCTGAGACTTCGTATGCTCTGGAACCCAGACTCGTGTCCGTCGTGAGTACCCTGTTGCTGAAATAGCTGTGGGCTATCTTCAGCAGGTACCCCGGTATGTTGAAGCTCCTCAAGGACTCCAGCGTTCGGCCCCAGTCTGCCGAGTTGAAGGCGTTTCTGATGTCCAGAGTGACTATCAGGCAGTAGGACTTGGTCCCTCCTTTCCACCTAGATCCTGCGATCGCGTCTTCGGCCACCTTGACGACCCTTGTTATGGCGTCCAGCGTTGACTTCCCCTTTGTGAAGCCATATTGCTCCGGGGAGAGCACACCAGCTGCCTCGATCGCCCCGCTCAGCCTGGTCGCGATCACCTTCTCGAAGACCTTCCCGATCGTGTCCAGGAGGCATATCGGCCTGTAGGAGGACGCCTCTCCTGGTGGCTTGCCGGGCTTGGACAGCAGCAGCAGCTTTTGCCTTTTCCATCTGTCGGGGAACATCCCCTCCAGAAGGCACTGGTTGAAGATTGCAGCTACTTCAGTCGCCAGCAACGCCTGGGTCAATTTGGTCGCCCTGTTCGGGATCGCGTCCGGTCCCGGCGCCTTCTTGGGCTTTAAGTTCCTACTCAAGGAGCAGGTTGCCGTTGGTGGTACGGCGAACCTTGGAGACGCAACTCCCCAGTTCTGACAGCTGCCTGTCTTCCCTCCTGGTCACCATGGCGAGCACCTCGCTGTACGACATGCCTCGTGCCTGCACAATGACGGCGTCAGGACGGGTGCGGCGAGCTGGCCTTGGCCTTTTCTCGACCACCTTCCAGTCGTTTTCTGGAATCCCGTGGCTCTCGGGCTTCCAGGCGGCCGTGTGCAGCGCCGCGGGAACTTGCGCCTCCACACGGGGCTTCGCACGGGGCTTCTTGGGCGCTTTTGCGCCTTTCGCTTGCGGAGCGCGGGCTGAAGGGGCCACCGAAGCCGATAGTCCGGGCTCGAGCTGCTGGCTTAGCCGTCGCCAAGGTTCCGTTTGGGCTGCCACCTCCCTCTTCCACACCGTCAGAGTCTGCTGCTCTTTGTCCACGCCGCGCGTTCTCAGGGCGCAGGTTGGGCAGACGGTAGCGGCGACTTGGCTCTCCTGCCTGCCGCTGTCACCCTCGGCGGCTACCAAACTCGCCTTGAGGATGCTGGAGTGGAGGGCCGTCATCTTCGCGAACGTCTCCCTCATGGCGATGGTGATGTGCCGCAGGGATTTGTCCATTATCTTGGCGTACACCTCTTGCAGAATGCTCCCCAGCTCCTGGAGATCCTGCAGACACGCCGCCTCCCGCGATGCCTTGCTCTTTTTAGCCGGCGTTGTTCTTTGTGAACTTGCCGGGCTGGCAGGGTCTCGTGACCTCTTGGGGGTCGGCGTTGCGCCTGCACCCGTTCTCTGCCCGTCTTCTAGGGCTCCGAGCGGTGGGGGCGATCTTGAGAGCTTATTGCTCTTTTTGAACGCCGCCGCATCGTCCACTTCCCTCGCATGGCAAGGCGACCTTGCCAGCGCCGAGCCACCCACGAAGGGGTTGCCTTCTTCCATAGTCGGCTGAACGGCCTACACGGGCTCCCACGGTGGCCAAGGATTTCCCCCTGGCTCTACGACGGGGGTTATACCGCCCCTTCTCGGTCCCCGACGTCTCTTGTTCGGGACACCGCCTTGGCGAGGGATCGGAATTTGGTCAGGACCGCGACCTTGTCTCACTTGCCAGCTGCGCAGCCGCCCGCGGCCTTGGGAAAAAGCCTGCTGTTTTAAATTAAATTAAATTTAAATTTAAAACAGGCTATGGCGGGAACAAGCCGATCAGAAATAGGTGCCTAGATTCTAATTTCAGGCTAACTGGTCGCTTGCACCGGCTTATGATGGAAATCAAGCGGAGCGCGGTAAGAAAGCAACCTGCCACTTCACTGTGAAAAACTCAACTCCCCACGAGCAGATTATGGCTCCAGCTGTGTGGTTGCTCTCCCGGTAGGGCCGGGTCGGAGGCGGGATTGCATGGTTCCCGACCACGCGGGTGCTTGTCGCTTCCGGAGACTGTGTCCTCGCGGGTCCCGGGCATCGTGGCCCGAGGTAGGGCTCGCGGCGCCGGGCTTAGGCGGCCTCTGGGGGCCGGTTTCGGCGTGATTGCTCGGGGTTCGGGGCCGGGCTCTTCCCGATGAACTGCGGGTGACGGTTCTAAGTGGGCAGAGGAGGGCTCCGTCGTTGCCTCGGGCGGCGTGTGGTCGTGCCGGTCCGGCGGTGGGCTGGTGGCCGTGTGGCGTTGGTCCCCTGTCCGGGATGGGGTGCTCCGTGCCCTGGCCCAGGGGGAATCCTGGTGATCGTCCGGTAGCAGCCTGAGGCTCTGTCCTCCGCATTGCAAGGTGGCTCCAATCCCGCCGAGAAAATCCATTCCCAGGAGTACGTCGTCGAGGGCGTCGGCCATTACCATGAGGATGGTAGGCGTACGTCGGTTCCCTAGGTGGATATCGGCGGCCAAAGCTCGGGTCAGCTCCCGACTGGTCCCGTCCGCTAGGGTGACCTGGGTCCGGATGTCCCTCATGTTGCGTTTGTTGTCCAGTTCCTTGGCCAAGTCCTTGCTGATGAAGCTATGCGTAGCTGCGGTGTCCAGGGTGGCTACGAATCCTCGCCCCTCCATGGTGATGGCGGCTCGGATGCGTCCCTGGTGTTGGTGGAGGGCACCTCCTATTGCGTTGCTGGGATGGGCGGGTTCCCCGGGTGATTCCCGATCACGCGGGGCCCGTTCCCGTTTCCCAGGGCTTGTCGACGGCAGCAGTCCACTGTCCGAATCGCCCGGCGGCCGCAGTCCCAACAAAAGAGGAGGCGCGGATTCCGGCACTCGCCTTGGAAATGCCCCGATTGGCCTCAGTTGCGGCAGGCGCCGCGCACGTTGATCGGGTCCGTGACTGCTGATGCGGTTGCGTTCCGGCCCACACTCTCGTTCTGGTTCCGGGATCCGTTGGGTGGGTTCCCCTGCGGGGCTGTAGCCGGCGTCCGGCGGGTCGTCCTGTCTGTTTCCATGGTGGTCCGGCCTAGAGCCGGTCGGGTCGGCTGGGGCCGGTAATCCGGGGCTCGTCCTCCTGGCGAGCTGAGATCCTTATCCATATGTACCGGGGACAGCACCTTGGTGTCCCCGCTGGGCATGTTCCCGAGGTGCCGTTCCAACTCGGCAAGGCGCAGCTGCACGGGCTCTGCATGGTCGGTTTGCCGAACGAATGCCGAACTCGTTAAGGATTGCCTCCAGCTCGTGCTTTTTACGATAGCTAATCCAGGTGACCCCCATGGTTAGCCCGCTGTACGATGAGAGCTCGGGAGAAATTTTTTTTTTTTAATTATTAGAAATGTCCTTCCCGAAGCGAAAGGGTGTCGACGATGAACTACGGTTCACGGCGAGAGCTGGTATTCGAAATCCTTCCCGATGTGCAAGGATATTGTCGATGAATTAAGGTTTACGATGAGAGCCGGTGTTTGAGATCCTTCCCGATGTGCAAGGATATTGTCGACGCCGAAGGATGTAGGTCGCGGCGAAAGGGCTAGGAATTTTTATTCAAAATATCCTGTTGTACGGATCACGGCGAGAGATTTTTGTGTTTAAGTTGTGCGAGATATCCTTCCCGATGTGTAAGGATCAAGGCGAGCGAGTTTGGTTTTCAATTTTTCACGACCGTAGCTTTTTTACTGAGTGTATAGGTATCCTTTGTAAGGATCAAGGCGAGAGAAAATTTTCCAAGTTGTCACGACCGAAGCTCTTTACTGAGTGTCCAGGTATCCTTTGTAAGGATCAAGGCGAGAGAAAATTTTCCAAGTTGTCACGACCGAAGCTCTTTACTGAGTGTCCAGGTATCCTTTGTAAGGATCAAGGCGAGAGAAAATTTTCCAACTTGTCACGACCGAAGCTCTTTACTGAGTGTCCAGGTATCCTTTGTAAGGATCAAGGCGAGAGAAAATTTTCCAAGTTGTCACGACCGAAGCTCTTTACTGAGTGTCCACCCTGGTAAAGGGCAACTCGTTATATTGGCCCTAGCCTAGGGGCAGCGCAGTCGGCAAAAATATTTAGCTCGGGCCGGCAGCGGCAGCGCTGTCGGAGTGGCGAGCAGCGGGATAGTAGGCGGGAATAAGTCGCTCTGCCAGCGGCAGTAGCGCTGTCGAGATCGCGGGGGAAAAATAGCAAGCTCTGCCAGCGGCGGAATTGCACGCCAAAAATGGGTCGTTCTGCTGGCGGCAGCAGCACAGTCGGGACGCAGGTAGAATGGCAAGCTCTGCCAGTGGCAGCAGCGCCGACGAGAACGTATGCCAGAAACTCGCTCTGCCAGCGGCGACGCCTGGCCGGCGCCCGATGGCAAAAACAACGATGCAGGAACGTCGGCAAAACTCCGCGTGGTCCGCGGAAAGTTTTTTCCTCGTCTCCCTTTCCTCCTTCTATTCGCTGCGCCGATCGGCCGCTACGCGTGCGAAAAAAAAGAACCCCTTGCGAAAAATGTCCCGTATCGATTCCCCTTGGGAAAAATGTTAGTCATGACCAAAAGAATAATATATTAATTTAATTAATAAAAATTAAAGCTAACTTTTGGCCGGCGGGGTTTTAATTCGCCTGGGTGACAACGTCCTTTATGTCCTGGCCAGTCCCTGTTCGGGCGCCATGTAAGGAAGCGTCGCTGGCCGGGGTAATCCTCAGCGGCTCCAGAGGTCCCCACAGAATTTATTTATTTCCGCGGCAGCCAGGACATAACGGCGGCCGAAGTTTAGCTATATATTTTTAATAAAAGGGGGTCGAACTAAGCGGGGAAAACGAGAGAGAGAACGAGAGGGAAAGCCTCGGAACCGCCTGGAAGGCTTTCCGAACGGCGGTCCCTGCAGACCCGGAAGGTTTTCCGGTCGGCCCGCCTATGCCCCTGGACCCGGAGGGATTTCCGGACGGTCTACCTTGCGCCCCGCCTGGAAGACTTTCCGAGCGGCGTGCGCCCCTGGACCCGGAGGGTTTTCCGGACTGTCCACCTATGCCCCGGACCCGGAAGATTTTCCGAACGGTCCACCTATGCGCCACGCCTGGAAGAATTTCCGAACGGCGGGCGCCCCTGGACCCGGAGGATTTTCCGGACGGTCCACCTATGCCCTACGCCTGGAAGAATTTCCGAACGGCGTGGTCCCCAGCGACACGAGGAATGGGCACAGAACCCCGGAGCGGAATACGGGACAAATGAGAGGCGAGGGTTTCCACGATATAGGTTTATTTTAATCTATAATTATCTGGCCGGCTGCGGTAAGACTGCGGGATTTAATTTCATATTTATATATATATGGCCGGCGGCCGAAGAAGCGGCGCGGGAAAAGGGCCCTAATTCGGCGAGCGCCTTGCCCGGCGGCGGCGAGATTATGTTATTTAATGTAATATATGTATAAATGGCCTGCGGCCCAAAGAAAACAGCGCGGAAAGGGGGAGAGAAGGGCCTTAATAGGGCTAGCACCTTCCCCCGGCCCCTGACAAATTTTGGCCTGCGGCCATATCTCACCCGCACCCACACCTCCTTGTCCTTAGGCGGTCGTGTCCTGCGACGATCCTGTCACAGGTCCTGGTCACAGGTCTCCATCCATTGCACCAAGTCTGGAATGAGGGTGTGCGTCCATCGGCCCTTAGATGAGGAGTCCCACCTGGACTGCCAGCTCTCCATGCTTCTGCTCCTGGCTGCAGCCTTGAGCTCGGATGTGGTCGGTTGCACCGCCTCCCTGGATCTCGAGGCTGTGAAAAGCTCCTCCCGTTCCCTGGCTAGCTTGTTGAGCGGAACCAGCCCGGCGAACACCAGCGCCGCGTCCTCAGAGATGGTCCGGAAAGCGCACGCTGTCCTGATGGCGCACAGCCTCCACACCACGCATATAGGATTTAACCTTAGTGGCTTTCGTCCACACCGTCGCTGCATAAAGGATTTGCGAAGTCACCACCGAGGTTAGCAGCCTCCTTGTTACCTGCTTTGGCCCTCTCATGTTCGGCAACATCCTCGACAGCGCTGCTGCAGTCCCACTGGCTTTCTTGTGGACATACTCCAGGTGCTCCTTGAACGCCAGGCGTGTGTCGATGAGAACGTCTAGGTACTTGATGGCCCGGTGCGACTGGATTGTAGTCCCTCCGACCGACACCCTGGCAGACTCTACTACCTTACGGCTCGAGATCAGGACAGTCTCCGTTTTGTGAGCCGCCAGCTCCAGCCCAGCGACGCCAAGCCACGACTCCACGGCTTGGATGGCCGCGTTGGCGCGGGCCTCCACTGTCGCGATCTCCTTCGCAACCACCACTATGGCTACGTCGTCGGCAAATCCTACCAAGCTAGTGTAAGCTGGCATTGGCAACCGTAGGACTCCATCATACATGGCGTTCCAGAGCAGGGGTCCCAATACGGAGCCCTGCGGGACTCCGGCTGAGACTTCGTATGCTCTGGAACCCAGACTCGTGTCCGTCGTGAGTACCCTGTTGCTGAAATAGCTGTGGGCTATCTTCAGCAGGTACCCCGGTATGTTGAAGCTCCTCAAGGACTCCAGCGTTCGGCCCCAGTCTGCCGAGTTGAAGGCGTTTCTGATGTCCAGAGTGACTATCAGGCAGTAGGACTTGGTCCCTCCTTTCCACCTAGATCCTGCGATCGCGTCTTCGGCCACCTTGACGACCCTTGTTATGGCGTCCAGCGTTGACTTCCCCTTTGTGAAGCCATATTGCTCCGGGGAGAGCACACCAGCTGCCTCGATCGCCCCGCTCAGCCTGGTCGCGATCACCTTCTCGAAGACCTTCCCGATCGTGTCCAGGAGGCATATCGGCCTGTAGGAGGACGCCTCTCCTGGTGGCTTGCCGGGCTTGGACAGCAGCAGCAGCTTTTGCCTTTTCCATCTGTCGGGGAACATCCCCTCCAGAAGGCACTGGTTGAAGATTGCAGCTACTTCAGTCGCCAGCAACGCCTGGGTCAATTTGGTCGCCCTGTTCGGGATCGCGTCCGGTCCCGGCGCCTTCTTGGGCTTTAAGTTCCTACTCAAGGAGCAGGTTGCCGTTGGTGGTACGGCGAACCTTGGAGACGCAACTCCCCAGTTCTGACAGCTGCCTGTCTTCCCTCCTGGTCACCATGGCGAGCACCTCGCTGTACGACATGCCTCGTGCCTGCACAATGACGGCGTCAGGACGGGTGCGGCGAGCTGGCCTTGGCCTTTTCTCGACCACCTTCCAGTCGTTTTCTGGAATCCCGTGGCTCTCGGGCTTCCAGGCGGCCGTGTGCAGCGCCGCGGGAACTTGCGCCTCCACACGGGGCTTCGCACGGGGCTTCTTGGGCGCTTTTGCGCCTTTCGCTTGCGGAGCGCGGGCTGAAGGGGCCACCGAAGCCGATAGTCCGGGCTCGAGCTGCTGGCTTAGCCGTCGCCAAGGTTCCGTTTGGGCTGCCACCTCCCTCTTCCACACCGTCAGAGTCTGCTGCTCTTTGTCCACGCCGCGCGTTCTCAGGGCGCAGGTTGGGCAGACGGTAGCGGCGACTTGGCTCTCCTGCCTGCCGCTGTCACCCTCGGCGGCTACCAAACTCGCCTTGAGGATGCTGGAGTGGAGGGCCGTCATCTTCGCGAACGTCTCCCTCATGGCGATGGTGATGTGCCGCAGGGATTTGTCCATTATCTTGGCGTACACCTCTTGCAGAATGCTCCCCAGCTCCTGGAGATCCTGCAGACACGCCGCCTCCCGCGATGCCTTGCTCTTTTTAGCCGGCGTTGTTCTTTGTGAACTTGCCGGGCTGGCAGGGTCTCGTGACCTCTTGGGGGTCGGCGTTGCGCCTGCACCCGTTCTCTGCCCGTCTTCTAGGGCTCCGAGCGGTGGGGGCGATCTTGAGAGCTTATTGCTCTTTTTGAACGCCGCCGCATCGTCCACTTCCCTCGCATGGCAAGGCGACCTTGCCAGCGCCGAGCCACCCACGAAGGGGTTGCCTTCTTCCATAGTCGGCTGAACGGCCTACACGGGCTCCCACGGTGGCCAAGGATTTCCCCCTGGCTCTACGACGGGGGTTATACCGCCCCTTCTCGGTCCCCGACGTCTCTTGTTCGGGACACCGCCTTGGCGAGGGATCGGAATTTGGTCAGGACCACGACCTTGTCTCACTTGCCAGCTGCGCAGCCGCCCGCGGCCTCGGGAAAAAGCCTGCTGTTTTAAATTAAATTAAATTTAAATTTAAAACAGGCTATGGCGGGAACAAGCCGATCAGAAATAGGTGCCTAGATTCTAATTTCAGGCTAACTGGTCGCTTGCACCGGCTTATGATGGAAATCAAGCGGAGCGCGGTAAGAAAGCAACCTGCCACTTCACTGTGAAAAACTCAACTCCCCCACGAGCAGATTATGGCTCCAGCTGTGTGGTTGCTCTCCCGGCAGGGCCGGGTCGGAGGCGGGATTGCATGGTTCCCGACCACGCGGGTGCTTGTCGCTTCCGGAGACTGTGTCCCCGCGGGTCCCGGGCATCGTGGCCCGAGGTAGGGCTCGCGGCGCCGGGCTTAGGCGGCCTCTGGGGGCCGGTTTCGGCGTGATTGCTCGGGGTTCGGGGCCGGGCTCTTCCCGATGAACTGCGGGTGACGGTTCTAAGTGGGCAGAGGAGGGCTCCGTCGTTGCCTCGGGCGGCGTGTGGTCGTGCCGGTCCGGCGGTGGGCTGGTGGCCGTGTGGCGTTGGTCCCCTGTCCGGGATGGGGTGCTCCGTGCCCTGGCCCAGGGGGAATCCTGGTGATCGTCCGGTAGCAGCCTGAGGCTCTGTCCTCCGCATTGCAAGGTGGCTCCAATCCCGCCGAGAAAATCCATTCCCAGGAGTACGTCGTCGAGGGCGTCGGCCATTACCATGAGGATGGCAGGCGTACGTCGGTTCCCTAGGTGGATATCGGCGGCCAAAGCTCGGGTCAGCTCCCGACTGGTCCCGTCCGCTAGGGTGACCTGGGTCCGGATGTCCCTCATGTTGCGTTTGTTGTCCAGTTCCTTGGCCAAGTCCTTGCTGATGAAGCTATGCGTAGCTGCGGTGTCCAGGGTGGCTACGAATTCTCGCCCCTCCATGGTGATGGCGGCTCGGATGCGTCCCTGGTGTTGGTGGAGGGCACCTCCTATTGCGTTGCTGGGATGGGCGGGTTCCCCGGGTGATTCCCGATCACGCGGGGCCCGTTCCCGTTTCCCAGGGCTTGTCGACGGCAGCAGTCCACTGTCCGAATCGCCCGGCGGCCGCAGTCCCAACAAAAGAGGAGGCGGGGATTCCGGCACTCGCCTTGGAAATGCCCCGATTGGCCTCAGTTGCGGCAGGCGCCGCGCACGTTGATCGGGTCCGTGACTGCTGATGCGGTTGCGTTCCGGCCCACACTCTCGTTCTGGTTCCGGGATCCGTTGGGTGGGTTCCCCTGCGGGGCTGTAGCCGGCGTCCGGCGGGTCGTCCTGTCTGTTTCCATGGTGGTCCGGCCTAGAGCCGGTCGGGTCGGCTGGGGCCGGTAATCCGGGGCTCGTCCTCCTGGCGAGCTGAGATCCTTATCCATATGTACCGGGGACAGCACCTTGGTGTCCCCGCTGGGCATGTTCCCGAGGTGCCGTTCCAACTCGGCAAGGCGCAGCTGCACGGGCTCTGCATGGTCGGTTTGCCGAACGAATGCCGAACTCGTTAAGGATTGCCTCCAGCTCGTGCTTTTTACGATAGCTAATCCAGGTGACCCCCATGGTTAGCCCGCTGTACGATGAGAGCTCGGGAGAAATTTTTTTTTTTTTAATTATTAGAAATGTCCTTCCCGAAGCGAAAGGGTGTCGACGATGAACTACGGTTCACGGCGAGAGCTGGTATTCGAAATCCTTCCCGATGTGCAAGGATATTGTCGATGAATTAAGGTTTACGATGAGAGCCGGTGTTTGAGATCCTTCCCGATGTGCAAGGATATTGTCGACGCCGAAGGATGTAGGTCGCGGCGAAAGGGCTAGGAATTTTTATTCAAAATATCCTGTTGTACGGATCACGGCGAGAGATTTTTGTGTTTAAGTTGTGCGAGATATCCTTCCCGATGTGTAAGGATCAAGGCGAGCGAGTTTGGTTTTCAATTTTTCACGACCGTAGCTTTTTTACTGAGTGTATAGGTATCCTTTGTAAGGATCAAGGCGAGAGAAAATTTTCCAAGTTGTCACGACCGAAGCTCTTTACTGAGTGTCCAGGTATCCTTTGTAAGGATCAAGGCGAGAGAAAATTTTCCAAGTTGTCACGACCGAAGCTCTTTACTGAGTGTCCAGGTATCCTTTGTAAGGATCAAGGCGAGAGAAAATTTTCCAACTTGTCACGACCGAAGCTCTTTACTGAGTGTCCAGGTATCCTTTGTAAGGATCAAGGCGAGAGAAAATTTTCCAAGTTGTCACGACCGAAGCTCTTTACTGAGTGTCCACCCTGGTAAAGGGCAACTCGTTATATTGGCCCTAGCCTAGGGGCAGCGCAGTCGGCAAAAATATTTAGCTCGGGCCGGCAGCGGCAGCGCTGTCGGAGTGGCGAGCAGCGGGATAGTAGGCGGGAATAAGTCGCTCTGCCAGCGGCAGTAGCGCTGTCGAGATCGCGGGGGAAAAATAGCAAGCTCTGCCAGCGGCGGAATTGCACGCCAAAAATGGGTCGTTCTGCTGGCGGCAGCAGCACAGTCGGGACGCAGGTAGAATGGCAAGCTCTGCCAGTGGCAGCAGCGCCGACGAGAACGTATGCCAGAAACTCGCTCTGCCAGCGGCGACGCCTGGCCGGCGCCCGATGGCAAAAACAACGATGCAGGAACGTCGGCAAAACTCCGCGTGGTCCGCGGAAAGTTTTTTCCTCGTCTCCCTTTCCTCCTTCTATTCGCTGCGCCGATCGGCCGCTACGCGTGCGAAAAAAAGAACCCCTTGCGAAAAATGTCCCGTATCGATTCCCCTTGGGAAAAATGTTAGTCATGACCAAAAGAATAATATATTAATTTAATTAATAAAAATTAAAGCTAACTTTTGGCCGGCGGGGTTTTAATTCGCCTGGGTGACAACGTCCTTTATGTCCTGGCCAGTCCCTGTTCGGGCGCCATGTAAGGAAGCGTCGCTGGCCGGGGTAATCCTCAGCGGCTCCAGAGGTCCCCACAGAATTTATTTATTTCCGCGGCAGCCAGGACATAACGGCGGCCGAAGTTTAGCTATATATTTTTAATAAAAGGGGGTCGAACTAAGCGGGGAAAACGAGAGAGAGAACGAGAGGGAAAGCCTCGGAACCGCCTGGAAGGCTTTCCGAACGGCGGTCCCTGCAGACCCGGAAGGTTTTCCGGTCGGCCCGCCTATGCCCCTGGACCCGGAGGGATTTCCGGACGGTCCACCTTGCGCCCCGCCTGGAAGACTTTCCGAGCGGCGTGCGCCCCTGAACCCGGAGGGTTTTCCGGACTGTCCACCTATGCCCCGGACCCGGAAGATTTTCCGAACGGTCCACCTATGCGCCACGCCTGGAAGAATTTCCGAACGGCGGGCGCCCCTGGACCCGGAGGATTTTCCGGACGGTCCACCTATGCCCTACGCCTGGAAGAATTTCCGAACTGCGTGGTCCCCAGCGACACGAGGAATGGGCACAGAACCCCGGAGCGGAATACGGGACAAATGAGAGGCGAGGGTTTCCACGATAAAGGTTTATTTTAATATATAATTTTCTGGCCGGCTGCAGTAAGACTGCGGGATTTAATTTCATATTTATATATATATGGCCGGCGGCCGAAGAAGCGGCGCGGGAAAAGGGCCCTAATTCGGCGAGCGCCTTGCCCGGCGGCGGCGAGATTATGTTATTTAATGTAATATATGTATAAATGGCCTGCGGCCCAAAGAAAACAGCGCGGAAAGGGGGAGAGAAGGGCCTTAATAGGGCTAGCACCTTCCCCCGGCCCCTGACAAATTTTGGCCTGCGGCCATGTCTCACCCGCACCCACACCTCCTTGTCCTTAGGCGGTCGTGTCCTGCGACGATCCTGTCACAGGTCCTGGGCGCGCTGAAGGCGTGGCACTCGCGGCGGCGACTCTTCGTTGTAGGGTTTTCAACCGCGTGGTGCGGGATCGCGAACTTGTTCGGGTGTTGGCACTTTAGAGTTTTGCTGCTGCTCACTTTCCTGGTCAGGACCTAACTGCTAAGCTCTGTTCAGTACGGCTTGGCCCTGACCTACTTTTGTCGCTCAGCGCAGGCGGCGTCTCTTCTCTTCCCGCGATCGGGCCGGCAGCACTATTCTGCCGCTCTCTCGGTGCTTCAGCGCATGTGCAGTCGCTCTGGCTTCGGTCTTGCGCTCATGGCGTGATCCGATCCGGCCAATAGGGAAGGCGGCTTGGCACGCGCCCTTTTTCCCACGCCTGCGCTTTGGTGATAGCGGCGACGCCGCTGCTCACCCGGCGATCGGCCGCTGCTCCCTCTCTCGTCAGGGCTTGAGTGGGTTCTCGTGTATGAGTGCACTTTTGAGTGAGTGTGGGAGTGCGTTTGAGTGGGAACCGTGGATGAGTGGTTTGTGTGCGGGGTAGTGCTGGCGCTTTAGCTATGATTATATCTAACTTATATTTAGCTTATACTTAAATATATGTACATATATATGTATGTACATAGGCAAAATTCGCGATCAGCTGAGTCTCTGTCTTATAAATGTATGTATGTATGTACATATGCAAATACAAACATTCTTATATACTTGCGAAGTATTATGTATGTTCATATGTATGTTTATTTAAATTTTTAAATGAAACGCTTTATTTATGTATTTAATATGGTTCTATGGTACATAGTAACCATAGATAGAAATGTAGGCATGTATGTATGTATTATAATGCATTGGCCTCCACGTGGTGTTCCCTGGTTACCGATTTTATTTATAATCGGGAGCTAATTCGAGTGGCGATATATTTTTATATAACAGTCGTTCACGAACGACTGTAGATTTCTTACTTGCTTAATATTGGTTTAATATTTTAAATGTGATCAAAATTTGGCTACCTTAAATATCATTACTGCTTAAGGAGTAATAAAATCATAGGTAACAAGAAGGGAAGCTAACTTTGGCATGCCGAAGTTTAAATACCCTTGCAGTAAGTAGAAGAAGAAGAAGGAAAATGTTCTGACTTTCCGCTTTCTCGGGTACTGACATAAGGTAAATGTTACGAGCGAAAAATGTTGCGAACAAACTAAATTAATTTATATATACATATATTCATATATCAGCTATATGATATAGTGGTCTGATTTGAATAAAATTAAAACAGAAATTCTAGAATAATACCAAATGGCCATATCTCAAATTATATGAAAATATCAATTTTTCCCTAAAAATTTGTCGATCGATCCTGTGGCAGCTATATGATATAGTCGTCCGATCCGGCCGGTTCCGACATATATAGTTTTGAGAGCATATAGAAGAATATCTGCAAAGTTTCATTCAGATAGCTTCAAAACTGAGGGACTAGTTTGCATAGAAACGGACGGACATACGGACAGACGGACATGGCTAGATCGACTCGGCCGTTGATGCTGATCAAGAATATATATACTTTATACGGTTGGAAATGTCTCCTTCAATGCGTTGCAAACTTCTGACTAAAATTATAAAACCCTGCAAGGGTATAAAAATGTATTGGTAAATATTAAGGTGGCAAATAAATTAATTAAAGACACGGAAGTTCCCTTCGATCTAATAAAAAGAATAAAATACCTGATATATCACTGATCGTTTCCTTCGTCGGATCTCGTCGGTTCCACCATTAATTTCGGTAGATTCCGTAGCTTCAATGGGTAGCATCATTACACTATTTTCGTCTTCTGTACTCTATAAGTAAATAAAAAGCAATGTGATTGGTAATAATAATTTTGTATATAAGTTCCAAATCACATTGCTAAATCACTTTGTCTAAAAATACGAAAATTAATTTAAAAAAAAGTAAAGAAAACAGAGCGCGCGAAAAGAGAGTGATCCTTCCGCTAAAAAATATCCTGAAACAAGAAAGAAAGCTAACTTCGGCATGCCGAAGTTTAAATACCCTTGCAGTAAGTAAGTAAGTAAGACTTTTTCGTTTTCTCGGGTACTGACATAAATGTTGCAAGCAGAAATGTTGAGAACGAAAATGTTGCTAACGAAATATTGCTAACGAAAATGTTGCGAACGAAAATGTTGCGAACAAATTAAATTAATTTATATATCCCTATGGCAACTATATGTATATATATAGTGTTCCGATTTTGATCAAATTAAAATCGAAATTCTAAAATATTACAAAATGGCCATGTCTGGACATTTCATGAAAATATGTTGAAAATTGCCTAAGTTATAATTTTTTTCCTAAAAATTTTCCGATTGCTCCTATGGCAGCTATATCCGATCCGGCTCCTTCCGACATATAGTAGCGAGAGCATATAGAAGCATATGTGCAAAGTTTCATTCAGATAACTTCAAAACTGAGGGACTAGTTTGCGTAGAAACGGACGGACAGACGGACAGACGGACAGACGGACAGACGGACATGGCTAGATCAAGAATATATACTTTATGGGTCGGAAATGTCTCCTTCACTGCGTTGCAAACTTCTGACTAAAATTATAATACCCTGCATGGATATAACAAAGAGGTTTGAGTGAAAAAAACTTGGGCATCGTGGAGTCATTCAGTGTCTTTTCGGGTCAGCTTATTTAGCTGCGTATATGTAACCAACTTAAGCTTAAACATAAAGCCGGGTTACTTCGCTAGAACGAGAGCGAGAGATCGACGGCGGGCGTGGGGGGATTTCGAATTCAGCACGAGCTCGGGGCGAGGGAGATGAGCGCGAAAGCACCAGAGGGGCGAGAACGGATAAGCTTTGCCAATAACACAGTGTTACAAAATTTGCACGTAAACATTCCGGCCCCCCTTGCAATCACTCGGCTTGCAACATTGCCGTCCTTCTTATGGCTGGTGGCAGGATCCGGAAAGAATTCAGCTGCCGTGATCGGGGTGCATCTTAGGGCGTTGAGACGGTGAAGCTGATCGGCACGGAGCGTACTGATGCGTTGATCTCTCTGTAGCGGATGGATTCCGTGCAGACTCTGCTTCGGTAGGACTAAATACATCGAGGACGTCTGCTTTTCGGCGAAATTACTTTGATCTTTCGGTAGCTGATGAATTCCGTTCAGACTCGGCTTGGGTAGGACTAGGTACCTCGAGAACGTCTGATCTAGGAGAAATTGTGTTGCGTGGAAGTGACGACGTCGGATCTGATTTGGATGAAAAATGGAGCGTGAGTGATGGTCCGTAATTTGCGAATCAGAAATAAGGAGGTGCTCGATGCTGTGAGTGGGGCGCAAACTCCGGATGCACTGGATGGAGGAACGTATGATGGTGCAGATTGCACGTTTTGTATCGGTCCCCCCTGCGACAGGTTCCCTCGGAATTTTCGTGGGCCAAGCAGTTGGAACAGTAGCGGTGGACGATAACCGCGCGGAGCCTCTGTTTAGCACTCAGCTTGTGGAACTGTTGGCATTTTCGAAGGGGGTGGATACCGTTGCAGACTCGACAACGGTAGGAGTTAGTGCTTCTGTAACGCCTGCGTCTTAAGGCGGCCGCACTGCGAGTGGCAGGGAGTGTGTCCAACGGACCTTTGGATGCGCAGAAAACTCGCGTGGAAAATACTCGGACATTTGAGTGGTCGTCGGAAACTGCAGCGCTTCGCGCAAGGGGCGCGGGTCGTTGACTAGACGGAGCAGAGGGTCTTAGAACAGTCGTAACCGGACTGTCGCGGTATAGAAGAGTGTGGTGCCGGACGTGGCACGAGATGCAGTTATGGGCACTGGTACAGTTCCGGTATTGGTGGCCTCGATCCAAACAATTTAAGCAGCGTTGCTTTCTTCGGACGAAATTTGAGCGATCATCAACACTCATTAAGTTTCCTGTCAAACTTCGTATGTGTTACGGAGCGCTCTCGGAAATTATTTTGAATTCAAAAAAATAAAAAATTTATACATTTATAGCCTATTTACACTATCGTGCGTTACCTATCGATATCGAAGGAAAAGCAATAACGTAGAATGTGTGTTTCTATTGCGTTATTGCGTCTGTTTTTGACAGCTGTCAGCATTTATTGAAAAAGTAAACAAAAATTGACGAAAATGAGCAATTCGAACAACGACGAAAGCCTTATATTATCAGCCATGGAGCACAATAGAGAAACCATGATGAAGGCCATGGATTTGTCTGCGATGTCTTTTTCTTTGGAGAAGCGACTTGGGATTGTCTCGTACTGCTTGGGATCTTCTACGGAATACCGCACTATAGCGAGTCTCTGGCGCACCCAATAATATGCAGGATTTTGGTTGCGAGTATCCACCAGAATCCCTCACCAATAAGTGAATAACAATATCCGTTAAAGAATTTGATGATATTGGAACCAACCTGCTCAAGAAACTTGGATAGGAAATACAAACGAAAGCGCTGAACGCATTGGGCACGCCTGGGTCTAAATGTTTTTTTTTTTTTTAACCATTATTAAATAATTATTTTGTACATTAATTTTAAAATACTTTTTAATTTAAAAAAAAGGGTTTTTACGCGGTTTTTTAAAACGCCATATTGCGATTCTTGAAAGAGGTCCATCCAAGCGGTCGGCTAGCATCGATCCTAATTCGAATTATATTTTATCTTTCTGTATATGTAGGAGTTCTTCAGAACTCACTGAATTCCGTCATATTCTTTGTCCACAGTTCCAGAAGTGCCAAGCAGAAGTCCCCAAGAGTGCACTGCTCAAACCGTCAGTTACTAGGTTTTGATTTTTATTTGGTGGTCAAACTTGTACGATAGTCCGAATATAGAGTTGTTATCGAAATACTCAGGTGTTATCGACACAAACGTAACTTGAACGCAACTTGGACGCAACTTTTTCCCACCTCTAGGCCCCTATACAAAACCTATGTAAAAAAAACTACGTTTGCTCTGAGACGCAAAAACGAAGCCTAGTGTAAATGGGGCCTTAGCTCGCCTCAACAAAATAAGTTGTTCGCCAATAAGGCAAAAGTGTTGAAAGTATTATTTGGCTACGGTTAGCGTGTTAGACTCATTTCTTTTAATCGCGCTGCGGCGGGCAGGTGCTGCGTTGGCACGAGGAAAAATGTATAAACTCTTGTGTGAAAGTTCTTTCTTTTTTCTGAATTTATTATTATTCTTGACGTTTAAATCAAATTTAAGTCAAATACCTCCTTGAATAAGCCGGGTCCAAGAAGTAGCAAGATGCAGTCAGATTCTATCAAGCTAAGTTCCTTATCGGAATTTCTGGATGAAGCTCTGGAGAATAGTCGCTTGGCTTTGACTCCGATGATTTCTCTCAATAAACGAGCACCAACTTCTACGGTTACAACGACTGCCACTTGTGATTGCAGTGCATCACCAAGTGTGGCTACATCCAGTAGTCTTCCTAGGAGATCCCTCAGGCAGTCCGCCAGTTTGAGTAAGTCAAATAACTCTCCCTTATCTCTTCAGGCCAAATTGAAGCCTAAGCACCAGCCATATCCAACCAGAGGTGTGTCCTGCAAGTCCTCCAATATTAACGTTGTTTCGCGTACTCTTACGGACAGAAGGAATCCCATCTGCAGCAAGGCCCTATCTACGGAGAATGCTGATAAGGCTTTGAAAGCATTGCAACCATCGTCTCTTCCTCAGTGCAGAGGGGATGCTCCCGGTGGGCCTGTTCGTAACTCGCAGCCGCTTTGGCAGACGGTTCCTGTTAGTCTGGGAAACAAGCGAAGAGCCTCCGAGCTAGACAAGACTTCAGCAAAGAATGTGTTGGCAATCAGTACGTCGTCCAATCGCTATGCCTCTCTCGACCCAGTTGACCCGATCAATGAAATGGATTGCGAGGACCAAGATTTAGCTATTTATGATTCCTCTGATGAGTAAGTAATTGCTCAACCGGAACCTAGGCCGGTTCCTAAACCTAGACCAATAACTATTCCTAACGTAAATGATGTTGCGGCTATGGAAGCGGCCCTACTTGAGGTTATCCCAGCTGATGGTTTTGAGTTTCGTGTAGCGCTATCAGGTATTCTAATTGTGTCAGGAGACGGTACGTGGCAGAAGCAGGGATTTACATCTTTATACGGCGTGTCTTCACTTATAGGATATTACACCGGAAAAGTTCTCGACATATAAGTTAATTTATTTAGTTATAAATTAAATAAAAAAATAAATTTACGATTTTGGTTTTATCAACTTTCTTTATTGAATGTAAAATTTAGACTGAATTAATGTTCTATTCTGGTTCCCTAATCTGGACTTTTTGTGAATCAGGTTTTTTATGTATCGGTGGCAGCGACGGTGGCAGCGACGAATCAAATATTGGTAACCGTGTGTCAGGGCAGCGATGGTGGCAGCGCTGGTGCAGCGACGGTAGCAGCGACGAATCCAAGATTGATAACAGCGTGTCAGGGCAGCGTTGGTGTGGCGAAGGTGGCAGCGCTGGTGCAGTCGGCTGTAATTGGTTAATTACAGTTCTGCTGATGATTTGTCTTTTCCCTGTTGTCAATACTTCTCGGGAACTGCATGTGCCCGTGTGACTGCAATCCATTTCCTGCTTTGGCTTATATTTCCCTGTTGTCAATACTTCTCGGGAATTGCAGGTGCCCGTGTGAACTGCAGTTCAATGCTCTGTGATTTTGATGATTTGTTTACTTTATGTTGGCGCGTGCAGGAAATACTGCAGACGCTGACCTAAGCTTTACCTTATAAGCTTTATAAGCTTTATAAGCTTTTGGTAAAGCGTGTTGTTAACTCCTCCCCCTCTATTTTGAGCTTGTCCTCAAGCGACGTTCATTAGAAGAATGGTATGGTGTTGAGATTAACTCTGTTGGTGGTTTTCAGGGGTTCGGGAGGTGCCACTTGTAGAATAATCTTCTCTTGCTTTCGTTTGCAACAGTATAAAAACCCTGCGACGATTGTGGAGGTAGCGAAAAGAAGGGTGACGTAGTATTTGTTATAGTTGCTATCTGTTTCCAATTCTGCCAAGCGTTTGGTGTTGTTAATATGTAAACTTTCCAGAGCGTTGAGAGATAGTATTTTGATTCGTTCTTTCTCTGCAGGGGTTATTTGGATCATGGGCCTTGATGATTGTATGGGCTTCGTCTCAACGTTGCTGAACTCTTTTCCGTTGATGGTGAGTGTCTCGTTGAAGAAATTGATGACGTATGTTCCCTCCAGTTTCTGCATTTTGTTGTTCCACTCTAGTGTGCCATTGTAGTTGTTAACCATTATAAGACCGCTGCTTATTTCCTCTATTGTTTCGATGTGGTCTGCGTTGCTGAATTCACATAACCCTTTCTCTCCTATCAAAAGCTTAGGTAGACAAGTACTATTGCTTATGTTTACAATATTATTCTTGTTACAAATTTTAATTTTATGATAAGTTTTACATTTATTTCTTATGCCAAACATATTTTCGTTATTAAAAAATATTTCTTGAAATTTTATGTTTACAATTGTGTTCTTTTTGATAATGGGCTTGATAAGTGTGTTTTCGTATATAGTTTTTTCTAAATTTGGGACTTTAATTATATATAAAATTGTAGTTTTGTTGTTTAATATAGTTACATCGGAAAATTCTAGCATTTCTTCTATTGATAGTAATGGCATATTGCTTTCTTTAAATATTTTATCAATTTCAATTATTTCTTTTTCATTTAATAAGAATGTATTTATTACATTTAGCTTAGCCCATTGAATGGCGTATTTAACATTTATGATTTCTTTTTTGACGAGCCTGATTTGATTTTGCAAGTTAAAAGTTATTTCTGTGTTAACATAGCTGTCTTTTCTGATAGAATTTGATAAAGAATTAGTAAATTTAGTTATCTGATTTAGTCTTTCCTGAAATTGATTGTTAATTAAGAGTTGTTTGTTGCTATTGTTAATTAGATCGTTCATATTATCTTGGAGTAGAATTAGGTCGTCGTGGTCTGGAGTACCGGCAATGTATTTCCATGCGGTTCCCATTAAATTGATTGCTCTAGTGTTTCTATTATTTGGTGTGGGGGATAAAGTTTGGAGAATGGAGAATGTTTGATCCAATTCGTGTTTTATGGTGTGGTAACTGTTTGAATTTTTTAGTTCGTTATCTACATATGAAGCTAAGGTATTTAAAGTGTTTGTAATGTGGTTTATATCTATAACATGAATAATTCTTGTGGTGGATGTTTGAATTTTCCCTAGTCCTTTATTTATTACTGCAGTCTGTACGTCAGTATAGTTGGTAATGTCTAGAAGTCCATTCGCTATTGTTATGGTGCATAGCATTAATGTCCTGAAAGGGTAAGGTAATTTTAGTTATTTCGTATGTTACTTTTGTGTATTCTCTTCCCTGATTCTGTTTCAACTGTAGTATTCTTGTTAACTTTAACTATTTCTTTTCTATATCTTGCTGATAATTTAGAACCAAGTCGTGTGTTTATCTTAACATAAATTTCGTCACCTACGTTGTAGTTTTTTAATGCGTTACGGTTCTGGTTATGATATTCGAGGTCCTTTTTCTGTTCGTCTATTAGTCTGTCTATGTTGTCTAGTCTGGTTTGTTCGTAGGTTTCGGGATTAGTTGATACTGTTCTACCAAAGAACACTTCAAGTGGTCTTTTCTTTGTTACAGAATGAATAGTGTAGTTATATTCGTACACTGCTCTTTCTAGTAATTCTGGAAAGTTTCTGTGGGTTCCATCTTTCTTGATACATCTCATTATTTCAGAAAGTGTCGAATGGAATCTTTCGACCTGACCGTTTACAGTGCTTTTGTGGGGTGGTGCTTGAAAAATATCTATATTGAGTTGGTCTTTGAGCATAAAAGTTATGGACTGTGAATTTAAAGACTTTTCGTTATCCATGACAACATATTTGGGGACGCCGTAGTAGAAAATAATCTCTCTTAGAGGGTTTCTTATGTCTTCTATTGCTTTGGACTTTATTATTTTGGCCTGCGCTAATTTAGAGAACTTATCTATGGCTGTTAGAACTAAATTCTTTTCTGTAGAATAGATATCGATGTGGATAATTTGTCCGGGGTATTCCGGAATAGGAGTTTGCTCTAAAACGGGGTTAGTCGGATGTCTATCGTATTTTTCTTCTTTGCAAACTTTGCATTGTTTTACCAATTTTTCTATTTTCTTCTTCATTTGGGGAAAGTAAAAATTTTCGGACAATTGAGTTTTATTTTCTGTAGCATTTCTATGGGCTCTATTGTGGACTTTAAGTATCTCCTCTTCTTGCTCTGATTCATTAGTGAGGTCGGTAACTTTACTTTGAGTAAAACGAATTTTAACTTTACTAAAGTTATCTGGGTATATTGATTGTATTTTCCCCATGATATCTTCAGAAGTTTGTATTCCGTTAATAACGGATGGGTTAAGGTATTTCCGAAGTATTAGTATAAGTTCGTCAAGTTCGTAAGTTTGTAAGTATATGTCATGTCTATGAAACGTGGGGAAAGGTATGCTAAATTTATAGTCGTTGTTGTTTGCTTTATGGATGAAGATTTGATTTCTAAAAGCGTTAATGGGTACTTCTATACTAGGGATGAGGTTATGGCTTGAACTCTCGTCGCTATGTTGAGTGGATACTGAGTTTATCTGACCTAAATTTGAAATGCGAGACAATGCATCTGCTACTACATTGTCTTTTCCTGGTTTGTAGAGTAACTCGTAGTCGTATTCTTCTAAGTGAGATTTCCATCTTTTAATTCTAGCGTTGCCATTCCAACTACTCAATGGTGGTCAGTGAATATTTTCACTTTGGCTTTACCGTATAGATAGTTGCGTAACGCTTTAAGGGCCCATATAATGGCCAACATCTCTTTCTCGTTAGCTGCATAATTTTCTTCAGCTTTGGAGAGGGTTCGTGAGATGAATGAGATAGGTTGACTGTTCTGTGAGAGAACTGCACCAATGGCATAGTTTGATGCATCGGTGGTGAGGTGGAATTCTTTTTTAAGATCGGGGTATTTAAGTATCACATCTTGTGATATTAATGAATTTTTTAGTTTCTTAAATGCTTTTATGGCTTCTTGGTTGAAGCTTATTGCTTTAGTTGATGCTGCTTTCTTGCTTACGTGTCCATCTTCACCTCTTAACAGTATGGTGAGTGGTTTAGCAAGTTTTGCGTAATCCCTTATAAATCTCCTATAGTATCCTGATAAGCCTAGAAATGATCTGAGTTCTCTTATTGTCCTTGGGGTAGGAAAATTAGCTATCGCCGATACTTTGTCAGGGTTGGTTTCAATACCTTTATCGGATATTACGAAACCTAGAAATTCAACTTTGCTCTTGAGGAATTCGCATTTATCAAGTTGACATTTAATATTGGCTCTATATAGGGTATCGAATATGATATTTAAGTTTTCAAGATGAGATTTTTCGTCTTGGCTAAAAACAACTATATCATCAATATAGATATAACAAATTTTCCCTATATGTTCACGCAGTATATCGTCTAGTGCTCGTTGGAAAATGGATGGAGCATTTTTAAGACCGAATGGAAGGCGTGTGAACTCGTATTTGGCATTATTTATAGAGAAAGCGGTTTTCTCTATATCTGAGGACTTTAGTTTTATTTGATGAAATCCGCTTTTTAAGTCGAGAACGGAAAAAAGTTTGTTGTTGCCCAATTGGGCAAGCACTTCATTTATCTCGGGGATAGGGTATTTATCAGCTATTGTTACTTTGTTTAATTTCCTATAATCTTTTACCATTCGGTATTTCTTTTCGTTTGAAGCGTCGATCTTCTTGGGAACAATCCACACAGGTGAATTGTACGGGGAACGAGATGGACGTATTATACCGTTTGCCAATAGTTCTGAAATCTGTTTATTAACCTCGTCTTTTAGAGACATGGGATATTGGTAGAATTTGGAATATACAGGTGTTTCATTGTTCGTACGTATTTCTGCTGTCACGTTAGTAGTGTACGTCAATTTTTCGTCTGGTTTTGAGAATAAGTTGGGAAAATTTTGTAGTAGATTTTCTAAATTATTTTTTTGTTGATCGGACAAATGGGCTGTACGGGGGCAAATATTGTTTATTGAATCATATTTTTTTTCTTTAATAATTACTTTTACGTTGTCCTTAATGGTCATATAATTCGAATGTGTGTGAATTACTGCTTTAAGTTCTTTTAAAGTGTCGTTGCCGAGAATGGCATCGAAAGATTTTAATGTCGGCAAAAGGAAAAATTTAATACGCACATCTCGGATATTAAACAGATGTGCCATTTTATAGTGTGTAATTTTAACGTTACCGCCAACTGTAACGGCTTGAAACGGTTTCTCGATTAGAGCGGGATTACTAACTAAACTAGGTTTAATATAATTTCTATTAGATCCCGTATCAATAAGTATTCTCAAAACTTCTCCTCCTACGTTCACCTCAAAATAAGGTAAGGAGGAGGAATTTACTCTAAAAAATGCAGGTCGGCGTATTGTTCTTGTCCCATATCGGTCCCGTAACCGTACTCGTATTGTTCTTGGTATTCGTCTAACGTTTGTCCATATTCGTTTGAGTCTGTTTGGCTGTACGCTAACTGTTCATATTCTGTTAGTTCGTTTTCTGTGTTCTGGTCATTGCTACTAGGTGTGGTAGTGTTATTATTTTGTTCATTACTTTCTATATTGAAAGTACGTTGTCGTTTGTCCTCCTGTGCAACAGGGGGAATGGAGTTTCCTGGTCGTTTACCCATTTCGAAGTTCCGTGGTTTGTTCATATAGTTCACTTGTTTTGTGCGGATGCTGGGGTCCACGTCCATAGGCTCAGGACGGCGCAGCGGTTTTGGTGCCGTGGGGCGATTCGGTGAGAAAGTTGGGTTTGGTGCGTACGGCTGTCTTGCGTATAGTTGCTGTGCGTATGGTTCTTGTATTGGTGCCTGATTGCCAGAGAATGTCATGTTGTGCATTGGTCTGGTATATTGTTGAGCAATTGGTGCTCTTTGAGGCATGTTTTGAAATGCTCGGGGAGTCGAATAATTTAAGTATTGGGTTCTAGGCATTGGTATTGGTTTTTGGTTTGGTCGGAAGACCGTCGATTGAATTTTGCCTGTAGCATAGTTGGATCGATATGTTTGGTTTTCAATTTTCAAACATAGATGCAAAGCTTGGGGTAGATCTTCAGGCTCTTTCATTCCCAGAAGGCGAGGTAGGTCTGCTCTCAATCCACGAATGAAAGTGTCTAGAGCTTTATCTCTGTAAAGCTTAGTCATCATTTGTTCTGATTCGCGACATAGTTCCATACAACCAACTTTATTCAGTAGTAAGGACAGGTGACGATAAACTACTTGATGGAATTCCTCTACTGTTTGATTGACACCCTGAGTAATGGTTGTCAATTGGTACTCTAATGTACTCAAATCGCGCTTATCTGCGTAATGCATTGTTAAGCACTTTGAAATAGCATTCCAGTCTAGTGGCACGTTATAGGATTCTAAGGCTGTGTCGGCATTGCCAACAATTTTGTTTCTTATGGTATGTATTATACCGAAATATTTAGCAGTGCCTTGTAGTGCCGCGTAGTTCTCTATGATTCTATCTACGCCCTTTTTCCATGAACTAAGACTTCCCCGATGTTGAGGCTGAATTATTTGGTTTGGTACATCTAAGAAATTACTATTCGGGTTATTTTGTTGTCTGATTAATTGGGGAACCTGAGAAGCGATGGCCTCTGAAATTAGTCTGCCAATGTGTGCGTTAAGTTCTTGTTGGTTCATATTGACTCTGTTTTGTTCTATCTGGTTTGCTGGAAGCATTGGGGGTCTAAGTAAGTTATTAGGATTTGCCATTAACGGTCAATGAAATTTAAAAATTTTAGAATATGTCGTATTAATTCAGGCTTATAAAAATAGAAATCGTAAGTGTTTGTTCGCAAAGGGATTTGTGGTAAAATATGCTCTTCACCAGTGAGAGTGATTCAACGAAATTTGAAATATTTCGGTCGAAGAAGAAAGTTTTTATATGTTTGAAAACCAGTAGCTGGTTTTTTCCTTCTACTTTGGAGGGTCCTCGTAGGGAATCGCAAAGTTGGAAATTGTTATACTACAGTATTCTGTAGTCAATTAATCGTTTATATTTTTACAGTGTTTATTTGCTTTGGTTGATCACTTCACTTTCGTTTTCTTATGCTAATATGTTTTTTTCTTTAAAGTTTTGTTTGATTTGAATTGTTAATTTCTAATTTTCTTTTACGTTTTTGATTGTGAGTTTTTTTTTCTCTTTAATATTCCTTAAAACTATTTTACAAGTAGGTGATTGTTGCCATCCTTCCCGATCGTCTGGATTTGGTCCGGTTTGCTGTATCTACTGAGGATCCAGGTGCGATACTTCCTTCAGAAGGTTCCGTGGGGACGGGCCTTGCACGGCGTTGGTCTTTGTAGGCGATGAGTTGCCTTTATATTGTTTTTTAGGGCCACCACTGAGGGTGGGAGTCTTCCCTTTTAGTTGGCGGAACACGGTTATTCGCGACTTACATTTTTGTTTTTCGTCACGACGCGAGCGTAGAGGCTTTTTGCTCTTTTATTCGCGAACACTTAGAGGCTTTTTGCTCTGTTATGTTAGTTATAAACCGGTCCCTGTTCGGGCGCCAGTTAGTTTATTTAGTTATAAATTAAATAAAAAAATAAATTTACGATTTTGGTTTTATCAACTTTCTTTATTGAATGTAAAATTTAGACTGAATTAATGTTCTATTCTGGTTCCCTAATCTGGACTTTTTGTGAATCAGGTTTTTTATGTATCGGTGGCAGCGACGGTGGCAGCGACGAATCAAATATTGGTAACCGTGTGTCAGGGCAGCGATGGTGGCAGCGCTGGTGCAGCGACGGTAGCAGCGACGAATCCAAGATTGATAACAGCGTGTCAGGGCAGCGATGGTGGCAGCGTTGGTGTGACGAAGGTGGCAGCGCTGGTGCAGTCGGCTGTAATTGGTTAATTACAGTTCTGCTGATGATTTGTCTTTTTCCCTGTTGTCAATACTTCTCGGGAACTGCATGTGCCCGTGTGACTGCAATCCATTTCCTGCTTTGGCTTATATTTCTTGGGAATTGCAGGTGCCCGTGTGAACTGCAGTTCAATGCTCTGTGATTTTGATGATTTGTTTACTTTATGTTGGCGCGTGCAGGAAATACTGCAGACGCTGACCTAAGCTTTACCTTATAAGCTTTATAAGCTTTTGGTAAAGCGTGTTGTTAACTTATATGTGAAAAGTTCGCACTGTAAAAAATGCGAATATTGGAAAAAAAAAATTCAACACTGAAGAGTTTGCAGAATGGCACGAAGAACATGTACAAAGTAACGAGTGTGACAGCAATCATGACGGACCAGCTGGAAATATCGAAGTCGGTGCCATAGTCGAAATGTTCAAGCGTTCGATGGAAAAGCTCAGCGTTATGTACAAATTTTACATAGGCGACGGAGATTCAAAAACGTTCAAGGGTGTCACAAATGCTAAACCTTATGGCGGTGATGTCCAAATTTTTAAAAAAGAGTGTGTTGGCCATGTCCAAAAAAGGATGGGTACACGTTTACGCAACTTAGTAAAAAATGTTGTGGAAGAAGTACTATCGAAAGGGAAAAAAATCAGAAAAAAAATACTTTCTAGCGCGGGAAAGCTCACGGCTAAAGTTATCGACAAATTGACAATATATTACGGATTGGCTATCAGAAGAAATTCAGACTCCGTAGAGAATATGAAAAAAGCAATTTGGGCAACTTTCCATCATTACAGTTCTACAGATGAAAATCCGCAGCATACAAAATGTCCGAGCGGCGCCGACTCATGATGCGCTTGGCAACGTGCTCTTGCCGCTGATGAGTTAGAAACCACTTACAAACCACTCCCGAACATCGTGCTGGAACACATACGACCAATTTATGAAGAGCTGGGCAAAGATGAGCTTTTAAATCGTTGTCTCGGAGGATTTACTCAAAATTCCAACGAAAGTTTTAATCATCTAATTTGGAAAATCGCGCCGAAAAAAATTACAAGCAGTTCGAAAATTGTTGAATTGGCAGCAAATATTGCTGCGTGCCAATTTAACGAAGGAACATACGCTCTTTTGGTATTTTTACACGATATCGTTGTATCTGTCGGACCAAGTGCCCATGAATACCAGAGGAGGCAGGATAACGAACGCGTCCAAAGAGCCGAGCAACAAGCTGCAATAACAAGTAAAGAAGAGCGCATACGACGAAGACAGGAGCAAAAAGATGCGTTGGATATCGCAATTTCAGCGGGAAGACTCGAATATAGGCCTGGAATCGACGACTCTATGTAAGTAGTAAAAAAAAAAAAAAAGAAAATTCTCATCTTATACACGATTAAATGTATGTAAAACTAAATACACGTTTTTCTCGAAATGTTGTTTTTAAAGTCGGTGTCCATCATAACTCAGCGAATATGCAACCGATCAATTTGAAATTTTTCACACACTTTCTACACATATTTATCCTGGCCCCAACGATCTTATTTTTTTTTTTTTTCGATTTTACAGCTACAAAATGGCCGACTTTTACTGCTGAAAATCCCAATTTTTGCTTTAAAACGTTATAAAAAATTTAGAAATGAAAAAAAAAACTATTCGGGCATCGTTGGGGCCACGAGAAACATGTCCAAAAATGAAATCAATTTGGATTTTTGCTTTCAGATAATTCTACATCGAGTTACGAGGGACACCGCAAGGCGCTTTTTCTCGACAACGTCTTCGTAAAATGGCTGCCATCGTCTGAATTTAAAATATTTTTAGTTGAAATTTTCAGAAATTAAAGTTCAAAATCCACTTTCTTAAATGTACTTTATCCGAAAAATGTATGTCATAACTGAACAAAGAAAAAAAATCTCAAAAATGTTGAAAATTTTTACTCAAAATACCCCTGTAAGCCCTTAAATTAAAGTTGACATAACTTTTTTGTTTTTAACATATCATATGTATGTATTGTTATTATCGTTGCCGTTGCAATGTTTAGTTAACTACGCTTAATTTATGAATCCGGTATCCTGTACTCTTTGCTATCGGCTACTTTATCCGTGCTACTTTTTACTTCCTGCTTACTTTCTCCGATCGCTGACGGCCTTCCCAAGGGCTGCGGTCCGCTTAATATGGGGCTCTGGTATGCTAGCGTGCCCAAGCAGAATTAAAGTTTGGGTGCCGATTGTTGATTGGTGTTTTTTTTTATCTAATGTTTATTTTTACACCCTTGTAGAATATCATGATTTTATTTAAAAGCTGGTAACTCTGTGAAGGAGTCATTTCCAACCCCATAAACTATACATATATGGGTATTTCCACAGAAAGGTCCAGCGGCCTAAATATTAAATGTTTCGTAAAATGTATATTTTTTTTTCAAAGTGATTACATTAAGAAATGTTCTGATTAATCAATTTGCAAAAAAAAAAAACCAATTTCTAAAACTGGTATCGAAGAAAAAACGTAAACGCCAAATTTTGATTTTAATTTTCGCGTACTTTAATGTCCCTTGCATGATGTCCCACCCGAATTTACTTCACCGCAGTTTGTATAATCTTGCAGCTTACAATTGGATTATTATAATTTAATCCAATTTAATCAAATGAAAAGAAAACCTAACAGTAATTATAAACATCATACAAGTTCGCTTTTAATATTTTCCTATACAGATTATATTTACGTTTCTACAACTAGAGTTATACATTCTGAGTTTTGAATTTTCCTCTACATTTAACGATAGTTTCTATTGCAGCTTTGTGATATAATCATCAGCTTTTCATAAAATGAAATTAATTAATCAAATTTAAACAAATTAAAAGATAAACTAACTAGTCTATCATCTTCATAGCGAACGGTCGTGTTTTTGTTTTGCGCTCCGAATCTTCTGTAGTTTTGCTTTTAAAACCATCACAAAACTTTTTAATTCACTTCAGGCATTTGCTACCGATCGTGCATGATCTTTTTTGTGTTTAATTTTTATTAGGGAGCATATACACTTTAGAAGGCCCAAAAAAGGAAATTTGTTTAGGGAATCTATTTGAGTTTAAGTATTAAAAAATGTTAAAACTTAACGGAGTAATGCATTTTTTAAATAAGTTAAAAAAAAATTAGGATAATCGGTACCAGATGCCGTTTCGTCAAAAATCATCAGAAATGAAAATCCAAAAAGATTTCTAAAATCTAGTCTATATCATAACTGATTTATCGATTAACATATTTGACCGTTGGCCGTTTCAACTTAAAGTTGTGATTTTTTAGGAAACAATCATCCTTATTTTCTGAAAAAAAAAATATATATATAAATCATTAAAAAAATCTTATGATAAAGATATTTATAGATGTTTATGTATGTATAAGTTAACTGAGTCAACCGGACCGATCGTCCGTACTCCAGCACCGGCCAAATTGCTGACCAAGCATTTGACCGGAAGCTCTCACATAGCCGGCAAAAGCTCTGCACATTTGCAGAGGCCGCTATGAAGCCCTTATTCTGTTAGCTTTTAAGCAGTTCGTTTTGGACATTCAAGAAATAAAGAGCCATCGCTCATGAACCAAACACTCCGGCATTCTGTCGTTAATTTTATATATTGATCATAGCAATCTGAGTCCCTAGGCCAGTTGCATTAAGGAAGACAGTCATCTTCCCAACGTAATCGTCATAAATCTCCAAGTGGATTTATCACCCTCTTCCCCTGTGCGAGGGACACCATCAGCCAACCGGCACATCATCGGAGACTGCAGCGAGGGATCCCCCTGCGGCCACCCCCTGGCGCCCAACTAAGGAAACCCACAACAAAACACACACAAAACACACAGATTATGTAAGTGAGCGCCTATCTCCAAACCCCAGCTGCATTTAAATAAAGTTCTAAAATATTTGTGCGGGTTACACTAAATACTAATCTGTATTTCCATGACAATCCTAACCTTTGTATGTGTTGTGAATTTAAGTCATATTAATGAAATTAAAGTTGAACACGGAATTTTAAATTTTGATTAACTGTGCGGATTAAATTATTCTTTGACACTGTCACAGAGATTTATCGACCTACAATTTACATTGTGTGCATTATTTCGTTCCACTTCTGCATATGTCTGGACACTGTCGTTCCACTTGAACTTGAATTCTTTCCCCACAGCCGTCTCGGGCCCTCATATCGTTGCCCCGACACCCGATACAGCAGCGCATGCATTGCTGTGGCAATTTTTTGCCTTTTATATATCTCTTTGTCTTTGCTGTTACGATTTGTTTGTCATTTATATATTTGTTTGGCTTAGCGGATGCAAACTCCCCGCAAGCCCCTCACCTTATCGTTGCTGAACGAACCTACGGCTCCGCTCAACGAGCCCTCGGCCAATGTTATTAAACGCCGACTCAGCCCCCGCGTCCCCTCACCGTACTAGTGCTCCCTATGGGCAAGACGATTTGAATGTTTATATACTCAGCTCCTCATGAGCAATTCATTCCTACAGTATAGGAATTCTAAACCACTCGCTAGCGACTCAGAGTCAGAAGGCGACGATTCCACAGAAAACTCTGTGCATAAAAACGCCGCAGTTAACGAATTTGTTGCATATAAAATGTCGCTCGAAACGGAACAAATTAAGACTCTCATAAAAGCTTTACAAGATCAGGCTATTGACAGTCAACGCAGGGAGAACGAATTGCGTAGTATAATACAGGATCTTGCCGGCCAGGTCGCGGCTATACGGACTGCCCCGGTGCAGGCCGAAACCCCTCAGATTAAGGTTTACAAACCAGTAGTTATCACTGGACAGGTCAGTTGTAACGAAACATTGGATGCCGTCAAATGTCTCCGAGACTTTATGGGAACCCAGGAGACATACGTCTCCTGGCGGCAAGCGGCAAATGCCGCTTACCATATGTTTAGAGAATATGAAAATAGTTCGCGACATTATCAGGCGGTGGTCATCATCAGGAGCAAAATTAAAGGCCCTGCTGATGCAGTTCTTTCGTCCTTCGGGACCGTACTCAATTTCGATGCGATCATAAGTCGCCTCAATTTCACATACAGTGATAAACGCCCGATCCATGTTATCGAACAGGAGCTAGGCACCCTCAGACAGGGAAGCCTAACGCTCCTTCAATATTATGACGAGGTCGAGAAAAAACTCACCTTGTTGACCAACAAAGCCATGTCACATGAAGCGTCGGCAGCGGCGATCCTATGTGAGAAATTCCGGGATGATGCTTTGAGAGTTTTCGTCTCGGGACTCAGGCGCAACCTCACGGATGTGCTGTTCGCGGCAAAGCCAAAAGACATGCCGTCGGCCCTCGCTTTGGCGCAAGAGGTGGAATCCAATCACGAGAGGTATACCTTCGCAACTTCGTTTGCACAGAGCCAAGAAAATAGGGATCGCAAACAATATCCCAAAGCGCAGGAGCGCCAGCAGGCCCCCACACAAACCGGGCCGCAGGGAAGTGCCGGGAGAAACCCGCACTTTACTAAACAACATAGAGCACAGGTGCACTCCGCTCCGCGTAGCGACCGAATGGCTCGAGAGAACACACCGGAGCCAATGGACATTGACCCATCATTGTCCAGGATGCAGCCATCCCACGCCCCGGCTTTCCCAAAGTCGAAGCCGGCCGCGTCTGGCCGCTCGGTCCCGCCTAAAAGGCAAAGGGTCAACCATGTGGCCCAGGCCTCGGATGATTCCGACAAGGCTTATGCCACCGCGGCCTCCAGTGCAGCGACTAAAGTTGACGATGATGCCATCCTAGAGTATGACTCGGATGCCATAAATTTTTTAGGGGAAAGTCCCTGCTACCCGTCATCAGACGAAGAGTAGCGGGGATTGACATGAAACTGCTGGTTGACACGGGCGCGTCAAAAAATTTCATCCGACCATTTAAGGGGTTGAAAGGCGTCCGCCCGGTAGAGTCCCCATTTACAATCCATTCGATTCATGGCGTGACTACAATCACAAAAAAATGTTTTGTGTCTATTTTTAACATTAAAGCTACTTTCTTCTTACTACCAGATCTGACCTCCTTCGACGCGATCATTGGTCTAGACCTATTAAAGCAGGCCGGCGCGTCGCTTTGCCTGGCTTCCGGCCACCTCAAATGGGGCTCCGAAACAGAGCACATTGACTTCCACACCTGCCCCGATGTCAATTTTACCAACGTAGATTGCTCGGACGCACCGCCCTTAATTAAGGGTGCATTTTTGAAAATGCTCGGGAATAGGAAAAAAGCTTTTGCTGATCCTAATGAGGCTCTCCCTTACAATACGTCGGTGGTAGCAACCATCCGGACGACTGACGAGGAGCCCATTTATGCCAAATTATACCCATATCCTATGGGAGCAGCTGACTTCGTCAACGGCGAAATTCAAGAGCTGCTGAAAAATGGCATAATCCAAAAGTCGAAGTCCCCCTACAATAACCCAATATGGGTCGTAGACTAAAAGGGCACCGACGAAGCAGGCAACAAAAAAATGCGTTTGGTACTGGACTTCCGCAAACTAAACGAGAGAACTGTACCAGACAGATACCCTATGCCAAATATCTCAATGATATTGGGGAATCTCGGCAAGGCCAAGTACTTCACGACACTTAATCTGAAGTCTGGCTATCACCAAATCACGCTCGCAGAACGCGACCGTGAGAAAACATCATTCTCGGTAAACGGAGGGAAGTACGAGTTCCGAAGATTGCCATTCGGACTCAGGAATGCTGCAAGCATCTTCCAGAGAACGATTGACGATATTCTGCGAGAGCATCATCTTCTCAGAAGATGAAAATGCTCATGTCAAGCACGTTGATTGGGTTCTGAAGAGCCTGTATGATGCCAACATGAGAATATCTGCAGAGAAGTCACGCTTCTTTAAGAAAAGCGTGAGCTTCCTAGAGTTCATCGTCACCAACAATGGCGCGGCGACTGACCCAGAAAAGGTTAAGGCCATAAAGGAATTTCCAGAACCCAAAAACGTATTTGAGGTGAGGTCATTCTTGGGCTTAGCCAGCTATTATCGATGCTTCATCAAAGATTTCGCATCAATAGCAAGGCCCATTTCAGACATACTGAAGGGCGAGAACGGGAGTGTTAGCCGACACAGGTCTAGGAATATCAAAGTGGAATTTTCCGAAGCGCAGCAACGTGCCTTCGAGAAACTTCGCAACATTTTGGCATCGGAAGATGTCATACTTAGATATCCTGATTACAAAAAAGCGTTTGATCTAACGACAGACGCTTCGGCCTACGGCATTGGCGCAGTATTGTCCCAGGAGGGACGCCCCATTACAATGATCTCTAGGACATTGTGTGACAGAGAGGTTAACTACGCTACCAACGAAAGGGAGCTATTAGCCATAGTCTGGGCGCTAGCCAAATTACGACACTATCTGTATGCGGTCAAAGAAATACCGACCACCAACCTTTGACGTTTGCGGTATCGGAATCCAATCCGATCGCCAAGATCAAAAGGTGGAAAGCACGCATCGATGAGTCCGGCGCAAGAATTTTTTACAAGCCCGGAAAAAATAATCTCGTTGCAGATGCCCTCTCAAGGCAACAACTCAACGTTGTTGAAAACCAGGAACCCGAGTCGTGCGCGGCCACGGTGCATAGTGAGCTTTCGCTCACATACACAATTGAGTCTACGGACAAACCTGTAAACTGCTTCCAGAACCAAATAGTTTTAGAAGAGGCGCGCTCCCCTTGGAAACGCACTTTTATACTATTTGGAAATAAGAAGCGTCACGCGATTGGCTTCTCATGCAAAAAGACTTTGCTGGAGGAACTTGCCAACACCATTATCCCTAATGGTGTGAATGCCTTCCACTGTGATCTTCACACGTTGGCACAATTCCAAGACGAAGTGGTCCGACAATTTCCGGCCACAAAGTTCTGGCATTGTAAAAAAAGGGTCACCGACATTTTCGCGGTTGGAGAGAGGAAAGAAATCCTCACCGCAGAGCACAACAGAGCTCACAGGTCGGCCCAAGAGAATGTGAAGCAAGTACTCTCCGAGTACTACTTCCCCAAGATGACCAAATTGGCGAGCGAAATAGCCGCCAATTGCAAAACCTGCGCCAGGGCGAAATATGATAGACATCCAAGGAAACAGGAGCTCGGCGAAACACCGATCCCGGGCCACGTTGGAGAAATATTGCACGTCGATATTTTCTCAACGGATAGGAAATACTTCCTCACCTGTGTGGACAAATTTTCGAAATTCGCCATGGTGCAGCCGATCCAATCTAGAACCATAGAGGATCTAAAACCACCACTACTTCAACTAATGAATGTTTTCCCAAGAGCTAAAGCCATCTACTGCGACAATGAACCATCATTGAAATCGCACACAATAGTGGCCATGCTGGAAAACCATTTCGGCGTCAGCATCTCGAATGCACCGCCCCTCCATAGCGTCTCCAACGGACAGGTGGAACGCTTCCACAGCACGTTGCTCGAGCTCGCTAGATGCCTAAAAATCGATAAAGGCATAAATGACACGGTGGAGTTGATCTTGCTGGCCGCAGATATAACCAATTAACCAAACCAGATATAACCAATTCATCCACTCTGTCATTAACAAGAAACCGGCCGAGGTCATGCGGGCAGATCCGGACGATCTACAAAGTGATGTCCAGGAAAAAATCAAAAATGCCCAAAATATGACAAGAAACCGAGAAAACTCCTCTCGGCGGAACAGAGTCTTCCAGGTCGGCGATAAAGTCCTAGTAAAGTCAAACAGACGACTAGGTAACAAACTCACTCCCTTATGCGAGGAGAGAACTATCGAGGCAGACTTGGGGACCACAGTCCTAATTAAAGGGAGGGTGGTCCACAAAGACAACCTCAAGTGATACGAACAGAACCCAGTTGCGGTTCACCCGGATTTTCTTTTTATTCGTTTTTCATTCATAGCCACTTGGCATAAGTTTTTTATTGGTTCTTCATTCATAGCCACTTGGCATAAGTTTTTCATTGGTTCTTTATTCGTAGCCACTTGGCATAAGTTTCATTATTTTTTGCTTCCTATAGCCACTTGGCGTAAGTTTTCTTACATTCTTCATAGCCACGCGGCTTAATTTTTTAGAGTTTAATTTGCTTCCTCTTATTTGTCTATTGGTGGTGGGCAACTCCATTCCGAATATTTATTAATCAACCACACATATTACAGGTCGTTTACAACGCTTCTACTCTGTCTCCTGGCAGTGGCATCAGCCCACGTCACAGATTATACCCACGCAAATTATATTCCCGTCATCGACGGTCAAGTCTTGGTATGGGAGGAATATGCCTATGTACGTCAGACACTCTGCTAACCTCTCCGAGTATAGGCGAGTGATTGACGAAACCAACGGCAATGGTCCGATATGAAGAAGCTCCTGAGCATTGACATCGCTCACCTTCGTGACATGCTCGACTCGTTGAGCGTCCATCACAGAGTGGCCAGGAGCCTTGACTTCTTGGGAACTGTGTTGAAGGTCGTCGCAGGGACACCTGACGCCGAAGACCTAGAGAACATTAAGTTCACCGAAGCGAGACTTATTGATGCACACAACGGCCAAATCGAAATTAACACCAAAACACAAGTTCGGATTAATGAACTTACCGACACGTTAATGAGCTTTTAAAAATTTCAAAACAGAAGCAAGTAGACACAGGACACCTTTTCGAAACATTATTAACACGCAATAGGATCATTATCATGGAACTGCAGAACCTTTTACTCACAATTTCACTTGCAAAAATAAATGTAGTTAGTCCAGTCTTCCTGGACCATGCAGACTTGGAGAATGTTTGGGGCGAGGAGCCCACCAACACCCCCATAAGGGAAATTCTGTCCGTTGCGTCCGTAAAGGTTTTACAGTCCATTAACGTTTTGTATTTTGTTATAAAATTCCCCAAGATTGTTATGGCCTGTGACAAGATCTCCATCTTCCCAGTGGCACACCATGACACAATACTGAAGTTAGATAACAATATGGTGGCAGAATGCAATGGAGAAATCCGTACAGTTAAGAACTGCTCCATGTCACCCGGAGCAGCATTCTGTCAAATATCTTCGGTGAGCTCTTGCGCCCGAGAACTCCATGCTGGAGTAGTGGCCCATTGCGATACGCAACAGAGCAATCTCCACCCTATCACCTATGTCGACGAAGGGATCATCGTAATTAACGATAGACCAGCACTCGTGCGCGTGGACAATGGAACTACCATCCACATTAGAGGCACGCATCTGATTACATTTACTGAGAGTGCTATGGTCAATGAGACCTTGTTCGTGAACCACAACACGATCCAGAAAAGGGCACCAGGAGTAGCTAGCTCTCCTGTCCTCAATATCTCTGTGAAACACGAGATCCTGAGTCTCCCATATCTTCACCGCTTGAGTGAGAGAAATTTGGAGCAAATCAGGAAATTTGGAGAAGAAGTCGACGGATGCCGACTGAGCCAGATAGCGCTAATTGCGGGAGTAATTGTCTGCGCTCTTATCTGTGTCGGCCTAACTTACCTGCGAGCCACAAGGGCCAAAAGATCCGCGGCCCAACTGAAGGATGTCCTCGATCAAATAGGGTCGGCCGAGGGCGGCCTCAATCTTGAAGGGGGAATAGTTAACTGAGTCAACCGGACCGATCGTCCGTACTCCAGCACCGGCCAAATTGCTGACCAAGCATTTGACCGGAAGCTCTCACATAGCCGGCAAAAGCTCTGCACATTTGCAGAGGCCGCTATGAAGCCCTTATTCTGTTAGCTTTTAAGCAGTTCGTTTTGGACATTCAAGAAATAAAGAGCCATCGCTCATGAACCAAACACTCCGGCATTCTGTCGTTAATTTTATATATTGATCATAGCAATCTGAGTCCCTAGGCCAGTTGCATTAAGGAAGACAGTCATCTTCCCAACGTAATCGTAATAATATTCTGGTACCGATTTGGAAAAGATAGTTTTGAGAAAATCGCGTTTGAAAATTTGGCAATGGCTTGGCGCTCGTTAAAAGGCATGCATTTTCAATTATTATTTCGTCATTATTGCGAACTTTAACTTGAAACTTAATTTTTTTTTGACAAGTCTAGGTGTATGGTATATGCCCCCTTAATATCACTATTAGTTTTTTTTTTGCTAAGATGGTTTTCTGTATTCTCTTTTCTGCTTGTACCGTTTCTCCCCGCGTAACTTCCGTTGTTGTTTAGCTGCAGATAAGCGGTTCTAAGCTCTCTCGCCCTCAGTGCTTCGTCGCTCTCACTCACCCGCTCACCCGTGTAATAGAACCTGCTCTTTGCACAGTGATCTACGGTTTGTTGAAAATGACTTTTAATTTTCTCTGTGGTATTAAAAACTGGCAAAAATTTTTTTGCCAGACCAGCCAAGTATTATTTGCTGGCTTCGCGCTAAGAGTAGAGTGTCGAATTGACGGGCCGTATGGCGGATGTAATTTCCAGTAAAATGGGATTACACTACTGTTGCCATTTCTGTCGAGAGGTTAATAAGGAAATTCAATTTTTCCAGCTCCTGACCAGACGTAGATTTAGTGAGCTCATTGTCAATTTTCGCAAAGCTAATGATCTGTTCACCGAGTTGCACACTCAGTTTAATAATCTGAAGCTATTAAACGAGTCGCCAAAGCGCCAAAAAAAAACTGCTGGTCGGCGGCAACCAATTTTCGGCACCACCCCTCGGCACAGCCCCCGACCCCAATACCAAGTCCAACGGTTTAAAGATCGGGAACAAAAACAAATGTTGTATTCGAATGTACCGGTGTGGAAATGGCAACTGGTCCGCCTGTTATTTCGGCACAAACTGCAAGGCCCATACCTCCAGTCCCAAAAAAAAACACTTCCTTCCAACTTTCCTATCAGAATACTATTCTCACAGCTTTTGAAGCTCGTTGGTCATCAGATGGGGTGTCAAATGTCCTTCCGACTTATTGATGGCCTGCTTGTCATATCTTTGTTTCAAGTTAACCATGTCCATAACCTTCATACGCTAAATAGTTTTATATCTGAATTTAATTGCTTATATCTTTACATGTGTACTGACGTGGCGGCCGCCGGGGACATATTTCGTTCTTTATACCCTGGCAGGATATTATAATTTTAGTCAGAAGTTTGCAAAGCAGTGAAGGAGACATTTCCGACGCTATAAAGTACATATATTCTTGATCAGCATCAACAGCCGAGGCGATCTAGCCATGTCCGTCTGTCTGTCCCTCCGTTTCTACGCAAACTAGTCCCTCAGTTTTGAAGCTATCTAAATGAAACTTTGCACATATGCTTCTATATGCTCTCACTACTATATATGTCGGAAAGGATCGGACGACTATATCATATAGCTGCCATATGAACGAACGGAAATTTTTGAGAAAAAAATTTTTACTTTGCCAATTTTCAATATATTTTTTGTATATTGTATTATTCCAGAATTTCGGTTTTAATTTTATTCAAATCGGACCACTATATCATATAGCTGCCATAGGAATATATATAAATTCATTTAATTTGTTCATTTAAATTCATTTTAATTTGTAGCAACATTTTTCGCTAGAAACATTTTTTGCTATCAACATTTTGAGAAAGCGGAAAGTCAAAACATTTTTCTTCTTCTTCTACTAGTTCTGCAAGGGTATTTAAGCTTCTTCATGCCGAAGTTAGCTTCCTTTCTTGTATTAATTGCATTGTTATGAAAAAAGACGCGGTGGGGCAAACCCGACCTCTAAATAGTGGGGTAAACCCGACCGCTTTTTTTAATGTTGTTTTTGCTATGAAAGCGTTCATTTATTTTATCCTGTGTTTTGTTATAAACTATCCGTCTCCAGTAAACCACCTTGGTTCAATAAGGACAACTCCTTACGCCTAAAATATGGAATGTCTAGGCTTTATAATAAATACAAACTCACTGATTCTTAAACTTTCTAAATTCTTTCTAACTATTATAGCGACCGGTAGAAATGTATCACTCTATCTATACAACAGTTTTATAATTTTGTTAACACCAACTCTAGAGTACTTGACGATTTTTAACTATGCCTATCTAAACTATCTAAGGACAGATCATGCCAGTCAGACTTACAATCGGATCTTAAGAACTTTTTAAGCATGGTGTCGTGCTAATTTATTACATCTCAACATATCCTCTTGTTGACCATCTAGGTGTCCGCCTAGATACTAAACTTTCGTTTTCAGAACATATCTCTCGCATGGTTAATAAGGCCAAAGGCATGATTGGATTTATAAAACGGTGTTCATAGGAATTCGATTCCCCTTATGTAACGTAGACTCTCTTTACTTCGTTAGTTCATCCTATTTTGGAGTATGGTTCTTGTGTTTGGAGTCCACTAGGGATGGGCGATAGTGTATCGATATATCGGACTATCGATATTTTTTCTCTGGTAGTCGAGTGTTTTATAGTTGATATTCGTGATAGACGATGTATCGGATATCGATATTTTCCTCCGATATTCTCTGATGCAATATTGATATTTTGTAATGTGTGTTGAATCAAGTTTGAGCGCAGCAATTCACGAGTATTGAGATGCCGGCTAATGACGATTTGGCAAAAAAATTCCGAAACATCGAAGGGGAGTTTGATAAAAGGTTCAAAAACATGGAGTTCAATATGTTGCTAAAGCTTGCAACATTGCTGAACCCGCGATTCATGAAGATGTACTTCTCCAAAGCATTATCTGTTTCGCAGGACTTGACTTTTATGGAGCTAGAAATCAAAAAATACTTGGATGAATCGAGGAATATACCAGCAGAGATTCTCCACAACAATCCGACCAAGCCGTGTGAGACCTCCACTTCTACATCAGTGAAATCTTTCTGGAGTAAGCACGTTGAAACCGTGAGCAACACTGTATCCCATTTAGATACGGAAGGCCCGAAAAGCATTGCTAGAACGGAAATGCAAGTTTTTTTTTCCCGAAAACCGGCTCCACTGGACAAAAATCCACTAACAATAGGGGAGAAGCTGTCGACACAGTTCCCAAATCTGTACAAACTTGCGAGGATATTCGTTCCGGCTGTAGCGACGTCGGTTCCTTCGGAGCGACTATTCTCCCTTGCTGGGAGAATCATGACCGACGATCGGAACCGACTTTCGCCAGAGCATTTGTCGCAGAGAATACTTCCAACAAGTGTCAACGATTCTTTGTGACCTTTTGATATTAAGGAGAACCTTATTTGTAAACAAAATTAAATAAAATGTTTATTGTGTTATTGTGTTTGAATTTATTTTGACTACTTTTGTTATTTAAAATTTAGATTGTTATTTGAGTGGTTTTTGAAGCGATATATCGATATGTCGATATATCGAACATTTTAGCCGATATTCCGATATTCTATATCGTCTCAATACGAATACATCGATACAAGATATTTCCCGATGCCCATCCCTAGAGTCCACAATTTGAAGTTCATATTTACCGCAAAAAATCTTTCTGCTTTTCTCTCTACGTGGCTTAACCTGGGATGCCGACTTCAGATTTCCACATTACTCTCGTAGTCTTCTATTAATTAACCTACCTTCCCTAGCTAAGCGTGGAACTTGGATGCTTGGTGTCGTTTTTCTACAAAAGCTAATTGACGGTTCTGTAAAGAGGCCCCTACTTGCTAGGACTGCTCAACTTCCACTTTCCTCGACTAACATCTAGAACCTTTATCCCCTTAGCAATAAATCACTGTAGGCAGGAGTTTGAGGTATATGAACCATTTAGAGTTCTTATGCATCTTTGACTGTATTGCGGGCATTGAGAGCCTCCCTCAACTTAAATCTGTATTTGTTAGTAGAATTAGCTCGTAATGTTGCATAAAACTACAAGCTAACTTTCCTCGTACTTTTCTATATTTTCCTTTTCACGCGACTATCTAGAACGGGTTCGTGCCGTACGTCACACGGCGGCGCCCCTCGGTTGGTTGGGCGGGAGGTGGTCATGGGACCCGCGCAAAAAGAAAAAAAATTATATATATATAAAACAATGTCTCCTTCACTGCGATGCAAACTTCTCACAAAAGTTATAAAACACTGCAAGGGTATAAAAACGCTCAATTTTATATAACAAAATCAAAACTCTGTGTCAGACTTCTTTGAACGGCCGTTTGATCGCAAAACATACGATCATCGTCAGCAAAGTTCCGCTTCCCACTTATATAACTCGAGCTTATGTATCTATTCCTTGTTTCGTGTCAAATTTGGCTTTTGCCAATATTGGATTATCAGAAGGAGTAAACTTATTATACACCTGTATGCATTTGACTTCCCGCTTTCAAAAGCCTATGTAACTTTTCCATTATTTGCAGACAACTTTTATCCAAAGGAGATACTATTAATACTACTTAGCGATTGTTATAATAAATATTTCAAATATAAATTAAAATTAAAATATTCTTAACTCTTTGTAGAGCTCAGAAGACCTTGATACGGACACTGAATTCGAGCCTGTGGAAGACTTGACTTTGGAAACGCGAAGTCGATGTAAGTAGAATAATATAAGTTTTTTTTTTCACTCGAAGCTAAATTACCGCATTTGCAGTTGATTAAATGACCATGCCTCTGACTTAGTAATATGTATATGCGCCTACAAAACGATAAATCTATCGTCCATGAGGCTTTCAAATTGATATCACTGTAAACCTAAAGTAGAAAACTAAAGGCATTCTGATTGGTTTCATATGATTTATTGATTCTGTGCTCACCGGACAACATTTTTCTCCAAGGCGCAAGCGAAGATCTTGAATAAATCTGTTATCTCTGTAGCTCCTTCACTGCGCTGTAAACTTCTGACTAAAATTAAAATACCTACCTATGCATCGATATTGATTTTTAGCGATTTTTTCCGATTTTTATACCCTTGCAGAATATTATAATTTTAGTCAGAAGTTTGCAACGCAGTGAAGGAGACATTTCCGACCCTATTAAGTATATGTATTCTTGATCAGCATCAACAGCCGAGTCGATCTAGCCATGTCCGTCTGTCTGTCCGTCTGTCTGTCCGTCCGTTTCTACGCAAACTAGTCCCTTAGTTTTGATGCTATCTGAATGAAACTTTGCAGATCTTCTACAGTCTTTTATATGCTCTCACTACTATATATGTCGGAACGAGCCGGATCGGACGACTATATCATATAGCTGAAAAGAAATCTCACTTAGCCTATTTTCAACATATTTTCATAAAATTACAGATATGGCCATTTTGTATTATTTTAGAATTTCAGTTTTAATTTTATCAAGATCAGACTACTATATCATATAGCTGCCCTGGGAATATGTATATCAATTAATTTATTTTGAAAGCTTTTTTGCTAGCAACATTTAGTTGTTGCACAACATTTTTCACTGTCAACGTGTTTCGCTCAACATTTATAGAATATAAGAACACGCGAAAGCGAACAAAACCGCAATCCTTAAATTAACAAAATTTTAAATACTTAGCTTTTTTCTTGTTTTTAAGATGGCTGTTGTTAAGAATTGTGTTTTCTAAATTGGTATATGAAATGTTTTTAATTGTGGTTGTACCATTAAATTTTATAAGGAATGTCCCATGTAAATGGGAGTTGTTAACAATAATGTTACCATTTATAAAAATGGCACCGTCTATTTTCTTATTTTTTATCTCATTTTCCTGCAAGTCGATATCTCTTCATTTAATGATTTCGTATACCATTTTTTTTCCTTACTTACAGTAATTGTTAAAAAGTTCGGTCTTAAATGAAGAATTGCATTATATGTATGGCGACTTGATTGCTTATTGCCATTGATTTTGGAAATAGCTCTAGCACCTGTGATAAATTATTGGGTACTATCGCCAATGTATCAATTAAATAATTCAGGTCAAATGTTAAAAAGTCTTGGGCGATGGTTTCTTAAGGGGTTACACCACTGTAGAATTTTTTAAAAATTACAAAATTTTTTTTTATTGCTAAAGGTCATTTAGGGTCTTAAGAATGATATACTAAAAGATGAAGTCCGGGATAAATTTTTACATGCCTGAATTTCAAGTTCTGCCGCAGGACCTTTCACGATTTTACATACGATTTTACAGCCACTGAAAACTTTAAACGAGTTTATCTCAAAACCACTTTTTTTGAGCTGGCCGGAAACATAACTCGAACAAATCTTTACCGACCGATTCCAAATTTTTACAGTACGTTTGAAATTGTTGTCCGCAGGGAACTACGTAGGGGTTTTTTGAAAAAGTGAATAAAAATGTGATGAATTTCATGGTCAAATTGTGAATTTTTTTTTTTTAACTGTCGCCATTTTACGAAAAGTTAATTTAAAAAAAACCCCTACGTAGTTCCCTGGGGACAACAATATGAATTCAGAAAATGTTTAGTTTTTTGTTCTAGATCAAAAATTGTGGAAGATACGTTTCCGGCCGTGGACCCATCTGAGAAAAAACATGCCACCGCAGAACTGCTGCCGAGTCACCTTTTTTTTTTTTAATTACTTGAAATGTATGTTTTTTTGGAGTTTAATATTGATATTATAAAATACTTTTTAGAGAATTTCAATAACTCCATTGTGTTTACCTACACAAATTTCGAAAATATGCCTTTTTTTTGGTGTTTTACAGTGGTGTAACCCCTTAAAGAGGACCGGAGTTTCCGGATTGTCCTGAAGAATTTGGCCTCCTCTACACCTGCGAGTCTTATTTCAGGTGAACTCGCTAAGCTGGGACACTCGGTAGTCAACATTTACAATCCTCCGATTAGAGGCAAGAGCTCCGTTCAACAGGAGGATTCTATTCCTAAAAGACAGAATGTTTGGTTTATTAATTTGAAGCAAGCACCCAATAATGCCGAATACCTCCAAATCACTAAAATTGGAAGGCAGAGAATAACTGTTGAGATCAAACGAGATAATAATAGAGTTAAGCAATGCTTCAGATGTTTTGAATTTAATCACACCAAAAACTATTGTCTCAAGCGTCCGGCTTGTGGCAGATGTGGTGAAGGTCACTGGACTGGCTCGGAGGACTGTCTGGCGAAAATTATTGAGGACCTTGTCTGTTCCAACTGCGGCGGTAACCATGCTGCCTATGATAAAAAATGTCGAGTGTATGCGCAGAAAATCAGGAATGTTGCACCTAAAATTCCTTTGTTGCCTTCTGGAGCAGGGAAGCAGAAGTCCAGATCTACAGCCATACCAACTGCTTTTGTTCGGAATGGAGTCTCCTTTGCTCAGGCCTCTAGAGGGTTTCAAAACGTGGCGCCTGCCTCTCATGTCGAATCTGACTCATATAGTCAATCTAATAATGTCTATAGATCCCAGGTGGATGACTTCCCGGCTCTGGGTTCCAGACCACGTCATACTATTCCTCATCAGTCTCATCCTGCATCTGTAGCCCCTTGGGACCTGTCAAGAATCACTGACATGCTTATTAAGCTAAAAGATACTGTGGATCAATTAGCAGCATCCATGGCAACCATCTCCCTTGTTGTGAGAGACCTTCAGAGGGAAAGAAGCTCTGGTTCTGCTTTAAGCTATAATAATGTCTAATTTAAAAATAGATATTTCGAATGCCAGGAGCCTTCTTGCCAATCGAGAAGAGTTTCTGGTGTTCTTAAACGGTCATAATTTTGATATTATGCTTGTACGGAGCAGACCGCCAGCACCTAGGCATGCGCGCATGGGTGTTCCGCTGCACCTGCAGCTCTCTTATCTTTTTTCGCTTCTCTTCTTTCGCTAAATCTGTCGCGCTTTGTTTACCTAAGCTACAATTATCAACCGCTGCTCTATGCTATATATTTGGAAGCCAAGCTTCACTCCGCACTTCTCTATACTTCGCAAACACACATCGATCGATCGCAAATAAAGAGCAAACATTATTATTAATATAACCTATCGTGCGTTTTTATTAATAAGTTAACACCAGCAGTTTTCACGGAGTGAAACTGCCGAGTTGCGGGCCATATCCGGTGGCCTGCACGCGCATTGAAAAGACCGCTGATCCCGCACTTGCGCAATTGCCCGGAGTCCGAGCCAAACATTCGCGGAGCGAGTGATCGGCCGGATGCAGAAGTGCTGACCTGGCCCTCTGCCGGCAGCGCTGCAACTAACCAGAGGCCTGGAGTTGCATTAGATCGTAAACTTAAGTTCAGTAAATAATTGTACTCCAGGGCTTACGCTCTGTACTTATCGTAACAACCGAATATTAATCTCTCACCCTAACGGGAGAGTAGAATAATAAATGATTATAAAACTAACATAAAGACCTATTAATTGTCGCCCAACGGGTCCAACCCACGAAAATCGTAAAGTAAAAGACAAAGTAGTCTCGCGCGGAACCAAAACTGGTGCAGTGAAATTCAAAAAATTTTATTCTTAGCTTTTAACAAGGCAAGAAAAATATTACTGAAAAGTAATTGATGCAGTGTAATACCAAAAATTCATTTTTAGCTTTTAACAAAGCCGGAAAAATTAATCAAGAAAATAAAATTGATTAAGTGAAACAACATTCTCAACTTCTAGCAAAGTGAGAAAAATTTAATCGAAAAAAATAAAGTTGGCAAAGTGAAACGCCATAAAAATTACCAGCTTTTAACAAAGCGAGAAAATTCAAAATAAATAAAATACAAAACGAAATAAATAAGCAAAAGAATTTCCAGAGAGAAAAATTAGTGAAACCTGAAACCAAACACAAAACCAAAAAATTCGAAATAAATAAAATACAAAAACGAAATAAATAAGCAAAAGAACTTCCAGTGGGAAAAATAAAGAAAACTGAAACCAAACACAAAACCAAAAGGGGAGAAACTTCCCCTCGCGAAACTTCCGGCAGCAGCAACGACAACGGCTGCGATAGCGGCAGCAGCGACAACGGCAGCAACGACAGCGGCGGCAGCGATAGCGGCGGCAGCGACGGTAGCGGCAGTGACGGCAGCGGCAGCGGCGGCAGCAGCAGCGACAGCGGCAGAAGCAGTACCAGCAGAAAAAAGCCGTCGGCAAATGCAAATCTCTAAATTAAATTTACAAAGGAACATGTGAGTAAGCTTTTTGTCCAAAAACTCGCCGAACAAAAGAATATCATACAAAAATAAATAAGAACTTGACTTTTGAGTGTCTAATACTTGATGAAAATAATTTACAAATATTCAGAATAATAATAATAATATAAAATAATAAGAGAAATTAAATGCAAATAAAAAGAAACAAAGTACAAAATGAATAACGTTTTGGTGTCTTAGTGTTTGATTTTGGTGCAAATGGTCTACAAATATTCAGAAAAAAATAAAAATAGCGAAATACAAAAATAAATAACGTTTTGGTTTTTGAATATTTGATATTTGATATAAATACCCCTTAAATAATTCTGCAATTATTCCTGAAAAAAAAAACGAAAAAAATATTTGATACAAACACCCCGCAAATATTCGACAAATATTCTCGACAGAAAAAATACAAAAATAACGTCTTGGTTTTTGAGTGTTCGATATTTGATACAAATACCCCGCAAATATTCGACAAATATTCTCGACAGAAAAAATACAAAAATAACGTCTTGGTTTTTGAGTGTTCGATGTTTGATACAAATACCCTGCGAAATTGTCTGCAAATATTCTCGATTTAATTTTGTGGCCCCTGAAACATTTTTTTTTAAACTGTCCCATGTATAGGGATACCGAATACATCTCATCAGACGAAGAGGTGCTAGAACTTATACTTAAAAGAGCTTCAAATCAAGTCGAAACACCGTCAACTAGCAACGCGGCAAAAATGCAGGCAGAACAGATAGCAAGTATGGAGGCCGCCATAGCAGGCGCACTCCAACGACAGGAACAGCTATTCGAGGCAAAATTAACCTCTCATTACGGGAGAGTTGAGCCTACTTAGGGACAAAAAACCGAAAGTCCACACATATAAGGAGATACAAATAGACACAGACGTAGTATGCAGCGAGCCTCTGGACATGGTTAAGTCCGTGCCAGAGTTCGACGGGAAACAAGAAAGTTACGTTTCCTGGAGGCAGGCCGCTACTGCAGCCTATAAGGTATTCGAAGCCTACGAAGGCAGCAGTAGGCACTATCAGGCAGTGGGCATTTTAAAGAACAAAGTTAGGGGCCCAGCGGCAGCTGTGCTTGCCTCGTTTAACACAGTCTTCAATTTCGAAGCCATACTAGCACGCTTGGATTTTACCTATGCGGAAAAAAATAAACGCATGTTATAAAACAAGAACTTTGCTTGTCAAGACAGGGAGAATTACCCCTGCTAAAATACTACGACGAAATAGAACGGAAGCTAACGCTTCTAACCAATAAAACTATAATGACTCACGACGCAGCCGCAGCGGCCGTCCTAAACGAACAGCACAGGCAGGACGATTTACACGAGTTCATCTCTGGCCTGAAAAAGTCATTAAAAATTGCCGTTTTTCCGGCACAACCACGGGACTTGCCTTCAGCTTTGGCTTTAGCCCAAGAAGCTGAGTCAAGTAATGACAGAAGTGTGTTCGCGGCCTCTTTCGCCCGACAGAATGAAGAAAAAGCCTATAGGCCAAATAACCAGCGACAAGCAGGTTGGAAAAATTCACAGCCTTATTGTGACGCGCAGACGCGCACATATATACATATAATATAATGGGTTAGGTATAAATATGTAATAGGAACGATCGAAGACACAAGAATGGAATTTGATTTGAATTAAATGCGCGCGCGCGCCAACGATCGTGCACGATGGGTCACACTGGCCGCGATAGATCGGGCACACTAATACGGCCAAATGCGGGCGGCGATGCGGGCACACTAGCCCCGCCGAACCGCTATATAAAGCGCACCCCAGCACTACGGAGCTCATTCAGTTTCGGCCGGCGATCGGCGAAGGTTCACCTAACCGGGACCAGCGGAAAGGACTAGCAGCCAAGGATCAGCGGTAAGGAGTGCAGCAGAACCACAGGAGACGGGTAAACGGCGTGGTAACGAACTAATCACAGTAGCCTTTGCGTATTACTTCTCACCAATTAGTAGACCAGATCGGCCTCTAAACTCTTCTCACTAATTAGTAGACCAGAACGGCCTCTAAACACTCTTCCCAGTTCTTAGGACCTCAGAACGAGCCGATGGAAGGGTCGCATTCGTCACTAGAGCACGGCGTTACCAGGCGACGAGAAATGAAACTATCAGTAATCTGTACCTATTAAGTCAATAAACAGAAAGATAATTTGTACCGAATTAGCTAGTGTTCTACTCTGGGACCGGGTCGGAATCTCTTTCAGCAACCACACCTGAACCAAATATAAATTCCTGAGACGAATCCTGGCCATCCCTGAGCCACCCGAGCAATGACAGATCGTCACAATATTACGAACAAAATCAAAATTCGGGGGCGATCAAAAAAAACCCTCATTTTGTCAGAACTCCAAAAGGAGCAAACAACCACGGTGGTTCCTTTAAACAAAGGCCACACAATAGGGAATGGCCAAAGCCAACCGGCAGCAGAGCCAATGGAGGTCGATAGCTCCTCCCGGTTCAAGCAATCCACAAAGTGGCAAAGAGGGCAGTCGACACGGTCTCGACAGAAAATCAATTTTTTGCCGGAAGAAAACTCCGACGAAGACGATTATGACTCCCTTGCCCAAACGAACGCCATCAAAATAGAAGATGAGCTGGATGCAGAAGACTCCTGCAATTTTTTAGGGTAAAGTCCCTGCTTCCCTACATAACACGTACGGTAGCAGGAAAAGAAATAAAATTATTACTCGATACCGGCACATCCAAAAACTATATTTCTCCACTCCCGGGGCTGAAAGGCGTCGTGGCAGCGGAAAAACCTTTCACAGTAAGGTCGATTCATGGCTTTACCAAAATCGAAAAAAAATGTTTCGTTTCGGTGTTTAACGTAAAAACACCCTTTTTTATTTTAAACAGTCTTAAGGAATTTAAAGGCATTATCGGGCTCGACTTGCTTAAATAAGTAAATGCGAAACTCGATTTTACTGGAAATACAATAAATACTAGTAACGGAGCTGAAAAGATCCAGTTCACTAGAGCAGAAAACGTTAACTTCATCAAAATTGATGATGAAGACGTCCCTCCTAAGAACTCATTCGATAGGATGATTCTTAAAAATCATAGGGCCTTCGCTGACCCAGACGAAGCCCTACCATTTAATATAAACCCGATCGCCACGATAAAAACTGACGGGGAGCCGGTATATTCTAAATCATACCCGCATCCCATGGGTGTGACCGAATTCGTCAATGCAGAGGTTAAACAACTTCTTGTGGACGGCGTGATAAGGCCATCCAAATCTCCCTACAACAACCCGACTTGGGTTGTAGATAAAAAAGGGACAGATCAAAATGGGGTAAAAAAGAAGCGACTAGTTATCGATTTTAGGAAACTAAATCAGAGGACAGTCGACGATAAATACCCTATACCGACAATTTCGACAATATTGTCAAACGTGGGCGAGTCTAAATTTTTTACGACCCTCGACCTTAAGTCAGGCTTTCACCAAATAGAGCTGACAGAAAAAGATAGGGAAAAAACAGCATTCTCTATAAACAACGGCAAATACGAGTTCTGTAGATTGCCATTTGGGCTTAAAAACGCCCCAAGCATTTTCCAAAGGGCCATCGACGATGTCCTACGAGACGGAATCTCGAAAATATGCTACGTTTACGTCGATGACGTCATAATCTTCTCAAAAACAAAAGAAGAACACGTTAAAGACTTGGATTGCGTTTTAACAAAACTCTTGGAAGCAGGCATGAGAGTATCTCAAGAAAAATCAAAGTTCTTTAAAAAGAGCGTTGAATACTTGGGGTTTATTGTGTCGCAAGGGGGATTGCGAACTTCACCTGAAAAGGTAAAGGCCATAAAACAATTTCCCCTACCTAAAACGCTTTTAGAACTCAGATCATTTCTGGGCCTAGCAAGCTACTATAGGTGCTTTATAAAAGACTTTGCGAAAATCGCAAGACCTTTAACGAGCATCCTAAAAGGCGAAAACGGAAAAGCAAGCAAATATCAGTCAAGAAAGATTGACATCGATATGACTAAGGAACAGAAAGAAGCGTTCGACAGGTTGAGAGAAATCTTGGCATCAGAAGACGTTTTGCTTTCTTACCCAGACTTTAAGAAACCATTCGATTTGACAACGGATGCTTCAAGCTTTGGTCTGGGAGCGGTACTATCCCAAGATGGTCGCCCAATCACAATGATATCACGCGCTCTGCGGGATAATGAAAAAAATTATGCAACCAACGAGCGAGAGCTCCTCGCCATAGTTTGGGCATTAAAAAACCTCCGGAACTGCCTGTACGGCGTAAAAGGCTTGCAGATCTTTACCGATCACCAGCCACTTATCTTTGCCGTCTCGGACAAAAACCCTAATGCGAAACTTAAACGCCTAGGAAACAAGATTTCCCCACTATGCTCGGAAGAAACCATAGAGGCAGACCTGGGGACCACGGTCCTAATAAAGAGGAGGGTGGTCCACAAGGACAATCTACGATAAACATCTTCGCAAGATCCTTGACCCCGATTTCCATTTTTTATATTCTTCTAGGTTACGATACTACATTTTAGTTCTTATACTAACGACTGTTAGGACGGACGCGACGGTAAGACTTAATGACTATACGAACGCAGACTACATCCCAATAGAAGACAATGAAATTATCATCTGGGAATCTTACGGATACTTACAACACTCGACGAACATGACAACGTACGAAGACTACGCCGACCAGACAGAGACGATGACAAAGACGTTCACCGACGACCACAGGACTCCGGTAATAATGACGGACTTAACACACATTCGCAAATTAGTAGCCACCTTAAGATTCCACCATAGGGCTGCTAGGAGTCTAAATTTGATCGGGACGGCATTAAAGGTCATCGCCGGCACCCCCGACTTCAATGACTGGGAAAAGATTAAATTCAATCAGGAACAATTAGAAAGAACCGAGGGTCAAACGGAATTAAATATCAAATTTCAAACACGCTTGAATGAAATCACTAATTCATTAAACCAAATTCAAAAAACTGAAACAAATAGAGAGACCCACCTCCTGGAAATCATTTTGGCAAAAAATAGAATTGTTATTACAGATTTAGAAAATATTCTTATGGGCTTAACCCTAGCAAAATTAAACATTGTAAGTCCGGCAATTTTGGACGATACCGATATTGGCGAATTTAGGGACAGACAGCTTATTGACGTTAGTTTAATAGAATTACTAGAAGTATCTAGTGTAAGCGTTTTTCAAAATTTTGAAATTTTACATTTTTTAATTAAATTTCCTAGCCCTAAGGTTATATGTAAGAAAATTACTGTCTTTCCGGTCCAGCGCAGCAACAAGATCCTAAACTTCGAAGACGGAGACTTAGTGGCCGAATGCAAAACCCGAAACCTCAATATCGGGCACTGCATGACGACGGTCGGCGCCACCTTCTGCAGGGAACTTCAAAATGGCACCTGCGCCCAACAGATAGTTTCCGGGGCTGTTGCGCACTGCTCAACACTCCCGGGTCATCTAGATCCAGTGACGATTGTGGATCACGGCACTCTCATCGTGAACGACGCCAATGTAACCATAACCGACGACCAAGGACGAGAGCAAAGGGTATCCGGCACCTACCTAGTAACCTACTCCAGCAAGGTAGCTCTGAATGGTAATTGGTTCATCAATCAGCTGGGAAATTCAAAGAAGAAACCGGTTGTGTCGGCCATGGCTGTTGTAAACGTAACAGCTCATCAGAACCGACTAAGCCTTCCACTCCTCCACGAGCTGAGTCTCATGGGCCAGAAGCCACGCCGAGCCAGGAGCCAGCACTGATGCAGAGCCAGCGGGTCCCCGAGACGGCGACCTCTTAAAGGAGGGAGGAGTTAACACCAGCAGTTTTCACGGAGTGAAACTGCCGAGTTGCGAGCCATATCCGGTGGCCTGCACGCGCATTGAAAAGACCGCTGATCCCGCACTTGCGCAATTGCCCGGAGTCCGAGCCAAACATTCGCGGAGCGAGTGATCGGCCGGATACAGAAGTGCTGACCTGGCCCTCTGCCGGCAGCGCTGCAACTAACCAGAGGCCTGGAGTTGCATTAGATCGTAAACTTAAGTTCAGTAAATAATTGTACTCCAGGGCTTACGCTCTGTACTTATTGTAACAACCGAATATTAATCTCTCACCCTAACGGGAAAAAAGAATAATGAATGATTATAAAACTAACATAAAGACTTATTAATTAATATACATAAAGGGTGGCATATTGGTTGTCTTCCCCACAAACATTTTTTTGACCCCGACGTGATTGTTTAATATTGTTTAAACAAAGCCAACTTTTGTCGCTGTCGTTTGCTGGCATTCGGTCACAAACACACGAACATACAAACATAAGTGCACAGCAGCCGCCGCTTGATTTTCGTACACTTCGCGCTGTGAAAACCAAAAACTGTGTTGTGCACAACAATATTAACAAAGGTTAATCGCACATAATTCTTTGTTAATTAGCGCATATTGCATATAGATTTATATGTACATATAGCCACCGACATACATACATATATACATTTCGGTTACTCTGTGGCTAGGCAAAATAATTTGCCGGCAAAAATAACAACAACAAATTAAAAGGTTCCGTTGCATTTCGGCGACGCTTACATTTCGCGGTAAAGTACAGGGTGTGTCGTACCTCTGACTCGGCCGGACATTGTATTTAATTAATTTTCTCTTGCTATCGGAAAATGTCTGACACTGAAAACTCGGTTCGGGCTCAGAATGAGACCCCAAGTGACGTGGATTTCGAGCTAAAGCCCACTCTATTTTGCGGCAAATAAGCTCGATGAACATTTATTTAAATTCTGATTTGGTTAATCAGTTTGACGAAGCTGATTTCCTGGTGCGAGTGGAATGCATAAAGTCCCTAAATCTGGCATTTGATTCTGCGCAGACATCGCTGGAAAAATTGGATGTCACGGAGATCTCGAGTGACAATCGGATGGAATTTTCAGAAGTTTTCATGGATGTGACGGCGAAACTAAACCGAGGATTAGCTGCTCATCGCAAGTCGCAATTGCCGGCTGCAGCCGCTGCCAATTCAACTTTTATTGACATCAGTAACCATGCGGATCTTTCTTTTCGATCTAGGAAGCCTAGGTTGCCGAATTTGGAAATTGCTCATTTTCATGGATCCTACTCTGACTGGCTATCGCTACTTTCAACACGGTCATCGGAAATGATGATGAGCTAAGTGATATTGAAAAATTACAGTATCTACGGTCGAGTTTGGGCGGCGTTGCTCTGGAGACCATACGCTCGCTCGAACCCTCGAATGCCAATTATAAAAAGGCTATGAATTTATTGATAAATCGATTTGATAATAAAGTTTTGCACTTTCAGGCACACGTTCAGGCAATATTTGGGTTAAAAGGTATCGAGAAGGGATCATCAAAGGGTCTTCGGGAGCTCAGTGATGGCATGAATTCGCATCTACGGGCAATTAGAACCCTAGCCACTTCGCAACAAATTCTTAACGGACTTCTGGTTCACATCGTCGCTCGAAAGCTGGATCAGAGGACGCGGGAGAAATGGGAAGAGGATTTGTCAATCCATGAGCTGTCCACCTGGGATAGCATGGAGTCGTTTTTGGAGAAGAGGTGCAGGATGATGGAGAACATGGATCAAGCCTTGGCAGCTCAATCGCCAGGCCAGCAGGTGGGAAATAACTTGCACAAATGTAGCCAGAATGCACTTATTGCTTCTTGTTCCTACTCAACTCAACCCATTTGTTTACTTTGCAATGCGAGGGACCATTATTTGCCAAAATGCTCTGTATTTTTAAATCTGAGTCCTAGCCTTCGATACAGAGAAGCAAAGAAGTTGCACCTTTGCCTTAACTGTTTGCGCAAGGGGCACAGTTTGCAGCAATGTAAGTCGTCGTTCTGCAGACATTGTCACATGAAGCATCATACATTACTGCACATGAACCAGGACCCATCTGCACCAGCCACCTCAATTGCAACTTCATCAACTCAGCCATCGCCATCAACATCAACATCATCAGCATTGGTATCATGCTCTCATTCCTCCCCGCAACCTAATCATTCATCATCAAGCCCTCCACCTGAACCCTCAAATATTATGCCGATCGACTACGTGTTGCTTCCAACTGCGATTATTTACGTAAGAAATCGAGTTGGAGAATTTATGCCTTGCAGAGCAGTTTTAGATTCGGGCTCTCAGCTAAACTTCATAACTTCTCGCTTAGCTAGTCATCTAAATTTAAATCATAAAAGATTGAAAAGCTCTATCTCTGGGATCGGAAAATCTTCCATGATCTCTGATAATGCAGCCGACATTATTGCGCAATCACGGGATGCAAGTTATAGTGATTCGTTCGCAGATGTTGTGACTAACAATATAACGGATTATCAGTCTCACTTCAATATAAATACAACATCTTGGAACATTTCGCTCGCTGATCCTTATTTTAATCAATCACAACAAATTGACCTATTAATTGGCGCTGGTTTATTCTTTGAAATGATTTCTACAGGACAAATTCATTTGGGCAGGACGTTGCCAACTTTTCAGAACACCAAACTTGGTTGGATAGTATCTGGAGGGATGTCGAGTATGCCAAACGCAGCAACACTTTTGGAAGACAGGGAGCACCGACCGTCATCGCCACGGCGTCATCAGAGTAGCTATGGTCCGTACAGCTACGGGTATAGGCACGAGAGCAGTCGCTAAATTAGCCGTTCTGCCCGTCGATTCGGAAATTGTTGGAACCGTGCCTCTTCCAACGGGGGGAGTATGTTCGGAGCAGACCGCCAGCACCTAGGCATGCGCGCATGGGTGTTCCGCTGCACCTGCAGCTCTCTTATCTTTTTTCGCTTCTCTTCTTTCGCTAAATCTGTCGCGCTTTGTTTACCTAAGCTACAATTGTCAACCGCTGCTCTATGCTATATATTTGGAAGCCAAGCTTCACTCCGCACTTCTCTATACTTCGCAAACACACATCGATCGATCGCAAATAAAGAGCAAACATTATTATTAATATAACCTATCGTGCGTTTTTATTAATATACATAAAGGGTGGCATATTGGTTGTCTTCCCCACAAACAATGCTAATCACGGAAACCTATCTAAGACCTGGAATTTTCTTTAACATACCGGACTATGACATCTATAGAGCAGATTTTCCTGGAAGAGTTGCTAGAGGGGGAGCTGCGGCTCTCATTAGGAGCAGGATAATTCATTATCACCACCGACCAATTTCTCTTGGAGTTTTGCAGCTAGCTAGTGTGAGTATTTCCACTTCGATCGGAGAAATCAAGCTAGCGGCTACTTACCTTCCACCTGGACTTTCCTGGTCCTGCGAAAATTTTGAGGCTCTACTTCAGTTGAGTGGTGATCGTTTCCTGTTTGGAGGAGATTTCAATGCGAAACATCGGAATTGGGGTAATTTCAGAGCGGATAGAAGAGGTGCAGCTCTTGTTGACGCTGTGGAGAATACTGGAACTCAAATTTTGTCAACGGGCAGGCCCACCTTCTATCCCAGTAATGGTGCTACGCCTTCTGCCTTGGATCTAGCATTATTCCGAGGAGTACAGAACCGCAGGCTGCATATCGTTGAGATGTACGATCTTAATTCTGACCATCTGCCCCTAGCTGTTCAGCTTGATTTGGTGTGTAGCCGTGTCCCAGCAAGAAAGATCCTTCTGCCTCCTGGTTCTGACATTAGCATCTTTAAAAGCTCTCTGGAACTGTCTGTACATCTTCAGATCGAGATCAACTCCTCAGAGGATATAGATGAGGCAGTAAACATCCTTAGTGATAAGATCCGTATAGCAGCAGATTTGGCCTCCCGAGATGTGCGCCCAATTGGTGGCCATCACGATCCCTCGGTTCCTGGTGAGATTCTGGCGCTCATTCAGTTAAAGCATCGCCTCAGAAGGGAATACATCAGGTTACATTGCCACGCAGTAAACAGGATCCTCGGCAGATTGGGAAATAGGATCAGGAAACTCCTGCAGCTACACCGTCAATCGACACTGGACAAGGAACTCGAGGAAGCAACCCCTTATCAGGACACGAACTTTGCTCTCTGAAGGCTAGCTGGGAGATACAAGAAGCAAGCAACTCCGAAGTTTCCGGTTATTAAAGCAGACGGTAACTGGGCTCGCACACCACTGGACCGTGCTGAAGCTTTTGCGGATAGCCTTGAGCAAAGGTTTACTCCTTTCAACACTGCTTCTGATGGAAGAGTCGGCAAAGTTTTGGCTTCGCTTGACATCCCACACCAAATGGACTTGCCAATCCCTCCTATTCGGGTTCCTGAGGTTAACAAAATTATCAGCAATCTGAATAACCGGAAGTCGCCAGGTCCTGACGGCCTTACTAACAGAGTAGCCAAATTGCTCCCTGACCGAGTCATCCTATTCCTAGTCCTGATCTTCAATGCCTCTTTGAGGTTGAGTTACTTCCCTAAAATGTGGAAGGTGGCCAATGTGGTGATGATCCATAAAAAAGGGAAGCCGAGCAGTAGCCTAGATAGCCATAGGCCAATTAGCTTACTTTCTGCTTTTGGCAAGATCCTAGAGCGTTGTATCCTTGACAGGTTAATGAAATCTCCTGGCGTCTCAAGAGCGATTCCTAATCACCAGTTCGGTTTTAGGAGAAGACACGGTACTCCAGAACAGCTTCACCGAGTCGCCAGCTTCATTATGGAAGGATTTCAGAGGAAGCGCTATACTGTTGCGGCGTTTCTTGATGTGCAACAAGCCTTTGGCAGAGTATGGCATCTTGGTCTTCTCTCTAAGCTAAAAGGACTGCTACATCATTAACTTTACGACCTGCTTAAAAGCTTCCTATTTGACAGAGGCTTTCGGGTAGTCCAGGATGGTGTTTCGTCTTCGGCTAGAACTATTTTAGCAGGAGTTCCTCAAGGGAGTGTTTTGGCGCCTACGCTCTATAGCCTGTTTACACATGATGCTCCTCTGCGAGCTCGAAGGCGAAGCAATGGCATGTGCATTGCTACCTATGCTGATGACACAGCAATGCTAGCCAGAGCGGACTGCGTCTATGAGGCGACTGATCGACTGCAACTTATGCTTAAAAGATTTGAAAATTGGTGTTGTAGGTGGAATATTTCCATAAGCCCTGATAAGTGTGCAGTCGTGACCTACACCTTGCGGGACTCCAGCCCAGGCGTTTTCATCCACGGTCATCTTCTCCCCCAGCTTGAGGAGTTCCCCTATCTGGGTCTGGTCCTTGACAGAAGGCTAAATTTTTTGTCTTATATTAAAAACACAAAGGGTAAACTGGAGACTGCTGCTCGGCGGCTGCATTGGATTATTCGCGCTGCCAGCAAGTTAAGTTTGTCCAACAAGAGGCGAATTTATCTTAGTATTCTTCCTCCTATTTGGAAATATGGTCTTCCCATTTATGGTGCGGTGTCAAAATCAAACCTTAAAAAAATTTCGGTCTTCTAATCTAAATTCCTAAGATGCATTTCTGGAGCAGACTGGTACATCCGGAACCGAGACATTCATCGCGATCTTAAAGTTCCTTTAATTGGGGATTACATAAACGAGGCGGCAAGAAGACACTGGGAAAGGCTGTACGCTTTTCACTCTAACACCTTTTATCCCATAACCTCACCTTTATTCCATTCTCTGGGCAGCTGTTAGCCTGAAAATACTTAAAACTTATTCATGTTTAACACCAGCACCACTGCAGACAAATTGTTTTTTAATAATAGGATTCAACGTTCAACTCCCGCATAGAGCGGACGTGGTCTTGCGCGAGCTCCGGAAAAACAATTTAAAATAGTGGATGAAATAGTGGAAACTTAAAGAATATTATACTGGATCAGTCCAAACAGTGCGAAAAGACGCTAACAATTAAAAAACAAAGAAAAATATAATCATAACTAGTGTTATGATTAATACAAGTGCTTATTTAATTTAAACAAATAAGTGCCACGCATAACAAGCTCAAAAAATGAGCAGCGATCAAAAGAATGAGCGTAGAAGCTCCGTCAACCCAAGAAATGCTTGCTTATTTCTCAACTCGCGATATAGATCAAAATCAGAAGTCGACAAAGAGCAACTCGACTCTACTGACCGTCGACAGCAAGAGAGCCAGCTCTTGCTCACCCTCTCTGCTCACCCCAACTCCCGCATCTTGGAGTTACCAATGCCAAACCCCACCACCGCCGGCTTCGCTGAATGAAGCTCCAACAACAAGCTGTGCTACAATTACTGCAGTCGCAGCAAAATCACCACCAATAATTAAACCAACTACCAATATTGCGAGTTCGGTCCCAACGGCTGCAGAACCAAATAAAATGCCAACAAAAACAGTTAGCTCCGATAAGCAACAAGCGGTCCCGGATATACAGACCGGTATGGACCGCTACATCCAGATTAAGCGCAAGCTTAGTCCACTCAACACGGTTGGTAACAAACCAAAGATCAACCGAACCAACAAAAGCACCGACCAAACGAGGAGCTCCAATGAAAACCGTTTCTCCATCTTAGGAGAGGCGGACAACAACCAACCAGAGTTGGGGCAGGAGACCCAAAGGAAACCTAAGCCCCCACCTATTTACATAAGAGAAAAAAGTTCAAGCGCCCTGGTCAACAAAATTGTTGCGCTGGTCGGGGACGAGAATTTCCATGTTGTTCCGCTTATTAAAGGGAACATACACGAAACAAAGGTTCAAACGAAGTCCGAAGAACACTTCCGAGCTGTGTCTAAGTACCTGGAAGACACAAAAAGAACTTTTACACCTATCAACTAAAAAGCAGCAAGGGACTGCAAGTTGTGCTAAAAGGTATAGAACCTGACGTCACCCCCTCTGAAATTCAAGAAGCCCTTAAGGCCAGGGGCTTCTGTGCCAAAAATGTTAGCAAAATTGTTAACAGAAACAAAAAACCACAACCACTTTTCAAGGTCGAGCTTGAACCAGATAGCAAAGCTTTAAAGAAAAACGAAGTGCACCCGATCTACAAGCTGCAGCTCTTACTGCATCGAAGAATCACCGTGGAAGAACCCCACAAACGCAACGGCCCTGTTCAATGCACAAACTGCCAAGAGTATGGACACACCAAGACATACTGCACACTTCGGACGGCCTGCGTAGTCTGCGGAGACTTCCACAACTCCGTAAACTGCCCCGCAAACAAAGAAGACCCCCAAATGAAAAAATGTGGCAACTGGAGGAAACCATACGGCAAACTACAGAGGCTGTGCGGTCTACAAGGAGCTGAATAGTCGCATGCGACGAGCGACAGCTGCGCACCAACAACATACACAAAATGTGTATTACAACTCAAAAAGTACGCCAGACGTATTTTTCGCCAAGGCAGCCAGATTATCATTTGGGCAGCTAATTACAACCAAGGGAATCTCCTACGCCGAAGCACTAAGAACAGGCAAACAGGAAAATCCACCCCAGCCTCACACAGAAAATGCTCAGCAGGTTCCAGGGCAGCCGCAAAGCAAATCTATGATCTATGATGTTCACCATGCAACAAAGTATGATGGAACTTATGTCATTCATGAAAACAACCATGTAAACCCTTGTTCAGAACCAGAACAGGGTAATTCAGTTGCTTGTAGCACAACAGTCCAAATAATAAATGACTAACCTACGTATATCCATGTGGAATGCCAACGGCATTTCACGGCATAAACTTGAAATAACTCAATTCCTAAACGTAAATCACATCGACGCCATTCTGCTGGTTGAAACGCACCTCACAGCGAGATATAACTTCCATATAAGAGGTTATACCTTTTACCGCACAGATCATCCGGATGGCAAGGCCCACGGCGGAACGGACATCTTAATCAGAGAACGCATCAAACACCACTTTCATCAAAGGTTTGCAACAAATTACCTGCAGGCCACGTCCATAAAAGTGCACTCAGGAAACGGCAACCTTTGCATTGCCGCTGTCTACTGCCCACCTCGATTTAATATCTCTGAAGGTCAATTCATGGACTTCTACAACACTCTGGGGGATCGCTTCATAGCCGCAGGAGACTACAACGCCAAACACACGCACTGGGGATCACGCCTCGTGACTCCCAAGGGAAGGCAACTGTATAATGCACTTATAAAGGGGAGCAATAAACTGGACTACGTTTCTCCTGGTAGCCCCACATATTGGCCTGCAGACCCAAAAAAGATCCCAGAACCTCTTTAAGAGGTACTCGTCACAGCAGCCAGGATCTCAACCCCTATACGGAAAAATGGGGAATTTAAGAAGTTCAAAACCAACCGGCAAATTGAACAGATGGTTCAGGAAAAGAGGCGTCTGCGACGAGCGTGGCAAACCAGCAGATTGCCATGCTCAAAGCAACGTCTTACTGAAGTCACCCGCAATCTAAGCCGGGCCCTGAAGCAAGAAGCTGAAAATGAACAACTTAAATAAATTCGAAAACTCTCGCCAACTAGTACAAAGCATCCATTGTGGAGGGCTCACCCAAATCTAAGCTCTCCAATTCAAACTGTCACCCCTATAAGGAATTCTTCAGGGTGCTGGGCCCGCAGCGACAAAGATAGAGCCGAATCATTTGCCTTACATCTCAGAGGCGTCTTCCAGCCGAACCCCGCAGCTAATGATTATGTTCCTCCGCAAATCCACCTCGAAACTGAATCCACGCCAACTACATTTCAGCCGAACGAGATCACAAAAGTCATTAGGGAGCTAAAACCAAAAAAGGCTCCAGGCGGTGACCTAATAACTAAAAAAATGATAATGGAACTTCCGTACTGTGCTATTGAGGTCATCTGTAAACTCTTCAATGGAATCATAAGTCTCGGCTACTATCCAAGGAAATGGAAAAAATCAATTATTATAATGATACCGAAGCCCGGAAAAGATCACACGATTCCGTCATCTTACAGACCAATAAGTTTATTATCATGCCTGTCCAAATTATTCGAAAAATGCCTTCTAACGCACATAATACCATATATGGGAGCCCACAACATTATCCCAGCCCATCAACTTGGCTTCAGAGAAAAACACGGAACTATCGAGCACGGAACTATGGCTCAAAGGTCTCATGCATAAAATTAAAACACACTTGCCCGGGTACACTCATAAACTTCTTGAATCTTGAATAGAGCCTTCGCAGATGTAACACAACAATTTCCGACAGCTACACTATCGAAGCTGGGGTCCCACAAGGTAGCGCACTTGGGCCAACTTTATTCGTCCTTTACACAGCAGATATTCCCACGAGTGACCGACTAACAACATCCACCTTCGCCGTCGACACTGCGATCCTTAGCCGCTCCAGATGCCCAGGCCGTGCAACAACCCAACTCGCCAACCACCTCGTGGTAGTCGAGAAGTGGCTATCTGACTGGCGTATTAAAATAAACGAACAAAATTGTAAACACATAACGTTTACCCTTAAAAGACAAACTTGCCCTCCGCTCTGTATGAATAGCACGCAGATCCCCCAAGTTAATGAAGTAACGTATCTCGGCATCCACCTCGACAGACGTCTAACATGGCGTAGACATATCGAATGCAAGAAACTGCACCTAAAACTGAAAGCCAGCAGCCTCCACTGGACTATAAACTCACGATCGCCCTTGTGTCTGGACTACAAGGTCCTGCTCTACAACTCCACTCTTAAGCCAATCTGGACGTATGGCTCCCAGCTGTGGGGGAACGCGAGCAGAACCAACATAGACATCACTATCACTGGGGCACCATGGTATATTCGTAACCAAAACATCCACAAGGTCCTACAATGAAAAACTCTCTGTCCACCCAAGTCCTCTAGCAAGGGTCTTGACTCGGGTCTCCAGCCGAACCCGCCTGCAACGTACAGACCTTCCAACCCAGCCATAACTTGTCAGGGCCACTGTGTCAGTCTTCATGACTCCTAGTTAGGTTATAGTATAAGATTTGATACACTTATTGTTAGTCTCATAAATGAGAAGATCCAATAAATAAAAAGCAAAGCATAAAAAAAAAAATAATAATAATAAATAATAGTTGTAGTGAATTAGCGTTAACAGCCGCTTTAAAAAACTTATCATAAATCGTGAAAAAAAAATCAACACTCATCGTTAGGAAACGGGGACATGTACGCAGGGGGTGATTTCCCATGGAGCACAGGTCACACCCTCTGGGAGCTGGAGCCATCCTGGACTCGTTGTAGTTGAGTATGTGCGCGGGTGGGTTGACAATTGTCGGTTTTGGCGGAAAATGCCCAGAGTCGCTAGGCCTTACGTCGTCGATGGCCTCCAGAGTACGATAGCGCTCTGTCAGAAACGCATCTAACTTATTCAAACATTCCGGTCGCGGCATCTAGACCGCCGAAAGGAATGAGAGGAAACAACTCTCGATGAGGCACGCGCGGCAGCCTCGTCCAAAGCTCGAAGGACAAGCCGTGAGAACCACAGCGGTTCTCCAGGCGAACCTGCACCACGCCAAAAGGGAGTCGTCCACCCTGTGCATGACCTTCGCCGAGAAGAAGATCGACCTGGCCCTAGTCCAAGAGCCATGGTTGATCGGTCGCCAAATTCGAGGACTTAACTGCGGCTTAATTAAGTTGTTATATGACCGCAGTGGAGGTGCTCCACGCGCGGCTATCCTTCTCGATAGAAACGTAAAGCACTTCCCACTAACCAACTTTTTTGCAGGGATCTGGTTGCAACGGCCAAAGAGGTGGCCACAGCGGAAGGCCTTCGAGAGGTGGTGGTGGCGGCCGCCTACTTTCGCGGAGACACTGACGTAGCTCCGAAGATGGAGGTCCAGCAGGTCGTCAGCTTCTGCCGTACAGCCGTGAAACACGTGGTTATCGGCTGCGACGCTAATGCGCATCACACCATATGGGGTAGCAGTGATATCGACAAACGGCGTAAGTGCCTTCTTGAATATCTATTGTGTAGTCAATTAGATGAAGTCAATAAAGGGTGCAAACCCAATTTTATAAACGCTATCCGGGAGGAGGTTGTAACTGTAACGAACACACTCAATGAGCGTTGTCCACCTCAACACACTCTGTCTACTTTTTTGACCGGCATACTCAGGGAAAATGGGCGTGGGTTTTGTGTTAAGATGAACAAGAGTGTCACAGATACAAAACTGTAGACAGAGATACGATAGCTGCAATACGATAACCAAACGGTTAAGAATCAGACAAGGAAGTGTACCTATTGAAGATGAGGACCACCACCTCGGACTCCACCCTTTTACAACCGCTGCTTTACATACCCTTTTGTACCCAAAAAGACATCAGATTAATTCATATTCGATACCATATAATCAAAGATAAAGATAATATTTCGATACATTTTCTAAACCTATCCTTAAACCTAAGGATTTAAATCTTTACGTTAGAAAACTTCTTATTGAGTAATTTTGTCTTTTTTTTACTGCAAACGCAAATAAATATAATTAAGATAGGAATGAAGATATTGATATTTGTTTTACATTACTATTCGTTTTACTTTACGTTTTACTTTACGTTTTACTTTACGTTACGATTTACTTTACGTTTCTATTTAACACACTATTTAGGAATCTCTGACTTTATATATTATAGGGTAAGGTGGGGCAAACCCGACCTAGTAAATGGTTTTGGCTATAAAATGTGTATTTTACATTGGATTAAGTTGTTATATATACCAAATTAAAGGTTAGACTCCTGCGCAACTTTCTATGTATAGCATTATTGCATTATTCATACCTTCGGAAAATTTTGAGATACAAGCATTTTACGAAAAAGTTCATTTTTACATTTGTCAAAAATGGTGGGGTAAACCCGACCGCCTATATTTTTGCTTGATGCAGTACAGATATAACCTAAATATAATGGTTTTACAATGATTTATTAATGAATATTATGTTATGTAACGGTAATGAATGATAATGGAAAAAAATGGAAATGGCAAAATTATTAATCTAAGTCACTCGATTCACTGCTCAAATAGCTTGCTGTAAGTCATTGACTCAGAATCGTGGACTTTGGAAGCTAAAAATCGACCGCGAATGGTCTATTTTCACGCCTATTCTAGAAAATAATAATAATAATTCTTTTTATTTGATAAATAAACAATTTCATAGCAAAAACAACATTAAAAAAAGCGGTCGGGTTTGCCCCACCAAGTCTTTTTTCATAACAATGCAATTAAAAAAAAATATATGTACAAAATTGAACCAAACTAATATGCACTTTGTAGGACCTTAATCATAGAATCTAAATCCACTAACCTTTCTTATGTGATCACTTTAGCAATATGAAATATCCTGTAGTCAACTGGGCACAAAAATGAAACTCGAAATTGTAAAAACAAACTTGCCGTCGTTTTAGCAACTCATTGCTGACTGATGAAAAAGTTACATACCACCATATTGGTTATTTTCGATGCTCTACACGATACCACTAATATTAGTTTGCGTAGTGCTTCCAATTGTCGATAACAGAGGGAGGTCGGGTTTACCCACACTGTCGGGTTTGCCCCACCTTACCCTATATTATATCTGTATGTTCAGATATTACTAGGTTTTTACGGCTATGCCGTACTTACGCACTTTCCAACGATGTCAGCAGGCCTGATGACTGTTGATGAGTAGCTGTGGGTATTAATTTAAGTTGGGAAAATCATATATATAATTCTCAGATCATCCACAAAGTACGCTAAATTAGGATCGTAAAGGTTCATAAGTACATATTCTTAAGCAAAATTAACCATAAATGCGAAACTATTCTAAAGATACTCAAGTTTGGACACGATTATTCGTGTTGGACTGCTTCAAGTGCGCAGCGGATGCGGCGTCACAACCAGTAGCTTCTCAAATGGGTCGCACACACTTATTCTTGATATACGCACTTAAGAAGAAGAAGACGGCACACGGATCTTATCCGTGAGATGAAAAACGCACACCACTCCGATGTTGTTGCAGAAACGCAAATCTATATGTGTGTGTGGGGCGGCAGCGGCACGTTAATACATGTGTGTGTGCGTGTGGCGGCAGCGGCACGTTAATACATGTGTGTGTGCTCCTCGCTTGTAGCGGCGAAGGGGTTGAGCCAGACAGCAAAGCGAGGTGACCCGAGGTCTGCACCTGTTATGCTGCAGGAAGGGGCAAGCGCAGCTTTCCGCTGCACGCGGTAGGTGCTCCAGTTGCACGCAGATGTGGATCTTACTGCAGTCGAAGAAGCACAGAAAAATTCCACTACACGTGATTCAAGCCGGGGGCGACAACAAAGCAAACCGCTTAAGCTATGCGGCCAATAGGAATTTTCTCCAGAAAACGTGGAACGGCCGCAGACGCACTTATATTTAAAGCACAGTTTAAGCTATGAATTGGCAATATTTGCCTTGAAAAACAGTCTTCCGATCGACACGATGCACGTGGATTAATATTTGGGAACGATGCAAAAAGTTAAACTGCACTCGATCACGCCTTCCAGAAAAGAGAACGGAAGTATGAAAATCCAATGTGACCGTAGCTTGTCCAAAATCCCAAACAGGAATTCTTTGCGATATTTTATCGAAAATACACAACTTGCCAGAATCTGGACTTCGCTATGATGGTTCGTTGCCAAATAATTGCGATAGCACATATTGGGGTTGCCATCCTGACTCGACTCCCACAAGGTCTTAGATCTTACCTTGGCTAGCAATTTCCATTTCGATTGCATAACGAACTGGAGGGTTACCGATGAGGCCACGCTAACAGACCACCAGCACATCTGGTTTGATCTAACTAACCAAACGGAACTCAGTCAAATTTTTAGCCCTTTCAAAGCCCCGGGGGGCGATCAGATTTTTCCAGCCTTGCTACAACAAAGCATTGAGATAATTATCTCTCCACTTGTCGGTCTTCTTAGAGCCAGCTTTGAACGGGGATACATACCACAATCTTGGAGGAGAGTCAACGTGGTATTTATTCTTAAACAATGCAACCGATCTCTTGACCAACACAAGTCCTACAGCCCTTCGTCTTTCTTTCTCAAGACTGCGGAGCGGCTAGTGGACTTGCATGTGAGGTGCATTCTCCAGGCCACGAAGCCGGTTTACAAAACCCAATTTGCCTACTTCAAAGGCGGACCGATGGGGGACGCTCTTCACCACTTAGTCTGCAAGATCGATAAATCTTTCAAATTGTCATTGGGGGGATTCCCGTAGAGCGCTCCAGTGAGGTAAAATATCTGGGAGTTGTTCTAGATAAGCGGCTTAACTGGAACTCGCACATCAACAAAACGATTACCAAGGCCTCAAATGCTTTATGGGCATGTCGTAGACTATATGGTAAAACATGAGGCCTTGACTTCAAATCCATCCCGTGGCTTTACTGCATGATGGTCATGCCCATTATGACCTATGCTGCTCTTGTGAGGTTGCCCAAGGTGCAGCAGGTCTCGGCCATTTAGAAGTGTAGCAAGTTGCAGCGGCTAGTGTGTGCATCGCTTTCGGGAGCTCTACGTACATGCCCAACTGTGGCTATGGGGAAAATCATTGGATTGACTCCGCTACACTTTCATATACAAGGCTTATGGATCTGCAGCCGAGCAAGATCTCATGACCATGAAGCTCTACTTTCGTGCGAAATTTAGCACTCTCACCCCAGGGCATGGGAATTATCCCATCCATCCCATTATCAATTGCCATTAGGCAACTTTTGCCGTGACCCCGAAAGCCTGCAGTGCACTGTGGTTTTTTCTTGCCTTTTTTTGGCAGAAATTCGAAATGATGACCTATCTTCACCAAATTTGGTTTGTGTTACTCTTTACTTCCCCCAAGATGATTCACAAAGTTTCAAATGATTTGGTCAACTTTCATATAGTTGCCTTACCTACCTACCTGCCTACCTACCTACCTAACCAAAGAAAACAATTTTTTTTTATTTTTTATTTTTTTTTTTATTTACCAATGAAATACAACATTCATTTAAAGTATTCTGACAAATTTTTTTAAATATATGCTGCCTAACTGCATCCTCAGAGCGACTATTGTTGCTCCAAATGTCTAGCAGCTCTGCATGTATTCATCTACAAAAACGTAATTTTTTCAAAAAGGAGCAAAAAGGAGCATATGAAACTAGTTGTATAATATTATACACATGTTAGTTAATAACTTGCCGTTAAAATTCTTTTGATGTGGTTTGCCATACAAAAGTTATATTCCACGAAACACAGCTACATTTGTTAAGTTGACTGTAAAAAAGGCACATAAACAAAACACGATACAACTACACAAAAACATATAACATACACAAAAATGTTAGTGAACTACAAATCTACATACATGTGCTACTGTTTTCCATGACAACACTTTAAACTTTTTTAATTCTCTGAGGAAATATAAACCACAAATGTTGCAAAATGATTTGTCGGCAATTGGCTGTCTTTGAGAGGCTGGCGATAAGCCAGCATTGCATAAAAAAGTAAAAAGTATCTAATTAGACTATCCTAAATATAAAGAAACCAGAAATTTTTTTATTCCGTTAAAAATTTTTTTTGACTTTCTGCCAAAAAAAACATATAAAAAACCAGTGTGCAGTGGTTCACTGATGGGTCCAAAACTAAGCAAGGGGTCGATGCGGGATTTTTGGACCTAACACCAGAGTCTCGATTGCACTGGGAAAATGGCCCAGTGTTTTTCAATCAGAGATTCATGCCATTGAGGCCTTGTCTGAACTCTTCCTTGACAAACGGATGAGAGGAGCTACAATAAATATCTTCTCAGATTGCCAAGCGGCGATCAAAGCTCTATCCTCTTGGAGGATAAGCTCCAAACTCGTCGCAGACTCTCCACCGGGAACAGGGTAACTTTTTTTGGGTTCTCGGTCATGCCGAAATTCCCGGCAACGAAAACGCTGATGAGCTGGCAAGAGTCGGCTCAGCGAGTCCTTTACACGGCCCGCAGCCTTTTTGTGGTTTAGGGTGGGCCGCTACCAACGATATGGTAGAAAGATGGGAGTAAAGGAGCGAAATCCAGGTATTGGATATCCAGTTCAGGATGTCGTCAAGCTAAAGAGCTGATACATCCGCCTTTAGGCAGGAACACTCATGGGTGTTCCAGGATGGACCTAAGACTATTGGTAGCCTACCTCACCGGCCACCATATCTTAAAATATCATCTTCACAAGATGCGTCTGTCTCCGGACACGGAGTGTAGAATGGGGAGAAAGGGGACCACGTTGCCGCGCCGGCCCGATTACTCCGCTTGCCGTCGTCAGTCGCGGAAATTTCTCCGAGCACACGGCCAAAACAAGACAGAACTATTGCCAGTGTGAGAGCGAAAAAAAGTAACAGAGTGGAGGGGAAGACGGGGGAACACTGGCGCCAGCTGCCCTCAAAAGGCTCGGCCTCCTTTATCAACGAACCGTTGCGGAATTTCCCACCGACGCGTTCGTTTTCAAAAAGAGGTTCCCTCCACCGATTGCAAGTTTCTTCAACGAGCAGAGGAAGCTTCTAGAAAACTCGCGGTGAAAGCCCGAACCAGCTGAGTGCCCTGGGTGGGGAGATGATGACCCGGAAGACGGGCGAGGGGGATGCTAAGAGCGAGCGGGAGTTAAATACACGTAGCGGAGTATACTTCCTCTATTGCTTCCTCCCTTTGCCTACGTAAACCTTCGCGAGTTCGGTTTTCTGCCAGCGGCGTGATTGCAGCGGCTTCTCGGCTGCGCTCTCCGTCGTAAAGCTGCGACGCTGCGCTCGGGACGGCTCTCTGAGGGGCTGGGTTGCTGCATCTGTACAGCTGGGCTTTCCGCCGTAATGCGAACATGTCGTTGAATGCAATCCGGCGCTCGGGATGACTCACCCCGACTCTGTTGTTTTTTATCCTCTGGCTCTCTAAGAGGCTTGGTTGCAGCGGCTACGCATGTCTTTGAACGCATTCGCCGGTGCTCGGGACGGCTCTCTCTCCGCCTCTAAGCTGCAGCGGCTGTAATGGATGCTATCGTCCGGCTCTCTGAGAAGCTAGGCTGCTGCGGCTGCGCGGCTACTTTGTAACGGGTTACTCTACTTAAAATTTAAGGACTTAAAATATGACTATGTCTTCGCCTTTATGGCTGCTTACCTACAATAAATATTTACAAACTTAGCCTATGAGTTGCGTGGCCCATATCTGGGTCCTCACAATTTGGAGGTAATGAGAGAAAACGTGTTACCATTACCATTACTATGCACATTAACACCTGCAAAGTAAACATTCCAAATGATAAAAAGGCCAATGTTGTAAGTGCGATATCTGTTATGTCTTTAAACATTATTTCTTTTTTTTCTTTCGATACAGCTAATGTAGATGGTGGACTTTCGTAATGATGCAACTGGGATATGTAATTGTTTTCGTATCCTACAATAAAAAATGTTTAATAGTTTACTTATTTTTATTTAAGTTCAACTTACCCATATTGCTTTTTTTATTCACATTGGGACCAATTATATTTTTTAATGCCAATTTGGACATAATTCCAACGGGATGATTTTTCTGAAAATTGGTAAATAAATTAGACGAGAATTGAAAAAATCCTGATTGACTTACTTTATAGTTACTTTCAGAGTTCTCATAACTTTCGTACGCGTAACCAGTTATGTCCCCATTATCATATTCATCTTCTTCTGAGGAGTACTGCAGAGCTTTGTTTGACGTTCTTTGTAAATTCTCATCTTTTTTATGGAAAGGAAAACCAGTACTTTTTAAATGTTGAATGTCTTCAAATGTTAACAATCTACAACGAGTATCAAAATTTAAATGTATGTAATATTTAACAATTAACAACTGTATTACATATTTAAAAAAAAAAAAAATATATTAGGTATGGGTTATATATCTGTTTTCAAAGAGAACAACTTAAAAAAATATAAATATACATTTTTTCCGTTCTTCTTATTAATAAAAAACAACAAATTAAGTTAATTTTGGCATGCCAAAGTTTGTATACCCCTGCAGCTTATAATTGGAAATTTATAAATGCACCGAATTTGCTTAAAAGAAAAGAAAAACTAAGAAAAATTATATACCAAAAATTCGGTTTTAATACTTAGCTATTAAACTACATTTAAAATTTTACAGTTTGAGTTTTAGATTCACAGTTTTGTATTTTCTTCTACAATTAACGATTGTATGACAGCTATATTATCATATAGTAGTCATCCGACTTTGATAAAATTAAGACCGAAATTCTAGAATAGTTCAAAATGGCCATATCCAAAATTTTATGGAAATATGTCGTTCCTATAGCACCAGTAGTATAAATACCCGATTAGGACCTTTGATGTCGGCAGGGTAATAAAAATGCAATTAATGGGTTAGCTGTCAAAATTAAATAATAAAAATGCAATTAATGAGGGTTAGTGTCAACCTGTCATCCGAGGGGGTAAAAAAGTTGAAATAAACGCTTGAGGACAAGTGTTCAAGGGTTCCCATGATCCCGAGTGATCCTGTTCCGCACGTGTATGTTTATCATACAACTGATCGAATGCTTGAAAGAACATGTTGAATTAGTCAACCCAACTGGGAGTGCATGGGAGTTGGGTAAATGGATACACTTGTAACTCAGAACACAGTCCAGAAGAGAGTCGTATAGACTAACTGATTCTTAAGAATCACTTCTAGTTTGTTATTTGAACGATTCGGAGTAAAACAAAATTGTAAAACCAACAATTAAAAAGTTCAAAATCTAAAAGTGCAAAATAAACTTTTTAAAAATAAATATTAAAAACAAAAAACAAAAGCCAAAGCTTTAACAAAAACTAAACTAAACAAATTTAAATCATCTAAAAACAAAAACAAAACATAAAACCAAAATGTACGCCAACAACATCAACAACAACTTTATCCACAACATGAATGGAATTTACTGCAACTCCTGCCAGGAACAACTGCCTGGCAATACCCAATGGCATCACCATGTTCGTACCGAACAACATAAATATTCTGCTGACAAACCCCTGAATGGACAAATTAAAAAAATTACCGACGGCTACAATGAACGCACTCTTCAATATACATATGTATATGAACGAGGGAGCAGCTCTTAGGATTCCGCGCGCTCAAGGCCGCGCACTTGTCTCTCGCTTCTATTGTGTTTTTTTATGCCTATTCTCTTCCACGAAATACGTTATGAATCGTCATAAAGGTGATAAACGTAGTCAATCGTCGTCGCGGTCGCGAAAACGGTTTACGGGCACTAGGCCTTCCGAAGTGAATTCAAGTGATAACGCCAATAAAAGTATTGCCTCTGCAAAAAAATTTTGCAGTACTAGTCAGGCCGACGTCACTGTGAATCTGTTACATGCTTATCGAGTTGTTGAATTTTTCTCAGTTTTCGCTACACTTTCACAAATCCTTGTTTGTGGAATTTGCAAAGGAACAAAGTGGACAAAGTGGACTAAGAGGACTAGGTTTCAAAATCGTTGTGTCGTGAAAGTGTGGAGAGCGAGAAGTTCAATCGGGGCCGTCGATAGGATCGGGATACGAAATTAACAGGCGAATCCTTTTTGTCATGCGCCTCCTCGGTGTGGCAAACGAAGGCTTGAACTTGTTTTGCAATTTGATGAACATTTCTGCCGGCTTGTCGCAGAGCGCTTACGACTGTATCGTGAGACACCTGCATACCGCCGCGGCTGCTATGAGACATGTACAAAAAAAGCTGTGGAAGAGGAAAAAGCGGAAAATATAAAAATGGTAGACCCGAAAGTGATTTCAAAGTTTCCGGTGATGGAAAAAATGAGGTTTTTCTTCACATTACGGCGTCACAACAATTATCGGTCACTACACTGGAAAAGTTTTAGACGCTTCTGTGAACAGTTCTTTTTGCAAGGCTTGCTCTTTGTGGAGTGGGAAAAAAGATTCGAAGGAATACGCAGATTGGTATGAAAATCACGAAGAGTCTTGGTCCAACAACCATGTAGGTTCGGCGGGGAAAATGGAGGTCGACTCTATCATCGAAATGTTCAAGAACTTGCTAACGAATTACGGTGTTAGATATTTGAATTATATTGGAGACGGTGATTCAAAGACTTATTCAAATATAATAAAATCAAATCCTTATGGTGACGATTTCCCTGTCGTGAAAAATGAGTGCTTTGGCCATGTTCAGAATGGGTGTGTACCTTCGAAATATAAAGAAGGACGCAAAACTCGGTGGAAAAGGACGATTGACCGAAGCCCTGATGAAGAAACTGACAATTTTTTACGGCCTAGCAATTGGGAGTAATTTGAATTCCGCTGCCGACATGAAAAAGGGAATTATGGCTACTCTTGAGCATTATTGTTCTACTGACAAAAGGCCGAGACACGAAAATTGTCCAGCGGGAGTTGACAGTTGGTGCGAGTGGCGCCAAGCGCAAGCGGCAAGGAAATTTAAATCTTTCAAATATCCTCCTCGCGTGATTCAACCAGACATCGAGCAGCACATTCGTCCAATCTATGAAGATCTCTCTAAAAATGAACTTTTACAAAGATGTTTGGGAGGGCATACACAAAATTCGAACGAATCGTTTAACGCCACAGTTTGGCGCTTGACTCCTAAACATTTGAATTCGGGGAAAAAAATTGTGGATATTGCAACATTTCTCGCCACTGGAATTTTCAACGAGGGTTACACTGCCGTTTTATCGACGATAGATTTACTGGAACTGAAGATTGGACAACAGTGCAAAGCGTTCGCGGATCAAGTGGACAAGCATCGAGTGAAGGTTGCGAAGGAACGCTAAAGCAGTTCCACAAAGGAGGCGCGGGCTGCTAAAAGGGAGGCACGAGCCGTGGAAAACGAATTTTACCAAGAATCCGAGGGTCTAATATACAACCCGGGATTCGCAGATTAATCTAAACCAAGATTAGTGACAATCGTGACCGGTGAGTTGAATGGGAAATGTTACCTTTTGTAGAAAAACTTTGGAGCTCGTTTTCTCGAAATCATGTTTTTTAAGTCGGCCGTCAATTTTACAAGAAAACTAATCAATCAATTCACTTAAAGTAAATTTTTTTGTTTAAAGCATTCGATATTCAAGTGCGTGACAGAGCAATATTTCAAAAAAAATTTCGTTTTGTTAGTTTTTTTATTTATCGGTCGTATTTCCGCCATTTTGTTTTTTATTTTTTTTATTTTCAAAAACTTTTTTGTATAGTTAAAAGATGCTTTTAAATATAAGCAAGACAAACCTGACTCGCTTTAATTTCATTCTCCTGGGATTTAATGTTAAAAAATCACCTTTTTCAAAGCTTCTACATGTATATCCCCCCTTAAGTTATTTTCCATCATCTTCCCATAAACGCTGTTGTTTAAAAGCTTAAAAAGACTGTTTGCCTGCATGCGTACTAAGTGGGTTAGTATTAAGGATTTTAGTTGGGGAAGGCTATCTACGTTTGATGTTATCATGTACAAATCGTTATAGTTTGCACATAAGACTCTAAAGGGTTCATGCAATTCAAAAGACGTTCTACAGTGGTGCACAACTAAGGGAATATGGGATCTAGTATTTCTACTCGGTACGTGAAAATTAAGCTGATCCAACAAGTCAGCACTTTCCACGTCACCGTGGATAAGGTTAAAAATGAACGTAATGCCAAGCATGGTTCTACGGTTAGCTAAAGAAGGTAAGTTAATTAGGAGAAGTCTAATAGAGTACGAGGGTAACCTCTGTTTTGGATCCCAGTTCAAACCGCGTAAAGCGAAAAGCAGAAAGTTCTTCTGAACTGAGTCAATGCGTGTACTGTGAACCCCATACTGAGGGCTCCAGACGCAAGATCCATATTCTAAGATAGGACGAACTAACGAAATATATAAGGATTTTGTAACATAGGGGTGATTGAATTCTTTCGACCACCGTTTAATAAAACCAAGCACACCTCTGGCTTTATTCACCATGCACGAAATATGATCGATAAAGTCAAGTTTAGGGTCCAGTCGGACACCCAAATCATCGACTATATTAATTCTTTCCAAAGAGCAGCAGTTAAGCGTGTATGTCGCGAACTTGGGAGCGACACGAGAGAAAATCATTAGCTTGCATTTAGAGCCGTTTAGGTTCAATAAGTTTATGCGGCACCATGTTTGGAAGTTAATGAGATCTGTTTGTAAATCAGACTGGCAGGAAGCGTCCTTATATTGCACGCAAAGTTTGACGTCGTCCGCTTACATAAGTACTCTGGAGTTAGTCAGAACTTTGGGCAGGTCGTTGATAAATAATGTAAACAACAGGGGACCCAAATGGCTTCCTTGCGGGACGCCAGAAGTAACCCTGAGAACATAAAATAAAGAATTTTTAAAGAGGACCTTTTGCGTTCTGCCATTCAGATAACTTGAGATCCAACTAAGAAGATCAACCGGAAATCCCATTAGATCGAGTTTCCGAACAAGAAGAGAATGGTTGACAGAATCAAATGCTTTACTGAAATCAGTATAGATTACGTCTGTCTGAAAGCCCTTATGGAAGCCCTTAACTAAGAAGGAAGTGAACTCTAAAAGATTGGTTGTCGTTGGTCTACGCTTTGAAAATCCATGCTGACATGGAGAAATAATTGATCTACACAGGTGCTGCAAATGTGGAGTAATTATTTTCTCGAAAAGTTTTGGAATGGCCGACAACTTAGAGATTCCTCTATAGTTGCTGGCAACCGATTTGCTACCTTTTTTGTGGAGAGGAATAACAAATGATTCCTTCCAAGTAAGGGGAAAGTGGGAGGTTTCTAGGGACAAGGTAAACAATTTTAGAAGGGTACTGCACAGGGCGTCGGTACAATACCTTAGCACACAGCCAGGTAAGGGGTTTGAAAAAACTGCGCAAACAGATCGGCAATAGCCCGATCATTTTTTACGGTTGTATTTTCAAACGAAAGCGAGGAAGGATGCGTAATTGGCTTACGTTTAGTGTTAACAAAATTATTAAACTGTTTTGGGTCCTGAGAGATCTGGACCCTACAACGAGTCAAATAATTCTTGTAACACTGCGTGTTCAACACGGTAAATCTTGACCGAGCAGATAAATAAAGGGATAGGGCAGAGCTATATATATTTATATTTAGTATACAGCCTAGATATTTTGTTTTTAAGATGACTCAACTCTTTAGTAAACGATGGAGGCTTATTCGATATTGATGGATAGTATAACGGAACACATTCAGTAAAAAAGGAATTTATGGCACTGTAAAAAATATCCACGGCTACTGACATATCAGTGCACATGTATAAATCGGGCCAATTAAAATCTGATATAAAGTTATTCAGCCGTTCGAAGTCCGTTTTGCGAAAACAAAGGACTTTCTTGGCTGGACAGTCAGATATGTTCTGTAAGTCAGTCCCAATGTCGAGAGTCACGTCGAAAGTCGGATGATAGGGATCTTCGGGAAGCGTCAACGGCGCCACCCTGGCTAAACTGACTCTTGCCGGATCTGAGACAAAACAGAGATCAAGCAAGCGCTCTAGGGAATTTCGTACATGGTTGACTTGAGACAGCGAAATGTCGAGCAAGCCAGCAATAAAATCATGCTGTGTGGAGGTGAAAAGTACATTAGAGGAAGTATTTGAGGACCAAATAGCCCCTGGGATATTAAAATCACCAAGAACTACTAAATGATCCTTATCGGAAAGTCAGCTGAAAACCGTTTGGATAGCGGAAAGATGATTCCAATAAATATGAAGTTCAGACAAAGGAGGAATGTATGAACAGGTAATGAAAATAGAGCTTCCATTGATGGTTAGCTTTACACAGAGGAATTCAACATCAAACTCCTCGAAAGTTATTAATTCCGACGCGAGAGTGGAGTCAACCGCTATGAGGACACCACCCCCACGTCTGATAGGCCCATCCAGCCGATATATTGTGAACACAGCTGGGAAAACTTCGGAGCTCAGAATCTCCGGCTTTAACCAGGTTTCTGTGAACACAATAACCTGGGATGCAAACGAGAGACTATCAGAATACAATTTGGGAAGCTTACTACGTAGGCCTCTTGCATTCTGATAGGAGATAGAGAGGGAGTTAATTGGTTTTTTTGAGTGGATATCGTAGAGGGCGCAGTGGTCTGGTCGGGCCTGGGAAGACTTATTCCTATGGGCCGCCGTTTCTTTTTCTTAGCTTCAAACTCTTTGACGACAACATATTCTGGAAAGAATTTGGTAGAGTATATTGTTTCAAAGAGTTCATTAGGGACATTTATTTTAAAAGATGAAATATTCCTAGCATAAGAAAATTTGAATTTTTCCACCTTTATTTGTATTTTTTCAGCTCTAGTTTTGCCTTGGATAAAGGCAATAACATCTTCCGATGTCTGAGCAGGGGTGAGCCGCGAAACAAATATCTGTTTCGTAGGTGGTATTACTACAAGGGCTTTCGGCGCTGCAGACTGATTGTCTGCATTGCCGATATCGGCCGGTAGTCCGGGCCTGATACCCTGAGCAGGTAAATTAATGGAGGTAAATTAATTTGAGACCCCCCAGGGGACAAAACGGAAATCATCGGTCTCTCCCGCAACACATACGGATGCCGAATCTTTTTTGCCACTCGATCTCAGAACTCTTTGACTTAATTCTGAGGTCGAGGGCTGTGTTGAGAGAGGCTGCTGTTGGGAGTCCGCCGCTGGTTGTTGAGATCCGCCTATATGCTGCAGACCAGTTGCGGTTTTTTTGCGCTTAGGAGACTCATTTAATAGTTTAAGGCTATTAAATTGAGTGTCCAGCGCCAAGAGCATATCATGAGTTTTACGAAAACTCGATAATATGTCTTTAAAACCGCCCTTGGTCTGCCGCATAAAAGACATCATTTCTTTTTCAACCTCGCGACAGGCCTCGCAGCAGTAACGCAGACCGATGTTTCTTCTTACATCGTCCACCGTCCGAGCAACAACACCAATGCACTTGGCATGCACAATGTTGTCGCACAGAGAGCAGCCGACTGTAAGATCGTTAGTAGTAATCTAGTATCTATGACTACTTTGAACTAGGCCCCCTGGAATTCCAGACTGAATAAATGTTATCATGTCACCATCAGTGAGCAATTCGAGTTATATCTCGGTTGTTTTTAACATCGCATCCCATGACAAGCCCGGAGTTGTGTAATAGTGGGCGGGGTCGAGCTCATGTAATCTTTAAGTGTTTCACACTTGAAGTGGTTCCAAACCTGAACATGCATGGAGGTTGTCAGCTTCAAAACATTTTAAGTCTGTTAAATGAGTGTAAAATGCACTCCTTGATTGGAGACAAGTTTCCGACAACTTCTTTTCCAAATCTAGATATTCATAGGGGAATACTCCTGTCCTAAGAAGTAAACTGAAATCTGTTGTATTTGGAAATTGATTTCGAAGAACCTTGAAATCCCCTTCATTTAAATTTCCTGCAAGGGTGTCATAGCCATTCTTCGCATACGAGCTTTGAGTCGGACGTGTTTTTCTTTCGCTCTTCGTTTTCAAAGTTTTCATAGTGAATATTTATTCTACTCAGCCCAAATTTTTGGCAAGTAGTCAGTGTTTCTGCGATATTCAATATCCATTAACAGCTGGTTCATTCTAAATAAAGATAGTGACTTTATTTATGTAAAACTAATTCGGTTTTACATTTTATCAGATTGCTTTGCCTTTCTGTTCTTGTGCTCTGTGTTTACCGCTAATCGCTGCATCGCCTAGTGCTTGTTGTTGGTGCAAGTGTTTTGCATACGCTAACTCAACCACACAAACTTTTTACTTTTCTGCGCTCAGGAAAAGCTTTTATTCTCGCGCATTTCGTTCTATTGTTTTGATCGGTTCCTTCGCCGCGATATTTGTTCAATTTTTATTGCTCGATTTGACTGCTGCTGTGAAATTTATTTTAAAATAATGGCAACCTGTTGCATTAATCCATGTTCGAGCGGCGGTGCAATTACCGCGCGGCAGGCCACTGTGTATTGTTGGCTCTGCGACAATATCGCTCACCCTGCATGCGCCGATCTTGGTCAAATAGGACCGCGTATTGCTGATCGCATACGGAGCAATTCCGGATTGGACTGGACGTGCCCGAGCTGCCTTCATATCAAATCGGACATGAGGGCTTTTATGAGGCAAACTCACCTCGAGTTTCAGTCCGTGGCTGCCGGCTTCAGGGACTTATCAAGCAGTTTCCAGAAGGCGGAGCAGCACTTTAAATCGCTTAAGCTGATAAGTGACTCCGCAAATAAACAAATGAGCAACCTAACTAACAGCTTTCTCTTTGTTCCAGACCCTGCGAGCCCCCTTATGCGGTTTAGTCCTCGTACTAAGCCTTCTGAGAACACCGCGGCCGTGGTCAACGGCCCTGGTGGAGATGCTTTTCTTGCCCCCTTATCTGGCGGGACTAGTGTCGATATGGTCTCGGATCTGCAACCAGCCAACTTTGACGCGGCCTTGGATCGGCATCCCGTCAACGTCGACCAACCATCCACGTCGGCTGCCGCTGACTGCGTGTCGTTGGACTTGGATGCCCACCCTGGGGTACCTCCGGCGGTCTCAACTTTAGCGCTGCCAATTGCCAAAGAAGCTGATCTTTGTTTCCCGCCTCAATCCTGGGGCCTCTGAGGTTGATGTTAGAACCCATTTGAGTAACAAATTGAATGTTTCTGCAACCGAATTTACTGTCACTAAATTCAGTTTTAAGCAAAGACGTGACATATCTTCGTTTAAAATTGGAATTTCTGATGTACTACTTCCTAGGGTTCTTGATACTTCCGTATGGCCTGAACACGCAATTGTTCATGAATTTGTCAACAAGAGTGACCCTCGGGCTCGCTTGCCACGGTCTCCCTTGTCTAGAACTCCAAAAAACTAAATGATTCCTTTATCCTACACTACCAGAATGTTCGCAACTTACTAGGCAAACTTAGTAAACTGCACGTCAACAGTGTCTCCTTTGATGCCAATGTTATTGCCTTTACTGAAACGTGGCTCAACTCCTCTGTCTCTGATAGTGAATTATTTGCAGAGCACTATGTCGTTTGTGACGTTCAGCCTTGCCTCGGATAGTCAGTGTGGGGCCAGAGACATCCAGGACATTTATTTGGTTCAGGATAGTGGTGCTAGAGAGGAGTTTCCGACCCGAGTCCCAGTGATAACGCTCAGAGCTTAACCTTAACTAGGCTTATAGATATACGAAGTTTATTAGTTTTCTTAACAGAGTAATACGATTGGTTGCGATGATGGTGTTGCCGATTATCCACTGTAGTTGCCGGCGAGCGTCCGCGTCCTGGGGAAGCTCCGTGTCCGGTCTCCGTGTAAGGGGGGGCCCTGGCTTCTGGCGGGCGAAATATTGATACCGCAGGACGAAGCCGTCAGCAGGATACGTAAGGTTGATAAAGTAGGACGAAACCGTCAGCGGAGATACGTAGTGTTGATCAAGCAGGACGAAGCCGTCAGCAGGATACGTAAGGTTGATAAAGCAGGACGAAACCGTCAGCAGAGATACGTAATACGGTTGAATAGGACGAAGCCGTCAGCAAGGATACGTAGTGTGGTTATAGCAGGACGAAACCGTCAGCAGAGATACGTAATATGGTTGAATAGGACGAAGCCGTCAGCAAGGATACGTAGTGTTGATATAGCAGGACGAAACCGTCAGCAGAGATACGTAATAGGGTTGAATAGGACGAAGCCGTCAGCAAGGATACGTAGTGTTGATATAGCAGGACGAAACCGTCAGCAGAGATACGTAGTGTTGATAAAGCAGGACGAAGCCGTCAGCAGGATACGTAATATGGTTAAATAGGACGAAGCCGTCAGCAAGGATACGTAGTGTTGATACAGCAGGACGAAACCGTCAGCAGAGATACGTAATATGGTTGAATAAAGCAGGACGAAGCCGTCAGCAGGATACGTAATATGGTTAAATAGGACGAAGCCGTCAGCAAGGATACGTAGTGTTGATATAGCAGGACGAAACCGTCAGCAGAGATACGTAATATGGTTGAATGAAGCAGGACGAAGCCGTCAGCAAAGATACTTAGTGTAGTTACAGTCTTACTCCTTGTTACCGCTGGCTCCTAATCCTGAGTTGCTGCTTGATTGCTGCTCGCTGGTGACTTCCACCTTGGTCGACGCCGACCACTATTGGAGGAAATGCGCCACCATGTGTTTCCTCTGGTCCGGCCCCTTTGGACGATCTCCGTCATCGGTTGGGCCTTTCCTTCGTTGTTCACCTCCCTCGGGTTCGCTCCGCCAGTGTTTCCCGTTGGGGTTCTGGCATTCCCGTTCCGGCCCTGTTGGACGATCCCCGTCTGCATCGGGACCGTTGCGGGATAGCCCGTCCCCCTCTGTCCTTGTGGGTGGGTCGTTCCGGATCGGACCCTTCGGACGAGCTCCGTCTGCTGGGCCATTCCTTCGCGGCTCGCCTCTCTTGTGTTTCGTGTCTCCTTCCTCCTTTCGTTTTCGTTTCCTCGTCTTTCCAACTCCAGTCCGCCGCATCTCAGCACGATCTCTGCTCCTGCCAGGAAGTCCATACCCAAGCGGATCCCTCCTTCTACGTTTGGTAGGATCATGAATGTTATTTCAAATCTCCTTCCTCCGAACTCCACGTTTGTCTCGAACCCTCCCATCGCCTTCTGTCGTGATCCGTCCGCCAGTGATATCTCTGCATGCATCCTGTTTCACCTTCCTTCTTCTCTCAGATCTTGGAACATATTTCTGCTTATCGCGCTTTTTGTCGCTCCGGTGTCTATTATGCCCTTGGCACTCCTACACCCTACTCCGAATTGCGCTACTATCTGGTAGCCGTCGCATTTCATATCACCTGCCGCTGGACCTATTCTTCTTGCCTGAGCTGCCAGCTCTACCCGCTCAGGCCTCCGTCGTTTCCCGACCTGGCCTGGCAACATTCTGTTGTTCTGACTTCGTTTCTTCCGCACACCCAGCAGAACAGCCTTGGTGGGTTGCCGCATGTGCGTGCCGTATGACCGGTTCCGCCGCATCGCATGCATATTTCTGGCCTTACCGGTTGTGGTCCTGCTTGCCCGGTTTGTGTTTCCATCTGTTCGATTTCCTCCACTTCCTCGGCAAGCTTGAGGAACTCCGTCAGTGTTGTGAATCCGTTCCTCCTTGTGTATAGCTTTAGCTTGCTCCTTCAGTTCTTGTACACCCAGTCTAGCTTTTCCGTTTCCATTCATCGCGTATTCCCTTACTGGCTCGTTCTCTCTCTGTCTTAACTGCGCTATCTGGGTTTCCAGCTGTTCTCCGTATCGTGGTGGTAGAAAGTCCAATAGTTCCGTTCGTAACTGTATCCACGAGGTGATCCTTGTTGGTGTCGTGTTCCACCAGTCTATGGCGCTTCCTTCCAGTATTAACGGCATTGTTTGGACCAGCTGATCATGATGGAGTCCATATCCGGTTGCCCATTGCTCAATTTTCTCTAGGAATTCTAGCGGGTTTGACGTTCCTTGGTATCTGATATCCCAATTTCGTACCTTGTCAATTATCCCTGTCTCCTTCTTTCTTTCCATTTTCGGTTCTATCTCGTTGTCCATCCTTGTTTTTGCTTCCGTTACTACGATTTCCGGTATCCTGATGGGGCTTTTCTCTTTCCTGTATTTTTCTGCCAGCAGTGTCAGCTTCTTCCTTACTGTTTCTGCGTGGTCCGTCCTTTTCGAAAAGGTGGCCAACGTTCTCCGTAAATCCTCGTTCTTTCCTGATGCGTCCAATCCGAATTCACTTGCGTATTCTATCAGTTCGGGTTTTGTTGCCATATATACCCAACTGGACATCACTCTCTCGGAGTCGGTTTCCTCTAATCACCACTTAAACCTGTTCGGGCGCCACCTGTGACGTTCAGCCTTGCCTCGGATAGTCAGTGTGGGGCCAGAGTCATTCAGGACATTTATTTGGTTCAGGATAGTGGTGCTAGAGAGGAGTTTCCGACCCGAGTCCCAGTGATAACGCTCAGAGCTTAACCTTAACTAGGCTTATAGATATACGAAGTTTATTAGTTTTCTTAACAGAGTAATACGATTGGTTGCGATGATGGTGTTGCCGATTATCCACTGTAGTTGCCGGCGAGCGTCCGCGTCCTGGGGAAGCTCCGTGTCCGGTCTCCGTGTAAGGGGGGGCCCTGGCTTCTGGCGGGCGAAATATTGATACCGCAGGACGAAGCCGTCAGCAGGATACGTAAGGTTGATAAAGCAGGACGAAACCGTCAGCAGAGATACGTAATACGGTTGAATAGGACGAAGCCGTCAGCAAGGATACGTAGTGTGGTTATAGCAGGACGAAACCGTCAGCAGAGATACGTAATAGGGTTGAATAAAGCAGGACGAAGCCGTCAGCAGGATACGTAATATGGTTAAATAGGACGAAGCCGTCAGCAAGGATACGTAGTGTTGATATAGCAGGACGAAACCGTCAGCAGAGATACGTAATATGGTTGAATGAAGCAGGACGAAGCCGTCAGCAAAGATACTTAGTGTAGTTACAGTCTTACTCCTTGTTACCGCTGGCTCCTAATCCTGAGTTGCTGCTTGATTGCTGCTCGCTGGTGACTTCCACCTTGGTCGACGCCGACCACTGAATGAATGATCTGAGGCCATCGGCCCGCTTTATATAGCGCTTGGCGGGTTTTGGTGTGCCCGCTCGGGCTGTGGGTTTTGCCCGAATTAGTGTGGCTGATGCTCGGCATTTGCCCGAATTAGTGTGGCCGGAGCTCGGGTTTAGAGTGCCCCTTTGCTTGTTTAGGCGCGCGCGCGGGTTTTGTTCGAATTTGAACTTCTTTATCACTGGGTTGTTGTTTATGGGTCTGGGGTGTTAGGGATTAGTATTATTTATTATTGTTATTTATAGTTTATTATTATTATATTATTTATTTAGTTTAATATTTAGTTATTTGTGCGCGCCCCGCGTCACACGTTTATAGACGTGATCGTCTTATTAGTATCGGCGGTGGTGTTCTTATCGCTGTTAAGTCTAATCTTGTTTCAAACTTGCTTCCGATAACTGACATAAATTGTAATTTAGAGTTTGTTGCAGTTCGCATTCGTGTTCACGATTATTTTGTTTATGTCTCATGCTCGTACATCCCACCCCGGTCTGACAGTGATATATATTTGCAGCATTTAATGCTAATCCAAAATATACACTCGTCCATCGGCATTAATGATCACCTCATTGTTATGGGTGATTTTAACCTGCCTTCCATATCCTGGGTGCCCTCTCCTGAGTCGAATTTTCTAGTTCCCACTGCTCCTCATGATTTTACTCATGGTCTTATCGACCTTTCATTGGGGCAATTAAATTTTATTAAGAACTGTGGAGACAAAGTCTTAGACTTAATTTTTTCGTCGGAGTTTGCCAATGCTTACGTCTCTCGAATCGACCCTCTCTCCATCCCTGAAGATGCTTATCATCCCACATTGGAGATAATTCTAGAGGCCTCGTCTCCACTACTGCCGTGTCCTTTAGCTGAACCAGCAACTTTTCGCTGCTTCCGCAAAGCTAATTTCACGGACATGATCTCTTATTTATCTTTAATCGACTGGACTTTTCTTGACTCCACTGACGATCCCTTGCACATGGTTGAACGGTTTTATGACACACTGTACTCTAGTTTTAATATGTTTGTTCCATCGTTTCCCTCTCCTGACGTTTCGCATAGGCCTCCCTGGTTTTCCCGTCGACTCTCCTATTTAAAAAACGTGAAGTCCAGACTTTTTAAAAAATTAAGAAGAACCGGGCTGCAAGTCGATCGTGCTAGATATTTAATAGCCCGCTCTGACTTTCTGACTCACAACTCTGAATGTTACAAGAACCACCTAAATCGTTGTCGAACTGAGTTTCCGGCTAATCCCAAGCAGTTTTACGCCTTTGTTAACTCGAAACGAAAGTCACACATTTATCCATCCAGTCTTCACCTCCATAATGAGTCAGCCGCGAACGAGCACGATATTGCGAACTTATTCGCAAAATTTTTCCGGACTACTTATACATCTATATGTTTTGACTCTACCTCACCATATCCATATTCTCTTCCGCACTCAGACAATATTTTTTTGCCTACAATCAGCGAAAACGATGTTTTTCAGCATCTCAAAACACTCAAGCTATCGTTCTCTTCTGGTCCTGATCTTGTTCCTAGCTGTGTCTTGAGATATTGTGCCAGTGCATTATGTAGTCCTTTGTCTAAACTTTTTAAGATATCCCTGCAGCTCTCATTTTTTCCTGATAGTTGGAAGGAATCTTTTATAATTCCCCTTCACAAAAAGGGTAGCAAATCTAACATTGAAAACTATAGAGGGATTGCAAAACTTAGTGCGATTCCTAAGCTTTTCGAATCGCTTGTTACTGCTCAACTTCAGCACCAATGTCGCTCTATAATGTCCCCCTACCAGCATGGCTTTATGAAACACAGGTCAACTTCCACAAACCTTCTGGAGTTTTGTACTGTTATTAGAAACGCCTTTAAAAATAGCACCCAAACTGACGTTGTCTTTACGGACTTCAGTAAAGCCTTTGATTGCGTGCCGCTGAAAAAACTGTTACTCCTGGGTTTCCCTGTCTTGTTAACTAATTGGATCGTCACCTACTTATCCAACCGAACTCAAAGAGTAGCCTTCAATGGTTCTTTTTCAGACTGCGTCCGCGTAACTTCGGGTGTTCCGCAAGGGAGTCACCTTGGGCCACTTTTGTTTGGCATTTTTATTAACGACTTGCCTAATGTCGTTCTTAATTCCCAAGTTATGATGTTGATGACGCTGATGACGTCAAAATATGCTTGCCACTGACAATCTCTGACTCTTATATGATTTTTCAATCTGACCTAAAGAACATGCAGTCCTGGTGCATTAACAATACGCTGTTTCTTAACAACTCTAAATGTAAATTGATGTCAATTTTTCGTAAAAATAGTTTCTCTGCAAGTTATTCTTTAGGGATGAGTGATCTTGAGCGCATCCATTCTGTTACCGATCTTGGAGTTATTTTTACCCACAATTTGAACTTTTCCGACCACATTGGCTTAATTGTTGGTAAAGCTAAAGGTGTTTTTGCCTTTGTCAAGCGTTGGTCTAAAGAGTTTGACCATCCCTACACAACTAAACTTCTTTACGTCTCTCTTGTTCGGCCTATTCTCGAATACTGTTCGTGTATATGGTCACCTCAATATGCGAAGTATCAAGACCTAATTGAATCGGTTCAGAGACAATTCCTTTTGTTCGCTCTTCGGGGATTTCACTGGGATCCACATCGCCGCCTCCCGTCTTACATCGACAGGGTGCGTCTTCTTAGCCTTCCCACTCTTAAGGATCGTCGGACCTGCCACAGAGTGATGTTTCTGTTTAAATTAATTAATGGTCATGTTTGTTCGTCCTATCTTCTTAGTCAATTGTATTTCTCTGTTCCTGTTAGACCTTCTCGTCACTTTCGTCCGATTACTCTTGATTATTGTAAGACAAACTTCGAACAGCATGACCCCTTTCGTGTTTTATGTTCTTTTTATAATGAGCTTTACTTTTTGTTACATGTTGAATTGTCTTTAGATTTAAATACACAAAATGTATTAAGACACCTGTCCTTGCCTCAGCCCACATGATGTGAGTCGGAGCATATCTTTAAAAAAACTCCTTAATTCGGCTGAGGTAAGGATACGGTCTAAATTAGCAGCAATTTGCTATATTTTTCTAATAAATAAATAAATAAAAAATGTTTATTTTAACTGTAAAGCTTGGTGGCATGGAACGAATATTGTCTAAAAATCTAATATCTAACTTATTTTTTACTGGAGTAATGTATTTTGATATTGAAATGTATAATTATTTTAATTTCGCCATCAATATCACCAAGTTGTTTGAGGAAGAGGTGGAGATCATATTTTAAAAGATTGTAGAAAAAACGAGGATAAAATCTCCTGTCCTATATTTTAGGTTGCACATACTGATTGCTGCACCACGAAATTGACCTGTAAAATGACAGTGATCTCTCACTCTGTCATTACATAAAATTTCCTTGCATATATGGCAATTAAGTGCCTCATCAAAATCATAAGAGTCCTGTGGACTCATTTGAATTGGAACTACATGAGTCATGTAGTTTTCAAAAATAGCAGACAAATCGAATATAATAGAATCAACAAAAGTGCGCCCGACATTTAAGAAAGAACACTTGATATAATATGCAAATGCTTTTGGCTTATTTACTATTTTAGTTTTTCCACTTTCACCTATCGATGTATGTTCGAGTATGCACTCGAAGTCGGCATACACTGCAAATGGGACCTCCAGCTGGCGATGAATATTTTTAAATTGGAGCTCTGTTTCTCCTTCTTTGGGCTGTTCAATCACGATGTTGCTGCATCTTTCTCCATGACGTTTGGCCCTTTTCTCACTTGTTGAGTAAGAGAGGCATTTGTTGCAGAACCAACGTCTATTTTCATTTTTACCCAATTGAGATGATACAAGGATGAAATTGAAAAATGCAATAAATTTAATAATTAAATTTGTATATTTTTTTTTTCTTTAATTTTATGTTTTTGTTTCCTTAATTTTTATAGATGCTTACTGGGAAATATTTTTAATCCACACGTAATGTCCGTCTAGATTGGTGGATGGGATTTGCCTTCTCCGTTCCAGTTGAGAAAAGAGGTCCGAAAACGTTGTCATTTACCTCATCATATCCAAATACATTTATGCTGATATGCTGATTTTTCACAATAAAGCATTTATTTGTTTCAGCTGTATTGGAAAGGATAATCCTGTGAAGTCTAATGTGATCCCGCTGCTGGTTTGGATGATTGGAGATTTAATATCCACTCCATATGCAGTGCAGCGTTCTCCCTTCTCTTTTGGGTCAAGTGCTGAGACAATTGCCCACTTGAAGCAGTAAGCATCCTTGCTTTGTATATTGATGCACACTTACCGCTTTTTCAGGGGTTTGGGTAGATCGAAATACTCCGATCCTTTTAGAGGAACACATTGGAGCATGTTCAGTTCAACTCTAATTATTTGAGTGAGTGTCCACCCACTTCCCCCTTCTTGGAATTCATCCATTTTTGTTATTATATCCGTTGTGCGGGCATCATATAATTCCATTAAATTCGTCGAGATCGTAGCCAGACACAACTTGCTCTGGAACGATTTTACTTCGACTTGAATTTCATCATCCTTCATCAAAATGTATTCCGCAAATAACTCGAAATTGATTTTTGATGAACTATGGGTAGATAATAATAATGAATGTTGGGCAGATCTCCCTACAGAGACTTAAGGCACTGCGACCGAGTGATCTTTTGTGCCTATATTACTCCCTATTGAGACAAGAGATGCTCAACCTTTCTTATGAAGGCTAGCAGATCTCTTGTCGAGGCTTGCCTGATCTGCGAAGCTGTCAAGAACTCGCTGTGCAGGTGCCTCCTTCTGGACCAAATAATGGCTGAACACTCACAAAGGATGTGTTTGGTCGTCTCGTCGTCTTCTTTACAGACGCTTCATTTGGCCCGCTTCATTTAGAAATTCACGCGGTATCCTAAGAGCTGCTCCCTCTTTCATGTACATATATTGAAGAATGCGTCCCTTGTAGCCGTCGGTAATTTTTTTAATTTCTCAATTCAGGGGTTTGGCAGAAGAATATTTATGTTGTTCGGTCCGAACATGGTGATGCCATTGATGCCATTCACGTTCTTGATAAAGTTGTTGTTAATGTTGTTGGCGTACATTTTGGTTTTTTGTTTTGTTTTTGTTTTTAGAAGATTTCAGTTTGTTTTAAATTTGGGTTTTTTGTTTTTCACTAAAGCTTGGGCTTAAATAAGTAGCGAACTTTTTAAATTTTTAATTATTTTGTTTTTAAAAATTTAATTTTGGACTTGTGGATTTTGTGGATTTGAAATTTCACAGAAACCGACGAATATTCCAAATTGTTCGAATAACAAAATAGAAGTGATTCTTAAGACTCAGTTAGTCTATACAGAGACCCACAATGCATTCCATAGCAATGTTGGCCTATCTAGAATTTATTTAGAGGAAACGTCGAAACTTATAGATAGTAGTCTAGATTTACTTAAAATAAGGGAAAATAAATTTGAATTTTTTGGCAAAAAATATATAATTTGATAGAACAGGTTAATACTTATTTTGAAATTTCGCTATTTGAAGTAAAAATTAGCAAACTTGAATTTCATAAACAGAAAATATTAAAAGCCAGAATTAATAGTCGACTTAGTTTAACATTTATTATTTAAAGCTAAATGTCGACGGTTGTTAAGGCGGAGGAGTTACCAACCCTGCCTAAAATTCAGTGTTCGTAGGGGGTTGCTTTAATTTAGAATGCACTCGATAAATAAAACACGAAAGAACTCTTCGGGGTTTTGCGTGACGTGCGTATGTCTTTATTTGTAGTAATTAGTACTAAGTAAATACAAAAAGTCTTACAGCTAGATTGGGAGAGCGGACTAGAAGCTCTGTGTTCGAAAGTCCAGTGGAAGAGGAAGAGATAGAGCGAATGTACGGGATCACAGTGCCTCCGGAAAATAAGCGCCCTTTGGCGTGAACATTAGTAGGCTTACGAGGCGATAATTGGGATTGTCTCCTGGTGTATGTGTGTTCCACAAATCTTCCAAAATTGTCGCTCTTATTATGGGAGCAATCTATCCCGAACAAAACCAACCTTTCCACGTGGGTAGAACTTGATTCTTTCCTGACTGAGCGCCACAACTCTAGAGACTATAGATTCTATTCAACCTCCTAAGTTGCGCTTCCATCCGTCCGAAACGACACCCTCTGACGTGTCGCCACGAATACTGAAATCCTTCAGTACGAGGATCGTTCCGTTGCGATGTATGTTCCAAAGAGAACAATCCAGTGCATGTACATATGTCCACGCTTCCTCCAGATTACGACAGAGGATCGCACCGCTTACATCCGAAAAAGGCAATTGTGCTTCAATTGCTTTACAATGCTTCACGTGTAATGGTCGGCATCACACTTTGTTGCATCCAAGCAGTGTACCGATTCCTCCTGATACTGCATCCGCTCCGTTCCAAAGGATTTCCTCGTTCTCCAAACGAGTTATCACTTCTCCCGATTCCTCCAGTTACTGGGATCCATACGACGAGGTGAAATGCAGACTTTCCCGAGGTATTTTATCCTACCAATGCCGAGTCTGCCAAGGGCACCATCCTCTTCGAAAATACCACCGTTTCCTTCTGCTTAGCGCTGAGGAACGGCTTCAGGGAGTGGTATAAAAGAAGTACTGCGTCAATTGCCCGGATCAAGACCCAGATCGCGACGGTCTCAGTGCCGACCAACTTGGCGAACCTGCTCACGGCACTGGGCAAGGTGAAGATCGGGTGGTGCAAGTGCCCGATCAAGGAAGTGGATTCCCGACCGAAGTGTTTTAAATGCTTGGAGGTGGGCCACATCGCCAGCAGGTGCAAGAGTCCGGTGGACAGAAGTAAGTCCTGCTTTAAGTGCGGGCAAGAAGGGCACAAAATTGCAACGTGCACTAACCCAGTGCGTTGCTTCAGGTGCGTCAATAAGAAGTTGAAGGACGTCAACCACCAGGCTAGCAGCCGCAGCTGCCCACTGATGGCGTCCGCCGGAGCGGCTTTCGTACAAAGGGCATGAAGGTGGTTCAGTTAAAGCTGAACCACTGTGCGGCAGCACAAGACCTGCTGTCGCAGTCTTCGAGGGAGTGCGGCGCTGGTCTCGCTGTGCTCAGCGAGCCTTACAAGGGACGAGCCCTAACTGGGCGGCCGACAGCTCGGGCAAAGCCGCCCTCTGGACTTGCGGCCTAGGAGCTACCCGCCTCTCCTATGTACTCGCTTCGAGCGGGTTCGTCAGAGCGAAAGTAGGCCACTGGTGGGTCTACAGTGTCTACCTCGCTCAGAGCCTATCGCTGGCAGAGTTCTGCGTCAGGGTGGACCGACTGGCCACCGATGCCAGGGGCCGTCACCCGGTTTTGATCGCGGGCGACTTCAATGCCTGGGCCGTAGACTGGGGCAGTACCTACACCAACGCCAGAGGCAGGTCGGGGGGGCAACACATGTTCTCCCGGGTCGGTGCTGGTTCAGTGGTCGACCTCACATTTGTGAGCGGCTCCAGAGCCTCCCAGTCCGAATGGGAGCTCAGCGGGATATACACTGCCAGCGACCATGCCGCCATATTCACCAACCTGGCCCCCCACATGACGCCTGCTCCACGGTCCCACTCGAGACCGGTGAGGAGTTACAGGGCCGACACACTGGATGTACAGTTGTTCTCGGAGGGCATGGAGAGACTGGATGTCTCTGGCTCCGCTGAGCAGATGGCTGAAGATGCCATGCGGCAGCTCCAGGCGGTCTGTAATGGCTGCATGCAAGTCAGGAGTCCCCACAGCCGCCACCGCGAGCCGGTGTTTTGGTGGAATCAGTCGATAGCCGACGCGCGGAGAGACTGCGTCCGGTCCAGGCGACATTACCAGCGGTCGTATGGTACCCCCTCCCTTCTAGACAAAAGGCGGGATTATCAGACCTGTCGTAGAGCACTTAAGGCTGCTATTCGGGAGAGCAAATCCAAGTGTTTTCTTGAGCTCTGCGACTCGGCGGACCGCGACCCGTGGGGCAGCGCTTACAAAACGGTCGTTAAGCGTATTAACTGACCCGGAAAACTGGCGCCGCTCGCACCGGAGAGCCTAAAGCGGATCGTGGAACACCTGTTCCCATCGATGGACGTCCCAACATTCCCTGGCGATTCCCTGGCATGTTTTGCCGCGATCACGGCGCAGGAGATACAGGAGGCGGCCGCAAGGGTAAAGACGTCGAAGACCGCGGGCCCCGATAATATACCCAATAAGGCCCTGAAGCTCGCACTGTCAGCCTGATCTCTTCGCGAGGCTGTTCAGCAGACGTTTAGCAGAGGGCGTGTTCCCGCCCAGATGGAAGTTGCAGAGGCTGGTTCTATTGCCGAAGCCCGGAAAGCCTCCGGACGACCCGGCTTCTTTCAGACCAATCTGCCTAATCGACGGAGCCGGAAAAGTGATCGAGCACCTAATAGGAATGCGCCTAGAGGAGGCGATCCGAGCAGCTGGCGACCTCTCGGCCGCGCAGTTTGGCTTCCATAAGGCGAAATCCACTGTCGATGCCATCTCCAAGGTGGTAGACATCGCCAGGTTGGCAATAGCCGGAAAGAGGTGGAAAGGCGGCTCGAAAGAGTACTGCCTTGTGGTAACGCTGGATGTACGCAACGCCTTCAACACGGCGAGATGGAGCTGCATCATGGAGGCTTTATCCAGCTTCGGAATCCCCCCATACCTCCTGAAGACGATGAGCAGCTACTTCGAGGACCGAAAGTTGGAGTTTTCCACCTCCGACGGCGTGGAGTCGGTTGAGCTCTCCTGCGGCGTACCTCAAGGTTCCGTACTAGAACCGCTACTATGGAATGCAATGTACGACGGAGTACTGCGCCTCTCACTGCCCGGTCGGTCTGAGCTCGTGGGCTTCGCCGACGACATTGCGGTGGTCGTCGTGGATAAGGTGCTATCTCGTGCCGAAGAGACCTGCAACTGGTGCATCGTGGCCATCAGCTCATGGCTGTCGAGCGTAGGCCTGCAGCTAGCGCCACATAAGACGGAAGCCGTACTGGTAAGCAGCAGAAAGAAGGTCGAAACCGCAACCATCGAGGTGTGCGGCGCATCGATCAGATCGTCCAGAGCGATTAAATACCTTGGAGTCTTGCTGGATACAAGGCTGTCGCTCCGTGAGCACTTCGCTTATGCCAGTACCAAGGCGGCTACATCCTTCCGGGCGCTGTCTCGGATCATGCTGAACCGCAGAGGCCCTAAACAAGGAAGTGACTACTCCTAACGAGCGTGACGAGAGCAACCCTGCTGTACGCTGCCCCGGTCTGAGCGCACGCCATGGCGACGCCCTCGTACAGCAGCGGAATGAATGCAACGCACCGGCTCGCCGCTCTGCGTATATGCAGCGCATTCAGAACAGTGTCTGACCAGGCGGCACTGGTCCTAGCCGGGACCCCCCCCTTGGATCTCCTGGTCAAGGAACAGGCCACCCTATTCGGGCGGTTGCACGGAATAGCACTCCCACCGGCGGAGAAAAAGCTGGCACGCTCTGCAGCGAAGGCTGACACCCTCCAATCCTGGCAAACCCGATGGGAGTCATCGACAAAGGGACGGTGGACCCACCGGCTTATTCCCAGGCTCGAGCCGTGGACCGGCAGAAAGAACGGCCAGGTAAACTTCTTCCTGACCCAAGTCCTGAGCGGCCATGGGTGCTTCAGAGGGTACCTCCACGCGCGCGGGCTTGAGGACAGCGCTACCTGCGACTGGTGTGAGGCTCAGAGGAGACCGCGGAGCACGTAGTGTTCATCTGCGGGCAATTTGAGGGCGAGAGCAGGCGACTGGAGGAGATCCTAGGCGGCCAGATCAGTGTGGACAACCTGGTCGAAATGATGCTTGTCAGCAATGCCAATTGGCAGGCGGTGCGCAACTATGCTGCGACGGTTTTGACCAGACTCCGGGAGGAGGAACGGCGCAGGAGAGGCGTACCGGGCTAATGGGGGCTATGCTTTCGCGAAGCAATGCTTTGCGGCCGTACCGCGAGGGCTTCGTCTCCATTTTTTAGCCATACGCAAACCTCCCCCACTTGGTACATTAACCTGACCTGACCTTATCCCATAGCTCGGACTTGGCCGAGATGAATTTGGCAAGTGTCCTTGAATGGACTTGGTGCTGCTGGATTGCAGACTCTGGATTCAAAGTGACTCAGACGGTCACAGGTCATAATAAATTTATTTAAAATGGAGGAAGTCATTCTGCATATATTTAAGGAAAATTGACTATCTGGATATATTTCGAATTATTTATGTGTCGAAGCTGAAAATTTTTGGAACCAAACAGAAAATTTAGAAAACTGTAAGGTTAGGTTTATAAAACACCATTAAAAGACTTTTCATTTCTTTGTTCGTCTGTTTATTTTGCGGAGCAGGTAATGTCCCGCTCCGCTTTATGCTTCAGTTGTTAATGCCCTTTGGCTTTTTCCATATAATATTTGCTTAGCTTAATTCGGAAGCAGCGCTGCCGGCGTAGGCTGCAGCGCTGCGCCGCTTATATACGTAACTTATGTATATGTCGCTGTGCTATGGAGGAGGTATTATGTTCACGTAGTGACAGAGTGGTCGCGCATGTAAGATATGCGGACTCAGCACTTAGGTGGCCCGTTGCAAGGGTCTTTGACTTATAAACTAAGTGCATTTAATATATCTGTAATTATGCATAACACTGAGTACAGTGTGCATTCGCTATGTGAACATACTACATCTCCCTCCTTTTAAAAAATAACGTAATAAAATGGAGTTATTTTCTAATTTATATATATATGTATATATTTATTAATTTTTTTTTGTATAGTATATTTTTAAATTCAAAATTAGCTAAATTAGATAAATGTTTTATATTGAACTATAGAAAAGATATATTTATTTATGTTGTGCAAAAATTTGTTTTTGCTTTTAGTTGGTTGATATAAAATATATAAAATCAATTACATTGTTTAAAGACATTCTAATTTATTTGTTTTGTTTATTTATATATATGGTTGTTTTATATATGTGGTTGGCCAACCCTACAAAATATATTAGGAATTAAAAATTTTTAATCTATCCTTATGTACCTTTTGTTTTTTATTTTTATTAGTTGAAATTATTATATTCTCGTTCTCCTCTATACTTTCTACCTTATATGGACCAGTATATTTAAAATCTAACTTATGTCCAGTTTCGTTTTTTAACAAAACATGGTCTCCTATTTTAAGTTGAAGATCCACTACTTTTTTATCATAGTGTTTTTTACTTCTAGCTTTATTCTTTTCTAACATTATCCTAGCTCTTTTATAAGCTACCTCTAGCCTATATTTAGATTCCTTAGCGTAGTCATCCACGTTATATAGTGGGAAATCGTATCTATTGTATTAAAGTGTTTTGGCAGATTGTTTTGTTTACCAAAAACTAGCTCATATGGACAATAATCATGTGCCATAGAGGGTGTCGTATTGAAGCAAAAAACGAAATATTGAAGCCATACATCCCAATCAGTTTTGTCAACCGATATATATGAACGTATATATTCATTGAATGTTCTATGACTTCTCTCGATTACACCTACTGTCTGATGGTGGTGTGCAGTAGATGTTATGTTTTCAATTCTCAGGTATTTGCATAGTTCGGTAATTATTGAATTCTTATACTCTGTTCCCATGTCCGAAATGAACGTCTTCATTGGACCGTACTTTAGAATAAAAGATTCGAATATTGCTTTAGCGACAGTGTTTGCGCTTTTATCTGGTATTGGTATTGCAACCAAATATTTTGTCAAGTCACAAATGAGAGTGACTGCATATTCATTGCCATTTTCTGATTTGGGTAGAGGACCGATCGTGTCCACTATCACTCTATCAAAGGCATTTTCAGGGGTTTCTGTAATGGTCATTGGAGTCTTTGTGTGTTTTGTTGTTTTAGACTTCTGACATTTAGGACATCTACGAATATATTCTTTTATTTCACGGGTCATATTTTTCCAGTAGTAGTGTCTCTTTACTTTGGCCAAAGTTTTAGTTATGCCAGTATGACCTCCTTGAATGGGATTATCATGAAATGTAGACAGTATAGCTTCTTTTTCTTCTTTATTTTTTATTAGGGTCACCGGGTTGAGTAGCGCTACTCTTAATGATTTTAGTATGTTATTGCCCATTTTTTTAAAATTATCAATTGAAACATGTTCAAAGATATTTTCCCACGGTGCCATTTTGAGTTGGCTGATTTTATATATACCGGCTTGCATGTCAAGCCTTTGGAAGAACTGACCTAAGTCCAGTGTTCCATTAGTATACAGATCGCTAACATCATATCTTGCAATAATTTTTTTTCCATGTCTGAAAAGACATAAATTATTTTACTTGCAAGGTCACTACTTTTCGTACTTCATCATTTTTAATGACTTCATATACGTTGGGCTGAGAAGCTTTTAGTGGAGATTGCCTAGGCAATTCTACTTTTTCTGTTCCTGCGCAGGATTTCTGTCTACTTTGTTGCCTGGTAGTGACTTTCAGGACTTGATTTTGTAATTCTTTAAGTTCTTTTATTGTAATTCGTGACAGAGCATCTGCCACGAAGTTGTCTTTGCCCTTAAGATATTCGACTGTAAAGTCGTATTCTTCTAATTCTAGTCGCATTCTAGTCAGCTTTGAGCTTGGGTTGACCATTGAAAATAAATAAGTCAAGGGCCTGTGGTCTGTTTTCACTGTAAAGTGCTTGCCATAGATATATGGTCGAAAATGTACTATTGCCCAATGGATTGCTGTTAATTCCTGTTCCGTAGTGCTTTTATTACTTTCTCCCTTGGTAAAAGACCTTGATGCATAGGCTATAGGAAGTTGTATTCCATTGTGGTTTTGTGTTAAAACCGCGCCACAAGCTTGTTTGCTTGCATCCGTTATTATGCAAAATTCTTTGCTGAAATCCGGATATTGCAATAAGGTGGGTTGCATGAGCTTTTCTTTTAGGTACAGGAATGCGTTTTGGCATTCGCTTGTCCATTCAAAAGGAACATTCTTTTTACATAATCTAGTTATGTGCCGTGAATAGTCGGCGAAGTTTTCAATGAAACGTCTATAATAATTGCAAAATGCAACAAATCTTCTAGCGCTGTCCGCGTCATGCGGGACTGGATAATCTTTAATGACATCATATTTTTGTCATCCGGCAGAATTCCTTTATCTGTACATCTATGACCGAGAAAGGTCACTTCGTGCATGAAAAATGAGCACTTTTGTGGATGTAGCTTCAGATTATGGGTTCTGCATAGATTAAAAACATCAATCAAATTCTTGAACATATGCTTTTCAGAACAACCAATTACTATTAGGTCATCCATGTACAAGAATGCTTGAGATGGCTGAAGGCCTGAGAATGCTAAAGTCATCATTCTCTGAAAAGAATTCGGCGCTATTTTTAAACCAAAAGGTAGTCGCGTGAAGCGATACGAACCATTGTCCGTTGAAAAAGACGTTATATTTCTTGAGTCCTCATCAAGTTCAATTTGATGAAATCCGGACATTAAATCAAGACATGAAAAATATTTTGCTCTACCCAGTTGATCTAGAATATCGTCAATTCTAGGAAGTGGGAATTTATCAGAAAGTAATTTTTTATTTATCTGGCGATAGTCAATTACTAATCGCCATTTTTTACTTTCGGAGCCTGGTAAGGTTTTCTTTGGAACAAGAAGTAGTGGGCTGTTATATTCAGACACTGAAGGCTCTACTATTTGGTCACTAATAAGTTTCTCAACATGTTTTTGAATTTCGTTTTTCTGACTATGCGGACTACGATAATTTTTAATATAAACCGGTTCATCGTCCTTCAGTCTCAGCTTCTGTTTGTAAAAGTTATTGGTTGTAATAGGTTCTGTATCTAGGCCGAAAACGTCACTGTACTCTTTACACAGTTCTGATAATTCTGTTTTAAATTGAGGTGGAAAATTCTTTGACAATTGTTCCAATACGATTTTTCTCTATTTTCTGGAGTTGTTTGGACCACGTCATAATTTGATAGTGATTCAAATTCCAGATTTTCTACATTTACTATTTTATCGGTATTTGTAGTATTTAATACTCGGACGAACAAACTTGTGGATGCTGCTACTGTATTCGCAACGAAGATACCAGGTTGAATTTCCTGATTTGGTATTAGGATATTGCTTTCATTTGTAACAATTCCAATCTTTCGGACAACTTGGGATCTAGCTGGTAGGAATATGGAATTACCACCCGAATAATTGGTAATGGACATTATAATCGGAAAGTTCAAATTGTTTGGTCTGATTATGAACTTGTCCTCTTCCTGCTTGTAGTCAAGCTTACAATTGTATTTTGTTATAAAGTCCAATCCAACAATTCCATCGCATTGTATTGCAAAACTCGGGTCAACCAAGTGGAAGTTGTGTGGTATTATATATCCTCCAGTTTGTAATTCTAGGCTTGCTAAGCCTTTGGAGTTGATTACTCCTTTCCCTATTCCTTCTATATTAATAATATTTTCTTCTTGAATATTATTAAAAATGTCAGAATTTTCCTTTATAAGCGAAATGTCCGCTCCAGTATCTAGTAAAAATGTTAAAATTTTTGTTGAATTTACATTGGAAAATGAGATATATTTGTTGAGACCGAAGTTTATGACATGAACGCGTGCGCTCAGTTCTGAGTACCTAAGGGCAGGTTTGAGTTTTCCGAATTGCCTTGAATGGCTCGGACATGGTTATTATTGTTGTTATTAAAACGATTTCCGTTTTGATTGTAGTTTCCTCTGTTATAACTTCTATTACGACCGCTATTATTGGTCTGGTTATTATAACTTTGGTTGTTTCGGTAGTAGCCATTGTTTTGGTAGTGATAGTTACCACGGTAGTTACCACGGCCCCCTCTACCACGAAAATTAGATCGGTAATTATTACCACGATAGGCCTGTCCACCGCGTGCATATAATACAGAATTTCCATTGCCCGTCATTTCAGTACTGCATTGCATGTACTTCGTAACGGCTTCATTCATTGTATTATAGTTACCGGCTTCAAGTATGGTTTTTAGTCTGCCATGTTCACAATTTTTAGTCATTGTGGTTATGGCCTCCTTGGTGCTGAATTTTTCGGCATGTTCGGCCGATAAACCTTCATCAATATATGATGCTTCGAGGAGTTTCCTAAGATTGTTAATGTCATTGGTAAACTTTTCTGCAGTTTTACCTTTCTGCATTGTCCTAGCCATTTTAGCCTTTATTACATCGGACGATTCGCCGACAATATTGGCTTGGAGTATGGCGATTATCGAAGATATAGTAGTCTCATTTTTCACCTTGTACAGGGTGGATCCTACTATCTTCGACTTAATGACCTCGACAGCCAATTCTTCGAATGGTCCTTTTGTTAAATTGACCAATCTCACGGCTGTTAAAAATCTGGCGAGATTTAATTTTTCGCCGTTGAATTCTGGTATAGAACTCGATATATCTTTGATATATGCCCGTTGGGCTTGCGAGTCGGTCATTATTGTTTCGATGTTCTCTAGCAAATCTAATAAAGTTTCAGAGTCGTCTGACTCTAATTCTAATTCCTCTTCCCGTGTTGGTGGTATTGTTAATACCGCGGGAATGGTTAGATCGTGCAGATCTTGTTCTCCGAAATTAGCTTCTTCCTCAGTTTCAGGCTCTTGAGTTTCTAGCTCAACTGGCTCAGAAACTTCGCTTGCTCCAAGTGTCAACTGGGTGTTTAAAATGTTAGGGATTACAATTTGCAAGTTGAACTTTTATTTTATAGACAGTAAATGTTTCCGGAACCTATTCAGGAATCCTGACACTTCTGTCCAATGTTTCTTGCTTAGTCTCTCCCTGTTGTCGTATATTATCGCGCGTGCTTGGTTGAAACACTCTACCAAAACAGTTGCGTGTCTGTTCACAGTTGCCTTTTGTACAGGCCTATTCTGTGATAACGACTTGTATGATTTGTCGAATTGGTGCTTTATTTCGTTTAGTACTTTGCACAACTCTTTCCATTCCATGATAGGATTTTTATAATATGACAATAATAATAATAATAGATTTTATTTATTTTTTTTTTTTTTATTTATTTATTAATTAAAATTTTTTTTTTTTTAATTATGCAAAGTAAACCAATCTAAAGTGTCGGCCTCGACTCTTCTGATAGGCAGTGACTGCACGTATAATTGCAGTGAACACTGTCCAGAGGTCCTGGGCAGTCAGCTGGACATTTTTTTTTTCGCTGCGGTAGGCCCTTTGGAGTGGGTGGATTAATTATTTTCTTTTCATTTATTGACCTGATTGCCGAATGCGTAGCGCTTTGGGGGCTTTCTTTTTCAGTTTTGAGGTGAGAAAGTCAAGATCACTTTGCAGTGTCTGCGCGGTTTCCCACGTGGGAGGTGGAGTTTTTGTATAAAGGAGCCACTTTAAGTGCGCTACCCTTTTTTTATTTTACTTTGCACACCTCCGCGTTTACCCATTGCATTACGCACTCGGATTTACTACTCAAACAATAATATTTTTATTTATTTTTATTTCCTTTTTCTTGTTGTTTTTTTTTTTTAACAAAAGTTTTTTTTTTTTTTATATATTTTACATATACATATATATATAAAAGAATTTTCTCATATATTAAAACATATTGTTATCATAATCATTTATTTAATTTAGACCTTATCTAGGTCGTTTGCATGGCTTAAGGCCCTCTTTGTAATGCATTTATTATGCTTTATATAAGCCTTGTAAATAATATATGCACACATTATAGCAACGATTATGAACAACAGTACGTTAGTAAGATGCGAATCCATGTTTTTTAATTCGATCTTATTTTCGATATTAGCAGTGGAGTCCACCGCTTTAGCGTCTAACGTCATGTCTGGTTTTCTATGAATTCTGTTTGTGTTATTAATTAATATGCCATTTATGAATGGCTTGTCTACAGAGTTTGATATTCTATACATGCAAGCATTTAATTGTCAATTTTCTAACCAAAGACATAATATTTAAATTATTTTATTTTATTTTTTTTTTTTATTTAAATTGCCTCCTTTTTTTTTTTTTTTTTTTTTTTTTTTTTTTTTTTTTTTTCTGCCTCCCACACTCGTCTTCTGCCGGCCAGTTATGCCGGGATAAGTAGGCTCCCTCGAAGGCGTAGGGGGCGGTCTGCCTCCCACGCTCGTCTGCTGTTGTTCTTACAGATTTTCTCGGCCAGTGATGCCGGGTTGAGGGGGTTCCCGCGAAGGCGCAGGGGGCGGTCTGCCTCCCACGCTCGTCTGCTGCTGTTGTCCTGGCCTATGGGCTCAGGCGGCGCCGGTGCTGGTCCTCGCACAGGCTGTCTTCAAAATGTCGGGCTTTTTTCCCATAGTTCAGTGATGGAATTATATTGGCTCATCGGGCAGATTGATATTGATATTGATTGCTGCTGCCTGGCCACTTTTTTCACATAATCATTTTCAAGTTTGAGTTTTGGGTTGCTGCCGAAGTGGCGGACGAAGGGCTGTTGATCACTTGCACTAGATGGCCTCGGCGAAGACACGGATTGAATTTTTGTATCACTTGTCACGGTCGCCATGTAAGGTTAGGTTTATAAAACACCATTAAAAGACTTTTCATTTCTTTGTTCGTCTGTTTATTTTGCGGAGCAGGTAATGTCCCGCTCCGCTTTATGCTTCAGTTGTTAATGCCCTTTGGCTTTTTCCATATAATATTTGCTTAGCTTAATTCGGAAGCAGCGCTGCCGGCGTAGGCTGCAGCGCTGCGCCGCTTTATACGTAACTTATGTATATGTCGCTGTGCTATGGAGGAGGTATTATGTTCACGTAGTGACAGAGTGGTCGCGCATGTAAGATATGCGGACTCAGCACTTAGGTGGCCCGTTGCAAGGGTCTTTGACTTATAAACTAAGTGCATTTAATATATCTGTAATTATGCATAACACTGAGTACAGTGTGCATTCGCTATGTGAACATACTACAAAACAATTCAGTGAAAAACCCGCAAAAAATCGCAAAAATAGCAAAAATAGCTGGAAAAATATAACAAATTTGGCCGTAATTGCGTTTTGCATTTAGGAAACAGACCAATTCTGTGAAAAACCCGCCAAAGCTAGCTGGACTAGTTTAAAAAAAGCCAAGGATTATGGCTTTAATTAGTTGTTAATTACACAGGCCGACAAAATCAGCTCGACCCTCTGACCCAGAAACCAGTATATACTTTTCCGAAGGTTTTCGATGCGCTGAATCCGAATCCGAAGTCGAAATTTCCGAATTGGCTCTGGTTTCCGAGATATCCTAAGCTAAAAGGGCAAAAGCAGCGTTTTTTGCCATTATTTGAAGTTATGTAGCATCGAATTTGTTCTTTTACTGAAAATACTAAAAAAGCCATCTTAAAGTATATCCCTTGCCCTTTCAAATGCTGTTGAGTTTGATTAAATATCTCTTTTTTTCGCTGAGATATCGTACTTTGAAATATATATAGAGTATACTTTGTCGAGTGAGCTGTCTGACATTCCCCGCGATTTCGTTTATGGTCGCCATATTGAATTTTTTACTTACACAAAAATCTAACATCAAACTTTTTGCACCTTTAAGTTAGGATATCTCGGTAACCAGAGCCAATTCGGAAATTTCGACTTCGGATTCGGATTCAGCGCACCGAAAACCTTCGGAAAAGTATATACAGGTTTCTGGGTCAAAATTTTGTCGGCCTGTGTAATAGAACCCGCACCTGCCCTGCTGAAGGTCTGCCGTGAGCCTTCATTCAAAAGAACGACGTCAAGGGAGGCAAAGGCCTCCAGCACCGCTCGGCCTCTACCATTGGTTCGGGGGGGCTCCATTTCATGGTCCAGGCGTTGAAGTTGTTGCCCAGTCGCGGTTGCTGCCTACCCTGTAGGGTTCGCTGAGGACAGCCGTACCGTCTGCGTCAGGAGATCTATTGCGGCTATGCAGTGATTCAGGTTTAGCTTGTTCAACTACATTTATGCTTGTGGGTTCGCGTTACCACTGCTTGCGGCTGGGCAGCCTCTGCCGCCTGCTCGGTGCCTCGTCTAATTCCTTCCGGCCGCTGAGCAGAAGAAGCATGATGCCTCCTTGCTGCACGTTGCCGCCTTGTGTCCCGGCTCACCGCATTTGACGCAGCAACGACTCCTGTACAGAGGGCTATTGCAGTGGATTGCAATGTGCCCCAGTTCCAGGCATCTGAAGCAACTCGGTGGGCCCTGGCTCTCCCAGATTCTGCAGATGGTCCATCCAATCCGGACTTCTCCGCGGTGAAGGACAGCCTTGCCTAAGGGAATTATACCGCCCATTCCCAATCCCCGACGTCCCTTGCTCGGGACATCACCAAAGCGGGGGATCGGAAATTGGTAGAGTCCGTGACGTTTTCCCGCTTGCCAGCTGCGCAGCCGTCCACGGCCTCGGGAAAACTACTAATTTAAATCAGGCTACGGCGGGAAAGCTTAACCATGCGCGTTTTACAACACTGAAAACGTTGTGCTGTTAAGCGCGTCTGTACTGAAAGCTTACTTCCCGGCGTTGTACAACACTGGGATTCTTGACTCTCCCTGTTCCGTGGGGTGTGGTTGCTCGTAGAATTTTCTATGTCAGTTTGGCCCGTACGGTAGCCTCGTATGGCTCGGCCTCCGCTGCTGCGGGCAAGTTCAAAATTGACCACGAGTTGTGTTAGCACGGACAAAGTCCTGAAGTCCTGGGGACGGGTGAACATTTGATATTCTGGCAGCATATTTTCGTATATGCGCTCCAGTTCTTGTTCCGGCCAAAATTCGGTGCGACGCATCTTTAGTCGCAGGTCGACTAGATATTCCTTGAAGGACTCGTGTCGTCGTCGTCCAGACGTTGGTAGTACTGGGCGGGAGGAAGAAGTTAAAGAATTCCTGGCGGACTTCGGTCCAGTTCTTTCCTTGCAAGCCGCTGGTACGGAAGCAGTTCTTGGTTCGGCCGGTCAGGAGAACAATGATGGAATTGGACAGATATTTCCGATCGATCCGTTTAGTATCTGCCCGCTACTCAACCTGCTCCACAAAGCTGAGTGGGTCGGAGGTGCCATCAAAAGACAGGCCCCATTTGGTCACTTTGTCGACCAGTAGGGAATCAGTATTCACGTCGACCCTCGGATTTCCCTCGCGTTCCAGGGGACGGGGAAGAACTTCGTAGTACCACCAAGGGCTAGGGCGGCTTACCTTGCGATAACTTTGTGGTACTAGGGGTAGATTCTGAAAATATCCTTGCTGGAGTCCCGCGTGAGAGTGAGTTTCAGGATACCCTTTGTTATTATCCTTGGCGATTCTCCTTGAGGTTATCTTGTCTGGGGTTGGCTGCTGGAGTCCTTGGTTGCTATCCTTGAAGATGTCCTTGCTGGCGTTGACTAATGGAGTTCTTGGTTGTAATTCTTGAGGATGTCCTCTCTTGAATGTTTATAAACTCAGTGTTACTCGATGGAGTACTCGCAATCGACTGTCTAGAATGAGTGCTCGATGTTTATTAATTGAATGTTGCTCGGTGGAGCGATTGTGATCGACTGTGTAGGAAGTTGTTATGCTCGATGTTTATTAACTTGATGTTGTTCGGTGGAGCGCTTGGGATCGACTGTCTAGGATGTCTGCTCGAGATCGACTGTGTAGGACGCCGAATGTGGCGCCATCGCTGACTTCGTATTTTGCTTCGTTGATTAGCCTCTGCTCTCTTCTCTCCTTTTTGTGTCGGGGCGCTTTTGTTTTCTGACTTCGTGTGCATAAGCTTCGTGTTCTCGGTCTTTGTTTCCCAAACAATGCTTGCGTGTGTTTTGCGTCATGTGCGCCGACGATCTCATATGGTTTTCGCTGTTACCATTTGAGAATTTTACCCTGCATCTCCCGCCCAACCGACCGAGGGGGACAGCGGTGTGACCTACGGCACGATCAAGTTCTATAGATAGATAGACGGTGAGAAGAAAAATATAGGAAAGTACGAAAGTTAGGTTTTAGGTTCATGCAACAATACTAAATAGCAATACAGTTTTAAGGTGAGGGAGGCTCTCAGTGCCCTCTATACATTCAAGGAGGCGGTTGTAATCTACATATAAGACGCTAAGACGCCCTCCTACATTGATTTATTGTTAAGGGGATAAAGGTTTTAGATGTTAGTCGAGGAACGTGGAAGTTGAGCTCTCCCAGCAAGTAGGCCCTCTCCATGGCACCGTGAATTAGCTTGTGTAGAAAGACGACACCAAGAACCGTTCTACGGTTAGCTAGGGAAGGTAGGTTAATTAATATAAATCTACTAGAGTAAGGCGGTAATCTCAGTACGGGATCCCAAAGTAAACAACGAAGGTCGAAAAGCAGAAAGTTTTTTTTAACAGATTCAATGCGGTTAATATGAGCTCAAAATTGAGGACTCCAAACGCAAGAACCATACTCAAAAATAGATAGTAAGGGAAGTCCTCGTTATGTAATAAATAAATAAATAAATGTTGGGGGGGAGGTCTCCCTACAGAGACTTAAGGCACTGCGACCGAGCGATCTTTTGTGCCTATGTTGCTCCCTAATGAGACAAGAGTTGCTCAGCCTCCCTTATGAAGGCTAGCAGGTCTCTGGTCGAGGCTTGCCTGATCTGCGAAGCTGTCAAAAGCTCGCTATGCAGGTGCCTCCTTCTGGGCCAAATAATGGCTGGACACTCACAAAGAATGTGTTTGGTCGTCTCGTCGTCTTCTTTACAGAGCCTGCACTCCGTATCCGAGGACAGACGCATCTTGTGAAGATGGTAGTTTAAGACATGGTGGCCAGTGAGGTAGGCTACCAATAGTCTTAGGTCCATCCTGGAACATCCATCAGTGTTCCTGCCCAAAAGTGGATGTATCAGCTCTTTAGCTTGACGACATCCTGAGCTGGAAATCGTTATGTAAGGGGAATCGAATTCTTTCGACCACCTTTTAATAAATCCAAGCAAAATATATTTTGAATACGAAAGCTTTGGGATCTAGACGGACACCTAGATCGACAAGAAGAGTTCTTCTTGCAAAGGCGCATTCATTAAGCATAAACATACACTGCGCGTCACCAGGTTAGCGCCCCTTGAGAAAACATCTTTGATGTGAGATATTTGGAAAACTGTTTAAGCTAGAGTTTTGGAAATTTTTTTAACTTAAAAGTTGATTAATTCTATAAATGAAAAGTATATATGGGATGCAGTTAGTTTTTTATACATTTTTATTTAAATGAAAAAGAAAAACAATCCATAAATGGGTAAATCAAAATTGGGTCATCAGGATAGCGCCCCCTACGATAATTTGAGTTTGTTCGATTCATTTCGAAAAAAATGTGATGATTAACACTTAAATATTTAAATTAGAATATTTTTAAATGAAATTAATAATGAGTTGATCCTCCTTTGATTTTAAGGACTTCACACATTCGGCTGGGAAGTGAATCATATATTTTTTGTAGGTAATCCAACGTAATCGTAGACCAAGCGAGTTTTATTCCGGTGATCAATTCCTCTTTAGTAGCATATTGTTTACCACCCTCGTATACCTTTCTAGCCAACCATCCCCACACGTTTTCTATTATATTAAGGTCTGGGGAGTATGGTGGCCATTCCAGAACTTTTACATTTTCACTTTGAATCCATGTTTTTACCGAACGTGCCGTGTGGATTGGGGCATTGTCGTGCTGAAAATGCCATTCTAGATATCCAAAAACGTTTTTAAAGTAGGGAAATGCCGTTTCTAATACACAATTATAATCATTCGCGTTCATTTTTGGTGTTAAAAACTGCAATTCACAGGGGCCATAATAGGATACTGCACCCCATACCATGACACCTCCAACCCGACTGTGTAAGCGATCCAAAATGTGCTCCTCTTTACGCAAATCATGATAGTAATTACTATTGCCGTCTGGTCCCTCCAGATTAAATTTCTTCTCGTCCGAAAATACGACATAATGCCACTCCTTAGACCAAGTCATATGCGCTCGAGCAAAACTCAGGCGTGCTTCCTTTCGCAACTTATTAAGAGGTGGTTTTTTTTAAATTTTTTTGTGTTTTAAATGTTCAGCTTTCTTAATCACCCTTTGAATCGTCGATTTGCTCGCGTTTACACCACTTTTTTCTCGAATTTTGGCGGAGGAGTCGTAGGAATTTGAAGCTATTCGAAGTATCGACCTGCGATCTGCCGCGGTCACGACACGGTTATTGCCACCTTTATAGTTTTTTCCATAAGTTTCCTTGTTTTTAATAAAGTTGGCTATAGTTTTGCGATGTCTGCCGGTTTTCTCTGCAATTTTATGAAAAGACAGCCCGCATTCATAGAAAGCTATGATTTTGGATTTCTCCTGCAAGGATAACACCGTTCCTCTTCCCATTTTTTGATCTAAATTAAAGCAAACTTTTCAATTTAAGAGTATAAAAAATTTCGTTGTCCTACCTTTCAAATTATGGAAGATAATCAAAACTGCATTGGGGGGCGCTATCCTGATGACCCAATTTTGATTTACCCATTCATGGATTGTTTTTCTTTTTCATTTAAATAAAAATTTATAAAAAACTAACTGCATCCTATATAAACTTTTCATTTATAAAATTAATCAACTTTTAAGTTAAAAAAATTTCCAAAACTCTAGCTTAAACAGTTTTCCAAATATCTCACATCAAAGATGTTTTCTCAAGGGGCGCTAACCTGGTGACGCGCAGTGTATGTTGCATATTGGGGAGTGACACGTGAAAATGTTATCAGTTTGTATTTGGAGCTGTTGGGATGTAATAAGTTAGCACGACACCATGTTTGGAAGTTGTTAAGATCCGATTGTACGTCTGACTGGCATGAGTCCTTAAACTGCAGGCATAGTTTAAAATTGTCAGCGTACAGAAGTAAGAGTTGGTTAAACCCAGCGAAAGCCTTGTGGGAAGCCGGATGTGACACTGAGGGAGTTGAATAGAGCATTCTTAAACACAACCTTTTAAATCCTGTGACTCAAATAATTTTGAAGCCAAATAAGAAGAACAGGAAACCCTATTAAATCGAGCTTATTTACTTATAAGGGAAAATCTCAGGTCTCAGTAAACACAATTACCTGGGATGCGAAGGAAAAGCTGGCATGATACAATCTTGAGAGCTTGCTGTGTAAGGCTCTAGTATTATGATAGGAAAATTTGAAGGAAGTGGTTAGTTTTTTACTCCTACAGGCCGTTTTTTCTTGGTTTTAACCTCGAATTAACTTAACTAATCTTAGCCAGGCCAGGATCCTCCACAGATTATGAGGTTGGGCTCAAGCGGATACGGCGTCGTGGACCTCGGCGGATGCGTGGACCTTCAGCCGATGACCGAGAGTTATGACAAGCTATGCCAGCTTGTGGCCAAACTGGAGAACGAGGTGAGAGAGATGGGCGCGTTAAAGCAGCGGGTCTCAGAACTGGAGAAGAAACTGGAGGACAAACAAAACAATAAACGCGTTGAGGAGCTCGAGGCCAGGCTAGTGGCAACCTGCAATGCGCAGGCAGAGGCCGAAATCGCATGCGACTTGCGCTGGCATGGAGTCCCGCACGTGGAGGGGGAGAACTTGAGGGCACTTTTCCACGCACTCTGCTTCTCACTCGAATTAACTCCTCCACCTAAAATTCGCAACATTTTCAAGTGTGACCGAAACAACCCGCACAATCAATGGTTGATCCAATTATTATTATAAAATTGGATCACCTGACCGATAAGGCGATGCTGTTACATGCGGTGGCTGCATACCAGCGAAACAGCAAAACACAACTAAGCTTAAAGCTCATAGGCCTAGACTCGCCAGCGTTTATATACATCAACGAGCAGCTGACGAAGCCAAAGTATGAAATATTTAAACGAGCAATGCATCTCAAACGGATAAAGCGCTTATCAGCTGTTTTCACTAGGCGAGGAGAGATATTTGTGAAGGAAAGAGTAGGAGGAGAGACCAGGTGCTTGCAGAGTTTCGGCGACTTGGATCATCTGGAGATGGGCCTCGGTAACGAGTCCCTTACCTTAGAAGCTTCGAGTGTTGGAGCTTTACAGAATAGTTATTTTCGCGCCTAAATATAATTTTAAACATAATTTTAACTTTAAATGGATTTTTTATATAATAAGTTTAGCAGTTTTTAAAATCAGCAGTTTTAAAAATGCGATCGGAGCTAATACTTTTAAAAATTATTAGGATACATGGAGGACAACATAAATCAAAATAACCTAAATAGCCGTGCCGTACTGCGCTTTCTCTTGACGCAGAGATCTGGACTAAAAATTTGTCATATAAATGCTCAAAGTCTGACTAGAAAAATAAATGAATTCAGGTATCTCTTTATATATATATATCTGAAACATGGTTTGTCCCAAATATTAGTGATGTCTTAGTTGAATGTGACGGCTATAACTTGTATCGCTCTGATCGTGAAAGTCATGGTGGAGGTGTTGCAATGTATGTTAACAAAAAATTGAAGTCCAAATTTGTATGTAAACATCCTGCTTGTAGTTCGGTGGAATATATATTTATTGAAATTACATATCAGCTGCAACAGACTGCAAAAATGCTTATTGGGTGCGCCTATCGGCCAAATTGTCGGACGAACTATGAAAATATTTTATGTGTCCTAACTGATTTATCGACAAATTATGCGGATGTCATTCTAGCTGGAGACTTTAATAGTGACTTAATAAGAGAATCACATCTTACAAATAATATGGATACGCTAGGGTTAAATGCAGTGAATATTTCTTCCCCCATACATTTCTGCAACACTCGCAGCTCATTACTAGATGTGTTTTTTGTGACTAATACTGACAGAGCTGTTTTATATGACCAACTTATCATGCCGTCCTTTTCAAAACATGACCTCATCTTTCTGACGTATGAAATTGACCTTTTATACCATGACCATACTATAGTTTTTAGGGACTTCAGAAATATAAATTATGAACATTTAAATATAGCATTTAATTGCTGTAATTGGGATAGGCTGTTTTCTCTCACAGAAGTGGACGATCAAGTAAAGCACTTTCAGGACAACATAAGTAGGTAGGTAGGTATCAGTGGTGAGGTTATTCGTAACCTCCAATTAGAGCTATGCTCCGTTTTGATCCACACCCTCGATTTGGTTGTAGTCTGCGCCTCCCATTAGTACCAGCCCGTGTCATTCAGGTAAGCTAGGATGGCACTCACTGGCTGCCTCCCCACTTCCCCTAGTGACCCGAGTTGGTGGGCTCCGAAGTGATGAGCTCTAAGCTGGTTGAAAGCCGGGCAGTGACACAGTGCAACTTCTGCAGTGTGGGTTATAGGGTAGGCCCATCTTACTGGCATGCGTGCCTATTGGCCAGTGGCCCGTATGGCTGCCGTTACCCTTCTGATGCCCGTTTTACTCTTGGAGATCAGCTCTGCAGTCCGTCTCCTATTGTATTCAGGCCAGCACAGTTTCGATCTCCTGTCATCGAAGGATAGTTTTAAATAAACTGTCAACAAAATAAACTAGTATTAAGATTTTAAAACTTATAAATCTAGATAATATAGGACGACTTCAGATTAATAACACTCCATTGGAGTATGTCGAAAAAGCCGTGAATCTGGGATTTACATTTAATAGGACACTTACCTGGAATGATCACATCGCAAAGGCAGTAGGAAAAATATATGGAATGCTGAGAACATTGTCTATGACTAAGGGATGTCTGCCTACAAATGTTCGTATGCTAATAGCAAAAACATGTTTAGTCCCTTCTCTGTTTTATGAATTAAAGTTTTTTCAAATTGCGATTCGATCAGCCATAATAAACTAAAGATAGTTTTTAATAGCATTGCAAGATATATATTCAATCTGCCACTGACGGAACATGTGTCTGGTTATGCCTATAAAATTTTTAACCTAGAACTTAATGGTTGGATAAAGATGAGATTACTGACATTTATTCACAAATTAATTTATCAGAAAGAGCCAGATTAGCATTAGAGCCATTAGCAATGCGACGCAGTTTAAGGAAAAGGTACTCTCACAAATCAGAACAGCCCAATAAATTAAATTAAATTAAAGCGACTTAGGATTAGGATTAAGTTAAATTAAATACATAGATATATAAATAATAATAAAGTATAAATTATAAGAAATTAAAATTGTTAAAATTGTTAGACTAAGAATATTTTATGCACAAAATTTGTTTTAATTCATTGTGACTAACGCTCTAGTTTATAAGTTCTAAACTTGTAGCGTTAGGAAGTCAAATAAATCAATAAATCAAATCAAATAAATCAAATGCGGCCCGTATCCGGCTGCCACCCCGCCGCGGCCCCGAGGCCGGGTAGAAGTCAAAGGGGGAAAAGCAAGGATCCTGTCGGAATTAATGTGCCCGTGGTTCAAGTTTTAAGTCGTCATGTATTTATTTTCCCTAAGTTTCCATGTTTTCTACTCTCGGTCCCTACTGTTCCCTACACACGCATGTCCTCTCCTGTGGGGGTTTGGCCCGAGGCCCGGTACACCCGATTTACTCCTCCGGCGTGCTGGCCAGCCCATCCGTAGTTGTTCTTCTGGGTTTTTTCTCCTCCGGGGCACGTCTGTCTTCTTCGACTTCTTGGAAACGACTTCCCGATCGAGGGCAGAGGCGCGTTCGGCCCTCCTCTGCCGCCGATCCCTTATGTTGGGCGAGCGTTATCGCCTTCGGCCGACACGAAGCATCGTGTGCTTAAGTGGAGGAGTTGAGCTTCGGCTCGCCTCGCTGTGTATGCATGGTTGGTACAGTCATGCGCATGGGTCGTCTCTCTCAGCTTTCTTTTGTTCTGCCGTCGGGCTCGGTTGAGTGTGCTGGCTTTGCCGCTATGTCGTAGCTCTGCCGCTGTGCGATCGCAGCACCAACCGACCGAGGTGCGCAGCCGTGTGACGTACGGCACGATCGCGTTCTAGATAGACGCGTGAACAGGAAAATATAGGAAAGTACGAGAAAAGTTAGATTTAGGTTAATGCAACATTACGAGCTAATTGGCTCTGCCGCGATGATCATAGGTTTCGCTGGGGATTTTTTTTGTTTTATTTTTTATTTTTATTGTAGGTAGAATGTTGGAAAAAAATGTACATGGAGGGGTACGGTAAATATTGACAAGCACTCGAGCGGTACAGCCGCAAAGTAATGTTTCGCGCGGGTAATGTTCCCAGCTAGGTCTCCTCCTGCTGTCTTCTTCGCTCCTCGGTCCTGAGCTTGATCATAATCGTAGCCACAAAGTTTTTTCACCGCCTGCCAGTTTTCCTTGCTTACCAGCATAGCCGGCACAAGGTTATCTGCCGAGATGATGGTCCCCAGAGGGGCTTCCGGAGAACGTCTTTCGCTCGCGAATCTTCCGCACGAGAACAGCACGTGCTCGGCGGTATCGTAGGCTTCCCTATCGCACCATGTGCAGTTTCCTCTCTCTTCGTGGCAAAATTTGTGCAGGTAGCTCCGGTAGCACACATGCCCGCTTAGGATCTGCGTCAGGTACCTGCCAGTGATTTCTCCTCGCCCAGTTCAAAAAACTTAGGTAGCAGGCGGTGCGTCTATCGACCCTCCCAGCATCCCAGCAGGCTTGCCAAGCTGTTAGCGTGGCACTCTTTGCCAAAAAGCGTGACTCGCTTTTCTCCGCTGACGACACTGCTCTTTCGTGGGTTATCTTGAAAATATCCTCCTGCTCCATTGCCATTAGATAGAGGGGAGGGGTTCCTGGTAATACCAGCGCCGCCTGGTCGGAGACTTTCTTACAAATGCGTAAGACAGTCAGGCGGTGAGATGCGTTCAAGCCTCTACAATGCTTGACTCCAGACCGGGGAAGCATATAGCATAGTCGCTCTAACTGCACTCGCGACTAGCAATTTGCTCGCCTTCTTCGGTTCTCTGTTGAGCATTGTCTTCATCAAGACCTTAGTTCTCGCGACCGACAAGAGCCTTGTATAATAATAAACGGTTTGAATTTGGTTATTTTTATTTATTTTATGGAGCAGGGAAGGTCCGGCTCAATTCAAAAGTAAATTTGTTAATGTTCCTATGTTATTCATACAAGGCCGCGACGCTTATATGCATATCTTATACGTATATATGAATTAGCGCCGAGCGACGGCGCTGTCGGAGGGGGAGTGCTGTAGGCACACATAGTAGCGATCAGCGTTTCTCCAGCGTGTGAATGCTGGATATGCAATTATGTTTGTTGCCCCTCAAGTGGACGCTCATATTACGCGTGTTCTATGACTTCTTTCTGATGGTGATGAGCGGTAGATGTTACATTTTTAACTTTAAAGTTTTTGCATAGGTCAGTGATTATTGAATTCCCAATTTTTCCGACCTTGGTAGAGGACCTATAGCGTCCACTATCACTCTGTCGAAAGCGGATTCAGGTGTATCCGTAATAGTCATTGGGATCGATGCTAGCCGACCGCTTGGACTTTGAACTGGAGTGGGCGGAATAGCCAAAGGGTCCGTACGTAGAAAAGCCGTGGGACCGCGGAGTGGTGAACTTGCCGTTGGTGGAAAGGAAGGAGAGCGCGAGGAGAGCAAGAGAAGAGCCGCAGCGAAAGCTTTAGCGCTAGCGCTGGCCGCTCACACTGCCGCTCACTAGTTCGCGCCCTTCTGGCGTGAACATTCGTAGGCGTAGGCAAAGGACTCATCGGATGGGCAGCAGGCTCGGTGTCATCCCTCCAAACAAGCTCCGGATACGGTTCATCCGAACACCGTGTTCTGAGCGACGGGCAATCCATCGTCGAGTTTCAGGAACCCCGGGTGGATCAGTTTGGCGTAAACATCTGACTCCAACACGAGGGAGATGGTTGCCGGCCGGTGGAAGCGTTCGTCCGCGAGACGGATATCGTCGAACTTGGACCTTACTGCGTCGCTCAGCGCTCGAATGGGTGTCCGGATTCTGAGGCTGGGGTCAATCTTCAGGAAGACCTCGAGCTGGAAGTGGTTTGTTCGGGACCGGAGCGTCACCGAGCAAACCTCGTCGTCTCCCTGCCGGGTGGTAGGCAGCCGGAACGCAGACGCCAACGATCGATCGATGCTGCTCACTGCCATGCATGGGTCGATCATGGCGCCATCCTCGAAGGTCTTCGAGCCCGTGTCTAGCACGACGACGGCTGTCGGCAGGATTGCCACTGACGGAGACGGGAGGGAGACTGTCGGATGCGGGCGATCGTTGGCGACTGGAGCAGGCGACGGAGACCGCGAAATGGGCATCGCGTCTGGACGGGGTGCAGCGGGCTGACGCCTTTTGCGGGTCGGCGCTGCAGAGCGGATCCTTTTGGAGCGGGGCGGGGTTCCTCGTGCATGTGGAGGAGGGTGTGGTGGTTCTGTCCGCACTTCTTGCATCCTTCTTGGCTGCGGCAGTCTCACCCTGAGTGCTCATGGGCGAGGCAGTTCGAGCAGTACTTGTTGATAAGAGCTGCTCGAAGGCGCTTTTCAACGCTCAGTTTATGGAACCTCTTGCCCTTCCGAAGAGGATGGATTCCTTTGCAAACTCGACAGCGGAAGGAATGAGTGCGTTTGGGAATCCGGCCTCTTAAGGCGGTCGCACTGCGCGTGTCAAAGAGTTGGTCCTGTGGATGCGGAACTTTGAATCCGTAGGATATTCGCGTGGAGAACACCGAAACGGTGGGGGCAGCTGGCGTGGACACTGGGCCAGTGAGAACCCATCCGAAAATAGTCTCTTGTGCCAGAAGAGATCCTAAAACGTTGCTTTTGGAACCGTCCAGAAGCACAGACGGTAGGATGTCAGCTCCTATCAGGATATCAATTTCGGACCTCTCGAAAAACTTTGGATCCGCTAAGGGGAGATCAGGAAGCTCCTTTAGAAGACTCATAGGAATTGGGTATGAGGGAAGCTTTCCGGCTAGTTGTGGAAGGACATAGGCAGTCGTATCTAACTGCTGTACGAGCCTGGAAGGAGCGCGAATCGCAAACTGGCAGAGCTTCGTGGGTTGAGCGGCAACAGTAGCATTGAGCTCGGAGACTTGGGTCTGAACTGGCTTGAAAAGTGTCTTGATTTGACTGAAAAGCCGCTCAGTAATAAACGTTGCTTCGGAACCTGAATCAATCAGAGCACGTGCTTGGAAGTTGCGGCCACGATGGCAGATATTAACGACCGCCGTGCCGAGCAGGACAGCTCTGGATCCTGAAGCAAAGCACACTTGAACATTGGAATGACCATCGGAGGTTACCGCACTTTCTTCCGTGGTCGCAGGTCGTGGACTAGACGGATTGGAGGGTCTTGGAATGCCGGCAACTGGGAAGAGATGAAAGGGACGAAAGGGACTGTTCCCATAAGAAAAGGGTCACCCTTGGCAGTTTGCTCGCGCAAAGGAAGACTGGCAGACAATCCCAGTTGTCAGTGGATATCTGCGAATGGGCTAGCGCTGTTAAACACCCTTGAATCGTGGACTGCAACTCCTTGAGAGCATGACCAGATTCTTGGGATATTTAACTCAAGTTGAACAGGAGCTTGAGTTGGCTGTTGACTAAAAGTCGTTTATTTTGGAACCGGTCGTGAAGAGGGGACTTGGACACGATGGCCTTTGCCTCGCCGCTTGTTTTTGTGAGAAGGTGAAAGAGCTTCTCGACCGGTGTCAGCCGAGGGTTATTAACATAAACTGCCGTGAATAGGTCCCGGAAAGTGGGCCATCGGAGGTAGTCGCCATCGAAGATTTCAGTGTCGCAAGGAGGTAAGCGGCACCCGGATGAATCTAGCGGCTGGGAGGGCGTTTGAACAACTGGAGGTGTTGCCCTTTCGATATTTTCGCCAATCTTTGCTGCGCATGACTCATATACGGAGTAGCATTAGTCATATTTGGACTGCAGCAGAGGAAATGTGCTGAGGGATCCTTCTCGGGCAATTATGTAGGTCAGAGCATGTTTCGTATTCTCTTTCAACTTTATCCCATAAGGCTCGCACTTGTTCCAGACGGACGTTTAACGTGTGTAGGGATGGTGAGACTTGATCAGGAGTGTTGATCTTGGCTTCGAACATGCTGACGCGATCGCTGACGGCAATGAATTTGTCCAATGCAGCGGCGGCGGGCGTTGGCAACTCTGCGCATTCCATATTTTTGCTGATAGAGCGAGTCACCCTTAGAAAATCAGTCTTGATTGTAGAGGGATTTTTGGATTTTTTCGCCGGTGAAGACTCGCTGTACGCTTTCGTCAGCGGACGAGAAATTAAGATTTTTGGAGTTGTCTTCGAACTGGTCGATGGTAGATCTTTCCCTTTTGGAGTGGAAATCGGAGGTCTGACCTTTGGACTAGCGGACTTGGGAGCTGGCTTAGCGCGAGCGGGTAGCGGAGAGTGTGGATTAAGTTTGGTTGATTTTCCTAGCGCGGATGTCGCTTTTTTGTCTCCCTCTATGGGCATTCTCAGTTATACCCTCGAAAAAATGACGGAACGGAGGCCTGCACGCCAAGAAAAGTGAAAGAGGGAAACGGCCAAACAAACACTTCGGTTCTGGATGGGCAATCAAAAACCCGAATTCGAATGGAATATTAGAATTTTAAACTGGACAAAATGGGATCCGCAAAGAAATCACAGAAAATAGCTAAAAATTTCCCAAAGGAAGCAAAAGATCTAGAAAATAGCAAGACCTAGCTATTAAAGAACGAATGGGAATTCACGGATATGGACCGACAAAAAACCTTGCAGCGGTCGAACGCTAAGTGCGGATATGAAGGCTCGCCGCTCGCTTTATATAGTGCTTGGCGAGACTTAGTGTGCCCGCCGTTGGTGTGGAATCTTCTCGTTTATCGGGAGGCCCGCTCGCTTTACGATTTATCGGTTAGCGCGCGCGCGTAAATATTTCAATTCGAATTTAGGAACTCGCCGAACAATGGAGAAATACGAAACATAAAAATAAACAGGTCAAAAACCTAGCTGGAATAGCTAATAAATTCGGAGGGAATTATTAAATAATTATTGGAAATTATTTAGGTTGTTTGGTGGTGTGGAACCGGACAATAAATTTTAAAATAAACAAATTCTGTTGAAAAACCCTCCAAAATGAACACAAAAATAGCTAAAAATAGCTAGGAACAATAAGGAAAAAAATGGCGGTAATCAATAAATAATTATTTGAAAATGTCGCTTTAGGAACCCCGAACATATTTTGTTTAAAAATTCTGTTGGAAAACCCGCCAAAGATTGACAAAAAATAGCTAAAAATAGCTAGGAAAAAGACCGGAAATTTGGCGGTATTTATTGAATAATTATTTGCAACTGTCGGTTTAGTATTTTAGAAACCCAAAAATATTTTTAAAAGTTTTGTGGGAAAACCCGCCAAAATTCTCTGGAGTAGCTATAAAATACCCAAGGATTTTGGCTATAAACAGTTGTGAATTTTTTAGAATTTATTTGGAAACTTTTAAAATTTTTGTTCTCGGAAATATATTTTTGGTTTCGAGTGGAGGGTATTTTCTCGTCGGCACTGTGTCGCCGTTCTTGTCAGTGCAGTCTGTATGTTTGTCAAATAGCTTGCACCTGCTGTCTGAACAAGAGGAGAAAGAGGAGGCGAGAGAACTCGAACTTAGGCGAGCCTATGTATGGTATGTATATGTAGGTATGTATATACGTATGAAGCTGTATAGCGCAGTATAGCGGGAATTTGGCAAATATATGTACATATGAGGGCGGGCAAGCTGGAGTTTGGCGCTCCGCCGCAAATATGTATGTATGAAGTCAAGAGCGGAAAAAAAAACAATATTTGTTTGTAAATTTATTTACATATGTCGAATAAAAGTATATTTTATTTATTTCTGGAGAGAAGGATTATTTATTTTTGTTCTTAAAAATTTGTTGTTTAATTTATTTGTATTAGTTGTATATTTTATTTCTACACAAAATAGGTTAAGTGGCTGGATAATTTTTAAGATGGGATATAAATTTTATTTTATGTATGGATGTATTTTAAAATATATTTAAAATAATTTGTGTGTTGCAGATATTTATTTATTCGTATAAATTGGACTATGTATGTATGTATGTATTTTATTTTATTTATGGATTGCAGTTTCTGCGGATGAGTTTTAGAATTTTTAAATTTATTAAATTCGTGCACTTTTTGGAATTTAACTTTTTGTGGGTGTGTATATGTATGTATTTTTAAATATTTATTTATTGAAGGCACAACAATACAGCAATTTAATGACGGACGTTTTCTGTGAATATGGATGGGTGTATGTGATATATATATATATGTATATATTTTGGACACCAGCGGATCGCAGTGGAAAACGAAGTAGGGGGCCGATATTGGCAAAGCACTTGTTGCACTTTAAAAAAATAAGAAGAACTTCACTGCGGCTGGGGGAATGCACATAATATATATATATCACTTTCACTTTTCACTTTTCGGAATCGGATGGAAGGAAAGAATTAAACGCCTTTGGAATAGGAATATGGCGACCACGGACGGAATAGAAATGGAAAACCGTACTTATCTTGGATTTTTTCCGCAGGAGGCGCTGGTGGATCAGGATAGATCCGGAGTCGAAGGACCATGAACTGGAGTGGGCGGAATAGCCAAAGGGTCCGTACGGCTGCTGGAGTGGGTCGTGGTCGCTGGGTGGATGTGATGAAGTGTTGCTGTTGTAGGGGGCTTCGATTTAACTTTACTTTATTTCTTTCACACTTCTTGCACTGGACAATGCTTGCTTAAGATTAACTTATACCTGACAATAGAAAAGCCGTGGGACCGCGGAGTGGTGAACTTGCCGTTGGTGGAAAGCAGGGAAAGCGCGAGGAGAGCAAGAGAAGAGCCGCAGCGAAAGCTTTAGCACTAGCGCTGGCCGCTCACACTGCCGCTCACTAGTTCGCGCCCTTCTGGCGTGAACAGATTTCTTTAAAGAATCGCAATATGGCGTTTTAAAAAACCGCGTAAAAACCCTTTTTTTTAATTAAAAAATATTTTAAAATTAATATACAAAATAATTATTTAATAATGGTTCCACAAAGAACATTTAGACCAAGGCGTGCCCAATGCGTTCAGCGCTTTCGTTTGTATTTCCTATCCATGTTTCTTGAACAGGTTGCCTCCAATATCATCAAATTCTTTAGCGGATATTGTTATTCACTTATTGGTTAGGGATCCTGGGTGATACTCGCAACAAAATCCTGCATATTATTGGGTGCGCCAGATACTCGCTATAGTTCGGTATTCCGTTGAAGATCCCAAGCAGTACGAGACAAACCCAATTCGCTTCTCCAAAGAAAAATACATCGCAGACAAATCCATGGCCTTCGTCATGGTTACTTTATTTTACTCCACGGCTGATAAAATCAGGCTTTCGTCGTTGTTCAAAGTGCTCATTTTCGTCAATTCTTTTTAATTTTTCAGTAAATGCTGACAGCTGTCAAAAACAAACACAATAACGCAATAGAAATACACATTCTACGTTATTGCGTTTCCTTCGATATCGATAGGTAACGCACGATAGTGTTAATAGGCTTTAAGATTGTATTTCCTGCATTTGTCAAAAACATCAGTTACGTTTGTGACGGTCAGTCGATGTTTTGGGTAGCTCAGGGGCGGCCCAGGATCCTCGCAGATATTTATTTGGGTCGGAGGTGGTTGCTGAAACAGAAGGTCACCCGGTCCCAGAGTAGAAGTCGGTGGGAATTACTTAGTAATTGTGTATCGAACTTATTTATTGACGTAAAATGTACAGGATAGCAAATGGACAGCTGGCCAGGATCGTCGCCTCGGATCTGGAACGGTCTCCTGGGTGAGCGGGCTCGTCCGGCGGGCGTCGGCCGGCGGCGGTGGTGCCGTCCCTGGGTGGTGGCCGTCGTCCGGGTGGCCGCTGCTCCGTGGGATGGCGTCGGGGCGCGGCGGCGGCCGTTGTCCGTCGGCGGGCGTGGCCTGGGTGCTGGAAAGAGAGAGAAGAACGGGGCCCTGGGACCGCTAGGTCGGCCGAGAGAGCACACTTGGGGACCGCTAGGTCGACCGCAAGAGCGAGAGGGAATCCCTGGGGACGGCTAGGTCGACCGCAAGAGCGAGAGAGAACATTAGGGACCGCTAGGTCGACCACAAGAGCGAGTGAGAACCCTAACTTGGGACTGCTAGGTCGGACAGAGAGAGAGAGAACACTTGGGGACCGCTAGGTCGACCGCAAGAGCGAGTGAGAACCCTAACTTGGGACCGCTAGGTCGGCCAGAGAGAGAGAGAACACTTGGGGACCGCTAGGTCGACCGCAAGAGCGAGTGAGAACCCTAACTTGGGACCGCTAGGTCAGCCAGAGAGAGAGAGAGAACACTTGGGGACCGCTAGGTCGACCGCAAGAGCGAGTGAGAACCCTAACTTGGGACCGCTAGGTCGGCCAGAGAGAGAGAGAGAACACTTGGGGACCGCTAGGTCGACCGCAAGAGCGAGTGAGAACCCTAACTTGGGACCGCTAGGTTGGCCAGAGAGAGCGAGAAGGCGGATCGGTGTTCCGAGCCGTTGAGGGGAGAGGGGAACGGGGAAATAGGTAACTACTACGGTTAGCTAACTACAGATATATTACCAAACCTACTGGTCCGGCTTACCAAAGGTGACTTTGTTGCTCTGCCTACAATCGCTGGCGGCTGCTGAGTGACGATATGAGGCCAGCCGCCCGCTTTATATAGCCCCTGGCTAAGGGTAGTGTGCCCGTTGCCTCCTCCCACATCTGCCTGATCCGGGTGTGACCAGCTCCCTTGGTCCAGTGTGCCCATTCGCCTGTGGTTGGCGCGCGCGCGCAACTTATTTAAATTTGGATTTCTTAGGGTTCTGTTCTTTCTCTTGTTCTCTTTATTCATCTTTTCCTCTTTTCCCGTTTATTCTCACTCATTCCTTCTTATTCTGTTTATTACATTATATTTACTCTTAATGTGCGCGATAAGCGTCACACGTTTTTAAGCATATGTTTTTCGGAACAACCTATGTCTATTAGATCATCCATGTAAAGGAATGCTTGCGTCGGCTCAAGCCCAGAAAATGCAATAGTCATCATTCTTTAAAAGGAATTAGGCGCTATTTTCAAACCAAACGGTTATCGTGTAAAACGATATGAGCCGTTTGTTGTTGAAAATGAAGTTATATTTCTTTAACTTTCATCCAGTTGAATTTGGTGGAAACCTGACATCAAGTCAAGGCATGAAAAATATTTAGCTCGATCCAAAATGTCATCGATTCTAGGGAGCGGAAATTTATCAGACAACAGTTTTTATTGATTTGGCGATAGTCAATTACTAATCGCCATTTCTTTTTTTCTGAGTCTGGAAGAAATTTGTTTGGTCCAAAAAAATCTGGACTATTTTATTCCGATACTGATGGTTCGACTATCCTAACATCGATCAGTTTTTGTACTTGTGCTTGAATCTCGTCTATCTGACTATGAGGATTTCTATAATTTTTTATATAGACTGGTTCGTCATCTTTCAATCTCAGTTTCAGCTTGTAAAAATTGTTTGCCGATACCGGTTCTGTTGTCAGACCAAATCCATCTGTATATTTACTGCATAGTTTTTTAATTGTGATTTAAATTGTGTGGGAAAATGTTTTGACAATTGGGACATGACAGTTTGTTCTCTTGTTTCTTCACTAGTTTGAACCACATTATAGTTCGAAAGTGATTCATATTCTAAGTTATTTAAATCTATTAATTGATCTGTATTTTGTGTGTTCAATATTCGGACAAAAACATTCTTTGATGTTGAAATGGTATTTGCAACAAAAATACCTGTTTCTATTTCTTGGTTTGAGATAAATATATTTGTATGTTCAATTGAATTTACATTGATCTTTCGGACAACTTGCGATCTCGGGGGTAATAATATTTTGTTATAAATTATGGGAACATAAATCGGACAATTTAAATGATTAGGTCTAATAATAAACCACTCTTCTGTAGGTTTGAAATCTAATTGGCAATTGGATTTTTTAATAAAATCAATACCTATTATTCCATCACACGGTATTGGAAATTGCTGATCTACTATATGAAAATTGTGTGGAATTATATATTTGTCTGTCTGTATCTCAATTGATGTTGAACCTTTAGATTCAATAGTTTCTTGGCTAATAACTTGGATATTAATTTTATATTCATCTTGTATACTATTGAAGTAATCGGCTTCTTCTTTTAGAATTGAAATATCTGCGCCCGTGTCAACTAAGAAAATTAAATTTTTTTTCCAGTTGCCACGTGATTAAATGAAACGAATATATTTATACTGAGATTGATTGAATAATCTTTAACTTTGTCTATTCCTGTGTATCTGATGTCTGCTGGGAGTTTTTCTAATTATTTTGGGCTACTCTCATATTTTCATTGTTGTTATTGTTATTTCTATTCTGATTATTTCGGCCACGACCTCTATAATTATTACCATTATTATGGTTATAATTATTATTATAATTTTAGTTACGACTGCGAAAGTTACCTCTATAATTTCCATGCCGCGCTGTGTGTAATATAGGACAGGTTGCTTCTGTGCAACAATTTACAAATTTTGATACGGCCTCATTCATAGTATTGAAGGTACCAGCTTGCATGATAAGTTTTACCCTATCGATTGTGCAATTTGTAGTCATTGCTTTGACTGCATGCTGGGTGGAATAACTTTTGGCTAACTCTAGCGGTAAACCGTCTGTTATATATGCACCTTCTAACATTTTTGCCATCTGCTCAACCTCTAGTGAGCAGTTTTATTGCGTTGCTGTAAGTTCATCAGTTTTGCTGATAATACTTCTACACTTTCGCCCTTGACATTGCAGTTTAATCTGGAAATGACTTCAGTTATTGTTGTTTCGTTTCCGATTAAATTTCTGGCTACAAGGTTTAGCTTTGTTTTTATTAATGAAATTGCTAATTGTTCGTGTTCGCCTTTTATTGGCTCAATTATTTCCAATGCATCTTAGATTTCTTAGATTTTCGGCTTTACCATCAAAAACTGGTATAAGCTTAGATGCGGTATTAATAAAGTCAATATTTGTTTGTGCCATTGTGAAATTTTCTGGTTGTTCGGTCTCGCTAATAGTCTCTTCCGACTCCTTAACGTCTATTGACTGCAACACAGATGGGTCAAATGATGATGGTTTACTTAATATAGACGGGCAAAATAGTTGTAAATTATGCTTATCTGATGCACAGATCAATTCTTCACGCAAGCGTCTTAGAATATCTGACGCTTGCACCCAGTTTAAGCCGCTAAGCTTGTTTTTATTGTCTGAGACCAGTTCACGGATTTTATTGTATTTTTCAACAAGTATCTCAGCGTATTTGATTTTGGTCTGATTTTAAAAGCGCTTTTATTCAAGCACTTGAATGATTTGTCAAAGTCTATACGTATATAATTGCAGTATACACTGTCCAATGGGCCAGGGCAGTCGGCTGGGCACCTTTTCCCGTTGTGGGAGCGCTTTTGGGGCTGGAGGTGTTATTTTCTCGTGATTGGTTACAGTTTTTATACTTGAGTGAGTTGGGGCTTGCGGGGTTTTGTTTTTGAGTCTTGATATAAGTGAATCAAGCTCGCATTGCAATACCTGGGGTTTTGCCCATGCGGGTGGTGGTGTACTCGAATATAATACCCACTTTAAATGCGCTACTCTTTTTTTTATTTTATTATGTACACTTCCGCGTTTACCCATCACGTCACTCTAATTCTTTTGTTTTTATATATCTTAATAAAAAAATGCATAAGGATTACTGGTACAGGAAAAAATTTTCATTTATTAATTATTTATTTTTAGTTTTTGGCACTGAAAAAAATGTGAAACAAAAAAAAATATATATATATATATATATTTTTTTTTTTATTTTATTCGATATAATCTTATCTTTTACTTCGGGCTTGGACTCGCTTCCGCCCATTGTAAAATTTGAAATTGAACGATTAACGTCAATATGAAAGAAAAATAGTCTCGGTCACTTAACGCCGACCGGCGGAGAGAAATTTAATATTAATTCAGTCCTGGGTGAATGTACAATAATCCTACCTAGTATTTCGTACGGCTTTATGGGCCATACAGCTCATCGGGCAGAAAAAGTTCCGCTCAATGTTACAATATTTTGTTTTGACTAATTGGGGGCCTCGTGGAGTGGATAGCGCAGCTACCTGCCACGGGGTCGTGGGTTTAACCCCCACCCATGACGAGAGCATGGCCATACAAACTTCCTCTCTGAAATACTTTTCTAACTTTTAGAAAGTATTCTTCCACATAAAAATGCCTTTTACAACAATTTTTCGGCAACTCCCACTTGCCCCACCACCTCACCCCCCCTCTCCTCGCTATATGGGAGAAAGAACGGGGGCAACCCACATAGTACCAAGCGCACCCTGTGTTTTTCTGCGAACAGCAACAACACCCAGCAGGGCGAGCGCGTTACCAAGACTGTTCGCTTTTCTACGAATAACAACACAACACCGTAGACGCCACTCCCCGATGGCGACAGGTGGCAGCCCCACCACTGGGATAAGCCGCATCTGGCCAATCACCAGATCGGTCGAAAACTTAAATCGATTACTGAAACAAATACGAGAAATTTAAACATAAACGGCGCTCCACATTCGATGACGACCATAGGCATTTCAAAACGGACACGAATTGGACAATGGAACGTTAGAACTCTAAGAGAACCATCTAGGTTAGCACAGTTCGAGGCAGAGATGGAGAAACTCCACATTGCAATAGCTGGAATCAGCGAGATGAGGTGGGCTGGCAGTGGGGAAACAACAACATCAGATAGCAATCTAGTCCTAAACAGTGGCAACAGTGACGGCAGCAGATATGGAGTGGGAATCTACGTGTCCAAGCGCATAAAGAAGGCACTGGTTTCCTGGGAACCCATTTCTGATAGAATCATGACCGCCAAGTTCAGATGTAGAGCTAGATACATAAACATCATTCAATGCTATGCCCCGACGGAAGACGCTAATGACGAGACCAAGGACGACTTCTATACTGCCCTTACAGCAACCCTCAACAAGTTAAGGCAAGGTGACATTAACATCGTCATGGGTGACTTCAATGCGAAAATCGGCCCCAACAACACCGGACTAAGATCTGTCATGGGCCAGCATGGAACTGGGACACGCAACGATAACGGAGAGAGATTAGTGGAACTCTGCCAACTATTCCAACTGGTCATCGGCGGCACATTGTTCCCACACAAAGATGTCCACAAATACTCCTGGACATCTCCAAGTGGTAACACGCGCAACCAGATCGACCAGATATGCATTACCAGGAAATGGAGACACTCGCTACTGGACGTACGGAACAAAAGGGGAGCAGCCATAGACAGTGATCATGAGTCATTGGATCATGTCATTGGAGAACTTTCCATAAAGCTCAACCGCAACCACTCAAGGAACACTGGCAACAGCCAACACCGTCGAGCGCCCCCTGCCTTGGCCTGCAACAACGCGGAAGATCGGACTGGATATCTGAAGGGACCTTGGACCTGATTAGAAGGAGGAACAACCTGAAGCCCCTGGCGGACCAGCTTACACAGTACCGTGAGGAGTATCGCGGACTATGCAGAGCGGTGAAAAGGTCGGCCAGAAAGGACAAAAGAGCACAGCTGGATAGACTTGCGACAGACGCAGAACGAGCAGCCGGCGAGAACAACATGCGCTCGCTATACCAGCAGATTGCACGAATTGCAGGTACCAATCACAGGCAGAACAAACCAGTCAGAGATCTAGAAGGTAACCTCCTATCCAATGATGAGGCACAAATCCGAAGATGGCGCCAACACTTCATGGGAATTAGCCACACCACATCACCAAACGTGGCTCAAGACTATAGGAGTGTTGTGCCGCCAAGTGGGAGTAGCAGGATACCCTCTGCACCCCCGAATGTAAGAGAAATTGTGAATGCAATAAAGAAGCTGAAGCACAACAGGGCAGCTGGCGAAGACAACATCCCAGCCGAACTGCTTCAAGTTGACACCCAACTGATGGCTGAAACTTTGCATCCACACTTCTCACGCATATGGGAAGGCGGAACGGTGCCAGACTCCTGGAAAAGTGGAATCATTGTGAAGCTTCCTAAGAAAGGCGACCTTAGTGACTGCAACAACTGGAGAGGGATAAATAACCCTGCTCAACACCAGCTATAAGATCTTAGCTACACTTCTGAACGAACGCCTCCAGGAAAAAATTGAGCCAACAATTCGAGACGAACAGGCAGGCTTCAGACCACACAGGAGTTGCGTAGACCAGGCAAATACACTACGCATAATCACCGAGCAAGCTGTGGAATGGAGAGCCCCGCTTTACCTCCTGTTCATCGACTTCAAGAAGGCGTTCGACTCAGTTGAAAGAGCAGCAATATGGCGAGCACTTGCAAGAAAAGGAGTACCTGCGAATCTCATCGCCATCATCAAATCGATGTATGACGATGCCAACCTGGCGGTACTGCACAATGGAAAAACTAGTGCACCTTTCCAGACGAACACCGGAATTCGGCAAGGATGCCCGCTGTCACCACTCCTCTTCAACATCGTAGTCGACGAGTTAATGAGCGAAGTATGCTCGTCCAAGCGCGGAATCACGTGGAACCTCACCAGACACCTTGAGGACTTGGACTACGCAGACGACCTCTGTCTCATGACGACCTCGTCAGGATAGCCAGCAGCGTAGGACTTGAGATAAACGTAGCGAAAACCAAAGCTATGCGCTTCAACCACTCCAGCCAAGGAAACATCATCATAAAAGGGAACCCGATCGAGTTCGTCAGCAGTTTCCCATACCTTGGCACCATCATATCCAACAGTGGTGGAGTGGATGATGATGTCTCCAGTCGTCTCGGCAAAGCCCGATCAGCATTTGGGAGACTATACCGCATATGGAGAGACCGACAAATAAGCAGACGAACAAAGCTCAGGATCTACAATGCGTGTGTGAAGTCCATACTACTATACGGAAGTGAGACATGGCTCGCCACTAAGAAGATAACGCAGAAGCTGCAGACTTTCAGCAACAAATGCCTGAGAGTCATATGTGGGGTATTCTGGCCAAACAGAATAACCAACACAGAACTGTGGCGCGTTACAGGCGAGTCCCCGATACACACCCAAATAAGGAAGATAAAATGGATGTGGATAGGGCACGCTCTCAGAAGAAACCCTAGTAGCATAGTGAGGATGGCACTGGACTGGAACCCCCAAGGAAGCAGGAGAGTAGGAAGGCCAAGAGCAACCTGGAGAAGAACCGCTTACCAAGAACTAGCCCAAATAGACAGCACATGTTATTATAGTTCGAAAGTGATTCATATTCTAAGTTATTTAAATCTATTAATTGATCTGTATTTTGTGTGTTCAATATTCGGACAAAAACATTCTTTGATGTTGAAATGGTATTTGCAACAAAAATACCTGTTTCTATTTCTTGGTTTGAGATAAATATATTTGTATGTTCAATTGAATTTACATTGATCTTTCGGACAACTTGCGATCTCGGGGGTAATAATATTTTGTTATAAATTATGGGAACATAAATCGGACAATTTAAATGATTAGGTCTAATAATAAACCACTCTTCTGTAGGTTTGAAATCTAATTGGCAATTGGATTTTTTAATAAAATCAATACCTATTATTCCATCACACGGTATTGGAAATTGCTGATCTACTATATGAAAATTGTGTGGAATTATATATTTGTCTGTCTGTATCTCAATCGATGTTGAACCTTTAGATTCAATAGTTTCTTGGCTAATAACTTGGATATTAATTTTATATTCATCTTGTATACTATTGAAGTAATCGGCTTCTTCTTTTAGAATTGAAATATCTGCGCCCGTGTCAACTAAGAAAATTAATTTTTTTCCAGTTGCCACGTGATTAAATGAAACGAATATATTTATACTGAGATTGATTGAATAATCTTTAACTTTGTCTATTCCTGTGTATCTGATGTCTGCTGGGAGTTTTTCTAATTATTTTGGGCTACTCTCATATTTTCATTGTTGTTATTGTTATTTCTATTCTGATTATTTCGGCCACGACCTCTATAATTATTACCATTATTATGGTTATAATTATTATTATAATTTTAGTTACGACTGCGAAAGTTACCTCTATAATTTCCATGTCCGCGGTTTCAGCCGCGCTGTGTGTAATATAGGACAGGTTGCTTCTGTGCAACAATTTACAAATTTTGATACGGCCTCATTCATAGTATTGAAGGTACCAGCTTGCATGATAAGTTTTACCCTATCGATTGTGCAATTTGTAGTCATTGCTTTGACTGCATGCTGGGTGGAATAACTTTTGGCTAACTCTAGCGGTAAACCGTCTGTTATATATGCACCTTCTAACATTTTTGCCATCTGCTCAACCTCTAGTGAGCAGTTTTATTGCGTTGCTGTAAGTTCATCAGTTTTGCTGATAATACTTCTACACTTTCGCCCTTGACATTGCAGTTTAATCTGGAAATGACTTCAGTTATTGTTGTTTCGTTTCCGATTAAATTTCTGGCTACAAGGTTTAGCTTTGTTTTTATTAATGAAATTGCAAATTGTTCGTGTTCGCCTTTTATTGGCTCAATTATTTCCAATGCATCTTAGATTTCTTAGATTTTCGGCTTTACCATCAAAAACTGGTATAAGCTTAGATGCGGTATTAATAAAGTCAATATTTGTTTGTGCCATTGTGAAATTTTCTGGTTGTTCGGTCTCGCTAATAGTCTCTTCCGACTCCTTAACGTCTATTGACTGCAACACAGATGGGTCAAATGATGATGGTTTACTTAATATAGACGGGCAAAATAGTTGTAAATTATGCTTATCTGATGCACAGATCAATTCTTCACGCAAGCGTCTTAGAATATCTGACGCTTGCACCCAGTTTAAGCCGCTAAGCTTGTTTTTATTGTCTGAGACCAGTTCACGGATTTTATTGTATTTTTCAACAAGTATCTCAGCGTATTTGATTTTGGTCTGATTTTAAAAGCGCTTTTATTCAAGCACTTGAATGATTTGTCAAAGTCTATACGTATATAATTGCAGTATACACTGTCCAATGGGCCAGGGCAGTCGGCTGGGCACCTTTTCCCGTTGTGGGAGCGCTTTTGGGGCTGGAGGTGTTATTTTCTCGTGATTGGTTACAGTTTTTATACTTGAGTGAGTTGGGGCTTGCGGGGTTTTGTTTTTGAGTCTTGATATAAGTGAATCAAGCTCGCATTGCAATACCTGGGGTTTTGCCCATGCGGGTGGTGGTGTACTCGAATATAATACCCACTTTAAATGCGCTACTCTTTTTTTTATTTTATTATGTACACTTCCGCGTTTACCCATCACGTCACTCTAATTCTTTTGTTTTTATATATCTTAATAAAAAAATGCATAAGGATTACTGATACAGGAAAAAATTTTCATTCATTAATTATTTATTTTTAGTTTTTGGCACTGAAAAAAATGTGAAAAAAAAAATATATATATATATATATATATATATTTTTTTTTTTTATTTTATTCGATATAATCTTATCTTTTACTTCGGGCTTGGACTCGCTTCCGCCCATTGTAAAATTTGAAATTGAACGATTAACGTCAATATGAAAGAAAAATAGTCTCGGTCACTTAACGCCGACCGGCGGAGAGAAATTTAATATTAATTCAGTCCTGGGTGAATGTACAATAATCCTACCTAGTATTTCGTACGGCTTTATGGGCCATACAGCTCATCGGGCAGAAAAAGTTCCGCTCAATGTTACAATATTTTGTTTAGACTAATTGGGGGCCTCGTGGTGTAGTGGATAGCGCAGCTACCTGCCACGGGGTCGTGGGTTTAACCCCCACCCATGACGAGAGCATGGCCATACAAACTTCCTCTCTGAAATACTTTTCTAACTTTTAGAAAGTATTCTTCCACATAAAAATGCCTATTACAACAATTTTTCGGCAACTCCCACTTGCCCCACCACCTCACCCCCCCTCTCCTCGCTATATGGGAGAAAGAACGGGGGCAACCCACATAGTACCAAGAGCACCCTGTGTTTTTCTGCGAACAGCAACAACACCCAGCAGGGCGAGCGCGTTACAAAGACTGTTCGCTTTTCTACGAATAACAACACAACACCGTAGACGCCACTCCCCGATGGCGACAGGTGGCAGCCCCACCACTGGGATAAGCCGCATCTGGCCAATCACCAGATCGGTCGAAAACTTAAATCGATTACTGAAACAAATACGAGAAATTTAAACATAAACGGCGCTCCACATTCGATGACGACCATAGGCATTTCAAAACGGACACGAATTGGACAATGGAACGTTAGAACTCTAAGAGAACCATCTAGGTTAGCACAGTTCGAGGCAGAGATGGAGAAACTCCACATTGCAATAGCTGGAATCAGCGAGATGAGGTGGGCTGGCAGTGGGGAAACAACAACATCAGATAGCAATCTAGTCCTAAACAGTGGCAACAGTGACGGCAGCAGATATGGAGTGGGAATCTACGTGTCCAAGCGCATAAAGAAGGCACTGGTTCCCTGGGAACCCATTTCTGATAGAATCATGACCGCCAAGTTCAGATGTAGAGCTAGATACATAAACATCATTCAATGCTATGCCCCGACGGAAGACGCTAATGACGAGACCAAGGACGACTTCTATACTGCCCTTACAGCAACCCTCAACAAGTTAAGGCAAGGTGACATTAACATCGTCATGGGTGACTTCAATGCGAAAATCGGCCCCAACAACACCAGACTAAGATCTGTCATGGGCCAGCATGGAACTGGGACACGCAACGATAACGGAGAGAGATTAGTGGAACTCTGCCAACTATTCCAACTGGTCATCGGCGGCACATTGTTCCCACACAAAGATGTCCACAAATACTCCTGGACATCTCCAAGTGGTAACACGCGCAACCAGATCGACCAGATATGCATTACCAGGAAATGGAGACACTCGCTACTGGAAGTACGGAACAAAAGGGGAGCAGCCATAGACAGTGATCATGAGTTGGTCATTGGAGAACTTTCCATAAAGCTCAACCGCAACCACTCAAGGAACACTGGCAACAGCCAACACCGTCGAGCGCCCCCTGCCTTGGCCTGCAACAACGCGGAAGATCGGACTGGATATCTGAAGGGACCTGGGACCTGATTAGAAGGAGGAACAACCTGAAGCCCCTGGCGGACCAGCTTACACAGTACCGTGAGGAGTATCGCGGACTATGCAGAGCGGTGAAAAGAACAACATGCGCTCGCTATACCAGCAGATTGCACGAATTGCAGGTACCAATCACAGGCAGAACAAACCAGTCAGAGATCTAGAAGGTAACCTCCTATCCAATGATGAGGCACAAATCCGAAGATGGCGCCAACACTTCATGGGAATTAGCCACACCACATCACCAAACGTGGCTCAAGACTATAGGAGTGTTGTGCCGCCAAGTGGGAGTAGCAGGATACCCTCTGCACCCCCGAATGTAAGAGAAATTGTGAATGCAATAAAGAAGCTGAAGCACAACAGGGCAGCTGGCGAAGACAACATCCCAGCCGAACTGCTTCAAGTTGACACCCAACTGATGGCTGAAACTTTGCATCCACACTTCTCACGCATATGGGAAGGCGGAACGGTGCCAGACTCCTGGAAAAGTGGAATCATTGTGAAGCTTCCTAAGAAAGGCGACCTTAGTGACTGCAACAACTGGAGAGGGATAAATAACCCTGCTCAACACCAGCTATAAGATCTTAGCTACACTTCTGAACGAACGCCTCCAGGAAAAAATTGAGCCAACAATTCGAGACGAACAGGCAGGCTTCAGACCACACAGGAGTTGCGTAGACCAGGCAAATACACTACGCATAATCACCGAGCAAGCTGTGGAATGGAGAGCCCCGCTTTACCTCCTGTTCATCGACTTCAAGAAGGCGTTCGACTCAGTTGAAAGAGCAGCAATATGGCGAGCACTTGCAAGAAAAGGAGTACCTGCGAATCTCATCGCCATCATCAAATCGATGTATGACGATGCCAACCTGGCGGTACTGCACAATGGAAAAACTAGTGCACCTTTCCAGACGAACACCGGAATTCGGCAAGGATGCCCGCTGTCACCACTCCTCTTCAACATCGTAGTCGACGAGTTAATGAGCGAAGTATGCTCGTCCAAGCGCGGAATCACGTGGAACCTCACCAGACACCTTGAGGACTTGGACTACGCAGACGACCTCTGTCTCATGACGACCTCGTCAGGATAGCCAGCAGCGTAGGACTTGAGATAAACGTAGCGAAAACCAAAGCTATGCGCTTCAACCACTCCAGCCAAGGAAACATCATCATAAAAGGGAACCCGATCGAGTTCGTCAGCAGTTTCCCATACCTTGGCACCATCATATCCAACAGTGGTGGAGTGGATGATGATGTCTCCAGTCGTCTCGGCAAAGCCCGATCAGCATTTGGGAGACTATACCGCATATGGAGAGACCGACAAATAAGCAGACGAACAAAGCTCAGGATCTACAATGCGTGTGTGAAGTCCATACTACTATACGGAAGTGAGACATGGCTCGCCACTAAGAAGATAACGCAGAAGCTGCAGACTTTCAGCAACAAATGCCTGAGAGTCATATGTGGGGTATTCTGGCCAAACAGAATAACCAACACAGAACTGTGGCGCGTTACAGGCGAGTCCCCGATACACACCCAAATAAGGAAGATAAAATGGATGTGGATAGGGCACGCTCTCAGAAGAAACCCTAGTAGCATAGTGAGGATGGCACTGGACTGGAACCCCCAAGGAAGCAGGAGAGTAGGAAGGCCAAGAGCAACCTGGAGAAGAACCGCTTACCAAGAACTAGCCCAAATAGACAGCACATGGGAAAATGCAAAACAGACAGCTCAAAATAGAGTTAGATGGAAGGCTCTCGTAGAAGCCCTAAGTTCCCGAGAGGAATAAAAGGAATTTAAAAAAAAAAAAAAAAAAAAATATGCAGCGCAGTGCATCGATTTCTGGTGTGCCTCGCAGGGCAACAAAAAAAATTTTATTTCGTTGTGCGCTCTTGGAAGCGCTGTCAAATCACTATCCTTAGCCCGGCTTGGCGCGCCGGGCGGTGCTGGTGCTGGTTGTACAGGCTGGCTTTTCCCTGATACTCTCCTTCTGTGTCAGCTGGATGTCGGTGAGACTCCCTCGCTGGCCTCCCGCACTCGTTTTTCGGTTGCTGCTGTCCTGACAGACTATTTATCATCCGCTGCATATACGGATGTTCTCGGCCAGTGATGCCGGAATGAGGATGTTCTGAGTGGGTTTCAGTTGGATGATCTAGGTGGAGCCTGCGGCGATGGTCAGAGCGGCGACGATGAGGAATTGGTCAATGAAGGATGCCTCTACTCGCTGCTGAAGTGGCTAACGAAGGCGAACTGCTTGCAAGTCGAGCATTCAACACTACACCCTATTTGAGTGCTTGCGCTGGATTTTGTGACTTTTGGATTAGATAAGTTTTTTGTTCACTCGATGTCGCTCCATCTTTTTACTCTCGCTCAATTCTGGCTGTGTCTCAGATAAACTTTTCTTTTTAAATGCGTTTTCCTTGCTCATCTCTGCCCAACGTTTTGTTTTTTTCACATAATCATTTTCACAAAATTATAAACTTTGTGTTTGCTGGCTCCGGTGGCACGGTCGCCATATAACCATATACGGTTTGAATTTGGTTATTTTTATTTATTTTATGGAGCAGGGAAGGTCCCGCTCCATTCAAAGGTAAATTTGTTAATGTTCTTATTTTATTCATACAAAGGTTTCTTAGCCTAATTCGGGGAGCAGCGCTGCCGGCGTTATATGTATAAGTTAGCAGGAGTCACTTATTGCTATGTCCGGCTTAATGCAACCACGTCGGAGCTTTTGAGAGAAGAGCTAAGCTTTGCTGAAGAACGTAGGGTAAAGTTAAGAGATCTTATTTTATAATCAGCAGTCGATATTTGGAGATTAAAAGCGTCGGTCATCGCCACGCACAGACATACAAATTCGCCTCATTAAGTGCAGACCGCACAAGTCTATTACAATTTGTATACCAATAAATGTACAAACAAATATACACAAAATATTTGAATTATAATTTATATATGAATTATCGCCGAGCGACGGCGCTGACGGAGGGGGAGTGCTGTAGGCACACATGGTAGCAATCAGCCTTTGGCCAGCGTGGGAATGTGGCCTTGAAATTATGTTTGTTGGTCCTCAAGTGGACGCTCATATTACGCGTGCACTTGGGCTGGACTGTTTATATACACTTTGCAACAGAGTGCTGCAATGTGTTTGTATGTTATTCTTACAGTGGTACATCGCAATATGTGCATACTACACTTGAATCGATCATCACGCCTAGAAATTTGATAGCTCTAGACGTTTTGATTATGGAGTGGCTGACACGGACCTCAGCCACTTCCACCTTCTTCCTTTTACTCTCCAGGACGACTTCGGTCTTTTGGGGGGCTAACTGCAACCCCACGCGCGACAGACACGAGCTAATAGCACTGATGCTGTAGTTGCACGTCGTTTCTGTTACGGCAATCTCGCAAGCCCCACTAGTTCCGAACTCATAGGGAGTGGGAGCTTCAGGACACCGTCGTACATTGCGTTTCACAATAGTGGCGCCAGGACCGAAAATTTAGGAAAGTACGAAAAAAGTTCGTTTTTAGATTCATGCAACATTACGAGCTAATTCTACTAGCAATACATTTTTAAGGCGATGGAGGCTCTCAGTCAAATAGGCGGTTGTAATCGCCACATAAGACCCTGACAGCTTAATTTACCTCAAACTCCATCCTACAGTGATTGTTTGAAGGGGGGTGGCTTCCTTAAGTTGAAAAAATACCAGATCCGCTGAAGAAAGTGTTGGTGTCGTCACGACGCAATAGGCACGGGGGCGTCAAGGATCAATTCAGCACTTCTCTATTGGACTTCAGTTTCTAGACTAACTGCTAGCTTGCATACTAGAGAACCCGAGCCCCCGCCTGCATAACATAGCGAGAGCGGGAGAACGAAAACGGTCGGAGGCGAGCGGTCCCGAAGTTCGCCTAGCAATGGAAACCGACCAGAGCAGAGGCATGTATTTCGGAAAGCTCAGAGAGCAGTGGGGTACAGTGGCTCCTGGCCTGAACATTCCGCCCCTCTTTCAATCACTCCGGTTGCAAAATATCCCTGACTTCCTACAGTTGATGAGAGGCCCCGGGCCACCGGTAGTCCGACCTGAAACTTCATGAATCCCGACTGCATCACCTGAAGGTACACATCCGCACCCAGGACTACGGAGAACGTAGCGGGGAGGTAGAAGCGCTCATCCGCTAAAGTGATGTCCTGGAAGCAGGTCCGCACGGCTTCATCGAGCTCTCGGATCGGAGTGCGGATACGCACATACGGCTCAATTTTGAAGAGGGCGTCAACGCTCGCCTCCTACGTCGGTCGTCGGTAGGCGGAAACTCGCAGCCAGCGAAGCGTCGACGCAGCTGAAGACTCGCGTCCCTGTGTCAATCCGCACCAGCGCGGTCGGATGGACGTTGACGCTGTGCCGCTGAAGCAGTGCAGCCAGCGATGGTGCCGTCGGAGTTCCCGCAGCACTTTGCAAAGTGGCCGTAGTCGTAATTCAGACAGAAGATTTCGAATGCCTGCAGCGGTGTTGAAGACTCGCGTCACTGTGTCATCCGCACCAGCGCGGTCGCGAAAGACGTTGGCCGCTGTGCCCGCGCAGTATGCAGCCAGCGATGGTGCCGTCGGCGTTCCCGCAGAACTGTGCGAAGGGCCGTAGCGTTTCGAGGAGGCTTGCGTGGGAAAGTGACGCGGAGCGGCAGGCAGAGCGCCTAGGGGGCGGCGGTAGAGAGCCTAGGAGCGGCGTGACGAGTGCCTAGAGGAGCGGCGGACGACGTGCCTAGGAGCGGCGGAAGACTGTCTAGGAGCGGCGACTGGACTAGAGAGCGAGTCTACTCATGGCCGCTCAGGCATATGCAGAAGCGGTGTGGTGCTCCTGTCTGCACACCTTGCAACGATCACCCCGGCGACATGCTCCGTCCGAGTGCTCGTGAGTACCGCGCAAAGCCTCTTCTCCACACTCAGCCGAAGGGAATCGATGGCACTTCCATAGTGGATGAACTCCGTAGGCAAACTCGGCATCCGTAAACGGTACTCGAGGAACGCTTCTCCGCCTCGAAGATTACGCCAGCGCTGTGCGGACGTGGAAACATCGCCGTATCTGATCTGACAAAAGAAAGAAAATATTAGAAGGAGATAGACTTCCGACTTAGATCTAGGTGCCGATAAGAACTACGTAGCCGGGGGTGAGAGAGGATATTGCGGTCGTTCGTTGAACCCCCTGGAAGCAATTACGACCTTCGAGACAGGAGACGTTGCCGCGAGGAGTAGCCCACCGGGGCCAACAGAAATGGACCCGGCGTGGTGGCCGGCTCTGTGGGGTCTTCGGACATCGGAGCGTTTGGTCGCAAATTCACTGGCCTCGATCTTGATCAGAAGTGTAGAAAGTTCTTCGAATGTGTATTTCAGCTTGGCTGTGGGATTTGTAAAATAGAGTTTTTAGGCTTTTGTCTCGAAGCTTCCCACAATCCTCCCATGTGGGAGCTCCCATGGGAATGAACTGCCATAAAGAGCTGCTGGTATTATTAGCACTCGTCACTGAGTCCTTTAGTGCTTGAAGAAACTCGCACAAAGAAACTACAAAAATTTTCCCGTTATCCATTTAGACTTGTCCCGAGGACACCCTCTCCGGGGGACCGAAGCGTGCGAAAGCAGCGTGAGTCTTACTGAGCGGTCCGAATTATATCTTTATCTGAGGATCCAGAAAGGGATTTATATTTCGAAGGGAACTGGATGCTGGAACCCTGGCTGGGTTTTGGCCTCAACCAGGCGGACTCGAACGCGAAGTATCTCCGTTGCGTCGTGCGGAAAGTGAGGGAAGTCCTAGCTGGCAAGATCTCTGCATTAGATAGCCGCTCCTCACCACGGAGACGCTATTGAATGGAAGCGATATACATACAAACCTGAACTCGTAATGCCTTGTCCAGCTTCGGAGAACCGCTCGAGGATATCTTACCTAAGGATGCCCGACCGATATTCACCTTGACCGCTTCACCTTCGAGTTCTGTTATGGGCGGTTCACAACCCTGAGTGGGCCACTTCACAACGAGGCACTCTCAACCAGGCCGCACAGTGCGACCACAGTTGGGCTGTCTCCGAGGTCTTGGAGCGTTACCCCCTCTGCTAGGGGGCTAAGACTGTGTTGTGGAAACCAGTTTAGACCGATCAAAAAATCCTTTTTTTATTTTTTTTGAATAATTACGCTATAACTATTCAAGAATATGTGGTCAAATTTCAAAGCAAAATTTCATTAGTTCGAATGCAATGAGCACTTAAAGTGACCGCCCGTCGGATCTGTGAAGAGCGCACGGTAATTATAACGGAGCGGTCGCCCAGGCCCTTCCTTTCCCGGCCATCTGCCTCTTCTTCTTCTTTATCTTCTTTATCTTCTTTATCTTGCATATGAGCAAGAAGAGGATTGCTATATGGTGCTGGAATAGCTGATTAACCGGTGAGCATTTTTATAATTAATTACTGTCTTGATTTCTAATTTTCGCTACATTTTATTTCCAAACGCGTTTTTCTCGAAACGACTTTTTTCGACTAGCGTACATTCTAGGCTTCAAAAAGGTTGATCAATCGTTTTGAAATTTGGTGTAGATATTCTTATTCAATTCCTTGGAATATGAACCGAATTGGCGGATTATGTTATTAAAATATATTTTTTATATGCAAAAGATGAAGAAATCTAGTATAAAAAAGCTTATATTGTGTTCAAACACCCTTATAATCATAAATTTTCAATAAGTCATCAAATTAGGTTCATATTCTTGAAGATATGTTTTATAAACATATCTTTAGTAAGGCTTTTTTAAACTCTGATGATTACAGATATGTTCATACGCCGGTGATAGCCGCCACTCGGGCATCGTCGCGACCGCCGTGGAACCCAATTAATTGCTGAAAATATTTTTGACAAATTTTAAAGTGTACTTCAAAACATAAATAAAATATCCTCCAAGTTTAAACAATTTTTGATTATTCCTTCTTGGTTAAAAAAAATCATGAAAAACAGCAAAATTTCGACCTCCTAAACTGGTTTCCCCCCTTAAGTGAAGCGTGTGCGCATCTCGCCGCGTCGATCCTACTCAGCTAGTGGTGGTTGGCAGTCACATGCCGACTACTAAAGACCGACCATACGTGGTGAAGAACCACATCCTGCTCGAGGTGCCCCTGTTCTAGTCTAAATATGGCGGATCTAGAGAGGACAACTCGAAAAAACCCGTAATCACCGGTGTTACCGTACCCGTGCCCCCATGATGAATGGCACTACGTTAGTGTATTCTTTAACGGTGGCTTTCGGATACCTGGCACCTCCGGTCGTATAAGCGCCCGATCCGGGGTATGAGGCTCTGCCCGGGGGATACTTCCCCTTCCTCACTACTCGGTGGGACCAATCTATGGATTCCAAAAATAGTAACACAGAAACAGGGTGCTCACGCAGCCCCAAATCGATTAATATCGAACCCACTCGGGGAGCCCGAAGAAGCCATGGACGTCTGTTCACAAGGCTCTGGCACCGACACCATCACTTGAAGGAAGAGGAAGAAGCCCTCTCGCCTCTCCCAAGGTTGACAAATCAAAGCTGATCGCTTTATCGGGTGCCCAAGGAAAAGGTTGCGCAGACACCTAGCGTAGGGCATGCCCTTAGAGGAGACCAAAAAGGCTCGCCCAGAAGCTTATGGACCCTCCTAGGCAAGTGCCTAGTGGCGGAACCAACGAAAGAGGTAGATCGGCCAACACGACCCCAGAAGGAGCGTCGAATAAGAGGCCCATGACCAGAACCGCGGCACCTAGTGCCTTGACGGAAGGGTTCTGCAACGGTACCGTTGCAGTGCCCTTTCGACCAGGATGGATGGCCATAACGAGTGGAGACGCGAAGACAGCCAGTATTTCAGCACCAAAGTGTCCAAGCTCCGGTTGTGGAAGGACGCCAACATTAAAGTTGTCCCCGAGGCAGAGGGTCCACGCGCCGCTGTCTCCCATCGGCTACTCGCTCCCAAATGCGGGCATGAAGACGGCGGAGGTTCTAGACCTTATCGATGGCCAAAACAGCGGCCTAAGCGTGGGAGACTGGCAAGTCTTCCACCGCGAAATAAAGCGAGAAGGCCGTCATAACAATTGCGCTTGACCCGGTCTCCAGCCTACCGACTGAAAGAGCTAGGGCATAGCCGTTTAGCACGGCTACCCTTAAGCCAAAGGCCGACACGCAGGCAAAGAGACAGGCAAAGGCTCCCGCTCCCGCAGCTGAGAAGCCCATCTGCTCTACTGCCAATGCTCCTGCTATGGCTGCATCGACACCACTGGGCACCGCAGTCGCCCAAGAGCCCGCAGCACCGCGGTAAATCCTGCGCCCTCCACTCCATTGGCGTATCACGCGCGGAACCGAGCGCACCACTCGAGAAACCGGGCGCGTACCCAAGGGTGCGAGGCGCACACAAGAGGAGGAGGCCCTTCTAGGCACCAACCGCGGAAGATGGCGGCCAGGGGCCGCAAAAGGGCGGACTAATGTCCTCTCCCCCTCTCCCCACTCCCCCTAACACCAGGAGACACCTCCGATGTCTCAAATCGAACCACCAACACGCAAAGGCCGCATCCGACGTACTCGTACGCGAGAGGTTCGCCACAAGGACCTAGCGTGTTCATCCAGGAGCCCTGGATAAATGCAGGACGTGTCCGGGGCATAGCACCCCATCCGGTAAGTTGCTGTATGCAAATGACCAACTCGCCCTAGATCGGCGTTGTTAATCAACAAAAATTTAACATTTGTTCCCCTTTCACGGTTCATAACTGAGGACCTGGTGGCTGTTTGGGTTAAAATACCCACCGCCCACGGCGAGCAGGAGGCAGTGTTGGCCTCCGCCTATCTACCCGGCGACTCGGAGGAGGTGCCTACGGCTGCTACTTGTGCCCTGATAGAGCACTGACAGAGAAACCGGCTCAGATGGATAATCGCCTGTGATGCCAATGCACATCACACGGTCTGGGGGAGCAGTGACATAAACAAGAGGGTGAGTACCTTCTTGAATACATCATTAGTAAAAAATATAGGATTACTAAACCTGGGCAGCGAGCCTTACATTCATTAGTGCCATTAGAGAGGAAGTTCTTGACCTAACTCTCTGTAGTATAAATATGTTGTCCGTTGTCTTAAACTGGCACGTTGCAAGTGAGATCACTATGTCAGATCACCAACACATTAGATTTGACATAGGATGTGCCTTGCAATATAGCCTAGTCACCAGAAATCCCAGGAAAACCAACTGGGATCACTTCGATTTTGAACTTGAGCAATTCAGAGACTGCTCGACCCGTCCGATAACATCCATAGACGAGTTAGAGCGTGAAGCTACCATGTGCTTCATACAACTGTTGAATCAGCATATCACGCCAGCTGCGACCACGCAAGACCGGAAGGGCTGTTCCTGGTGGAACAAAAGCCTTGACGATCTCAAAAAAGGCTGCGCGTAGGCTCTTCAATAAAGCGAGGTGGGAGGGCCTCATGGGACTCCTACACATTTGCTTTTAACGCTCTACAATAAAGAGCTGAGAAGGTCAAAACGGGCTACGTGGCGTCAACACTGCGGGCAGATCTCATCTCTCCCGGAAGCTGTTAGGCTGCAAAAAGACCTCCAAACACCATTCAAACGGCACCTGCACGCTGAAAAAGCCGGATGGAACACACACAAACAACCCAAAGGAGACGAGCAGCCTACTCCTGGCTACTCACTTTCCTGGGTGTGTGGCTGTGGAGGCAACCCATCTCAGAGAGTGAGGCACCAACCTACCCTCTGAGACTGGAGAGTGCCCACACTATGGTGGCAGACTCCAATGGGGCTGGAGAGAGGGACCCCTATCGCTCCAGAACGTATTGGAGAAAAACCAATGTCTTTTTATTGACTTTTCTCACAAATGACGTAAAATGAGCATTACAACGTTTCAGCCCATGGCAAATCTCCTGGACCAGATGGGATCTATCCAATGCTTGTTGCAGCAGGGACTGACTGCCTAATCGCACTGCCCCTAATCCGTCCGTTTGTTTCGAGCCAGTCTTCTGCTTACACCTTACAAGGCCTAACTGAGGCTAAAGTAAAAGTCGTGTGTTATCCAAAAGGTAGGAAAGAAAAGATTCCCAATTGCGTACATACCATATAGACCGATTAGCCTTAGCTCCTTCTTCCATGCAAACTATGGGAAGATAATCGACCAGCACATCGGCGTAACCAGCAACTCCCCCACCCTACCTAGGGGTAATTAGCAATCGTATCAAGCTGGTAAATCAACTGAGACCGCCATACACTGCCTTACAACAAACATTGAAAAGCCCATTGGCTCTCAACTGTGCCTTCTTAGACATCTCAGGACTTTCGATAACACGTCTATGAGGCTATACATGCCTCTCTTGTACGTAGAATATCTCCACACCTATTATTAGGTGGATTCTGGAAATGCTTAAACCAGAATCAGTAACTGCTGTGACCTTGGAGGAACTAGGACCTCCATCACAGCCACAAGGGGGTGCCCTCATGGCGGAGTACCCCTCTCCCCCTCTTGTGAACTCTGGTCAATCTGACGAGCTCACTTTACGAGCTCCAACAATTTGGGTTTCCCCACTCAAGGCTACGCTAAGGATCTAGTCATCTATATAGTGGGCTGGCATGAGGGAAACCATCTCGGGTTATGGCATGCAGCATATAGCCAACAGATGTTGGCTGTACAAAGGACTGTCCATAAAACCACCAAAAACAGTTTTTGTCCCATTTACTAGGAAAAGGTCTCTCCTTAAAAGACCATCCCTAAATGGGTCTATCATTGACTTTTCGAGTTGAGGCCAACTACTTAGGAGTCACACTTGACTTCAAGCTCAACTGGAATGCATCACTGGAGCCATCCGGACATGTCCCACTGCCCACTAGGGAGTCAATTTGCATTGAAAAAGAGGGCCTGTAGCCGCACAAAACGTCACAGTATCAAAAATGATGATCTTGCATCAGGCCATCTTAGGGTCCTTGAACCCCTAATAAATGATCCCATTCTGCGCGTAACTGACGAGCAGAAACCAAAACTTGTTCTCCACGGAAACTTCTGTAACCTTTCACTGGAATGAATGGAAAAGGCAAAATCCAATATCTCTACCCAGTGGATCACAAACATGGTACACTGATGTGGGTCAAACTGGAAAACGGTGACACCGGGGCTGGTATTTTTCGGACCCAGGTTCACAATCCAGTAGCTCATGGGAAAGTCTGCCGACCACTTTCCAAGCACATACGCCATAGAAATCTGCGCGTGAATGCCTTCGCAGGAAAATGCAAGGCGCGCGGATTTCATACTTCTCTGACAGCCAGGCAGGGCTCATAGCCTGAGTTCCTTTGCGATCTCATCCGGACTTGTAGAGAACTGTTTCCAGCAGCTGAACGCCCTTGCCTCCAAAAACACCCTAACGGTGGGCTGGGTGCCAGGGCATAAAGGCCATATAGGAAACGAGGTGGCAGACTCCCTAGCTAAACGCGGGGCGATGACACCATTTATCGGCCCTGAGCCGATCTGTGGACTATCGAAAGGGACACAAAAGAGAACTACTCAGGAAATAGGAGGAAGCGGAGATAAATGCGTCCACTGGACCGACAGTGCAGGGCTGAGACAAGCCAAACAATTTTCGTCCCCCGGATGACACGATCATCCAACCTACCAAAGAGCGAAATTCTTGCTCTAACAGGTTACCTAACGGGTCACTGCAACCTCCCGTATCACCTTAAGAAATTAAAACTTTCAGAAATCGACACATGCAGATTCTTGCGAGATGGAGCAAGAAACATCAGAACATATGTGAGTGCCCCTCGCTAATCAGACGTCGATTTCAACATCTAGAGAGGTGAACTTATTCCCCCTACAGGATCTGGGAACAAATTGACCCTACCAAAGTGCCTCTCTTTTATTGAAGCCTAGGTATAGGTCACAGGCCGGCACAAAAGACCTAACATCTGGTCGCAGTGCAACAAGGCCAGAACTCGTAATGTCTTGTCTAGCCTCGGAGAACCGCTCGAGGATATCTTCTAAGGATGCTCAAGCGATATTCACCTTGACCGCTTCACCTTCGAGTTCTGTTATGGGCGGTTCACAACCCTGAGTGGGCCACTCACAACGAGGCACTCCTCAACCAGGCCGCACAGTGCGACCTCAGTTGGCTATCTCCCCGAGGTCCCCGGAGCGTTACCCCTCTGCTAGGGGGCTAGAGACTGTGTTAAGTGAAGCGTGTGTGCGCTCGCCGCGTCTACTCCTACTAGCTAGTGGTTGGCAGCTCATGCCGACTACTAAAGACCGACCATACGTGGTGAAGAACCACATCCTCCTCGAGGTCCCTGTACTTAGTCTCAATATTGCGGATCTAGAGAGGACAACTCGAAAAACCCGTAATCACCGGTGTTACCGATTCGCCCCTGAAGCACTACGTTAGCTTCTATTTTTTAACGGTGGCTTTCGATTACCTGGCACCTCCCGGTCGTATAAGCGCCCGATCCGGGGTATGAGGTCCCCCGGGGGATACTTCCTTCCTCACTACTCGTGGGACCAATCATGGAATCCAAAAAGAGTAACACAGAAACAGGATGCTCACTAGCCCCAATCGATTAATATCGAACCCACTCGGGAGCCCGAAGAAGCCATGGACGTCTGTTCAAGGCTCTGGCACCGACACCATCACTGCGGAAGAGGAAGAAGCCCTTCTCGCCTCTCCCAAGGTTGATAAATCAAAGCTGATCGTTTATCGGGTGCCGCAAGGAAAGAGGCTCTTGGCATGCCTCAGAGGAGACCATAAGGCTCGCCCTTCTCCTAGGCAAGTGCCTAGTGGCGGAACCAACAAAGAGAGGTAGATTCCATGCCCACCCCCAGAAGGAGCATCGAATCAAGAGGCCCATGACCAGAACCGCGGCACCTAGTGCCTTGACGAAGGTTCTGCAACAGTACCGTTGCAGTACCTTTCGACCAGGATGGATGGCCATAACGAGTGGAGACGAAGACAGCCGAGTATTTCAGCACCAAAGTGTCCAAGCTCCGGTTGTGGAAGGACGCCAACATTAAAGTTGTCCCCGAGGCAGAGGGATCCACGTGCCGCTGTCTACATCGGCTACTTTCCGCTCCCAAATGCGCGCATGAAGACGGCGGAGGTTCTAGACCTTATCGATGCCCAAAACAGCGGCCTAAGCGTGGGGAGACTGGCAAGTCTTCCACCGCGAAATAAAGCAGAAGGCCGTCATAACGTTGCGCTTGACCCGGTCTCAGCCTACCGGCTGAAAGGGTAGGGCAGCCGTTTGCAGCTACCCTTAAGCCAAAAAGGTCGACACGCAGGCAAAGAGACAGGCAAAGGCTCCCGCTCCCGCAGCTGAGAAGCCCATCTGCTCTACCTGCCAATGCTCCTGCTGCTTCATCGACACCACAGCGCACTCAGTCGCCCAAGAGCCCGCAGCACCGCGTGGAAATCCTGCGCCCTCCACTCCATTGGCGTATCGCGCGGAACCGAGCTTTCACTCGAGAAACCGAGGCGTACCGCGAGTTGCGAGGCGCACACAAGAGGAGGCCCTTCCTAGGCACCAACCGCGGAAGATGGCGGCCAGGGGGCCGCAAAAAAGGCGGACTAATGTCCTCTCCCCCTCTCCCCACTCCCCCTAACACCAGGGGACACCTCCGATGTCGCAAGCGAACCACAACACGCAAAGGCCGCATCCGACGTAAATTTCGTACGCGAGAGGTTCGCTACAAGGACATAGCGTTCATCCAGGAGCCCTGGATAAATGCAGGACGTGTCCGGGGGCTTAGCACCCCATCCGGTAAGTTGCTGTATGCAAATGACCAACCTCGCCCTAGATCGGCGTTGTTAATCAACAAAAATTTAACATTTGTTCCCCTCTCACGGTTCATAACTGAGGACCTGGTGGCTGTTTGGGTTAAAATACCCACCGCCCACGGCGAGCAGGAGGCTGTGTTGGCCTCCGCGCCTATCTACCCGGCGACTCGGAGGAGGTGCCCATGGCTGCTACTTGTGCCCTGATGAGAGCGCTCGACAGAGAAACCGGCTCAGATGGATAATCGCCTGTGATGCCAATGCACATCACTCGGTCTGGGGAGCAGTGGCATAAACAAGAGGGGTGACTTCCTTCTTGAATACATCATTAGTAAAAATATAGGATTACTAAACCTGGGCAGTGAGCCTACATTCATTAGTGCCATTAGAGAGGAAGTTCTTGACCTAACTCTCTGTAGTATAAATATGTTGTCCGTTGTCTCAAACTGGCACGTTGCAAGTGAGATCACTATGTCGGGATCACCAACACATTAGATTTGACATAGGATGCCTTGCAATGTAGCCTAGTCACCTGAAATCCCAGGAAAACCAACTGGGATCATGCTATTTTGAACTTGAGTAATTCAGAGAGTCTGCTCTGACCCGGTCGATAAACATCCATAGACAGTTAGTGCGTGAAGCTACAGTGCTTCATACAACTGTTGAATCAGCATATCACGCCAGCTGCGACCACGCAAGACCGGAAGGGCTTGTTCCTGGTGGAACAAAAGCCTTGACGATCTCAAAAAGGCTGCGCGTAGGCTCTTCAATAAAGCGAGGAGTGGGAGGGCCTCATGGGACTCCTCACATTTGCTTTAACGCTCTACAATCAAAGAGCTGAGAAGGTCAAAACGGCCGGGCTACGGCGTCAACACTGCGGGCAGATCTCATCTCTCCCGGAAGCTGTTGGGCTGCAGGACCTCTCCAAACACCAATCAAACGGCACCTGCACTGAAAAAGCCCGGATGGAACACACACAAACAACCCAATGGAGACTGAGCAGCCTACCCTGGCTGCACTCACTTTCCTGGGTGTGTGGCTGAGCAACCCTTATCAGAGAGTGAGGCACCAACCTACCTCCTCTGAATCTGCAGAGTGCCCACACCTGCACCTGACTATGGTGGCAGACTCCAATGGGGCTGAGAGAGAGGAACCCCTATCGCTCGAACGTATTGGACATATGCACTATTGACTGTTTCATCAAAAAGCGTAAATGGGCATTACAACGGTTCAGCCCATACAAATCTCCTGGACCAGATGGGATCTATCCATGCTTGTTGCAGCGGGGACTGCGTACCTAATCGCACTGCCCCTGGTCCGTTTTATTTCGAGCCAGTCTTCTGCTTCGGACACTTACCAAGCAACTGGGCTAAAGTAAAAGTCGTGTTTATCCCAAAGGTAGGAAAGAAAGATTCCCAATTGCGTACATCATATTAGACCGATTAGCCTTAGCTCCTTCCTCCTTAAAACTATGGAGAAGATAATCGACCAGCACATCAGGGAGGTAAATCTCAAGCAACTTCCCTAAACAAATACCAATATGCGTATCAAGCTGGTAAATCAACTGAGACCGCCATACACTGCCTTACAACAAACATTGAAAAGCCCATTGGCTCTCAACTGTGCCTTCTTAGACATCTCAGGAGCTTTCGACAACACGTCATATGAGGCTATACGTGCCTCTCTTGTACGTAAGAATATCTCCACACCTATTATTAGGTGGATTCTGGAAATGCTTAAATCCAGGATCACTAACAGGAGGGAACTATGACCTCAATCACAGCTACAAGGGGGGCCCTCGGGGCACGTTCCCCCCCCCCTCTTGTGAACTCTGGTCATCGACGAGCTACTTTACGAGCTCAACAATTTGGGTTTTTTTCCCCCCTCCCACACGCTGATGATTGTCATCTATAGTGGGCTGGCATGAGGAACCATCTCGGCCCATGCATATATAGCTAACAGATTTGCCTGGACAAAGACTGTCCATAAACCCATCAAAAACAGTTTAAGTCCCATTTACTAGAAAATGTCTCTCCCTAAAAAAGATCATCCCTAAATGGGTCTATCATTGACTTTTCGGTTGAGGCCAACTACTTAGAGTCACACTTGACTTCAAGCTCAACTGGAATGCATCACTGGAGCCATCCGGACATGTCCCACTGCACCACTAGGAGTCAATTGCATTGAAAAGAGACGCTTGCCTAAACCAATTGCCTTCTAAAAACATCACCAATATCAAAAGTGGTGATCTTACCGTTAATCTTGAGGTCCTTGAACCCTAATAAATGATCCCATTCTGCGCGTAACTGACGAGCAGAACCAAAACTTGTTCTCCACAGTAGAAACTTCTCTGGAGTCTTCTACACTAGGAAGTGAATGGAAAACAAAATCAATATCTCTACCCAGTGGATCACAAACATGGTACACTGATAGTCAAAACTGGAAAACGGTGACACCGGGGCTGGTATTTTCGGACCAAGGTTCAACAAATCCATAGCTGCGGGAAAGTCGCCCACCACTTGCCAAGGCAGAGATACACGCCATAGAAATCTGCGCACGTGAATGCCTTCGCAGGGAAAATGCAAGGCGCGGATTTTACATCTTTTCTGACAGCCAGGCAGGGCCTATAGCACTGAGTTCCTTTACGATCTCATCCGGACTTGTAGAACTGTTTCAGCAGCTGAACGCCCTTTGCCTCCAAAAACACCCTAACGGTGGGCTGGGTGCCAGGGCATAAAGGCCATATAGGAAACGAGGTGGCAGACTCCCTAGCTAAACGCGGGACGATGACACCATTTATCGGCTTTGAGCCGATCTGTGGACTATCGAAAGGACACAAAAGAGAACCTACTCAGGAAATAGGAGGAAGCGGAGATAAATCGTCACTGGACTGACAGTGCAGGGCTGAGACAAGCCAAACAATTTCTCGTCTTCGGATGACACGATCACCATCAACCTACCAAAGAGCGAAATTCGCACTCCTAACAGGTCACCCTAAATGGTCTCTGCAACCTTAGTTATCACCTTAAGAAATTAAAACTTTCAGAAATCGAACCACATCCAGATTCTGGCGGAGATGGAGCAAGAAACATCAGAACATAGGTGAGTGCCCCTCGCTAATCAGACGTCGATTTCATTCAGAGGTGAACTTATTCCCCCCTACAGGATCTGGGAACAAATTGACCCTACCAAAGTGCTCTCTTTTATTAGAAGCCTAGGTATAGGTACTGGCCGGCACAAAAGACCTAACATCTGGTCGCAATGCCAACAAGGCCCTTGTAATAATAATAATACCCCTCTGCTAGAGAGTTCATGGGGTTATGTTCCGATCGGACATGTGCCCATCTCTCAGCCTCGGTGGCCTGAGTGAGCTCGCCCGGTCACCCGGTTTGCCACGAACGTAGTCCAGTGACAAGCTGGCTTGCTCAGCCATGAATCTGTCCAACAATGTAGCCTCGAGGTGGGCGCTGAATACCCAGGGGAAGAATCGCAGTGTTACACTGGACGCAGCAAGGCTCCGCACAGTTCAAGCTTCTGGTAGCTGATTACCGTTTTGACTGGTGCCACTGTTTTTGCAGGTTTACCATGATCAGGACCCCACCTCCACTCGAAATAAATGGCAGCGCGTACGTTTTCTGCGAAGCATCAAAAACCCGTGGTGTTCGACCTTCAGTTCTGGTTGGAAAGCGACCCAACGAGGGATGCGAATTTTGATCGAGCGCGGAATAGCTTTGTAGGAAATCGATCCATTTGTAAGACAATTCTTGAGAAAGAGCATCGTGACGTGAGCGCGCTGGATCGAATAGTTTCGCAATTTTGGATAGACCAGGCGCTTTGTGAATGCTATTCGGAAGTAAGATCAAGGCGAACAAAGAAGAATTCGTCCGAAGGCGCCTTCCACGGCACACCTAGAGTATTTGCAGTGCTTCCCTGCGTCAATCTCAGGCAGTCAGTGCTAAGGAGATGGTCATTCACGAATATTGACAAAATCGCCTAGCTGTTGGATGTCCATTTCTTGGGAGGGAACCCTGCTGAGCTTAAGGCCCTGTCCTTGAATTGGATAGCTGAGCTTCTCGCCTTTGGAGTCTGTCTGACTAAGACGTCATCCACGTACATGTAGTCCTGAATAATGCTTTCGCCAGCGGGATACCCAATCCTCTGGGTCGTGTGCGAGTTTGCTCTGGACTCGGGATTGCCAGGAAAGGAAGGCAATTGACTCCCATCAGTCGAGGCTTGTATTTAAAGCAGCGAGCTCACATGATCGAACTGTCTGACTGCAGAGTTCCGGGCGTTAACGGTCCAAATACGCTGTCGTAGGATGCTCACAAGTGCTCGAGGGTCGACATGACAGTTGGAATGGTGCAGATGCCGGACGTAGCTCTGCACAAATTGGGGAGCTGCTTCTTCAACAGCAAGGGAAACTTGTATCGTATGATATAGGAGCGTTATTAGTCGCCCCCAACTTGCAATAACGAAGTTAAAATTAAAAAGTGCTCGTATCCTCATGGATGAATGGGTTCACCGTGAAGATATGGGCCGACCTTTTGAGCCTTTACGAACTTTTTCAATTTCTACCCATTGTCGTGCTTTTGTAATTATTTCGATAATCTTATGTGCAAATGGAGTGGGCGGAAATGCCAAAGATAGGGTCCAGTTCCCCGGGATGTAGTTCCGTTGCTGGCCGCTGGATTGGGAGGTGCTGGCGAAGTTGTTTATGTATATGGAATTGGCGCCTGACGCAGAACAGTAAGGATATGTGTGTATGAAGTTGTAACTGCCGTTCCGCGCAGAATAGCGCGTGGAAACGTTCACATATATATGTATGTCTGTGGAGCGGAAAAAGACACTAGTTTTGGTTACAAGTATATGTAGGTACATATGTCGAAAAATTTTTTTCTTATTGCTGTAACGAAGCGGGGATTAATTTTTGTTCAATAATTGGATGTTTAATTTTATTTATATTAGCATCATATTTTATTTTACACAAAATAGGTGAAGTGTGGCTGGGGTAAGTTTTAAGATTGTGTATAAATTTCATTTTTTATGTATGTATGTACATAAAAATCTTAAATATTTAAGATAATTTGTCTGTTGTGGGATATTTATTTGTTTGAATAAATTGAATGTTTAATTTTTATTTAATAGGTATTGCAGTTTCTGCGGATGAATTTTGGAATTTTAAATTAATTTTTTTTCAGCTTCAATGCACTTGCTTTATTACGCAGTAGAATTTATACTAATTCAGAACTAACAATAGAACAGTCGCGGAGTGGCAGGAAATTGCCCACTGGAAGGAGGTATAGCGGAGAAAGGCGGAGAGAAGCGGCCGGTGCGAAAGCTTGCCGCCTTACACTGCCGCTCAGAAATTCGCGTCCGTGAACATTCTCCCTTGCGTAGAGGCAAAGGAAACGAGGCAGTCGGATCGGCCTCATCGCCCCGGCATGCTCCGGAGACGGTCCATCCGAACATTTTGTTGAGCGACGGGCAACCCATCATCGAGCTTTAGGAACCCTGGTTGACTCAGGTTCGCACAGACGTCTGACCCCAACACGAGGGAGATGTGGCTGCCGGCCGGTGGTATGGGTCATCTGTGAGACGTATATATTTGAATTTGGCCTCATTGTCGCTCAGAGCCCGAATGGGTGTACGGATCCGTAGTCTGGGGTCGATCTTCAGGATGACATCGAGCTTGAAGCGGAAGTTTGTTCGGGGACCGGATAGTCACCGAGCAAACCTCGTCGTCCCCCGTCGGGCGATGGCAGCCGGAACGCAGACGCCGCTGACCGATCGAAGTCCTCGGCGGTCCCCAGCTCGCGTCCTGCTTCCGGCCGTTTGTGACGCGGGCGATCGTTGGCGATTGGAGCTGGCGACGGAGCACCTGATATGACATCGCGGGACGAGGTGTCGCGGGCTGGCACCTTGCGTGTAGGAGTTGGCACAATCGATGTGGAGTGGGAGCAGAGGGCTACGCTTTCCTGCGTGTTGGAGGTGGCCTCGATGACGCAACCGGAGCAGAGCGGGGTTCCTCGTGATTGTGGAGCAGGGTGGTGGTTCCCTCCACACATTTTTTGCATCCCTCTTGGTTGCGGCAGTCTTCCTGAGTGCTGATGGGCGAGGCAGTCTTCGCCGCATTTCATGTAAAGCAGCTGCTGCTCGAATGCGCTTTTCAGAGCTCAGTTTGTGGAACTTCTTGCACTTCCGAAGAGGATGGATTCCCGTGCAGACTCGTAAGCGGTAGGATTTAATACCTCGGGAACGTTTTCACCCAAGAAATTTGTGAAACGGGGACGAGGAGCCATTTCCGTGGAAATTTGTTCTATCGATAAACGAAACAAAACGGGAAGCTTAGTATGGGCCGACTCAGCACCTTTGGACCCTGAATGGGGGAAGAGCCCCTAATCCCCAGGAAGGAGTACTATTTATCCTCCGCAGGTAGAATAACCTTGTGGACAGGGAAAAGGGTATTGTTCTTGCCGACTACCATATAATCGACTCTTGGAGAGTCTTGGTCGGAAATTGCCATTTGTTGCGTTTGTGGTGAGCCAAACAGTTGGTACAGTAGCGGTTGTCGAGAACCACGTGGATCCTTTTCTCAGCACTGAGTCTGTTGGCATTTCCGGCAGCGGGTGGACAGCGGTAGGAATGAGTGCGTTTGGGAAACCGGCCTTCTTAAAAACAAAAAGGTCGCACTAAAAGGGGCCAAGAGTTGGTCCTTTTGATGCGTGCGGGATATTCGCGTGGAGAACACCGAAATGGTGGGAGCGGCTGGTGTATAAACTGGGCCAGTGAGAACCCATCCGAAAATAGCCCCTTGTGCCAGAAGAGACCCTAACGTTGCTCTTGGAACCGTCCAGAAGCACAGACGGTAGGATGTCAACTCCTATCAGGATGTCAATTTCTGGACCTCTCGAAAACTTTGGATCCGCTTAGGGGAGGTCAGTATGGTTCTTTAGAAGACTCATCGAATTGGGTGTTGAGGGAAGCTTCGCCAGGCTGTGGGAAGGACATAGGCAGTCGTATCTAACTGCAGTGAGCCTGGAAGGAGCTTCTGTAAGCCGAGGCGGCAGCCAAGTGGCATTGAGCCCGGAAACTTGGGCCTGAACTGGCTTGAAAGGTGGCTTTGATTTGATTGAAAAGCCGCTCAGTGATAAAGTTGCTTTGGAACTTGAATCAATCAGAGCACGTGCTTTGGAAGTTGCGGCCAAGATGGCAGATGACAGCTCTGGATCCTGATCACTGACACTCATTGTCAGGAAACGGTGAGAGGAACACAAACGCAAGGATTTTTCCTGAACACAGGTCACATCCTCTGGGGTGATTGATCTCTTATGACATTACAGTTTTTTGAGGACTTATTTCATTTTTTTGGGGACTCTTTTCATAATTTGCAAAAAATGAAATAAGTCCCCAAAACATCGTTTTTGTTGTATTCCATACACATTTTTTTGGGGAGCTATTTTGCAATTTTAAATTTGGGGACTTATTTTTATTATGAAATAAAACCCCCAAAGTTTGGGGGGAATTATTTCATTTTTCGTTTGGGGACATATCTCATTGGGGACCTATTTCACAGAGCCAGCTAGATCTTTACTATTATCCATCTTTTTTGTTCCTTTCTTTATATTTTTATTTTATCTATTTGTTTGGCGCTTTTCTTGAGTATTATTTTCCGATTCTTGATAGGTTTATTCGAACTCTGGGCTTTGTATTGCCCATCCAGAGCCGGGGTGTTTCTTGTTTTTCAGTCGCGATCGTTCCTCTCTTCCATTTTTTTTTATGTGCAGGCCTTCGGTGCCTTCATTTTTCGAGGGTGTGCCCATAGAGGGAGACAAGAAAGCGACATCTGCGCCAGGAAAAATCAGCCAAACTCAATCCACACTCTCCGCTACCCGCTCGCGCTAAGCTAGCTCCCAAGTTTCATAGCCCAAAGGTCAGACCTCCGATTTCCACCCCAAAAGGGAGGGATCTACCATCGACCAGTTCGAAGACTACTTTTAAAATCTTAATTTCTCGTCCGTTACACATAACAAGAAAACAATTTTTCATTACTGCGCCGGTGAACGAGTCTTCACTGGCGAAACTCCAAAATTCATCTACAGTCAAGATCACTGAGGGTTCTATGGGTGACTTGCTCTATCAGCTAAAAGATGGAGTCCTCAGAGTTGCCAACGGCCGCCACCGCAGCATTCGACAAATTCATTGCCGTCAGTGATCGCGTCAGCATGTTCGAAGCCAAGATCAACACTCCTGATCAAGTTTCTCCGTCCCTACACACTCTGAACGTCCGGCTGCAAACAAGTTCGAGTCTCTATGGGACAAAGTGGAGGTTATATGAAACCTGTCAACAACCCAATTCGTCACGTTCGAGAAGGATCCTCTCAGCATATTTCACTAGAGGTGCCGAAACATCGATGCTAACATCCATCGATGTTAGCATCGATGTATCGATGATTTTGAAAATTTCCGAAACATCGATGTTTTCAATCGACCTATCGATGTTTTTGGTTCGTCACCATTTCAAGAACAAGAAGAAGAGGTACAACGCTAAAGGTATGCAAATTAGAAGAATTTGTTTTGCAATAGTTTTATATTTAACACGCGTTCGACTTCATTTTTTTTGCTCCGGCAGCATCTTGAGATGGCGAACGAGCCAGAAAAGTGCGAACCACTCATTTTTTGGGAGGTAAAATCTTTTTAATTTCTGGTATTATGAGCTATTTTAAATTAATATTTTTACAATTCTAGAGAGTTCAACAATATGGCACTCTTCAAGGAACTGGCGTTGAAACACACTTTGTGTGCCTGCAACATCGGTTGAAATCAGAATGGGCTTTAGCAAAGCGGGAGAAATCATTTCCGATCGCCGAACTCGTCTCAAACTGATTTAGTGGACAAATTAATGTTTATAAACAAAATTGAATGATATCGACAACAAAGTGATTACATATACAATATGTACTCATTATAGATAGACTATTGAAACAGATCTCTTATAAGTTTAATTTCCTATTACATTGTGAAAAGAATTCGCACTGTTTAAGTTTCCAAATATCGCTATTATGCATGTAAATAAGAATTTGCATTGCTTTTTAATTTTTTGATTTGTTATTAAATTTAAAATTGTGAGGAAGCGATTCGTTCTAAGGCTGGGATATCCCTCAGAAAAGCCCAGTAGTAATCCCATTATTTATATTTAAGACAGGCAGGGGAAAAGGGGATGCGCTGGTAAGAGCAGATTTATATTGTTAGAGGATAATCTGGGGAAAGGGTGGCCCGTGAAGGTGTGATCCAAGATCCAGGTTTTCTAGACAGATATCCCGTCCACGGCTGGTATGGTGACCGGCCGCTTGGCGAAGTGGGCAGCGCCTCCGAGCTGCCGGGTCGTGGATGCCGGGAACCGCGTCGGGCCCTTCAAAGCGCCGTAAGGAGGTACCCAAACCTGTTTACCATGGTGCCGAGCCAGGGGCCTCGTGCCAGGAGAATATGTCCGGGTCGGGATAGCCGGGCGCGTCTTAGTGCCGACCTTGTTTACCATGGTGCCGGCGTCGATCCTGAGCAAGGCCATGGAACTGGGAAATTTGGCTCCGGGCGAAGATGAAGGAGGATCACGGCCTCGGAGAACCGGCCCTGTTTACCATGGTGCCGACACCCCCGATCCACGAGGTTCTCCGAAACCTGAGAGCCGACCCTGTTTACCATGGTGCCGGCTTCCAAGTCTCGGCCTCCACCGCTACTGGAAAGGGGATCGGGAACCTGAGACCCGGGCCCTGTTTATCATGGTGCCGAGCCCAAGTCCGCCCAGAGGGGAGTTTAGGGAAGAAGAGGAGGAGGAGGAGGAGGATAGATGCCAAATGCCGTCGGGTTTTATTATTAAGTTTATTTTGTCTGCCTAGTTTTCCTGTCTGCTCCTCTACCCCATGTCTACACCGCCGGCTTTTCATGCCGCGGAGGCCGCTTGGGCTCCTCCTCCTTAAACCTGGGGCGCTGGACTCATGTCCATGAGGCCTCAGATTTAAAACGCCGTCGGTACTTTTCCACCACGTGTTCCTGCGGGTTATATCGTCGCACGTCTGTTCGCCTTGAAGTTCGCCGACAGAAGAGAACGACTGGCGGCGGCGGCGTTGCTCGGCCCTTCCTCTGCTGATGTTCTGGCGCAGAAGCTTGGTCTCTGCCGCGGCGAATGTTCTCGTCCTGCTCTGGCATGCGCGCTTCCCGATCGGTGGCTCTCTCTTGAGCCTTCTGCCGCCGTTTCTTTGTCCCCTTTCTGTGTGGTGGTGGGTTCTTCGGCAATGTTGCGGGCTCAATCTCCGGAGAGTCGATGTTGCTGGTGCTCGCGGTGTTTCTTGCTTGTAGCTTGGCTGGCCGATGTTGCGGGCAGGCGCTGCCCGCGATGTCTCGGGCTGGTGTTGCCTGCGATGTTGCGGGCCTGTGTTGCTCGCGATGTTGCGGGCGTGTGCTCGCGATGCCATGGCCGACGCCAGTGATGATGACGCGGTGTGGGTCGGTGCCAGTGATGGTTGGCTGGCTATGTCGGATGTTGCTGCCGGGTGTTGGGTTTGCCCTATCTCCTAGCTATTTACAGGTGCCCTTCAAAAGTCTTCTTAGTTCTTAACTCCAACTATTACTTTTAACAAACTAAATATATACAGTATGTACCATGATGTAATAACTACAAGGTGATCTCGTTTTGAAAAGCTCGAGTGTTTCTCATGCTTATGGGGTCTGTTCTCACTCTGATTTTGGACAGGTGGACAGGTTGTGAGCTATTTGCACTTTCATTTGTTAACCCTTGGGCGTGCGTAAAAAAATATCGTTTTGTCAATTTTGTTTCGGGAAAAGAAAATTGTGGGAAGAACCTGTAGGATGAGTTTGGCTCATGACGCCAGGATTTGCGACACACATTTCAAAGGATCGGATTTTTATGGAGAAACAAAGAGCAAAGTGGAACGAAATAGAAGGCGTTTGTTGCCAAACGCCTCGCAGAGACAGCCTACCCCCGGCCATAAAGAATCAGAGCGCATTGTGGCGAATTCAAAATTATTCAAAAATAAAACTTTGACAAGGATTAAAACGAAAACTACAATTCAACTGTTTTTATTTTGCATATTTTTCTTATTTATCATTTTGTCTTGGTTTTTGCGGTCTTCCTGAACATTCAAAATTTGGTTTTGCTGACTTAAGGTCAAAAATTATTAAAATCAAAATATAATTCCAAAATTATTATATTTTTTACCAACATATTTCGAGACACATCTGTCAGAAGCCATCAGAGCTATTTGCTTGCCTATTAATACAAATGTTGTAGCTGGCTAAAGTTATGTATAGCATCTTAGCTTATGTATCAGTAGGGGGTTGTAAGAGTAAACACAGCCAGACTAAGGGTTAAATTGATCATGACTCAAAACAAACTGACAGCAAAAGTTTTTTTTTCGAGATGCTTTTTGAAAAAGCTTTTTTTTCCGTTTGTTAGAGCTTTTTCTAACGAGATCACCTTTGTAGTTATTATACTCATGGTAATACATAGGGGTGAGGTACTCCTCTGCAAAATAAATTTATTTTAATAATGAATAATGTTTTTTCCTTTTCAAGTGTTAATTCAAATATAAATTTTGTTAGAAGACATCGGAAAACATCGATGCGACTTTATCTTGTCTTAGAGTAAAGACTAAAATTAAATCAATGAAGTTATATTCATAACCGGCCGTCAGCCGACAGTGGTGCAAGGGGAATCACTGGTAACTACTCTGGTAGTATCCGCCGTAATCTGCACACACTGCTTTTATTGCAACCATGCCTCCACGCGAGGGCGGCTGGAAGTTGGCACTGTGTTGGTCATGTCTCGACCAAGGGTGCTGACCAATGGTGTAGTCGGGCTAAGAGAAGATAACTCTTTATAAAATTCCCCAATCCAAGGTGAAACAGCGTATGCCGAGGGATTCATGGCCGAGGGGACGCTCGGTCGCTAGTATGCGGACTCTGGATACCCGTCCACCTCCAGTTTCGACAGTGGACTTCCCGCGGTAGACGGCTATGCCGCGGGTGACCTCCTTCCCGTTCACTCGTGGGAATCTTATGGACGACACAATTTTACAAAATGAGCTTGATGTGACTCTGACTGCATCACCCCAGGCCTCAACCTCTCACGGTCACGGCTTTTTTATTCAGGGCACTGCAGCTGATGTGCTGCCGGCGCCCACCCCCATATGCGCGGATGTCGGTCCCGCTACGATTGGGGATCCGGAAGCGCTACCATCCGTCTCCAGGACGGTGGCTTCTGCCTCTTTCTCGTCGACGGAGGACGTGGTGACCCTAGGGGAACCTATTTGAGGGTATCGGCCCCAATCTCCAAGGAAGTCACTCCGCCATCGTCCGACGACGCATCCCCGCGCCCAACCTCTGTGGGGTTGGATCTGGAGGATGCGGGCACTGACTCCAGCGGATGAGACTGGTTTCCGAGGTCGTTTCGTTAAATTGACAAGCCGCGAAAAGAAGCTGTTTAAGGCAGCCAGATCGCAAAAGGGCTCCTTGAGAGCAGAGGTTTTCACCAGGCGGCAAAAGCTCCTCCTCCCGTCGCGGCTAAGGCCGTCGCGGCCAAGGCCAAGCGGGGAGCGATCTTTGACACGACTCCCGGAGTCCGGCTTGTCAAAGAAGCCGAAATTTGCTCATTCTGAGCCGACCGCGCCGTCCCACAGTTTGATGGCCAGCAGTGCCAAGCTCGGCTTTTGACTGGCGTGATCACTGACCTTAACTGCGGAGCAAATGGCTACGCTCAAGGCGGCGATCCTTTAAACCACTCTCTCCTTCGGAGACTGCTGGTTTGATGCCACAGTTCGAGTGGATGTGTTCCGGAGAGCTGGGTGGTTGTTGCTCGTCTCCGCGACAACAATGCAGCCGAGTGGGTCAGGCGCAACTTTAGCCTTATCAAGGCTAACAGTGAGCTTGACGTGGAGCTGTTGGAGGAGGGCCAGTTCCCGGGGCCAGCCTTGTGCGAGGCTGTTTCGCCAACAGTTTGGGAGTTGTCCAACGAGGAAGTTCTTAAGCTTCATGTTGGTAGGCAGAACTGGACTCGATACTACCCAATGAGGCGGACCACACAAGGTGAGATGCTGCACCTCGCCATGATGGTGGACCATCGTGCTGCTGCCGGGCGCTTGCTTAGCAAGCGGCGGCAGAGTCTGGTACTGCTTGCACTGTGCTCATTCTGAAGACCTCCGCGTCTGAAGAGTGGCGAAAGCAGCGTCGCCCAACGAGCAGATCCTCTCTCGGGAGATGCCCATCTAAGCCGCTGCTGGGCTCGCTAGTAAGGCCGCCCTGCCCGTGCGGAATCCCTTCCCCGAGGATGGCCCCTCTCAACCAGCGCCGCTGCTGGGCTTTGCAGAAAGGCCACCCCTGTCCAGCCACCAGCCAAGGGAGCCCTGCAGCACAGCGTAGCGCTCCCGCTAAGGGCGATGGTAAGGTCCAGCCACCCAAGGTAATGGCACCGGCGGCCAGGATCCCGATGCCGGTCGCGGCATCAAGACCGCTGAAGGGACTGAGAGGGAACAACTCTCGACGAGGTAAATGCGGCAGCTCCTCGTCCAACGCTCGAAAGGACGAGCAATGAGGGACCATTGTGGGGTTCTCCAGGCGGAACCTGCACCACGCCAAAGGGGCGTCGGACACCCTGTGCAGGACTTTCGACGAGAAGAGGATCACATCCGGCCCTAATCCAAGAGCCATGGTTGATCGGGTGGCCAAGTCCGGAGACTTAACTGCGGTTCAAGTAAGTTGTTATAACGCAGTGGAGGTTTCCACGCAGCTATCTGATGGCAACGCTAAATTCACTTGCCACTAACTAACTTTATCCGCAGGGATCTGGTTGGCAACAGCCATAGAGGTGGCTACAGCGGAAGGCGTCCGAGAAGTAGCGGTGGCGGCCGCCTGGCCTTCCCGGAGACACTGACGAAGCTCCGTCAGATGGAGGTCCAGCAGCTCGTCAGCTTCTCGCCGTACAGCCGGGAAACACTTCGCTATCGGCTGCGACGCCAACGCGCATCACACCATAAGGGGTAGTAGTGATGTCAAATAAAGCAAGAGTGCCTTTTTGAATATATATTGTGTAGTCAATTGATATAGTCAACAGAGGGTGCAAACCTTACTTTCATAAACGCTATCCGAGAGGAGGTCTTAGACCTCACCTTGGCTAGTACCTCATCCGATTGCATAACGAACTGAGGTTACCGATGGAAGCCACGCTATCAGACCACCAGCACATCCGGTTTGACTAATTCGGTCAAACGGAACTCAATACTTCGCTATACAATCGGAAGAAAACCAATCCGAACATGTTCACAGCCTCTGTGGCTATGAAAGCTGACCAACTCATCACCAACTTTGCGTCTGTGAGTGACATAGAGATGGCTGCTGACCAGCTTCATGATGTACAAATCACTTCCTTCCAGGACAGCACAGTCCTAACCCGTCACCGGTCAAACCGCGAGGTCCCCTGGTGGAGCGATAGGCTTGCGAATCAGAGAGATAGAAGTTTCCGCAGGCTTCTTTAATAGAGCTTGAGCAATAGAACTCCTGGGACACTTATAGGAGTGCTCTCACGAGCATAACAAAATATTAGAGTGAGCTAAGCGGGAAAACTGGCGCAACTACTGCGAAAAAAAGTAGGCACTACCGGAAGCAGCCAGACTGCAAAAGGTCTTTGCTAAGGGCTCAAGTAATGGGGTGGGGCTTCTAAAGAGAACTGATGGTTCTTTTCACCCAGGACCGCAAGGAAACGCCAAAGCCTTTCGCTTCAGGTGCATTTCCCAGGGTCTCAGTTATACACGCATGGCGAACCAAATGGGTTATCCACTCCACCGAATAGGTGCGACAACAGTCTGTCCGGTATTATCTTCGATCCTGACAAGGTCAGGTGGGCAAGCCTCAAATCCTTTAGCCCCTTTTTAAAGCCCTGGGGTGATCAGATTTTTCCAGCCTTGCTACAACATAGCATTGAGATAATTATCTCCCCACTTGTTTGTCTGTTTAGAGACAGCTTTGCATGGGGATATATACCACAATCTCGTGGAGAGTCAACGTGGTTTTTATTCCCAAACAAGGCAAACCGGGCTCTTGACCAACCCAAGTCATACGGACCGATAAGTCTTTTCGTCTTCTTTCAAGACTGCGGAGCGGCTTGTGGACTTGCACGTAAGGTGCACTCCTCCAGACCACCTGCTTTTTCACTAAACCCAATGCTCGTCTATCAAAGGCGGATCGACAGAGGTCGCTCTTCACCACTTAGTCAGCAAGATCGAGAAATCCTTCAAATCCAAGGAAATTGCTCTGCGCTCCTTCCTGGACGTGGAAGGTGCTTTGACAACACTGGCTATCAGTCAACTCAGGAGCTCTCATCTCGTAGGAATATTGACGGGCGCAACCGTAGCCTGGATAGAAGCCATGCTACGACAACAGCAAATATCTTCTCCACGCTGGATGCGACAACGGTCCGCATTAACGCGGCTAGAGGGTGTCCACAAGGCGGAGTGCCGTCTCCCTACTATGGTCACTTGTGGTGGACGAACTTCGAGAAACAATACACAACCAGGGAATCGATGCCATTGGGTATGCCAGACGACCTGGCCATTGTAGTCACAGGGAAGTTCGGCAACACTGTCTCCGAATTGATGCAAAGGGCACTCAATTTGGTCCTCGACTGGTGCACAAACGTGGGCCTCAACATCAATCCGCACAGGGGGGTTGTCGTACCACCACAAACGGGTGTACCAATGACATTGGCCTCCTCTTGTCATTCGGGGGGGACCTCGTAGAGCTCTCCAGTGAGGTCAAATATCTGAGTTGTTCTAGATAAGCGACTTAACTGGAACTCGCACCTCAACAAGACGATACCAAGGCTACTGAATGCTTTGCGGGCATGTCGTAGACTATATGGTAAGACTGGGGGCCTTTTGACTCAAATCCATCATGTGGCTTTACTGCATGATGGTCAGGCCTGTTTTGACCTATGCTGCTCTTGTGTGGTGGCCCGCTGTACAGCAGGTCTCGCCATTCAGAAGTGTAGCAAGTTGTGTTACTAGTGTGTGCATCTCTATCGGGAGCTCTACGCACATGCCCAACTGTGGAGATGTAGAAAATCATTGATTAACTCCGCTACACATTCACATACAAGAAGGAGCCGCTAGAAGCCTTCTTAGAATCAAGCTCACATCTGGGTTACTGACAGACGATCGTCATCGTTAGGATTTTGGAAAACAAGCTTCTGGCTTAGAGATCTGTAGAAAAACAATCTCATGACCAC